>OX376197.1:11616941-12816941 GCA_947363905.1 Lithophane semibrunnea | reverse complement strand
TGATGATTTAATACCTGATTGACAAAATGTTACTTACTTTTTGTTCCCGTTGGACATTTTGTAATTTTTACTTTATATTTTATTTTTATATTGCTAGACCACACTGACATTTTTAAAACATTTAAATTTATTTTATTTTATTTAAACTACAATTGTTTTTTAACTTTTAATTGTAAACCTTTGCATGCCCACGTGACGGTAAAATATGGAGATCTTTATTATAAAAACACGTATGTACCAACTATACCCATGTTTGCAAAGAAATAAATGATTTGATTTGAGTCTCGGTATGTACCTAAAGATGATCACCCACCCACGGACCATCCTCGGAATGCGTAGCTTAACCTGATACATAGACCCGTGCGGTTGATATAAATTAGTCACGAGCTCTTCCTTACCCACGAGGTCCTCAAATTTTAATCACCACTAAATATTTTCTCAAAACACATGCAAATCATGTATCACCAAAATTAATACGCCAACTCCACGATAAGATACACACCAGATATTCTTTAAAAACCACTTTCATCAACAGGTTTATGAATCCACACCCACAAAATTATTCGGAATGCGAATCGAACCCGAATCGATAAGAACCCGGTTTTGTTGGCCGAATGACCTTCACGGTCGATCTTATTGGGACTGGAATGTTGTGAAAAGGCCTCTTGTGGTAGGTCTTACGCTTATGCCTTTTGAGCGTAGCCTTTTTTTTTTGGGTGGGATTTTATCAAATTACTTCTTCCGCTCTGGGCGGACTCAGTCAGACTCTTAGTGACTAAAACCCACCCGTGTTCCTTCAGTTGCCTGTATATTACCAAAGGCCATGGTATCCCTTTCGGAGTTTCCCGCGACCCCGGCAGGCATCGGCCCTAGCGGACCCCTTCTGTTGTGCTGATATCTCTTTGAGGCGCGTGTGGAGCACAACGCGCCGTCGACCCGAGCCTGGGCGATGAAATTCTGACTATTATGCTTCCAAATGCATAATGAGTATTTTTCACGTGTTTAATACAAAGCACTTTATTCACGACATATGGCCTTCTCTCATAGAGCAGACTCCCTCGTTTATAAAACTATGATTAATCCCGTAGGTAGGGCAGTAAATAAGCCTAATTAACATTTTATATAAATCTTGTTTTGTGGCTTTATTGAGTAAACTTTTATCGTGGACGACGAAAGCTAAAGCTATAAAACATAGCTATTTATATGCGTCCACCTGTCTGCAATGAATTTTGACGTTTTGACATAACCTAGAATAACTGGCTACTGACAAGGTCGATGGCCAGCGTCCTAACGGTCGCAGTCCATTTAGACGGTCGGACCAAATTCATACATCCCTGGACACAAATTAACAGGGCCAAGTGTAGAATCCTGTTGTTCCCGTATTTAAACTAATCATATCACTACACTGGCTCTTCACATCACCAAGCCTCTCGTGCAGGCACCGCCTTTTTCAACCGTTTCCCGCCATTTTTGTTAAACTCACATTTGACATTAGTGACAGCGACCTCACTGATAACGTCCATGAGACAGTGTTTACGTAGTTAAAAATAGAAGCACTCAAGGATAGGCACAGATAGCGAAACATTGTCAAACAAAAGCGAACTTCCCGTCAGGGAAATCACGAACGACCCTCACTAATAAGTAATACGACGCGAGGAGGATTTATTCGCGTACATTTTTCATTGACACTTTCGTCCGGCAGAATAACGTTACATGTGTGTACGGCGAAAATATTCGCGTGCGTCTTTTGGAATTATTGACGCGGAAAAATTGCTAGGCGTTAACGATATAGTGATTTGTTGAACGTTTCCTGGAACGTTGTAAATGTTGAATTTTTTGCAGCGTTACTATTAAGGCCTTTTATATACATACGTTGTTTCTTGCCGTGAAAAACTATGGTATATTCGCCGTCTGTAGGCACAGTCTTCAGTGTTGTATGGATCACTAGGGAAGCTTGTCGGCATTCACGGTTTTCCTACGGCGCGGTTTATACGCCGTGTTGAGACACGGTCGTCAGTGTTATGGATCACTATGGAAGCTTGTTGATAGACACGTTTTTTCTACAGCGCGGTTTATACGCTGCACCGGAATGAAACCGTGCCGTGTACAAAGGGACTTACTTTTTTGACAAGGCGGATACAAAATCGTGATAGTTCAGTTTTACCAATAGACTAACTTTGTTATTGATATATACGCAACTTAAAAATTATCTGGCCGTTCTTTTCGACAAACATGATTAAGTATTGTGAGTTTTTCGCTTCCGAATAATTAATTTTGTGTATGTTACATATTTTAGGCATAATTATGCTGTCCACTGTTTGGAATTAATTATTGACCACAAATATGTAACAAAATGGACAAGGAAAGATATTATTAATAGCACATGAGCTTTTTATAAATGATTGTAATAATGTGCGTCATTCTAATACTTATAAGTTCCGTATTTCTTTAAGTAACATTGTGACATTGATATGTCGTGATGATTTTATGCCCACACTCTGTATGATCAGAACAAAAGAATTAATCAGGAATAATAAGATCATATCTGCCTAGCCTTTTCCCAACTCTGTTAGGGTCGGCTTCCAGTCTAACCGGATGCACCTGAATACCAGTACTTTACATGGAGCGACTGCCTATCTGGCCTCCACAAACCAGTAACTGGGTAATACTAGTAAGACAGACTTTCGGGCTTCTGACGACCCGTAACTACTGTCAAAGATCCACGAATGGCAGCAATAATAAAATCAAGAAAGTTAATTACTTAGGAAAGTTATTGGTGTCGTTCAGTAAGCTTTTGAATTGAATAAAGAGCATAACGTGACTTGAAAGGTTCTGTGCACCATTGTTATAAAAAGGTTCGAAGAAAAATACAATTTATTTCATTGCTACAATTAAACTTATCCACTAAGATTAATTGAAAGAATAGAATAATTTGACCACAATGAAAACGGAGACTACGCATTTCTCTAAAGTAACTTCAATACCTACTTAGTTTTTCAGTTTCAGCATAACAGCACAACTCCTTTGTAACGTTTCATTAAAAAAAATTAACGTAATGTTGCCTTTTTTAAAGCCAAATATTGCGTTAAACTGAAATCTCTGTGAAAAATGTCACTAATCTTTTAAAGACGTGTGCACAACAAAGCGCACATGTCCCAAGTCTCAGGCCAGCATGAATGCACTATTTCAACACTAGAATACTTTACGTAAATATACTAGAGATGTACCGACTAGTCGGGAAAGCCGACTATCCGGCCTTATTTGCAATCGGCGACTAGTCGGCAAAAATGCTGAATAATCTGTCTTTTTGCAACCAACTAGTATGCCAGACGGCTAGTCGGCCAAAGACATAGTGGGGCTATCGTAAATACATGAGGTTATACATTATGCATATGGGACACGAGAAAAAGAGAATATTTAAAACAAGGGTGTCCCAAACAGTGTCATGAAACTCTGTAACGGTAGTTTAAGAACATTATAAACTTAACCATTATTAGAGTGACCAAATAGAATATGATGAATAATTAAAATGCATTTATCAAATCGACAAAATAAAAAATAAGTTAATCCCGCATTCTTCACCTCATCGAATCATTAACGTAGGGTTGTCCGAAATAAGTATCCAAGTCCCAAAAAACTTAGTAGAATAAACATGTTCTTCAAACACTATTAAATAATCTGACATGCTCAAATCCATGCTTTACATAAAGGTCAGTATCGTCACGCACGTATCACATGTACCACATGTTGTCACTTGTCACATAACCGGAGTACGCGTGTGCACAAAATCGATGTCACGCTCCATATAGTAACGCTTGTACAGATGAGTACAGATGCGTTGGGAAACGTACAGTCACTTGCACAAGTGCTTTCAATGCTTTGATGTCTTGAGAGTACTCGTTGTGACATGTGGATACTGAAATAAATTATATCGTTATAAATGTAAACATTTGCATTTTTCTTTAATTCGAATATATTTTTTTTACAAATATGATGGCAAGATTTTGTTTTAAACATTAAAATTTGGCTAAACTAGTAAGTAAAAGAAATTAATTGGGTAACTATACCAGAAAACTCAATAAAAATAAACCTCAACTAGTCACCTAACGAAACAGATCGAATCATATTAAAGTCTGTCTATTTCTTTTATTTGCATTTCAAAGACACATGGAACATTATTTTACAATAAAATATATACGCATATCGATAACTGATGACCATTAGATAAGTTAATACGTGAAGGAAACAATGTATAAAAGTAATTTGCATACCTCAAGCTGTCAGGAAAACATGATATTGTAATGTCATTTGCAAAGGGAAGTCATTACACACTAGAATTATAGAAATTCCATGACATTATAGCTGTAATCTGGTAATTTTAGGTATCTATTACAATAATATGGTAATGTATATTGCGGAAATGTAAAAATATAATTCTATAAATTTTATTGTAATGGATAATTCTTTGTGCATTACTGTGTGCACACGGTGTATAATTAATTGCACAATGTCATCTAACTGTTTATTAATTACCGTATTTAAAAATAAAAATATCTTATATATATTTCTTTTATCATTCTCATTGTGGGAATTTTACAAATGCTCTTTATTGTCCACTTTATATAGTAAAACTGTAATTAAACAAACAGTATTTACTACAGGAAAGTAGATTACGTTTGTAGGTGATCAATAAATGCTTAGTGAAATTAGCAATAGTAATAGGTATACCTACAGAGGAAAACAATAAATAAATATAAAAACTACTTATAATTACCAGAAAAGTTTTCCACTGAGAAATCATAAAAAGAGCAATATTTTTTTTACAATAAACACACGCAATATTGCCTAGGTACCTATCACAGTAATTTGCTGCCTATTGCTAATAATTAACCTTTTTAATGACTCTCTTGTAAGTTATATGGCAATGATGATTGCAATGTTGCAAGTGCGTAAGATGTTTCGCACTTCTTTTATCATAACCCACGAAGTTAAAATCGGGGCAATTTAATCATTCTGCACCAAAAAATTGCGTGTGCGCTGCATTCACAAATATGGTGTGGTGAAATTAAACATTGCTCAATAGTAATTTGAATGTTTTATTAAATTCGTAAAGGTGGAACATCAATATTATAATTTTGATTTATAGGATTGGTTCACGAAACAAGATGGAGAGCTTTATTGTGGAGCTTTCACATTGTTATAACACGACGTGTATTCTAAGGTAAAACTGTGTGTTAACATGGGCTTATGTTGATTAATCATGGCCAACATGAATAAATTTTGAGTATAATTATTTATTACAAACCAGGTGCCCGATGCGGGCAGTGGTAGCCCAGTATTAGCGGCCGCAAATTACGAGTTGTAGGTCATAGTTTCGAACCCAGACAAGCGCTTTACTTTGTGTAAATTATTTCATCACCTCTGCTCTCAAAACGGTGAAGGAAAACATCTTGAGGAAACCGGCAAGTCCAAGACCCATAAATTCGACGACATGTGACAACTAACAACCAGCACTGGGCCCGCGAGGTGGATTACGGCCCACCCCCTCTCACCGGGAGAGGCCTGTGTCCTAGCAGTGGGAACGTAATAGGCTGATTATTCTATGTGCCCGATTGCATTGCCATCAGCAAAAATGACGAACTTCCATACAAACTTTCAACCCCTATTCCCTCCCTTATTTCCTCCCCTAAATCCTTCCTTGATGCTCATCTTTGTTATTTAAGGAACTCTTGTGCAGAGTTCCATGCTTCTACACCCAGGGGTTTAGACTGTGCGTCGTCTGTCAGTGAATGAATTTAAGATTTTAATAAGTTTAATCACTGTATTCTTCCCAAATAATTTGTTAAAACATTTGACTTCTTATAGTAAACTTTCCCATAGTCAAATCACAGAGCAAGTTTTTTATGAAAAATATGCTTCCAAATATGAAAAAAATTGAATAAAGACACTTCTAAATCATTTCATAAAAAGTCATCACACTCATCACGAAAATAACAACAATGTTTTTCCTCATAGTATAAGGTTATATCTTTTCAAGGGGATATTCTACCCCTATGGTGACTAAGCCGAACGTCTATCGACCTTTGCCCCAAATTTAAAACAAAAAAAAATCCCGTTAGTACTACAAACCAATATTGATGTTCTTGATTATACGTTTAGTAATAGTTTGTTTTACGGACTCTATATTATTCGGACGTGTAAGGTCAAATCATGATCATTGAATGACCCGAAAATGAGTGACCCTGCCTTGGTTCAGTGCACTCCATGTATATTTCATCAGTCGATGAGTATTTCAATATGGAATTGACTGTATGTTATTAGTTAATCATAATGTTTTGATTACATTTTTTTGCAAATAATCCTTTAAATAATCGTCCAAAAATCTGTTTGTATATCTTTTCAACAGCGTTTAGTACTTGTAAGACAAAAGATTATGTTGCAATATTTTACAGTTAGATTTTTCTACGGGTGATAATCAAACCTTCCTTACATTTTTCCAAGCCTGTTTTCTAAGTACCAACTTCACTTCACCATTTATTGTATTTTTTTTGTTTTGAATCTAACCCAGAAAGTGCTATAAGTGCAAATAAACCAGTCCAAAGTACTTATGCAACCGAAGCTCTTTTAGCTACCACTCTCATTACACGATGACTGAAATATCAAATAAATGATCTAGCAATACAAATCATAAGAATACTTCAAATCATTGTTATGTCTGACACTAATTGTTATTATTGATTTGATCCGTCAATCTCATTGACAGTTTGGTGTTGAGCGAAGGTTGAAAATGGGGGTCAATGGGTTTAACAGTACAGTTACCAAAATAGTTAATAGATGAGTTAACTATTCTAACAATAGTCACGTATATCGCACTTTGATGCCTTTTTCATAGGGGTGTGATATTCAATCTACTAACTTTTATATTGTTTGAGGACGTAGTCACCAATCCGTTTGATTAGTTTAAAAAGAACACCACATACGGGCGATTGCAGTTTAGGTTTTCAGTATTCTAACGAAGTCTTTTGCACTGTAATAAGACACTAAGTGAGCAATGATGGCCCAGTGGTAACAGCCACGAGTTACGAGTTGTCATAGGTCGGGAGTGGATCGTAAGTTCGAACACTGACAGGCGCTTTACTTTGTGTAAATTATTTCATCACCACTGCTCTCAAAACGGTAAAAGAAAACATCGTGAGGAAAATGGCATGTCCTAGAACCAATAATTCGAAGACATGTGACATCTAACAACCCGCGCTGGGCCCGCGTGGTGGATTACGGCCCACTCCCTCTCACCGAGAGGAGGCCTGTGTCCCAGCAGTGGGATCATTATAGAATGATTATGCTATTTTATGCTAAGTCACGGATTTCTTAGATCAACTATTAATTAATTTATCATGACATTATAAAAAATTACAGTGCACATGTCAGGTCATATTTTGAACCCTGTTGCCGTAACTAACACAATATTTTGAAATACACGGTACAAAATATTTGCATGATCACCTTTTTAACCCGTGGTTATCAAATCATAACAAATGGGAAAACTGTCATCATTATAACATAATGGTCCATCATAAATGAAAAATATATTTTTATACACAAGTCCAAAAGCGTAAGCACGCAGTTATGTGACTTATGTCATAATAGCAATAAAGATGCATATCATTATAGCATATAGTAGGAAGGTTACTAGATAATGAGGTCAATTCCAACTTATTTGGTCAAGTTCTCTAGCTTTCCCTAAGCAACGTTGTTTTTGGTTGTATTATCTAAATGTTAGGAATACTTGCATGAGTAAGATCTCAGTAGTTTCGAAATTATATCTACGTAAATAATATGACTGTTAGCTTATCGATTAATGATAATTCTGCAAATTGTATCAAATTTTGCACGTCAAATATTAAATAATATTTTAAAACAAGATGAGTTCGATGTTTCCTATACGACTACTCTGAGAAGAAACACCGAAACAAACTCAGAGGTCACAGTATTTTTTTAAGTCCAGACATAACCAGGCCATATGAGGGCCATGAATATTCTTAACTGGCTCTCTTAACAGAAACATTTATTCATTCATTTTGGCATTCAAAAGTTGGCAACGGCGCAAATAGCCTGCTGTCAAATATTTACCCGTTTTTATTAATTTGATAGTATACGGAAATATAAAATGTCTGACTTTGATGTTATAACCGTGTATCCTGTTTGTAAATCTCCTGTCTTTGAACCCTCCTTTTTGAAATTTCTTAGAGGGGACTTCACAGAGACTCCCCTCTAAGAAACGCCTATAGAAAACACGACGCGACTTGAAAAAACCTATAGAAAACAACAAAGTAGACGAAGCACGTGCCTTTACAGTACACGCACTTAGATCAGACGGTTAAAAGATTTGACAATATCGCATTATGAAATGAAAGATACCGCCTACGTTTTACTTCCCTTTCACTCCATTTGTAGCGCGGATTTTTTTTTTTTTTATGAATTTAATATAATTAATGTACAATAAAACAGGGTGTTACATAATAATCCACAGGGAAACGGTCACGTATAAATGCACTGCTTCCATAAATATGGTGAAAATAAAAAATAGGACCACGGCCTAGTTAATGTCAAATTGATGGGCATCTTCACGTGTACAACTCAAAACCTACTCCTCGAGACCACTCGACCCCGAACACTCGTCCCGTGATAGCTCGACCCTATGACAAGAAGAATTTCAATGTGTTGGTAATCATTTATAACCATTTCTATTTTACGGAGCAATAAGACACGAGAGTCTAGCAAATATTGTTGATCCATTAAATGTTGTTACACAGTCTTTCTACAAGCTAAGCTCCAGTACAATTATCTCAACACATCCAATCACCTCACGCACCATTTCACCACCGCCATTATTTACTTCAATTAGTCCTGTCACGGTGTCACAACTTACCCTCGTGTCAACCGACACTTTCTCTTCGACCTGTGACACGCTTGCAAAACACAATGTTATTTTCCTTTGAAAAATATTAGTTTTTAGAACACCCATGTTAGTAGGCCGGGTTAGAGGTTACTGGCATGAGTGACGATTATCTTAAAACACGTAATATGTAAAATCTTATGTTGCAAACATATGATGTAAAGAGATTTCAATCAAACGTTAAATTGTTTTTTTTTATTTATTGGTGATGTACCGTTGATTAGCAACTTTGCGTGTATTGCATGCCAGTATCAATATTTATAGGTAATCGAAACACGAACAGATAAAATTACCTACCTACAAATTGGTATTGCAATTAAAAGATGGATGCTGTTAACAAGTGCATAAATATGTTCACAGTTAATTGGCTAAGTTTAGGTAGTTTAGGCCTTTAGAATTAAATCGGTAGTTGCTAACTTTTAATTGAACTTCTCTAGTTTTGTGTTAAAACTACTCCTACATCTTTCTAAGTCCTATTTTCTCCGCTTTAAGTGAAACCCCCTTCTTCCTTACGTTATCGTGTGGCTACATCACAAATCTATCCTGATTACGTGCCCTCAATTAATCTGGGGTCGCAACTCGCAACACAATCTTCATTTCCATTTGATTTCATTCCAATTGGAACGAGAAATAGTTTTTAGTAGGAAACACGAACCCGAGACCGCAAACCACAAACTGGTGGACCAAGGTACCCGCATATGACGTAACGGCTTCGTTTTCACTTACTGCTGGTTTGGTTTCTCTATTTGAGCTATAGATGGGTACATTGATCTAGTACCAATTTTTGCAGTAGAACAGAAATTTTGTTTGAAAAATGAACTAGCAAAGGTTAAAGAACTGCATCTCGGAATACAACATACGAATAAGGTAGTTGATAATGCAAATACGGGAAATATAAATACACAAATGAATGCTAACAACCCGTTTCCAATTGATTTAAAGACTTATTTACTTAGGATTTTGTTTAAACATACGATTTAACAAGATACTCAAATCAGAAAAGAACATCGGAGTATGAATCATTTTTTTGCTGGATAAAGTTCAAAGACGACTAATTCCTGCGCAAAAACCAAACACAATGAACGACCAACCTGCCAAAAATTTACTGAGGAGTGCCAGCATATAATATTATAATCGTAGGGATTAATAAAATTTCACTGCAGAAATTTAGTCTGCCTTTTCATCAAGCGCTAAATACAACAATTGCTACAATTATAAACTCTATGCTAGAATTGCAGATCAGACCGCACATACTCGCATACAAGGTGGTCGTGTCTCACACTTGATCTACACTCTACAGGAAACCACAACATGGACAACCAGACATTTAATCATACGTAACTAGACGCTAATGGCGAATTATTGCGATATATGCTTATTAATACAGGTATGGATTAAAATAGGCGGAAAATAGACTGGGCTATATAGAAGGGCAGTCTGCAGTCGTCGGATCTTTCACAAACGGTTCTGACCTACGATGTGACTATGGTAAAGCCCTCCAAGCTGTGATTCCTACACCAAGGAGGAACTGATGAAAGCTGACAAAAGCGCCGCCTGTGTGGCGATATACTGGGTAATAAGACATGACTCCGTAATACTCCGTATTTCCTAAACACGGTAGAAGAACAAGAAGCACAAAGTTTGACGATGCTTAATTTAAGTGTTTTATTTGCTTGACATTTCCCCGGAATTCTTTAAAGTGGATCACCGCAATGTTTTCAGCTTTTATACTTAAGGTGGCAATAATGGTGACGTATATACACAGAATAGCAATGCATCTTGATGATGATCAGGAAAACACTATAGATGGCTAGGCCAGTAAAACGTAATAAGACGTCAATGATAAATTTATGCGACATATACTTATTGATATTAGTTCAAGGAATATAGGTACTTGTAATGATCGTAACACGTGTAAGATTTCAAGAGTTAAATCATCACTCAAAACATCTTATAAAACAATAATGTAATGGTCTGTTATGATTGTGATAAATAAATAATAAATTGATAATGATCAACCGTAGATGAATATGGTAAAAAACACTCTTTAAAACATAAAGGGCAGTCAGGAATTGAAAAGGTAAATAAACTTTTATTAGGAAGAAACTGCAGGAAATGAGAATCGTGTAGACAATAATACTACCTGTCAAGCAACATGTTAGCGCTACAGGACTTCGACTTGTGTCAACATACCTTTTATGGAAACAATCGTGTACATATATAAAGCAATTATTGTGCTGCCTATTTAATAAAAGCCTTGACTTGTAATGATCTTGCGAGCTAACAGATGATAACTAAAATATGCTTACAAGTAACAGTGAAGTAATGACGATGATAATATAATCAGAAAACTATTAACTAATCTAGGGATAGTCTTGATGT
Organism: Lithophane semibrunnea; assembly: GCA_947363905.1. Taxonomy (NCBI): domain Eukaryota; kingdom Metazoa; phylum Arthropoda; class Insecta; order Lepidoptera; family Noctuidae; genus Lithophane; species Lithophane semibrunnea. Next base: position 12,805,603 of record OX376197.1, on the reverse strand, counting down.
TGCAAAAGAATAAGCTTTGATATAACAATGCTTCCGATACACGTGTTAGATGATGGAGCAAAAGAGAAAGATAAGAAAAACTGATATTACCATAAATGAGAATAGTTAAAGAGAGACCTGAAATCCCATGAGGAGACCTATAATAAGCAGTTGATGAAGAAGAGGAAGAAAATCACCGAAGGTCTAGCATTCGGGAAGAGAGTTTAGATGATGTAATTAACAACTTAACAAGAGCAAGAATTATCCAACGTTACACATACGACATCGACCACCGACCACTGACCACATCAATACGACACGTAATGGCGCGTAACTAGAGGCGCCATTACAGTAAATTATTGCAACAGCCGGCACTCCACTCGAATATATTTCCATACGTTGCCGGGTTGCTTTTACCCACGATCATGCTTCGTCCGTTTGTTCCGTCAATAAGCGTTGCAATTTCCATGTTTGTTTACGTTTTGGTCGCAATCATCATCAGCCTTTTGGCGTTCACTGCTAGACATAATCCTACTGATCATTATTCCGATGGTTGGTTTAACGGGGTCTCATGTTCAGCACTGGTAAGTTCTAACCGTTTAATGACGATGACGCTGACGTTTAAAAACTGTAAGCTTCCCTGACTGAATTTGAAAAATATTTGTTATTTTATCCCTGGGTATCATTGACGGACTTTTTGAATTATAATTTTATTTTAACATCCTATGTTATGAAGGCCCTATAGACTTACTGATAAAATATCAGGTTCCTTATTTCGATTTATTTTAATACGTAATATCGTAATCAAATGACTCCATTCAGTACGACTAACATGTCACATTACAATTGCATTACAAGTATTAGACGCCTGTCGCAATATTAAACGCTTTTACTTGCATATTGTCTAACAATGTGTCACAATGTTGAGCCGATTGTGAATTTCTCTCATGAATAGTCAATAAGATTGAACGAAGTAGATAGGAGTGTGAACTATAAATCCCTTTTGATATTTTATCATTTGATTAAGCATATAGATAGCTGTGAATGACATTATTGAATAAGCTGTTCTGAATCAGATGTTATCCTGTTGAGTCGTTGACAATTATCAAAACCAGTTCCAAATATTATATTTATCCAATACCAATCTTTTGAGATGGAGACCTATCTTAGAGAGCATATAAAACTGTCAGTCACGGTTGCCACACCGATGACAGGCGTTACGAGTATCCAAAAGTTTGAAAGTGACAACCAGACTGACCGGTATTTCTCAGTAATTGAGTTTGCACAGCAGATCTAAAAAATAATAATAATCGGCCACATCTAATTATGACTGAAAACTAACACCAACATTGTTGGGAAAAAGCTAGACAGATGTTGAAACATTGCACAGGAAACTATTTCGTTACAGTGTAAACATTCAGATAAGAACTACACTAAAACAGACAAAGTAGAATGTAATACCTTCCAAATACGTACCCAAATCCGGCTTCTCACAAAAACCTTCATAGAATCAATTGCATTCTATTATACATTAATTAAATTTATTCAAACAGGAACCATGTCGGTCTGCTGAATAAAGCAGCAGATTTCTTTATTAAAACGTCACTGACTATATGCGTACATTGTCACAAGAGCATGTAACTAAACAACGTCAATCGCTTTTTTTACGCCCACAAGATTAACATATTTCTGAGCTACCTGAATAAATAATATGATGGATAGATATCGTATAACGAATGAAGAAATATCTATCATGGATATTATTTGGGTATCGTTACTTATATTGAAACTTACTGATCAAGGTCCGAAGTAATTGTAGCTCATTAATAATAAGAGCTCCATTGCTTACAAAAACAAGAAAACTTTCCTATAAATTCTAGTCATTTGACTTTATGCCCTAATGATACACCTCGATCATTCTCAGACGGAGGGTCTCAATACGATTTAGTTAGTAGTGATAAGTTAAACTAAGATCTTCGATACACATTCCCATGCAAATACTATTATTTGTTTCAGATGATACAAAGGACCTCGATGCGGAATCATCAGAAATCATATCAGAGGCCGTGGCGCCGCCCCCTGGTCTCGCACAACAGTACCAGGAACCTGTAGCAGCAGCCTCGGACGACCACACTGACCACTCCATAGAGCTCGTTGGAGGCTCGCAGACATTCTTCCCAACGTTCGCAAACCTCTTCGAACCACGCCAGCAAAACAACTTTAGACTCGGCTTCAATAACCAAGAAGCAGCCTACAGTCAAAGACCAAACTCTTACAGATCACTCTTGAACTATCCTCTGTTTGGGGGCTATAATAACAGAAACGTAGATAACTTCGGTAAACAGAGCTCTCCCACCGCAGCTCCGCTCGTTGAGGCGAGCTCCAGTTTGCTTGGCTCAGGAAACTTTGGTATCATCAGAGGTGGAACATTCTTCGCCCAGAATGATGAAGATGAATTCGGCGATGGATACAACTCCTACTACAACAACGGTCACGGCAGACCCTCGTATGAACTTGGTTACATTGCTAACCCCAGGCCGAATTACAACCAGGACCAATTCGCTAACTTCAGAGATTTCGCTGATATCAACACTCCTTCTAATTCCGCATATTCGCACTACGTCGTAGTCTACGCGAATAAAAACTCGACTATGGATGAAATCAGCGAAGAGTCGAGAAGAGTATTATCTAAGCCTAAGAACATTATCGAGACATTAGAGCGTATCGACAAAACGACAAGCGCACCAAAGTTATCAAAAGCCAAATCAAAATTGGAAGCGACGAAACAGAAAATGTTGAACAAAAAGGAGCAATGGAAAAAAACGAACTCAAAATTCGTCAGTCAAAAGCATGATGCGGAAGAACCTTTATTAGCGTTAAGTTAATTTAGTGCAAATACAAAGACTTGCGTAATGTAAGTGATTGAAGTACCCGTAGTGAAGTGTTGTGAGACACGCGTAGGTCGCGGAGTCGCACCCCATGAGTGATGAGAGGAGTTCGCTGTCTAAATTTAATTATACCTAAATGTAAGTTTGTGGACAAGTTGTGTAAGTGGTTCGATGCACATGTGATGGATGGTTGCAAATGTTTGTAAATGTAGATAATAATGACGAATAATAAATTAATTTTAAAATATTATGTCCATACAATTATTTTTTAAACCTTCCCTCTGTACTTATTTACTATTAATCATGCCTTGTTAACGATGTACACAACAACTACGGACCGCTATCAAATGTTGTAAGTAGACTACGATTACAAAACTGATCTAGATTTAACGAACCAAGGTGTTGCTAACAATAATCGCATATTAGATACACTCATTACTTCTTTTGCAATACCTAAAACAAGAAGGCAGTTCTTGATATTTCCTACCTGTAAAAATTAATACTTTGATAACCGTTCGCGAAATCCGCGGCATGGTTTACTTCCTTTAAAGGAGCGGCTAACTTGTGCTACTAGGACCTCTTGAGTATTAATGTTCTGTGACTAGGACACCACAGAATGGATAGCCTTTAGTTAGAAATATTATATTTATGAATATAATACTCTGCCACTGTGAGATACATTTTCAATATCAGAATGAAACCGAAAAATATTCAGACGTTTATTTTAGTGTAGCGCCATCTTCTGCCAAGTAGCAAAACTAGGTTCTCTTATTTTGGTAAACGCCATCTATTGATATTTAACCTAAACCATTGCAATAACGTCTTCTTTAGTAACTAGATGGCAGGAATGGTAAAGAGTTTTAACAAAAATGTTATTTATCATTTTATTTTGTATATCTTGTTTTGACCCAAAATTTTATAAATCATCAAATAATAATAATAAACAACAATCATGTTGCCATTATAAAATAATTAGACCATAAACAATTAGTGATGACAACAATCTAGAAAAAAAAACAAATAGTTTTTAGTCTATTGAAAATGTGCTGCGGACGGATGAATCTGAAATGAATTTTTCTAGTGAATTTAGCATAATTAGTCTAATTTATAAACCAAACAATTTCATACAACGTGTTTAGTGTTCCTAGTGCTATGAGAGCCTAAATGGATTGCTTGTTATAGTGTAATTTGACGTAATAGAAGTATCATGTACTCCGGTAGAGATGCCGCAAATACTGCGTATCCCACGCAGTGGGCTTTGAATCCCACTGCGTATCAAAATGTTGATACTAGTCACGTAGACTGGGCTGCTTTAGCTCAACAATGGATTGCTATGAAGGAAGCGGCGGCGATTGTGGCCGCGCCGCCGCCTCCTGCTCTGAGGGCCGCGGAAGAAGAGGGCGAAGCGCCCATGGAAGTTGAGAACCCGGATAACAACTCAGATGGCCCTGCTGGCGCTGAGTGGAACTCCTCAACGAATTCCTGGGGCGGATCTTGGAACCAATGGGGTATGGTTGCACTTTCAATCAGTGCATTCTATTTCTTCTCTCATCATACTCTGGTAGTTTTATGAATCAAGTATATCAACATTGTGTTAACATCGTTATCATTTCTCAGTGAACTTCAAAAGCTTCTGGTATGCTCTTAGTTTGAAAGCTAATCCTAGGCTATGCTGATCTGATGCCCTTAAAAACATACTGCCATTTACTTGCACTCCCAACTTGAGTATTTATCAGTTTTGGCAAGTAACAATACCTACTTACTAACCCTATTAAACATGCAACTATTTCCATAACATCATAGAATTGAAATGAAGCAAAAAAAAACACATGCAATTTTTCTCGATGATTATCTTCCATGTTTGAGATTGAAGTAAAACAGAATTCTAGGATATAGTATAGAAGTATGGTTAAAAATTGGCAGAGAGCCTTCTAGATAGGTTTTAGCTTCTTTTCTATCAATAAAAAGGTCCATATTAATCCTTAATGGGGAAGAAACGAAATTTGTAGTTGACTAGTTGAACCTTAAGGTTGATTTTTGATTGATGAAGTTAGACGAGTCAACTACAAATGTCAATCAAAAATCCACCTTACAGACTAGTTGGGTGTTTACAGGGACTGTACAAATTTATAAAGTGCCAAAATCATTCATAATAGTATTTTAAATGCAAAAGTAACTTGGTCTGTCTGTATGTTACCTTTTCATGTGTAAATTACTGGACCAATCATAATGAAATTTGACAGATAGGCAGCCTGGGACCTGGAGAAGAGCATACGCTACTTTTCACAACTTCATTCAACAAAATAAACACATAATTATATATTACAAAAAATCTCTTCTCTGCTAGTAGTAATATTACAAAAAGTCTTCAACAATTATTAAAATAACTACAACAATATTACCTTCCAAGGTTGGGGCTGGTCGGGCTCAGGGCCTGGGGAGCCCAAAATACCACCGGATCCTGGCATGCCACCTATAGATGGATACACCGTGCCACCTGATGCAGCTGCTCCTATGCCTGGGTAAGATTATCTTTGCCTTAAATGATATCCTTACATATTATAAAACAAAGTTCTCCGCCGCATCTGTCTGTCGTCCTGTTCGCGATAAACTCAAAAATTACTGCACCGATTTTCATGCTGGTATTACCAATGGATAGAGTGGTTCTCGAGTAAGGTTTTAGTATATAAAGACCAACACCCACACAGGTGAAACTGCAGGCATCAGCTAGTTACAAATAAAAGAGTAAGTTAGTATTATATTTTTTTATGTACTTATCAAAAATGGTTTTGAACAATGATGTAAGATATTCAATACCCTAAAAAAATTCAAACATGGTCAGATCCATCTTAAACGATTTAATGTTCTGCTCCAGTAAAACCTATTGTTGTATGATGTCCAGCCTAGCTGGTGACTCATCTGTATTGTATACTTCTTTTTATGTTAACAATGGGTATTGTAAGTATCTGCCATCGGTTACCCAGCATTATTAACAATACTATGGCCATAACAGCAATTACAGAATGTTAAACTCTTTTAAAAGGAGATATACACTACACTGTATTGCTTTACTTCCTCTGCCCTTGAAAACAGAAAGCCTAAAATCAACTTTATTAAGTAAAAAACATTTATTTCAACATTTAAATTACAATATGGAGGAAACGTTCTTGTTGGTCCCAAACTAGGCACAACCTGTATCTTGGTCGCCATTAAATAAAACATTTAGGTATTTTTTAAAAATAAATGTCACAAGTTTGGTCTATTGGCTAAAAAGTTAAATCTTTTATTGAACCACTACCACAATCCATCTAGTTGTTAAATAGCCACCTTTTGGGTATAAAGTAATTTATTCCAATTAAATGTATTCATTCATTTCTAAAATTCTTTGGTATAGTTCAATGACCACTGCCCTACTTAATAAAAGAGGTTTATCAAGCAAGACTGATAGATAACTTATAATTCCCCTATGATTAATTACAATCTCAAGTGGTAAACAATATAGTTTAATCTAGCATATCAAATGTTTGACCAATATTGGTCAAAAATTTGATAAGTATGCCAGATTCTGATGCCTTGAATTCCCCAGATTATTAATAACCTAACGAAAATTGTAAACTTTGGCTTACTGGGTAAATGCCTAGAACAGTGTAAAAATAAACTCTGGTGAAATTCAGCTGTGGAAAGTAAACAATCTGTTGAGTAATAAATTGACTGAACTATATGAGATATTCAAGGCCCTTAGATATCAGGCTAATAAAATAGCTGTGTTGAAATAGAAGTTTGAAGGTGGATTCAGTCTATTGCATTTATTTCAAATGTAGAACAGGTATGTTGGAGCTCCGTAACCGAAAATATCTGATATTATTTATTTATTTAACTATTTATGTACACACATAATAAACAGACAAGAAGAAAAGAACAGAAAAAAACGTACAAAGGTGATGCTTATTTCTAAAGAAATCTCTTCCAGCACACCTGCGATAGAAAAGTAGATAAGAGATGTAGACACCGTGTGTAAAATTCAAGAGAAAGTAAAATACATAAAATCAACACAATTCACTTAATAAACTAGAACAAATAATAATAATATGATCATACACTTACATACAAATATAAATACTACATACATAATATAAACTACCTACTTCATAAATATATATCGAAATAAATACATACACAACTATGACGAAGTGGAAAGATAGTGTTCTTTCACTCTTCTTTTAAACACTGCAACAGTTTGGCAGTCCCTAATGTCAGGCGGAAGGGAATTCCATAACCGCACCGCGTGCACAGTGAAGGAGTAGGAGTAGAAGTCAGTGGAATGGGGAGGGGACTTAAGGAGATTTCTATGATGCGACCTGCAAGGCGCATCAGAAGGACGGGCGAAGGAAAAACGCTCCCGCAGATAGGACGGAGTTTTAGGATTGTGAAGGAGGTTAAAAAGTAGACACAATATCCGAGAGTTCCTGCGAAGTCGAATAGGGAGCCACTTGAGTAGGTTGCGATAGTAAGAAACGTGATCATACTTTTTAAGGTTAAAAACAAAACGAATGCAGATATTTTGCAAACGCTCAAGTCTATTTAAAAGCTCCTCGGTGGCATCCAAATAACAGGCGTCGGCGTAATCTATAATGGGCTGAATGAGAGTTTGGGCAAGGGAGATTTTGGTGTTCAAGGGCAAGAAGCACTGGAGGCATTTCAACGAATGGAACGTGATATTCGAAATAAAATCTATCCGAATCCGATATAAAAGAGAGAAAATGGAAATGATACACGTTATGACAGGGTTCTCTGCCCGGCCAAGCGGATACACTAGCCCTGCGCGTCACTTGCATGTTTGTTTATTATTTCTATTGCTTTTAATCTAATATCCGTAACGGATACTATCCGAAGTTAACGGATAATCCGAAACAATTTCATATCCGTAACCGTATCCGAAAGCGATAAATAAATATTATTTATATATCCGTATCCAGATCCGAAATTTTATAAAATACAATTTATTATTGATTTTATTTAATAAAATAAAATCTTCAGGTTGTTGATGCCTTAAACCAGAATCAACATTTAAACTACTCCAAAAAAAATCTGTAACATACAATAGAATTTGTTTATTTTATGTAGGCCGCCATTAAGTATGAATCGAACTGTAACAATAGGAAATAACATGAACAGTAATGCTGCATGTAACTTTTTTACCGTCGCAAATTCACAATATTCCTTGATTCTTAGTTGGTTTAATAATGAAATATTTTATAGGATGTGGTCATGAAAATAATTGTTTACCCGTTATCCTTGTACAGTTCATTATCACATTAATTATTTTGTTTTTATCTACACTAATATTATAAAGAGGAAAGATTTGTATTTCTGTGTGTATGTCTGTAATGAATAAACTCAAAAACTACTGCGCCGATTTAAAAAAATCTTTCACCGTTACAAAGCTACATGCACCCTGAGTAACATAGGCTATAATTTATAAAGATTACACGCGGGCGAAGCCGCTGGCGGCAGCTAGTAGGAGTGAGGCGTTTTTATCCGAAACGCTCCAAGTATCAAGTCCATGCCGGAAAAGGCAGCGAATAGGGCTGATAATGATGACGGTTTCGTGATGGTGCAAAGGAGGAAGCGCCCAACGCAAACTAACAAGAACCGCTGCGGTAAAGCGCCTACGGAGCCCACAGTGCACCTGCGTGCCGCAAAGCCGAACACACCGGTGTACATATCCCGCCTGCACTACACCACTAAGGCGGAGGACATCGTGGAGTACGTGAGCCAGAAGATCAAGTACACGCCGAGGGTGCAGTTGCTGGAATCGCACCGGAACGTCAACTTCAAGGCGTTCGTGGTGCGTGTACCAAACTGTTATCTGCCCCTCGTCATGGAAGAAGACTTTTGGCCGCAGGACGTGGTGTTCCGTCGCTTCCGCGGACAAGTGCCACAGGACAGCACAAAGTTAATCTAGTGCAAAGTGAAGTGCTACTAACATAGTCTTAAGCCTTATTTATTAACACAAGTTTTTTCATAAAAAGTATGTATGTCTAGGTTAAGGTATTTTTCTATGGGCCTGTGTCGCCTGAAATAAATGGTATTATTATTATTATTTTATCGTCACAGATATTAAAAAATAGCAGATAGCAATTGCTCCTAACGATAAAAAATATCTGTTACTTAAAATCACAGATCCTCAAGACTGTTACTGTTAAAACTTCGGATACGATTTTCGACTTAACGAAAAGAAATAAAGAAGATATTCAATTGAGGTAATACGTATTTATCATCCGTACAAAAATAACAGGCTGTTATTTTATAACAGATAGATACGATTTTCGACTTTAAATCAAAAGAAATAAAGATGATATTCGATTGAGATACGTATTTATCGTCCGTACAAAAATCACAGGCTGTGATTTAATAACAGATATTTGAATCTGTTATTTTTATGACACAGTCACAGTTATCACAGATATCGTGTTTCACCTGTTACAACCCATCTCTAGCAGCTAGTTCTCTATAACTTAACAAGCTATTATAAAAATTTATAATATTGCACTGCATGAATGTGAAAGTCAAAATAATTTATGATACTCAGTGACTACTTTCTTAGATAACTATTTGCTCTCAAAGCTAGAATAGAACTATAGAAATGTTGCAAAAAACTTACCTAATTTTTTTAAGAAAACAGCTTTTTTAAATTAAATCAGTATACCTACGTACATACTGATTTAATTTTAAAAACCTGTTTTCTGTGGCCTTATTAAATAAGGCATGCGGTGTTTCCAATCTTACCTAGTAACATCAAAAGCAAACAGGTAAATTTCCAGCCAGCAATATTATGCTAAACAGTTGAATGAAAACAAGCCTTCCCTCTGAACATAAATAACTTCTGCATCAATTTGTAACGGATCAAATCGATTGTTATACTGCAGTACGATATTTGAATTAAATATGCAAAAGGGGTGGTTTATAAAAGGGGAATTTAAAATTCATTTTTTTTAACACTTGCATTGAAAATCAATAACGTCGTGAACTAAAGGGTCTAGCTTTACAAATCAGGGTCAAAGCCGTAAAGGTTCAGTATTCGGAGCCGACTTTGACTTACACAAACACTGATCCCTGACAGTCTAGAACCTGGAACATCTTAACCCAGAACTGGGTAAATAGAGCTCACTTTATTGGATTACGCGAGTTACATGGCGGGCTAGTACCAGTCCTTTTAACATTACTTCAGCGTAGAAAAGAGATGAAGCTCTACAGGACCTAGGTCTATCTCTTTCCCCCACTGAAGAAAGATTAAAATAATACTGCTGTAAGCGGTGGTGGTAGGCCCCCTGATCTCCGAACCATGGTAATGTCGGGAACGGTAAATACACCCTAGGGTTTTAATTTGTATGAGTCTGACATAACCCTCCGTTCTCCCCAGATGAAGGGTATCCAAGAGAATGGACCTAAAGCAACACATTACATAAAGGAATGTCCTCCAGTCAGACCATTTTAATAATTCGTAGTGCATTCTAAATAGCTTCACCTTCACACTTATTTTCCATGCAAATTGAGTGAAACTTCAGACAGGTTATAAAGTATAGTAGGTATGCTGGACTGAATGTTAAAACAATTGCTAAATGCCAAGGTCACCCAATGACATTATATTTTATTATGAATTGTGGCTTATTATTATTTACCCATGAGCCAATGAAAGATTATCAGATAAATGAAACGAAGATGGGAATAGTAAAAAAAAGATTCCGACGGATTGAGAACCTCCTCGTCGGTTAAAGTTCTAAAAACCTTCGATTCCAACTCCGACAATTTAGTACATTCAATTTAGATAGATCCCTCTTACAACTCAAAATAGGTTCTCTTGATTTCATAATGCAGGTGGACTATGGACGTTTACAAGTACACACGGCTACACATCAAGCTATACATTTCCAGTTTATGCTGATCTCACATTGTATAGGATTTCCGTACAATGCGAGGTCAGCTTATACTGGAAATGTATAGCTTGATGTGCAGCCGTGTGTACATAGGACTCGAATCTTTTCATTACACTACGTTTTAAAACTTTAACAAAATCTTTTCGGTTGCACATCTTAGAAATAAACCCAACAGGCTGACGCAAATTTCTGTCAGGGTTGCGGAAAAGTCAGAAAGGGATACCGGGACCCTTGGCAACAGGCAGCTGAAGGAACACGGGTGGGTTTTAGTAGGTAAAAGTCTGACACGCCCTCCCGCTCCGCCCAGAGCGGGAAAAGTCATTTGAGGATTTCACCACATTCAAAAAAAAAAAGGTCGCAGATTTGGGCGGGCCGCACCGCATTGCTAAAATCCTCCACAATACTTTCGTAAACTTTCTATGGACACTACGGACGGCCGCACCGCACTTCTTTTTGTACCGAAATGCGATGCACTGCGGACCGCCAGGGCTGTAAGTGTGCTTAAGACTTCCTTAATCTCTTATTCGTATTATATCCAAACACCACAGATACACATCGGGTACGCCAGCGCCAACATTTCAGCATGGCTACTGGACTGCCCCTCAAGTGGAACAAGCCAACAGCCGGAGCAGTAGTTCCAGTCGAGACAGACGCTCCAAGAGCAAGAACAGAGATCATAAACCTTCCAGAAGTTCCAGGTCACAAAGGTAAAGACTTCTTTACCTTTTTTTACATTGTTTATGTTATTGCAAGGTAAACAAGCCGATGATGTGACGCCTGATTAACACAAACGCCTGTCGATATATTTAATAACGGAGGTATCGTCGATGTAGTGCCATCTTCAGATGGCATTTGAGTTTGGACTTTGGAGTCAAAGTCAAAATACTAGAGAGACGATTCTCATATTGTTGACGTCCTGTTCACGGTGCGGTGGACAAACAGTAATTAAAGTCTATTTTACGATGGCTATACAGAATAGTGGACGTCTTGCCGGCCGCTCACTGCCGTCCCACGTAAAATAGACTTTATTGCATTTGATTTAAAATCCTAACTTGAATGACAATTTATTTTCCGTGTCGGAGCGCTGCTGTTATAATGAGCGATGTCCTTTACACTCCTAATAGGATGACGTCAGACTCTGAAATAATAAGTAGATCATTTAAACATAGAATGCAAATATTATTGTTAGAAATCATGACAGTAAAGAATAGAATACTCTTGTAAAGCCTAGTTTGTATTGAATAAAAACAATACATTTTAATGTTGACCTTGCTAAATTGTGACGGAGAAAACTAAGTTAACAAAAGTATCCAACCATGGAACTATTGTTTTGTAAGGAGAAATATGAATTAAAAAAAAAATCTGGACACTAGATATATCTGTCACATGATGAAAGGCCCGCTTTTGAGTGCTATATTACCATACATATATGGTTCTAAAAGCCTGACCAAGGCTCTGATTAGTAAGTCTATTGTCAACCATGCTACATTTTGTCATTGGTTGACCAAAATAAGTTGACATGATTCACAAAAGATGATGGTAGAATATAAATGCATTATTATATATATTATGCATTATGCAAGAAGCCTCTCAGTTGCCTTTAAAATAAGCTAGATAGTCATTTTCTCTGTACATTCATGAATTTTATCTTCTAAATTTTTCAGAGAAAAGGCCCCACCGATACCGCCCGTGATCGAGCCAATAGTCATGCCTACAGTTATGGCAACATCATCAACCATTGACGCAGCTAAACGAAGACAGCTCCCGGCATGGATAAGAGAAGGTATGCCTGGTTTATAGGATGTCAACGACTGGACCCAGTGACTCGGTATTTCACAGTCCGTGGGTAGACGAGATTGACAGTAAGTCAGGCGGAGGAGGCTACTGGGCCAGAATATAAACGGAGAGGTTAGGCAGCTGGACTGACTCGAGGGCGCGAAGTCAGCACTGGACTGAATTGAAACTAGTGTCACTGATATAAAGGTAGGTTTCTACGAGCCCAGTGATAGACAACCCCAAATTACAAGTCAGCGCTGACTGATACTGGTCACATCACTGGGCTCGTAGAAACTTACCTTTATATCCGTGACAACGGTTATTTTGGCGCGTGGCCAATATCGAAGCTAACGCCATCTTGTATTTTTTTTAATACATTTCCAGTGCCATTTCACAAATATTTACCAACAGCGCCCCTCTGTGAAAGTCATTCGAGCGCCAAAAAATCCTTTTAGACATCTTTTTATGTAGAACTAAAAACAAAGTCCTAGCAAATGATAAAAACCCTTAACATTTTTATTTCCAGGATTAGAAAAAATGGAACGTGAGAAACAGAAGGCGATAGAACGTGAACAAGAGATGAAGGCGAGAGAAGAAGCAGAGAAGGAAAAGAAGAGATTAGAGGAAGAAGAGTTAGAAAGAATGAAAGCTGAGGCTGGAGGACAGCCTGTATTGCCGCCTAAGAGCAAATTCGTTAGTATACTTTTTTAAACAACCAATCTTACCTAGGGGTATCGTATTACACAATAACTGGGTTGTGGAGGTCTGATAGGCAGTCGCTCCATGTAAACTACTGGTATTCAGCTGCATTCTGTTAGACTGTAAGCCGACCCCCACATAATTGGGAAAAAGCGAGGCAGATGATGACCTATTCAATCAGCCTGTATACGATAGATACAAAGTACAATAGTATAAAGCAATTTATTGCCGTAATAAACGCGCCTAAAGTCTGTTTTTTAATCTCGTAGACTTAGGGTGAATTTCACCAAACTTTTATACCGAGTATAAGTCTTATCCTGCAAATAAATTTTGTATTTTTGACAGTTTTTCCATACTGTCTACTGTCAGACGAAAATTTTAATCCACGGATAAAAGATATCTGACTTTGATAAAATCAGCCCTAAGTGATTTAACTGATTGTTACTTGTTTTTCAAATTTGGAGTTAGACATTTGCACCTGTCACATTAGTCTACGAGATTAAAAAACAGACTCTATTAGGCGAATTAGTGATTACAATATGTTGCCATTAACAGTAAATATCATCACACCCATAAACCCGTAAGAAGAAATGGTTCTATAAGGCAGGATCTGACGCACATAAAATTAAAAACAAGTTTACAAAAAAAAAAACAGGTAAATATCCAGAAAGCAGACCTGAATTTTGAAACTTTAATATCATTGCTGGCGTAAGAAAGACCCAAAGGTACCCACCCCACAACAAGGGCCACACAAGGCTCACCCCTTCAAGGAATACAGGCGTCATGGTTATGGAATGTGTCTCAAACGGCAAACAATATTAGAATAACTAGCCGGACCATTAATATTACGGAAGTGTTGGCAGATATTCTTGGCTGACAAAGTTCCCGTTGGCATGGTCTAATCTAGATTAACTGGAGTAACAATAAGATTAGAACTGAAACTAGGCGACCGACCATAAAATGTATAGAAATAGATTAAAGTTTATTTACTGATATTTTGTATGTGTAGAAAGGCTTGTGGCTAAATAATAAGTAAAAATCTTTTTATTTAAAACAACCTGAGGCTATAGTTTTTGTCACGACAAAAATGAACGAGCTTGAACACAAGGAGGCTATCTTGTTTGGTTGAGGACTTCCTATAGCCACCTTCCGGCTCCAGCATCGGTCCCTGGATATTACCTTGGGCTATACAACGTGCCGCTACAATGGCGACATTAATTTAACACACGGGTAAGGCTAGTGGCCAGTAAACATAAAAATTATAATAAAATTAAATAATTCGTAAATTGAAAATTTTAAATTTTCAAACAAACTAAATAATAAAAACATAACCAAAATTGAGATCAGTCGTGTAAAAGATTCATTCATGAAGCTACCTACTGCAGCTGGCTTACGTTCTATCGGTAAGATCCTTTGTTGGCATAATTTCTAAGAAATTGCGTGGCTTTCCTTCTATTCGCCTACATATGATCCGTGACCCCGGCAAATGACCTCTTCGCTACAGTTCTTTAAGTACAGGTTGCTTCAGGTAGGTAATTTAGAAAATTGAATATAAATCCATAAATAATAACGTTTAATGAAATTCAAATATTTACATGAAACGAATACGCGAAATCGTATACGTGTGTTAAATTAATGTCACCATAATGTAGCGGCACGTTGTATAGTACTCGTCAAGACAAAGTTAACGAGTCCAAACACGATGGTGCTATCTTATTTTGTTGAAGAGTTACTATGGCCACCTTTCGTCTCGATCATCAGACCCTGGACACCACCTAGTGTAATAGTACTTGTCAATACATATCCAATGAGTCCAACCACGTTGGTGCTACCTTGTTTGATTGAGGAGTTCCGGTGGCCACATACCTGCTCTAGTTCTTGTCAAGACAAAACCATTGAGTTCAAACTCAACGACGCTATGCAAGCTAATATAAAGTTTGCACGGGTCGATCAAAGGTTAAGCTGCACTTGCCGCGGTCAGTTCATGGATGGTTGACCATCCATTACATATAGAGACTCCTCTGTGGGGCATTGCGCTTACCAAAATTTATTACACGTAATTAGCACATTTATATGTAGATCATTTTATTACTTTATTTGAAACTTAACTTACTACAAGTGACCCTTGTTTGAGGTAATTTTTATAAAAATAAATGATAGAATTTGAAGCAAAACAGCGGGTTTATACAGATAAAACGACTTTTATTATTCAACCATTTTGAGGCTCCATTAACAAGTGAATATCAGAGTAGTACAATACTTTTATCATTATATGGCCTAACAGTGTTGCTAACCAAAAAGTACTTATTACATTGACCTATTCTAACAAGAACTACTAAATAAAGGTCAATCCTTGAATTTTACAGTAGGGTCGTGTAATATAACTGTATAGACTTTTCCCAATTATGTTGAGGTCGGCTTCCAGTGTCTAACCGGATGCAGCTGAATACATGCTATTGTACATGGAGCGACCTATCTGCAGTGGCGTGCCTAGGGTTCAAAACCAGGGCAAGCCGACAGATTTTTAACGATTTAAAAAAACAGACAAGTGAGCGATTTACGGATGAAGAAGAGTTCTACATATTATTTCAGGCTTCAGTACGGAATTGTCGTAAGCGCCATCTATTAACGAATGCGCGTAACCACACCGCTTCGCAGGACCTTTTCACCATAATAAGTTTGTCAACGCTTGTCACATAAAAATTATTCTATCAAAAGCCGCTAGATGGCCCCAAATTATCGATTTGTTGTTTTAACTAAATTTAAGTTTTAAGTCGATTGAAAATGTTAAATAAGATATTACATTGGGTATATAACATTTTTTATTTAACCATAATGACAATAGCCAACTCTAATCTTTATTTCAAAACGCCTTTATTTCAAAGAATATCTTCGATACGAAAATTATGTGTTTTGTGATCTTGATGAGATGTATTCTAATAAGTGGTTTGTTTTTTAGTGGTTTACCAAAACTACAATTGCCATACAAACAACACTATACAAATTTTGATGTCTTTCATGGCACCAGCTAGGCTACCTAAGTTTGGTCATACTCTTAACTTTATACATACTAAACAATCGAATGCCAATTTCAATATATTCTTCGACTGACAAAAATACCTACCTAATTGTTTATATTTCCGAGTTATAGTAATTTGGGGTTGATTACGGTGAAGCAAAGAGTTACTTACTGTCAGAAAACTCAATGTATTTACATACCTTTTCGAACACAGTTTCCAAATTCACATTTTGATGATAAAAACACTGCTAAGCATAAGGAATGACATAGCCGCAATAACTATCACATCATTTTAAATAATAAAACTAGGTAATTCATTACCTCAATTGAAAAATAAAATACTGATCTCAAAATATTATTTCAAAACAATAACAAATTGAGTCGCTTCGCGGACTTGTAACTCACTTTACGCGGGTCAACATCGCGGCTAGTGCATTTGCGCGATTGAAGTTCGCGCGATTCGCGTGATTCACACACGATTCGTTCCATTCATAAAAACTCAAAAGCCGGGCTTAAATATTAGAACATTTTGCAAAATAAGTACATTCTAATAGTATCGACAACGTACGCATTTTCAATGAAAAAATGAGAGGTCTAGAAGCTGGCTTCTGCACCGTTGCCGCAAGCGTGTGTGAGCGAGAAAGATGCAATGTACTACAGAATTGACGTCTTCATTCATGGATGCGATCTCGCCTAAAGCTATAGTGTTAGAGCGAGATCGCAACTGTGGCAGTTTGGCAACGGGGCATTGTTTGTACCTACTTATAGCGCGCGGCTGGTGCAGCGCGAAGTTTTTATGTTATTATTCTTATCAATTCTTGCGACATGAAGGATTGACTTGGAAGTATAGAGTAGTTTTTTTTTTTTTTTTAATTGATTGGCTCAGTTTTGAAGGCAAGCCGGGCTTTTCAGCTTGTATGGCAGTACCGCCGCTGCCTATCTGACCTCCACAACTCAGATTAATATAACATTGCACACTTCTTATCAGTTTACATGAAGTAATTCTTCAATACTAAAATTCGTAATCTCAGATACATTACATCACAATTTGAACTTAAATTGATGACGATGAATTGTTTGTGTTTATTTGTGAAAACTTGGTTAATATCTACGATTCGGAATACGACTGAAACTTTACTATTTTCCGATGAACTAGCCTAGTAACTCTTATTCACAAAATATTTAACACCTTGTTATCACAGGAATCGGATTCCGAAGGGGAAGAGGCAGAGAAGGAGGAGCCAGTATCGTTGAGTCCTGTGAAGGAGGAGCCAGTGGAAGCAGTCCCGCCCCCCAGAGAGGAGAGGGAGGAGCCGGCCCCCCTCGTCAAGAGGAGCAAAGAGGAGATCATGCAAGAAGTGGTGAGATTCAAAATATGACAAACAAGTCGCGGCAAACATTGTTGTCTACTGTAGTTCGTGAAAAACAAAGAACATTATTTGTCTATCAAAAATGTCGACTTATATTTAAAGTCTGAAGTCGCCAACCCGTGGTGATCAATCCTCGTGCCTTCTCTGCATCAGAAGAGGCCTTTGCCCTGCATTGGGATAATAATAGTCTGGTATTATTATTTGTCTATCAAAAAAAACACTTACTTTACCAGATACTATAAATATCAATGCTACAGAAAACTCGTGTTTAAGGATGCCAAATGACAAAAAAGTATGTATGACCAGGTTTTGTATTAAAAAATGTTGTCTTAATAGCGTTAACTATCTCCAGATGCTTGCTGTCCGTCGCTCCCTCACAGAAATACTCCTTGAGGTGACCGACCAGGAGATCCAAACGGTGAGCCAGGAAGAATTGGCCCGATATACCGCGCTACAAGGTATTTCCACTCATCTAAGCTTATCCCAAACGGAACGACGGTCTCCGTCAAGACATTACTTTGTACTACGAGAAACTATCGCGTACTGACTCTGTGATACACGCTCTGTGACAATACCGTCTCGTATCGAGACAGTCTCATGTGAAGAAGAATTGTGATGTGCAAAAATGTGTTTTAAATCATCGCTAATAAAGTCTTATTTCAGATGTTGCCTGTTGACAATTGAATACATGTGGTGTGTGTGATTAATGTTGGTTTTATTTATATGGTAAAAGCGTCGCGCCTCAACGCTATGAAGGCGAGCAAGTCGAAGGCACTGGCCGCTATCGCCAGTGGGCTCGGTGAGTTCCGTTCCTAATGCCGAGCGAGCGCAAATATCTCGCAAACTGCGCTACATACGGCGCGACGCGTCGTACAACGCTTCCGCGTGCTAAATATTGATTGAACTTGAACATTGAACTGATTGACGTAAACTAAATAAATAAAACATCGCTGATGATATCAAATAGTTTGCCAGATATTTACGTACAAAACATAAATGGTGGTTTTTCTCGTAATTTTGCAGAAAAGCTATCAAAAATGTTGAAAATTTGTTCTGAACCGCCATGTATGTTACTCAAGTTTCTCATTTCAGCAGCCCTGCATCATAATTAGTATTTTAGTATTGACCTAATTGGCAATACATTGTATCGAACAATGTTTAAATGCATTGTTTTTAGTGGATAAATTGGTAAGAAATGTACAGAATTTATTATAGATGTTATACCTACATATTATTAAACATTTATGTAAAATTATTTTATGTAAATGATTTATTTAAGGAACTTTGTTTAATGTTTGTGTGATTTATTTTATTAATTTTGAAGGTCGTATTAAATAATTGGTGTCTATATTAAAAAAAAGTTATTCTTTGCTACTAGTTTTCTCTAGATGCAATGTTTTAATTTACCAGATTCCTGACTTTTTGATGAGCAAATTGAATTGACCAAAATGGATGCATACACAAACATTTTTGTCTTCTATAGCCTATGAAGTAGTAGGTGGAATCATTGTATCTTACGTCATTTCTTCTTTGGAGTACCTATGTGATGTTGGGTGGTTACTATTGTGGTGTGTGTATGTGTGCAGGGCTGGGCGCGTACGAGAGCAGCAGTGACGACAGCGACGGCGACGAACAAAACGACGTGTCTGATCAACAGCTGCAGGTAAATACATAATTACCTTTCTTTTGTGTGTCTGTCTGTCTGTCACAGCCAATTTGGTCCAAATTGAATAGACCGATTAAGTTGAAATTTGGTATACATATGAATTTCTGCGAGCCAATTTTTTTAATTTTCTTATTTTTAAATACGAGGCTTTTGGCTAATTTGTAGTTCTAGTAAATGTCATTTTTTATTTTGTATTGTGCGTTTAGTTTGTGCAGAATAATTTTTTTTCTTTCTTCTTTCTTTCTTTCTTTCTTCCAAATACGGACTTGTCACTTTTGGGGGAAAAACAAGAATATTTAAAAAATAAAGGGTTGTAAAATGTACCGTGTGACTTATCAAATGAAAGGGTTTCAAATATTTTTTAAATAATTTTAAAATAGATAGTTTTAAAGTTATTTAAGAAAATAGATGAAAATTGTACATTCTCTCCGCTTATCTCCGAAACTACCGAACCGAAAATTTTGAAGATATACAGAACATAGTTACAATAAAAAAAATAGGTACATACAAAAAGATTGCAGGAAAACTGAAAGAAGTCTATGGTATTCAAATAACATGTTACATCTCTGAATATTGTGCGTACAAAGTTACATTTACAGTTGAAATGTATGGGAGAACATGCTCTTCAACTACATGGTTAAGTTTGTTCTTGGGATAAATTCATTCCAACTACGGAAACCTTCATCGTGCGGTCCGACTCGGTGGCCTGTTTTTAGGTTTACAATACTTATACCTTTTTCTGTCAAACGTGCGTTAGAATCACACGCCCCTGCTAGATAACTTTCCTACCAGTGGCCCAAATCTGTGTCCTTGAAGTTGCTCGTCTACCCAAATACCAAGGGGTGTTAGAAATTCGCAGTATGTTCCCACAGCCCGAGATTAGGGTTAGTTCAGAAATTACTAGAATTCAGTTGACATTCAGTTCGGCATACGATTCATTATCTCATTATCTTTAAAGAACTAAAACTTCACTATCGTATTCTGATTGTTAATCCGGTCATCAACTCTATTTTCGTCAGACGCATCACTATTTTTGGATTTAACTAATATTGTGATGTCACTCTTTTTATAACTTATTTGAGTAACTGTTGCCCGCGGCACCGCCCACGTGGACCCCAATTCTTTTTCTACAATAAAAGTAGGCTCAGTTACTCCTTTTACCATCAGCTATCTGCCAGCGAAAGTCCCATCAAAATTGGTCCCGCCGTTTCGGAGATTAGGCGGAACAAACAAACGGACAGTTTTTTTTTAACGGTCTTTTGTTATAAGTTACTCTCATATGCATTTAGTAAAAAGCTGGTATTTTGACATTACAAACTGACGCTTCAATTTTATTTATTTGTATAGATGTATAGATAACGATATGGGCTGCCGATAGCTAAACATTTATGACGTTAAGGGCGAATTTCACCAAACTTTTATAACGACTATAAGTCTTATCCTGCGAATAAATTTTGAATTTTTGACAGTTTTTCCATACAAAAACTGGCAGACGCCATTTTTATTCCACGGATAAAAGATATCTGACTTTGGTAAAATCAGCCCTAAGTGTAATAGAATACTACATTATAATAATGTTAATTACTGATAGATAGTACGAGTACAATACTTAAAACTGACATTGAACTGATAATGGTCAATTCAGTTAGAAATGCAATACACACTTGAAGCGGTAAATCGAACGTGACATACATTTTAACAAAACTATTCTACTTGTACTTATTGTTTATCGGATTGGTGTCCGCAACACTACTCTATTGTCTATTCATTCTTACTTGTATCATAGAAGAGATTTTAATGAACTGAATTTTACATATTATGTTGATATCTTTATTATAATAACATACAAAATCATTTGTTAGAAGGGAGAATTTCTCAAAAACATAGTAGGTACTCAAGGTATATAAGGTAGGCTATTCAAGGTTTCTGATAACGTCAGGAGGAAGCATCTTTAAGGGCCGCTTGCACCATGCAACAATTACTTACGCTAAACGTATTTAAAACATCATTCTGTCTCTGTCATCTTCAAATGGTTGACAGAACAGAACGATATTTTAAATTTGTTTAGCAATGAACGTGTTTAGGTGCAAGTAGGCCTTAGTCTTCGGCACCCTAATTACGTAACAGACGATCAATCACAATCTGAATCGTGTTGAAGGATATTGCCAATCCATTACTACATATGTTCGAAAATTTGAACTGTTAAAATGAAATAAATTGTGATTTATCGTGTGTTACGTAATTAGGGTGCTGATAAACTGCGATCACCACGGTCTATAGTTATTATAATAATGTAACCCTAATATAACACTATCCCATTTGGTTACCAGGACATCATAAAACGCAAGAGGTTGGACTTCGAGCGCACTTCGCGGGAGATCGACGCGGAGGTGCGTCGCGCTGAGGCGAGGGAGGCCAACGAAGAACCCACCACACCCAACAACGTCACGCCCGAGCGACCGCGGCGTTCTCGTTAGTACTTTATTTATAGGCTATTATTAGATCCTGGACCTTTGATAGGTTTTAATAGTACTTTTAACCACAAGTGCAGAAATATCCGTCTGGTTTAGTTTGTTTGGTGGAAAAATTCTGATGGCCGTGACTAAAAATAAAATACGGATCTTCAGCCAATCCTGGTTGGTAGTTGATGCTTGAGATAAAGTTAGTGGAAATTATTTAGGAATAACAATATTATGCTTTCTCTACAGGTTCGTCTGCGACACCACCGCCAGAAAGTGAGACCCCCGACAAGTTACCTGAACGCCGCCTCTCTAAGGACAAGAGGAGTAGTCATAAGTCTGACAAGATCGATGCAGTCAGGAAGTTAGATACTATTCTAGAGGAGAAAGCTAAGAAGTCGAGTAAAAGGGACCGCACCCCAAGCCCCTATTCCAAAACGTCCAGTAAACCTAACCATAAAGAAAGCTCTTCCTCCACCAGTGACTCTGAAGATGATTCCTCATCCAGCTCGAGCGAATCCTCCTCAGAGACCGAACAAGACGCCATCGTCCAAACTAAATCCAAGAAACGCAAACGCAGAGGCTCCAGTTCAAGTGGTTCTCGCAAAAAATCAAAGAAAGAAAAACATCGAAAGGACAAGTCTCACAAATCAGGCGACAGAAGCTACTCCAAATCAAAATACTACGACGACTACGAGAGATCCGACAAGCTTAGGTCCAAGAAGAAAGATGACTACTACGACAGACATAAATCTTCTAGGAGTAGGGACTACGACAAACATAATAAATATAGGGATGACTCCGAGGAGGAGCGTCCTAGGAAGCGTACAAAGCGGTCGCGTTCGATCAGCTACGAATCGCGCTCGGGGCGCAAGAAGACGTCGCGGGACCGATCCGAAGAACGTTCGCGCAAGAGGGACAAGAGGTCATACGACAGGGACAGTTCGAAGCGCGACCGGTCTTACGACAGGTCGGGCCGAGACTACGACAAGTACGATAGGTATGAGCGGTCTAGGGACTACGACCGGCGTCGATCGCGCAGCGGCAGTCACTCCCGCCACCGCCGGTGAACATCAGGTTACACATACAGCAGGTTGTACTTTTATCTATCTTGTAAACTTGTGTGTTCGACTTAGAAAAAAACATAATTTTCTGTTGATTATGCAAAAGATTAACAAAAGTTAAGTGCTAAAAAATAACTATAATGCAATAATTAGTATTAAGGGTATATTATTAATTATTATGTATATAGATAGCAATGCTAATTATTACTAAAAAAAACAAGTCTACCTCAACCTCTTACTAACATTGTTTATGCAAAATAGGATGATGTCAGAAATGTTGCTATTCTCTTTATATTCTAAATTGTTACCACCACATAGTTGTTAATGGTCAAAAAATTTCAACTCGTCCAAAACAAATAAGTCGAGACCTGTAAGATATTAAATACGGGTCAACAATTATTATAGCGGTCAAACGTAGTCGTAACTAGCGTTTAACATAAGATTATACTTACGCGTATATTGAAGTATTTTAAATGCATATTATTTTAATAAATGAATTTGTAATAATTAGTAATAGAGTCCGCGCCACCACTCAAGTCCGATAGACGCGGCGCTAGTGTCTGGGTCATTGCATTAAAATGTAGTTCCACAATTTCCCGTCGGACTTCAGTGGTGGCGTGGTGGCGTGATAGTGTCCTTGGAGTTTCTTGCCAGTTCTTGTCCATAGAAATCTACCTTTTGGAATGGGCAACCAGCTTCAACTTTCTAATAATGACCGACTCTTGACAGTTTGAATCGTGTGAAAAAGTGTATATTTGGAATAAATGCTTTGAGTATGACACAATTTTCACTAGGATGTCATTATACTATCTCGTAGTTTAATCATTTTGGAGATAACAGTGTTTTCATACATCCGAGGAGATACACATTCATATCCGTCTACTATCGCCCGTAACAAGATAACGTCTGAATTTTTTTGAACCAACGGATTTTGTACCGAATGCATTTCTGACATCAAAAAAGCTAAGGCTGTGATATATTATTTTTATTTTTCTCTTGCAGGTGGGAGCAATGAATTAGTGCGTGCAAGATGTAAATATTAGTCCCTTGTGTATAGTATTTTAGTGTGCACTATTATTCGCGTATTACTTTAATAAACACTTCACTCTTATAATTCGTTTTATTTCTTGTTGCATAACTTGGTGAAAAAGTTTTGATTGGTTTTACTATTCATTATTTTGACTTTACGGTTATTGTAATCGCATCTTGCTGGTTGCAGGTATTTGGACAAGACTCACAAGGCCTAGTAGTACCTACTTATAACATACTAATGAATGGACTAACCACCAGTACCAACATAAATGTTAGAGATAAATGCCTTGGTTATGCTTGGTTAGCAATAATCTCGAACACACGTCCCGACATAAACTCACCTCTTCCCTAAGGGGTAGGCAGAAACTAAGCTAAGATTTTACGCTCTCCCACGTCCAAACATCTGGTCAGTCGTGCGACTGGTGAGTACTACGCAACTGACCTTTTTGAAGGGCTTCACTAGCAAAAGAACAACCGACATCCTCTGCATACTTTTGTTTTGAACGCTAAAGATTCCAGGCGTGACGCTTAGTTACATACTATTCATGTCAGGCATGCAGGTCAATGCATCTATTACGGTAAATGATTGTTTTTGGTATGCCAGTGATGGCAATACTGATAAAGGTAGGTAAGTATACATACTGTACTAATGTCTGTATTTTAAAAAATCCAAGCCGAATGGTTTTAACTCCCTAATACGGAATAGGAAGTTCATTTACCCGCCTATGTTGGTTCCAGCACGCTTGCTTCAAGCTATACACGTCTGCTAGTCAGTACATTCACCCAAACCGGTGCCTTAAGTTGTATGTACCAGTAAGGGCGGTTGTTCGTAGTTCAAAAATGCTGCACCACTTGAGCGCATTTACAACATCAGACTTTGAGCAATTTAGATTTTCGATAGAAAAACAATAAAGTAACCAATAGTTGTATACTGTCAAATGTCGAATAGTCCTACAGCTAGGCAAGCAGCAGGAAAAGCTAATAGATCAAGAGATGATAAGTAATCTGCTTTCCTGCTTGTATATTGTCACTGTGTAATTATGAAATTTGTTAGTTTACTTTGTTACTGACAAAAAATCTCTTCACATGCTCATGAAAAATATAGGTACTTTAAAGTATGAATACATGGTAACAACAGGAGTTCCCTTATAAATGAAATAAAACATCACCATTGATCAAGTTTATATTTTTTTTTTCTTTAAAAATTATAAATATATGTTCATATACTTAATGAATTTCTATAGGTTATTGCTCACTGATTGTAATGTTGTACACTATGTCTTACATAAAATTTAGACAATTCAAAGGATAACATAGTATTTGTAACATACCAATTATATAGATGATAATACATTTTATTTATGAACCACATCATAAGCCTCAGCTAATGAATAATGATAAAAAATTTAATTCAGTGATCACATGATCTATAAATAAATTTACGAATCTGATACTTAAATAAAGCACCTATTTACAAATACACTCATGATTCTTGTTGTTAACCAATGCCTAACATCAGCATATCAATATTTAAATAAACTTAGGCCTTTTACTGAGGCTAGCCCCAATCTCACTTACCAAATCTTTGATCACAATCATTGTATCTATACAATGCATCTATGTAACTGTCAATATTTACACTATGGTCTATGGAAAGTTGTATAAACTCTGCGAGCCTTATTTGCCATGGTAATAACCCACGAGTACAACATAACGTACCAGTATATAGAACTACGTCTGGGTCAGGAATGGAAGGGTACATTAACATTAGAGCATTATCTAATTCTTGTGCTGTATATTCCTCAGATTCTCTATTACATATTACTCTATGTTCAGCTATCTGACGTATACATTGCGCTACAGTGGGTTTTCCATCTTTACTAGTGAAGATATTTATGTACACTGTGTGAGCTTGCATCCCATTTGTGTAGCCATTCAAGTCTGGCTTTCTGCACCATTTTATACAACCGGGCACACCCTTTTTATTTCTTTCAACTTCGAGAAAAAGCATTTCTTCATTTTCTTTCAATTCTCCTGGAAAAATGAAATTGTCATGAGTGAGTCATATTTTAATGTAACCCAGTTTAGTACTTTTACATACCATGACAATAAGATATTAGGTTTAAGGGATTGTGAGACGTGAGTGATACAATAACATATCTAGAGTTTTCATCATTGTTATCTTATGTCAATGCATCATGGCTATCAGTCTGATACCTACAGATGTTTGTATGATGAAGTAGTGTTGGACATTTTGCAAATGAAAGTATCGTCCTTTTAACCATGTACGCTAATAATGTTCTGAAATAATGAGTAAAAAAGAAATGAATGTTATGGGTAATATGGTCATTTTTATTGGTTATTGTTTGAGTAACAGTAATAAATGAAACTAATGGCATTTCCCAACTGAGACTAACTCCATAATTTCTTACCTGTTATATCGTAGAAGCTCACGTATGATATCCCGGTTACAAGGCTCCACATAACCATGCGAGCCAAATCACTGAATGAGTGTTGATCAGTGTCCGTCAGGATCACCAAATGATTGAGCTTCTTGGTAACTCTTGGCAAGTGTTTTAATATAACTCTAATATCACTTTTCGTCACCTCATCTTGTGGTAAAATACACTTTTTGATTCGAAATCGGGAATAAACATTTTGAACAGCAACAAGTATATTCACAACCAAATGCACTAATATAAACAAAAACTGACTAAGAAGCCGCGACAGCATGATAAAGAATTAACAGACACAAAAATTTGGCGCACTAAAATTTGCCGGTGGCAATAGATTTTATTTAACCATTTTTCGGGAAAAGAAATCACATCAAAATCGGACAGATCACACGGCACAGTCAGCCGCTTTTTTCAGACAGCCAATCACGAGCTTCAGGGTGGACAGAATGCTTGCCAACGTTCAGAAACCAAATGTTGTAGTCTGTTTCTCACTACAGAAATAAAACATAGAACGATTATGCTAGCCAAGCGTAGCTGTGCAGAAAGTGACGAACTGGATAAGTTTCCCAGTGTTACTAATAGTCGATTACATCTATATCTCAAAATGGAGGAAGAAACGGGTCCCGGGGTACTAAGGAGCTACTCCTCATCGACATGGCCATAAGCCAACAGTTCGTCTATCCCGCAAAGATCTGTTGACATTCTTGATAGATTATAGATAGGCCTACGACTCGGTGCCACAACTCATGAGGGTGCTGGAGTTGTACAAGAATCTATCTTGCAACTCTACGCACCTTCCTTGAGTCGTGTATAGAGCAATAGAGGATGGTCCTTCGCCATCCAGGGTGTCGACAGATCTAGGGGAATGATGAGCCTGTATGGATTAAATAGGGAATATTTGGTTCTGCTTAACCCTGAATCCTCTAAGCACACTGCTGTCGAATTCAGGTCTAGGATATTGATTGAAGAGAGGTGGTCAGGACATATCTCACGTCCTCTACATGGACTTGAAACTCTTTGCCGCTATCAAATTGCGAGTGATGGAGCTACTGAAGGTACATAGTTAAAACTTTCAGTAGATAGAATTTGGTGTGAACAAATGTACCATCATGCATGTAAAGCGAGGGGAGATTGGTGCGCGCCTTCAACGGTTGGGTCATGCCAGGTTAATGATGTATTCTTTTGGCATACCTACTCAGGCATAAGGACTCAGACCAAACTCGACTGCTGATGGCAAACCAGATGCAGCACCCACGATCATTGGTGATGAGACTGTACATCCCGCGGAACTGCGGGCATCCAAGCTTTTTAAATGCGAACCCTCCACAACCGCAAGACGTGCAGTCTCGGGGTTTTTTTTTTAAAGCCCAATTAGTTATGCACCGGACCGTGATGTGGTCACAGTGGACAAAGGGCTCACCCTGCTCTCTATGGGTAAAGAGAACTGGTGCAAACCTGTACTACTTACTACCGATGCCCGCAAGAAGGTATGGCAAAGCAAGGAGCTTCACGACCCCTTGTAACGGGCTCTTCATGAGCCCAGTGGACATTTCTTAGCGTCCGTTTCTTGGCTACGTTTTGGTGACTTTTTCAGGGAAACTGAATATTTCGTGACGTTGACGTATGTCGGGCATGACCGTCCGGGTTCGTCAGACAGTCTGACTTATTATCCAAAAATATTATCTCTGGTTGTCCTCGTCTGTCTAACGGCGAGTACATTGCACAGCCATAACCAAGTGGCCAGGATTATTCAGCAGCAAATTGCTTCGAAGTATAGACTTGTGGATTCTGAGGTATTGTACCGTATTGTGAGTATGTGCTCGATCCAGTTCTAGAAAATGACCATGTCAGGTTGTTCTGGGATCGGCATTACTGCCAGGGCCAGGACTATTGCCAAAAAGCCTGACAAAGTGGTGATAGATCGATCAGGGCGCCGCGCAAAGATTGTTTATGTTGCCATTCCTCGTGAAAGCTGAGAAAGAGAAAGAAATAAAATATCTTGACTTAGCACACGAGGATGTGGACTTGTGGAATGTGAGCTCGGCTGTTATTGAGCCGATTGTCGTAATGGCCTACCTATGGCATGATGGCCGAAAGCCTCGATCAATATCTTGATCAAGGACCTGATTCAGAAGGTTCCTCGATACGGCTCGGTTTGTGAGAAGGTTCGCATGAGCGCCGGGAGTGATTCAAGAGGTACCACCAGGTGCAAAGACCCTCTTACACCCCGCTGCCTGACTTCAAAATAAAATATAAGTAGGTGTGAAAACATTCAGACCTAAAGAAATATTCGAAAACGCCAACACAATCATAAAGAAGTTAAGCTATTCGAGGCGAAACGCAAACATTTTCGTGTTCGCTTCGCTCGCTCTTGCATCATTAAACGACAAAGTACTAAAGTACCGAAGTCCAATTTCCGAAAAAAAAAAATGAACTAAAAACGAGGTCTAGCGAGACGCGGTGACGTCAAAAGCAATGCAAGGAAAATACTCGATTCATACCATGTTTTATGTTGAATCGAATGAAAAATCGAAATGTATTATGACATTTTACGGAAGGTTACGTAAGTTTGACGTATTTGAACGGTTTTTATAGAGAATTTTAACAGCACAGCAGGCATTTTCACGGAGCTCCTTGAACGCCTTGAAAACGATTTACGAAGTGCGTTGGAATCGATTTGAAAGTAGTTTATATGAACGTTCTAGAACATTTGTTCCTGTACTTTTACAGAGGGGAAAGTGTTCCTAAGGCTTCTCCAGTGATAAAAACTTTATGTAATTATCGTCGTAATTACCGTGTTGTTTATGGTGATGATGGACATTGACGTTGACCATTAGTGTAGCCCCAGCTTATCAGAATTTAGTCGATTATCAAATGTCAATGCCGTGTTTCCTTTTCCGTCCACCATCTTTGTTTCTTTCGCTTGTCAGACTTGGCTGATAAGGTTAGTATTTTACACGATTCCACATTTTTGATTAAGTTTTGTGATTTTCTGGACAAAAAGGAAGTTTAAGTGTTAGTAATTGTGACAAAATTTGATCTAAATCCAAAATATGTGTTAAATTGGTCGTACTCGTTAAGAATGACGAACAGTTTGTTATCGTGCTAGCTGACCACGCCGTTGAATATTGCGTTTTCATTTCAGAGGCCTCAAAATGCAGCTGCACATCAGAGGACAGTCGACACACGTCTTAGACGTCAATGGACAGGAGACCATTGGCCAGATCAAGGTAATTACTACAATTCTATCTTCAAACATGATCGTATGTTAATCATGTTGATCTCTTCCCTTTTATGCTTGTTTTTAGTAGTCTGTTATCCTGTTTCTCAAAGCTAGTACCAATAGTATATTGAAGAAGCTAATTTTCACCTTGCAAATACTTAAATTAAGTAAAAACTTAGTCATCAAAATAACAATTTATAGGTTATGTTAGTTCTCCGAACTGGTTATGTCTTTTGATTAGTAATTTGTCTCGTTACTTCCAGGAGCGTATCCGCGCCCTTGCCGAGGTCGGTGCTGAGGAGGTGACTCTGTCCCTCTGCGGTGCCCCCATTGAAGATGCCTGCCTGGTATCAGAGCTCTCATCCAACGAGCTTGACCTAACAGTGCCACTGCTTGGTGGTAAAGTGCACGGATCCTTGGCTCGTGCTGGTAAGTGCATCTGCATTTTTAGGGTACCGTAGTTGTACAATCTTATTTCAATAAGAGTGACATTTCATATTATGAAATGATGGAAGTTTCATTTATGTTCATTGAAGTTCTATCTTTTGCAAAGTATAGCAGTGAATTAAAACAGTAATTAACATTATTTTAAAACATACATATATTATAGCTGGGAAACACTGTCCTAAGGTTAGTCTCTACATGATTATTTCACCAGATAAAACATTCAACTGAACATGCAAATATAACTGTTGACTGTAAACTTACATAGAAGTTACTAAAGTTTTTACGGATAGAAGTCTATTTACAATAAATGTAAAGATTTGTCATAATGTCAATAAATGCAAATTGTGCAATATTGTGTATTTCTCAGTAAATGAGTGGCACTAACTCAGTAAATGTGTATTAGTATTAATAATAATTAAGATTAAAATATTATTATTACATTTTTGCCTGCATTCAGAATTATAACTGAGGTGTTTTAAAAAAAATGTATTTTGTATGGTTAAATTGACTATTGCCCACTCTTAAATGCCCCAATGAATGGTAAAAAATGTATTAATTATGAATCTAATAACTAGAGTTCCATGGTCTACTGATTCTGAGGAATAATTTTAATTTAAAATATTTTTAAATCATTCTAATTTCACTTTTTCAGGTAAGGTCAAAGGTCAGACCCCCAAAGTAGAGAAGCAACAAAAGAAGAAGAAGAAGACTGGCCGTGCTAAGAGGAGGATCCAGTACAACAGACGGTGAATATCCATTTATTTGTGTGGTGATCCATGTCAAAATATACCTCTAATGAATCTATTGTTTTTCAAAAGCAATAGATGATGAATCAATATACAAAAGACTAGCTTCTGCCTGTGACTTTATCAGCATGAAATTTCTTTACTCACAAATACCTCTTCATAATAATATAACATGGTTTCATCCATGACAAGGCTTGAGTTTAGTTTTCTATTGCTTTCATCAGATACAATATCAATACCTATCACACACACACACACACACTACAGACACGCACTCACACACTACACGCACATGCACTCACACATCACATCACTGATAGTTATCATCTACCTACATTTAATCACTATTACTGCATGTGCTATTTGTGTGATGTAAAGTGTCTTCAAGTACTTTCAAAGTGCCTTATTGTAGTTTGCCATTAGTCATTGCAATATCTGCTAAGGGTGGTTACACACCTGACGGAAGATGCGTCGGGCGTAACTTCGTTAACTTCTAGTTAGTATTCTCGACGCACTAACGCATCATCAGTTGAGTGTGTAAGGTTGAATGTTTTATTACACTTGTCCATTACAATGGACAAGTGCTAGAGCGTTACTCGAGAGACGATACGCGACGCATCTTCCGACAGATGTGCGACCACCCTAACTTTTAGTAATAAGTTAGCTTATCACTTGCAATAATTAATTACACTCAAACATAAATGATTGCAAACATGAAACCTATCAAGAAATTAATAAAATATTGGTATTAACAAAATTCTGTTTTA
Source organism: Lithophane semibrunnea (assembly GCA_947363905.1). NCBI lineage: Eukaryota > Metazoa > Arthropoda > Insecta > Lepidoptera > Noctuidae > Lithophane > Lithophane semibrunnea. Next base: position 12,774,075 of record OX376197.1, on the reverse strand, counting down.
TTACAGATTCGTCAATGTTGTTCAGACCTTCGGCCGCAGACGTGGACCCAACTCCAACTCTTAGATTTATAATTTGTAAATAAAATGCAAATATAACATCTTTTTGCTCCAATAACTGTTTAATTTTTTCGTTGCTATTGAACTATCACAACCTAAATAACTACTAGAGTGCGTCGCGCTACGAAAGGCCGGCGGAAAATTGTGGAACTACATTTTTTTAAATGTAATGTAATGCACTGATATAGACACTAGCGCCGCGTCAAAAGGACTTCAGTGGTAGCGCGGACTCTACATAGCAGAGGGGCAATTCTCTTATATACATTTATCGTTCATATTCAAGTTGCGATCTGACAAACTTGGGTTTATTGACAGATTGCGAATTTTAACGTTCTTAAAATTAAGGGAATGGGAATTGCCCTGCTGTGCGTTTGCACTGGTGAAACATTCACAACAAAACAGGTGGAAATCTGTTGAAAGTTCCTGTCAAATTTTTATGTAACATTGAAAGTAAATTGAGATTTCAATATGTTTCGTCCGTTCAGTTACTTTGACCTTGAACTAGCCTAGCGTAGTGCAAGTGTTAACCCTGAACCCTGTTCAGTGCACTGAACGAACGTGTGGCCCACTGAGGTAGCTTAGCTACTTACCGTAGTCCAAAATAGCGAAGTATAATACTACAATTATTTCTATCAGACAGTATTCATCATTTATTAGTAAAGGAAAACGACGAGTGCCAGGCGTACTTTAGAAATACGGAGATCTAACTGTGAGTTTGCACTGACGAAACATTCACTTAAAAAAATGTTGAAATCTCTATTTCCTGTTTGAAATTGATGGAACATTGACAGAAAATAGAAATTTCAATCAACATGTTTCTACAATGCAAACGCACAATAAGCACGTCAGCAAGATGCTGCGAACGGCGCGCGTTCGAATCGAGAGTATCAAATCCGATTTCAAATAGGTAAATACATTGTGCATACATTGCATTTGTTTTACTGAAGTCTCAAAAGGAACAAGAATTGAATGGATAGTAAAAATAATCACCAAGGCATAGACACCTCCTTGGGTGGATTACGTATTCGCTGCTCGCTGTCCGGTTTCAGGCGTTTCGAGTTAGTTTTTACCACAGGTATTACATAACCTTTTTACTCATTTTACTAAACAGTCAAACGCCCGTCCATGTTGACTTCGACTGGTACCTAATGAGAGTGAGCAGGTGCCTGAGGCATTTGTCCCACCGTCGGCGATTACTGAGAACCGAGTAGAGTTAGCAACTAAAAATGAGTTGGCGAGGATCGAGGTGTCACTGACTCTGGCAGGGCCACCATCAAGGATTTTAATTTTGATTATACAAAAAAAATGTCGCTAGCTAGTTTGTCGAAATTTGTCGCCAAATATCAGAATTTGTCGGTCACTGGTTCAAAAGATATAAGGGGTTATAGGTGGCCGATCTGGAGAGAGTCTCCCCAGCAGGGCCACATTTATATCTCAAAAACTATGGCACCTAGCGAAGATCTGTTTTCTCCCATAATTTATCGCCAATTTGTCGCAATTTGTCGGTCACTGGTTCAAAAGATATAAGCGTATATAGGTGGCCGATCTGGAGAGAGTCTCCCCAGCAGGGCCACATTTATATCTCAAAAACAAGGGCACCTAGCGAAGATCTGTTTTCTCCCATAATTTGTCGCCAATTTGTCGCAATTTGTAGGTCACTGGTTCAAAAGATATAAGCGTTTATAGGTGGCCGATCTGGAGAGTCTCCCCAGCAGGGCCACATTTATATCTCAAAAACTAGGGCACCTAGCGAAGATCTGTTTTCTCCCATAATTTGTTGACAATTTGTCGCAATTTGTCGGTCACTGGCTCAAAAGATATAAGGGTTTATAGGTGGCCGATCTGGAGAGAGTCTCCCCAGCAGGGCCACATTTATATCTCAAAAAAAATCAAGTAACAAAAACTAAAACCCAACTACGACTTAAAAGGTACACGGAGTCACACGTAATCTGTTCGATTTATGCCCTAACACGTGTGACTCTGGATTTTTAATTTGTCTGTCTGTGGTGTCTTGTTTATATCTTTTAAGTCGTAGTTGGGTTTTAGTTTTTGTTACTTGATTTTTTTTTTAAATCTTTTGGGGTTATAATATATGTATATATTTTTGAAATGTGCTCATTAAGCCCTTTCATTTGATACCCAACATGGTACGATTAAACCATATTTTTTTTTAAGTTGACTAGTGACTTCACATAGCCTATAACCAGCGGAAAATCACGACGCTTCTAACGATACCTCATTTGTCAAATTGTGATAAGTGGTTTGGAAGATAGGAGGGAACAGATGAACATACATACATACATACCGGTCAAAATCATAACCCTCCTTTTTTCTTCGCCGTAGTCGGGTAAAAACTAGGGCACTTCGCGAAGATCTGTTTTCTCCCATAATTAGTCGCTATTTTGTCGCCAAATATCAGAATTTGGCGGTCACTGGTTAAAAAGATATTAAAGAATTCAATTTCCCCATACAGTGGTACAAGCAAGTACAAAATACTTTATGTAGTTTCTAGACAGTATCTATGACGTCTTATGGAGGAATGATTGTTTAATAAATACTTATTCTATAATTTCAACCACCAAAGGGAAGCTGTATTCATTACCTATAAACAAATCTACAATAAAAAATATATGTAATTATTTAATTATATAACACAATGTGCATTTACCACTTAGTCGCTGGCAGATAGGTAGATCGCTGTGCTCCGTTTCATTTACGGTAAGTAAGAAAGAGTAAGATGCGCGTGTACAGACGAGCTACTTAGATTCCTCCAAAGGACGTCATAGATACTGTCGAATCGTTCGCCGATGAAAGGTTATATCGATGAAATTTTCAAAAGTGAATCGTTCTGTCGGCGAATCGTTCGCCGTTGAAACGTTCTTTCGGTGATATAATGAAAAGTGAATCGTTCTGTCGGCGAATCGTTCGTCATTGAAACGTTCCATCGGTGAAAAAATGAAAAGTGAATCGTTCTGCCGGTGATCCGTTCAACGGCGAAACAAATGTCGGAGAAATGTTTCAGAATCGTTATATATATAACATATATGTTGCATATAATTTTCACATATATATTTTTCCATGCGGATACGTCTAATATTTCGACTCGGGTAAATACATCTTACACGTCGTGTCGTTCGTGAATCATACATTGCTCTATATCTAGTTATGTATAGTTATTATTTGTGTACGTTGACCTCGGCACAGTTTGTTTTGCCGTATAACGTAAGTACATTCGAGCACATAGTTTTACTTTACAAAATTTTCCTCAACTACATTTTTAAAGAATTTTGGAGGCTAGTTTAATAATAATTCCAATGGTTGTTTATCATAGTGTTACTTACTCTTTAAAAATGAATTAGTGGAATTCACTGCGAATCAGTGGACTATTTCTACAGCTATCCCTGGTGGAAATTTTTCGGACTTCTGTCTGAAAAAGTCAGTTCTAGAGTTCTAAAGACTTTTTCAGAGTTCTAAAGACTGTTTCAGACAGAAGTCCGAAAAATTTCCACCAGGGATAAGTATACCACTAATTCAACCCGTGGATTATACCTATAGCTGGTTTCCTAGTGAATATTCACTAATTCAAAGTGAACTTCACTGATTCCTTTCTAAAGAGTAGGAACAACTGTCTAAAATTTATAACAAATTACGATAATTCTTATTCTGCCATTTTATCATAAATCGAATAAAAGCGGATGTAATTTGATTTATGTTCAGCACTGTACCGGCAGAAATAAAATTTACTGACCGTAAACATGTCGTGGATACATTACGATAAAAACGGTCTGTGTATAAAGCCGACACGGCATATAGCCAACAGTCAGTTAGATCTTTGGCGTCGTCGTTGTAACACGTCTTTTGACCTTGAAATTGTAGTAGCGATCTTTGTTCTGATTAATTCAGGGGATTTTTTAGTAAAAGTGATAAACAATACTTCAGTATTGTCCATTCAACAATCAGTTCAATTCTGCTCATTATACCCAAAGGTAAAATTCATTCAACATCCAATATCCGGTTGCACGAGTCGTTTGTTAATGGAGAAATCATTATTATTTGGAATGCCATATATGATGTCATAGTATAGTGTCTGGCCGGCTTTAACCTGTTGGCTTTAAATAAATTAATATTTTATGAAACCATAACATTCCAAACAAGAATAATTTCTCCGTGTATGGATCTATTTGAATGACTTTTACTAACAAAACGTTTCTTTTTTTTTCAGGTGGATTTAAAGATGGATTACCGATATTATGTTGTTCATTTTTCGGATGCACCATACAGTGACATCGACCAATACGTTTGCATTCCGGATTCTTGGATTCAGTTACGTGAAATAGTGGATCAAGTAGTTGTTGCTAAATTTCCTGTTGAAAATTTATCAAAAACAAAAAAACGTGTTAAAGATGGTGAGGTTTTCTCAGATGATTGGTCAATTTATGTAGCCGAAGTTAAATATGGCACTGGTGAGTAAATTGCTAAGTTTCAAGTGTGTGATGATTTCTTTTTAAAATTAGGATTTAAAAACAGACTTTAGTGGAAAAATTAGTATCAGTCTTGAAGTGAGCAAAAATTAAAAGCATGATATTTAATGAAAAATAACACACATCTAAATTAGTGACTTCTAGTGTCGACTGTTTCCGTTATCACTCGTTATCTCTAATTGATGTCATGTGTGTGGGTGTTTTTCCGTAACAACAAAATTGATTGATGATTGTGAGTACTCTTAGACTACGTGCCGAGCGAGATATGAGACACTCGTGTATTAGATTAAATTGAATGGAATGTAGAGTAGCTGTCGTTTAATATCAAAGGCTATTTAGAATTGAATAATATTTACATTAGAATATTGATATCAGAGATTAAAGTATTTGATCTTGAAAGTATGTAAATATCTTTTGTTTTTGTTTTTCCAGATTCTTACGAAGACGCAGAAAAATACATCGAAAGACTCAAAGAAAAATTAATTAAGAAACAAAACCATTCAGGACCGGTCAATAATGGCAAGTTTCTTTGTTTTATTACAATACTTTTATAAATTATACTGTTTTTTTTTTTTTTAGATAATCTTTGAAATTTATGGTAATGTTTATTCTAGGCGATACATTGTCGAAGCTATCGAAAAGTTTACGAAGATCCAAGCGAAATCAGTCAAATCGAAGTGTAAAAAAACCTCAAATATCTGAAGATCCGTCAAATTGTAGCATAGAACCTGTACCAGAACCGCTAGCGGTGATCAGTACAGAAATAGAAACTCTTAAGATACAAACTAATCGAGTCGAGACTATCAACACTGCGAATGAGGTCATAAAACAGACAGATGCCGCATCTGAATCACTACATGACGAACAGCTATTATCAAATACGGAACATTATCGGCATGAAATTACCATTAGACAAGAAAATAACGATGATAAATTAAACAATGTTGATTCCATTGAAAATGATAATGGTCCACAAGGCATAGCAGGAAATAAATCACCAGCGAATCATGATGGCCCGCGATTAACAAATGAATCATTGGATGCCACAATAATTAGCGAACCAATTTCTAATACTGGCAACCCAGGTCAGGTAAAAAATGCCAGTGAATTTAATTTTGAAAAATGCTTATTATCCCTTGATCACACGTGCAATGAAGTTTTTCAATACTGTAAGTCTTTAGAAAAACTCATGGATTATTTAAATAATGAATATTATAGTAGAAGTTATACTCCTTTTAATAGAACAATAAAAGATGCGGTAGCACCGGTGGTAGAAGAAGAGAAAGAACATGAAGAAAAAGAAATTAAAAAAAAAAGACAAGTGCTAAAAAGGACACAAGCTGAAATAGGAATTATCAAAAGAAGAGAAACCGAAAGAAACGAACAAGAAATTGATGATAGTGCTGATATTGATGATGGGGATGACGATGATAAAGATGATGATGATGATGATGATGATGATGACTATGTGAAAAGAAAACGATTTCAATCTCGCACACTTACTTTACCACCTGAATATGATAAAAATGACTCAAAATGGACTTTGAGGTATCGTGAGTACGCACCAGGGCTTGTTGAACTTATAGAACATACAGGCGTATATATCAATGCTGTGAAACTCGTCAATTGTAAAAGATTAGCGAAAAATTCCAAAACACTAGCACGGTTATTGTTAGTAGAAATTTTTACAGAGAGTGCGTTGTGTACATGTTCCTTAACTGGCGTTAGAGCTAAGGCATTCGATATTGATGGTACACATATAAGACCTGGATTGGATGAAAATGCAAGAACTGTTTTATTGACTTACGTTGAACAGTATGCCCAAGCCAGTAAGTGGCCTAAAACAGACAATCAGTCTATTTTAAATAGTATACGAAATAAAATGCAAGAAATTAGATTCAAATGTAATAAATGAATATATTCATAGATTATTTCAATGTTTTATTGTTAGAAAAGCTTGCGGGTATTAGTGTTCGGTTTAAAGAAATTTATTTCTCAAAAAGAACATAACATAGTTCACTTAAATATGAGAAACTTAACAAAATATTCTCGATGATAAATACAATTGCCGTTCGATCTATCGAGTATGTGAGTAATGATTTATTATTGTTGGTCCGCCAAATACAACTTTAATCTATTCTTAAAAATGTTCACTGATGAAGAATCTCTTATTTCTTTCGGTAACTTATTATAAAGCTGCGCTCCCTCAAACTGAATGGTTCTTCTCCCGTACAAAGTCCTAACTGAAGGCAGTTCAATGCTATCCCTATTCCTGGTGTAGTAGTGCTGAGTTTTGTGTTTGAAAGTGATTTGTGAGTGTATTTTGTTTGTTAAAATTTTCTTTATTAGTATGGATGTGTGGTAGCTATATAATTGTTTAAGGTTAAATAGTTTAGTTTTAGCGTAAACTTCTTTCGTAGGCGTTAAGTAATTGTAATTAAATAGGACTTTGATTGCTTTGTTTTGCGTTACTTGTAGGTCGTGAAGATGTGTAATAGCTGCCTGCCCCCATACTTGGATTAAATAGTCGAGATGCGGTTTGACTAGTGTATTGTATATTGTGTAGCGTAATTTAAATGGCACACATTTAGCAATATTTCGTAGAGCTCCAGTCAACGGAATCAGTCTGCTTCTAACATAATCAACGTGTGGTCTGAATGTCAGTCTACTGTCCAAGATGAGGCCCAGGTATTTCTCATGATTTGATCTTAACAGCTGATGGCCATCTACCATAAGAGGAGGGAAATCAGGAATCTTTTTGTTCTTAGGAGAAAATATTATGTATGAAGTTTTGTTAACATTAATAGTCAGTAAGTTCTGCTTAAGCCACGTGTTTAGGATATTAAGGTCTTGCTGTGCCTCAGTAATAACACTAAGCATGGAGTGGCCAAAATAAAAAAGACACGTGTCATCTGCATACAGTGAGATATGTCCCACTAACCCTACATTACTTATATCATTGATATAAATTAAGAAAAGCAGTGGTCCTAAAACTGATCCCTGCGGAACTTCACATACTATTTCAGCAGATGCACTTTCAAAATTATCAATTTTTACTATCTGATGTCTGTTTGCTAGATAAGATTCGAATATTTTGTAAGCTTGGGCAGTGATTCCAATAGTTGTTAGCTTTTCTAATAGTATAGAATGGCTTATTGTATCGAATGCTTTTTTAAGATCAATGAAAATACCTAGAACTAGTTGCTTTTTGTCAATATTATTTTTAATTTTAGTTACTAAATCAATTGTTGCTGCGAGAGTATTAGATTGTGGTCTAAACCCGTACTGATGTTCATATAGAAAGTGAATTTTGTTCAAGTAATCAAATAAGCGAGTATATAATACCTTTTCAAATATTTTTGAAATTACAGGCAATACGGAAATAGGCCGATAGTTGCCGGGATCAGTTTTAGTTCCTGCTTTATAAATAGGGGTCACCTTGGCTATTTTAAGGCTGTCTGGGAAAATACCTTTGTTTAGACAGTCATTAATGCAATTTGCAAGATTACCTGCGATGTGGTTTCCGATACACTTTATAGCCTTAGTGGTAATACCGTCTATGCCACAACTGGTATTATTATCTAAGTTATCTATAATTCTTTTGATTTCGTCCTCTGAACACGGGTGTAGTTCTGATAGATTAGGGCCTTGGCTGTTCTTAGCTTTATGTGTAGTTTTCGTATGTGTAGTGTTAGGTAGGTTTGATTGTATATTGTGAGCTAATATAGAACCGATTGTCGCAAAGTAATGATTAAAACTGTTACAAATTTCTGTACCATTCGATATGACAGCATTGTTTACAATTAACTTTGGGGGAGCACAGTCACAGCAAATTTTATTTTTAGCAAGAGTATTTATTAATTTCCACATTTTCTTGGGGTTTTTTTTGCATTTATCAAAAGCATCATAATAATATTTCTTCTTTTCTTTGCCTATTGTCTTATTCACTTTTTCCTTTGCAGCTGTTAGCTTTGATTTTAGTTCTTCACATCTAGGATCTCTTAGGTGATTGTGCCATAGTTCATTTCTTTCAGAAATATTGTTAATTATAGTTTTATTAATCCAGTCCTTTTGGGGTAAATTAAGGATTTTAGTTTTTGTCAATTTTGTATCTTCAATTTGTTTTTTGATGTATGCTTCAAGTGTGTCGTAGCCATAGTCTTTCTGTGGTAGATTTCCCTTTTGTATATTGTTAAGAAGTTTGTTGTAGTCGATTGCTTGATATTGTTTTTTCTGTATTAGTGCTTGCTTATACTTCTTTACCTCTACGTATATTTGCTTGTGGTCAGATAAAGTTGACTCAATTAATGCCATGTGTTTGCTAGAATCGGAAATATTTGTACACACATGATCGATTATGCTTTTTGTATTTACTGTTTGCCGAGTGGCATACTGTTCATGAATGTTGTTTATTATAGAGTAGCCTGATTCTTGTAACATATTCCTGTAGTCTGTGGTTTTACGTTCACTTCGCAGTAAATCTATGTTAAAGTCACCAAATACAATTGTTTTTTGTCCCATTCTTTCTAACAGAGTCGAGTACGTTTGATGGAATTGGTTCGCGTTTGTATTAGGTGGTTTATAAATGATTCCAACGGTCAGCGAAAGTTTTTCCAGTTGAATAAATAAAAAATTATTACCGTGTACGTAGCGATCTTCTTTAATGTTGAATTTGATATTTTTGTGTACATACATAGAAACGCCACCGCCTACACCATCTGTTCGAATATTGTAAATATGTGTATAATTGGGTATATCGAGCAGTCCTGCTTCTATTTTGCTTTTTATCCACGTCTCGGTAAGTAAAATGATGTGTATTGATTGGTTAAACGATTTAAGTATGCATTTCAATTCGTCTAGTTTACCCGGTTTAACTAAGCTTCGAACATTGGCATAAAATAGTCTCAACGACGAGGCAGATGTGTGTACAGCCTGGTATGTATCTACATGCTGATAGGTAGTGTGTACTGTTCTTGAGCTATTGATAGTAATTGGCTGGAGGGTATGACTCATTGTTAGTTTTTTGACGTCATCTTAGTAATTTTCGGTGTTCCTTTATCATACTTAATTATCAAGTCCAGCTCACCATTTTCCTTACGACGCGATAATTCATCACGGAGATCCTTTAGAAGTTTCATTTGAATAGGCGTTTGGTCCGAGTATATGCGTACACTATCATTAATGAGTTTCGATTTGTTCCGTAGAATATGTAAACAAGTATCTTTTTTTTCGAAACATACCTTCAGATGCCTGTTTTTCAAAGGGTCATATTTGCCAAGTCGCAGACTCTTTATTGGGGTGGGACAATCCTTATAGAAAGTTCTAATCAAGGTAAGTATTTGCTTATTGTCATGCTCACGTCTTAATTCCGAGTTTTTGTTGTTAATTTCGGGTATTCCGACAATTATAATGTTTTGTTGTCGCTGCGCCCGGTCTTGGAATTCTAAGGCCATGACCTTAACTTCACAGTGCGGCGGATTGGGAAGCGTGGAATTTTGTTGTGCTTTAAGGTTGGTCAAGTCACTTTCGAGCCCTCTTATTTGGTCTTGAAATTTTGAGTTTTGAGTTTTAAGGTTTTCTATTTCTAGATTTATTTTATTTTGTTCTGAGTGCAAGGTTTCTGTTGTACATTTTATAGTTTTTAACTCGTTTTTGACCTCGGTTATTTCTTGACATAGCTTGTTCGAATTTTCACTCTGTTTTTGGCTTAGGTCCTTCAGGAATTTCATAATCTCGGTCCGAAATTCCGTTATTTCCTCCCTGATTCCTAGCTCCAATTCAGGTTGCTTCCTTTTATATCTGTTAGTTACATATTGATCCTCTGTTTGAAGTGCAAGTAAATTGGGTGACGAACTGCTTCCGCTACCGCTTATGGCGAAACCGCTAGGCGGTGTTCGTTGTGTACTCATCCTTAGTCCTTATCGGTACGATGACGTAGAAAGCAGTCACTGTCGCACGAATCGCTGTGAGTGAGCAGGTAAACAATTATCGGATCTCCCGTTTACCGCGCTTACTACGTGCAATAGATGTTGAGGTAGATCACTGAGTTTTGAGTTCTAACACAATAACTAGAAGAAGCACTTTTGTTAGAAACTATTTTAATAAGTTATTTAAATTAGCAAGAAAAGAGTTGTACACGTCTGTTCACTACGACAGTCGAACGGTCGAAAAAAAGTTGTAAAAAAGTGTTAGTTTATTTAATTAATTTTCTAGGATTCATTAGCGTAAGTTGATAAGATTTTTCCGCCTACTAATTAAGTATACGTTTATTATATTATACATGGAAGAAAGAATCATGATATCATGTGTTTTTTTTCCTCCTATTTTTACTCTAACCACTAATTAATAATCGAAATAAGTCAAATTATCCTTAAATGGAATTCATCAGTAGTTGCCATTCCGCTCAACTATCGACAACTAGTTAAGAATACTAATTTATATCATTCCCATCAATCGGGAATTGATTGCTTGGACATAACATCTAGTAGTAGAAAATCAAATTATTATTAAGTGAACACATCTATTGCCTTTACATTAGTATTTGTAACCAACTCTATCATCACATATGTATGTCCGTATGTCAAAAGTACACCCGAGTCGAAATTTCGACCCTCAATGCAGTAGTTATCGGACAAAATTCTAGGGTGAGGTTAAAAAGAGAGCGAAATTTTGAGCCCCATACAACCCTTTTCTCCCTCATCGTGTTTTATATACTTCCCTGCTCAAAAAATCCAATAGATTCTCATAGCTGTACACGCTCTAAAACCAAGTGTGTAGTCGAAATTAACACTAATACATTTGCCAAATAACATTGAAACGCAATAAGCAATCTGTAGATTTTTAACACACCGTGAAACTTGTTTTACGTGACTACAAAAACCTATAGTTTTGTTTATGGTCTTAAACATAGAACACATTCAATGTGTGTGTCAAAATAACCCACTTGCTTTTAGAGTGTATGTATAAAATATTTATTGGTGCGCATCGTTTGATAGTTACGATTACAATGGAAAATTCTTGATTGTTGGTGAGTAATTTAATAAAATATATTTTTTTTCATAAATAACAAGTTCCAAGTTACATTACGTTAATACGTTTATACAATACAGCATCATTGCTTTTTCGTTAGTGATTATTACGTCATCCATAAAAGAGACAAAGCGAGATATTGTGTCGCACTCACGCGCCCACCAACAACAAAACAACCTTGAACAGTCTACTGTATGTTGACCGAATTCATTTTCGGGCACGGCGGCGAACGCTGGTGTTGTTTTCAGAAGCTCATAAACAATTGAGTAAAATAAATTCTCAGTACTCACAACTGTTCTCTGTGCGTCATCGATCTAACTACTGTTGTTTGTGTAGAGCAGCTATACTCTAAGTGTGTTCCGCGGAACCCTAGGGTTCCGTGATACCTCTGTCGGGGTTCCGTAAGAATTTAGAAAAAAAAATCAAAACACCTCTCTCTGGTCGCTCCGCGGCTGCGCGGACTCCGCGGCCGCGCGGAGACAAAACGCTATGAACGTTATTTATTTATTTATTTGTATTTGTAGAAACATGTGTTACAATAGCTGGTACAATATCTCATAAGTTTGGTATCAACAATTTTATACTTGTACAACCCGTTCGCTCTAAGTTTGCCGTTCTGTGGAATGCGCGTACCCTCCCCCACGTGACAACAAAACTTATAATGTGTCATAGTTTTACCCAAATATTACAATTTTTATTGTTACAATTAAATAAAAAATATTTTTATATTATGTTTTGCTGACGCTACTTTTCGAACGTCATACCTATCGCCAGCGGCAAACTTAAAACGAGCGGGTAGTATACTTGTGAGCGCGTAGTCTCTTTGATAAAAGCCGCCTCTGAATTAGACGCTATAGTTGTCAACAAGCGACTTTCGACTCTAACTTCAAAGGATAAAGTCGATATTGTTTACGCAATTTTTAAATTTCTGTTTTTATTTTTGCTTTTTGTTTATCAAAGGTGCCGACTCGACTATTTTCGAGAATATTTGAGATCGAGTCTAGGACTAAGTATAAAAGCGTCGCACGTCGTCAGTTGACGATTAGCGTTCGGAGCGATAAGTTACTGCCTACTTACAAGCTCGCTAGCGAGAAACTAGTGTTCATTGTTTTACTGCCTGCTGTATTCTGTTGTCTCAGTTTTGTACATTTCTTCACCGTAGGTACTAAATTTAGTCTCTTATACGCAGTAACGATTGTGGATTATTTAAACCCCACTATCCTGACGTGTAACATTATAAATAAAGAAGAATGGAACGTTGGCTTAAAGGTGTTAAACGTGTTGCAACAACATCTTCTAATGACGCTGAATGTTCAAAAGCAGTGCGCGCGGAGAATATAGCAATCACCGATTCAGAAGATGATGCCACGACGTCAAGCTCGACGGTTTCAAAGACGAAAAGAAGGAAGTATGATGAATCTTATATCAATTTCGGATTTGTTGATTCCAACGGCTCACCTCTCTGCATGCTCTGTAGTAAACTGCTTCCTAATAGTTCCATGGCACCTGCCAAATTGCGCCGATATTTAGAAACTGTACACCCCGAGTCTGAAGACAAGAATAAAGAATTTTTTGTTCGCAAAAAAGATCAGTTATTAGAAAGTCAAAAAAATATGATGCATGTAACACAAACTATCAACGAAAAGGCCACGGAGGCATCATATTTAGTTAGCTATCGCATTGCACAAGCAGGTGAAGAAATGAAATGAAATGAAATGAAATTGTTTATTCTGTAAATAGGATATCGCAATCACTTTTACACGTCATATTATTAAAAAAATAAAATAAGCTAGATGAGGTCGGCGTTTCCTATCTGACTACTCTGAGAAGAAAGGCCGAAACAAACTCAGAGGTCGCAGTCTCTTTTAAGGTCCAGACATAATCTTGGTCAAGCCATATGAGGACCATGTAGATTAATGTCTGAAATGGTCTTTTGAGGAAAGAACCACACAGATTTGAGTGGACCTGTCCAGTCAGTGCAAGCATTTGTCAGTAACCGAGGAGCTCAACTCAGAGCTGAAGGAGCTCAACGACTCGACGAACAATACCAAAAAAAAGGACATTTGGGTAGGCCGCAGAAAGTACTCAAAACTGCCAGACCATCATTAAAACAGGGAAAGAGGAGCAAAAAATAAAAAATGATCCACATAGTCCTCACATTCACAATAATCAAAACAAAATAATACTTTACAAAGTAATAATGTCATGTTGTATAAAGAATAATCAACAATATCAATTTGTAGGTATATAAAACTGGTATAACTTAATGATTTTAGATACTAATTAAAGTTAAAATGTCAAGTTCTAGGGTTTTTTCAAGGCTTAGCAGAGCGAGCAGCTCAATCCCATGCATTTCTGTCTTCTAAATAATCCGAAATTTTATAGTACCCTTTTTTACATAGTTTGGTTTTAATACTGCTTTTAAATCGTTTAATGGGTAAATTTCTAATATCAATGGGAAGTTTGTTGTAAAAGCGTATACATTGACCCATGAACGAGTTGCCTACTCTGTGGAGACGAGTGCGATGTACAGCATGATTGTGTTTATTCCTAGTATTTATACTATGAATATCGGACATTTTCTTAAAATTTGATATATCCTTGTGTACATACAACAGGTTTTCAAATATATATTGTGAGGCTACAGTCAGAATATCTATTTCTTTGAATTTTTCTCTAAGGGAATCTCTTGGACCTAGGTTGTAAATGGCTCGAACAGCCCTTTTTTGTAAAACAAAGATATTATTGATGTCCGCATAGGTTCCCCAGAGAAGAATCCCATAGGACATAAGACTATGAAAATAGCTAAAATAAACAATTCTGGCTGTATCTACGTCGGTTATCTGTCTAATTTTTTTAACAGCATAGGCGGCCGAACTAAGCTTTCCTGACAATTTTTCTATGTGTGGGCCCCATTGTAATTTGCCGTCAATAGTTATTCCAAGAAAAACCGTTGACTCAACAGGGTCCAACTCTATTCCATTGACTTGAACGTTGGTAGTTAGCTGCCTGACATTTGGCGTTGAAAATTTAATCAGTTTAGTCTTTTTCTCATTCAGGAGTAGATTATTTACATTAAACCAATGCACAACTTTAGAGAGTGCATCGTTGACTTGTTCAAAGTTGACTAACTGACGTTTGATTTTAAAAATGAGCGAAGTGTCATCTGCGAATAATACGATCTTGTTATTATCCCTTATATGATAAGGTAAGTCATTTATATAAATTAGAAATAAGAATGGACCTAGAATTGAACCCCGTGGAACGCCCATAGTGACCGCAGATCCTGCAGATCTCTTGCCATTAACATCGACCCTCTGAATTCTGTTATTCAAATAAGAAGTCAGAAGTTCGAGAGCCTTGTCCCTCAAACCATAGTGGTACAGTTTCCTGATGAGTGTATCATGATGTACGCAATCGAAGGCCTTGGACAAGTCGCAGAAAATGCCAAGAGCATCTTGCGACTCCTCCCAGGCCTCGAATATGCTCTTTAGTAATTCCACGCCCGCGTCTGTAGTAGAACGACCTTTTGTAAAACCAAACTGTTTCAGATGTAGTAAATTATGTGCATTGAAATGTCCTAACATTTGTTTTAAAATTAATTTTTCAAAGATTTTGCTCAAAGTAGGTAATATCGAAATAGGCCGAAAATTCGTAGGATCAGTTGTGCTGCCAGATTTGAACAATGGAATCACTTTACTAAATTTCATCAGATCAGGAAATACACCAGATGCAATACAAGAGTTAAAAACAATTGCTAAAAAGGGTGAAATAACATCAATTATTGAAGACATGGTATGTACTGACAACCCCCAAAGGTCAGCAGTTTTTTTTACATCAAGATTTTTAAAAGATTCTAAAATGTCTTCGGCAGTAATAATTGTAAATGCAAAAAGCTTGTCACATTCTGGTACACATTCTTTTAGTATTGAATAAGCAGACGTGGAGGACGATGATGATAGAGTTTTGGTTGTTAAAATGGGAATATTTGTAAAGAAATTTTCAAACTCAGTCGCCACCTCCACGTCTGCCTTAATATCTACATCATTGATTTTTAGATGGAAGTCACGATTCCGTACTGTCGTTCTTCCCGTTTCTGAATTAATAATATTCCAAGTGGTTTTAATTTTATTTCCAGAAGATTTTATTTTATTTTTAATGTGTATGGTTTTTGCTAAGGAACAGGCTCGTTTAAAAGTATTGGAAGATTTTTTAACAAATTCTTTAAAAGCTTCATCATGGTTATATGTTTTTTCATGATATAATTCAAATAAGGGTTGCCTACTCTTGTAAATACCCGTCGTAGCCCAATCACTAAATAAAACGCGGTCACAAACAGGCAATGTTTTTGAGGTGAAAACTTTTCTAAACTCACAATTGATTAGGTTAAATAGTAATGTATAAGCTTGATCCGGGTCGTCGTGATAAGGCAAACCCGGTAGTTTTTCCATTAAATTATTTCTAAATTGACCTAAGCGATTCTTGTTTACAGGAACAAAACTCACAAGTTTCCTTTGAGCTCTGACTATTTTCTGAGGGAAAGTGACTAACTGGCCACAGTGATCAGAGTCCAACTCATTTATAATTAAATGGCTAGAAGGTCTTAAGTTCGTAAAAATATTGTCAATACAGGTAGCACTAGTGGCAGTTATTCTAGTCGGCTCAGAGAATGTATTGTATAAGTTATACGACTTTAATAGAGTTATAAACCTATTTACTGTAGCAGATTTTTCTAGTATATTGATATTGAAGTCTCCACAGACAACAACTGTTTTGTTACTGTTAGAAGTCTTTAATAATACTTCTTCCATACATTTCTCAAAAATATCATATGAAGCACATGGGGGCCTGTACATGCTCATTACAATGAACTGCTCAAGCTCAATGCATGCTATTTCAATAACTCGCTCAACAGAGAGGCTCACAATATCTTTACGTTCTTTAAATTTAATATTGTTACGAGCAATTATTAGGGAGCCACCACGTATCATATTAACTCTGCTGAATGAGCTGGCAACCTGGTGGTTGTTAAAGCTGAACATGAACTGGTGGACTTTTAACCAATGTTCGGTTACACATAGGATATCAATAAAACTACAGTTCATAAACAGCTCCAATTCTAATTCCTTACCTATCACACCCTGTATATTTTGATGAACAATTTTTAGAGTATTATTATTATATTTATTTAGATTACAATTTGATGGGTGAGATGATATTACAGAAGAACTTTTTGAAACATTTTGATGATTTAAACCAGTATTTATATTTTCTTCATTTATTATGCAAGAGGTTTCCTCTGTTGTCCTAATTTCTAATTTAAATGATAATCAATGTCATTAGTTGTTGCCAAATTATTGGCAGGATTATTTAAAATGTCACTGCGTTGCTCAAAAGAAGCAAGTTGTTTAGCCAAGTTTTTGGCTGAAATGGAAAAAAAATATGATAGCGACACAGCTATCTGTCTTTTATAATAGTTAGAAAGATAGTACATAACAATATTATATCTATCTCTTGTCAAAATCAAATTATTACTAACATAATTGTTAGTATCTACCAGATGAAACAGATTATTATTGAATGTCCAATTATGTAATGACATATTAATTTCAAATCTTATGTTGTTTTCTTCCTGTGGCAAGCTGTTACTATAGGGGAATGTAAACAACACAATTTTTCTTAAACTAAGATTACACAATGTCCTATAATATTGGAGCAATTCTCCGAAGCGCATACTATCGCTGAGAAATTAATAAAACCATGTGTATTAGACATAACAAAATGTATGCTCGATGAAAAATCTGCAAAGCATCTTTCTACTGTTCCGCTATCAAACGATACTGTTTCACGACGAATCCATGATCTGGTAAGCTACGTCAAACAAGAACTAGTTATACGTCTACAAAATACACGATTCGCCTTGCAAATGGACGAGTCGACTGATGTCGCTGGTTTGGCTATCCTGCTGGTTATTGTGAGTGTGGGCAAATATGTGGACTGTATTTTTAAGCGATCAATAAAATTACGATTTTCTGACACAACTATTTAATTTTGACATGGAACATAAAAAAAGTATAAATATTAAAAACCATAAAGAATATTATATAAAAAGGTCGCAACACCATCCCCCCCGTGTAGCAATGCTGCACAGCTACTGAAGTCCTAGTAGAGCTAACTTTCTAGCGGGCCTCTTCAGTGTTCCGCCTTTAGTGACCACGTCAGCTACGCGCACGACCCCGTCTTTTCCCGGGTACACTTTGGTCACACGTCCCATAGGCCACACTCCTCGGGGTAGGTCAGGGTCCACAACTAGGACAACGTCATCAACAGCCAAATTCCGATATTTTTCTCCTTGCTGCCTCTTCGTCTTGAGAAGGGGTAAATATTCTTTGAGCCACCTACGCCAAAAAATTTCAGAGAGGCGAAGAGCCTTTTTCCACTCCTTTCTTAAAGAGAACACTCCGTCGTCCAGAGTTATAGGTAACTGCTGATTTGATGAGCTGCCTATTAAAAAATGAAAAGGTGTGAGGCTTTGATATTCGTTACTAGCTGCAACATATGTCAAAGGTCTCGAATTAACAATTGCTTCGGCTTCCAATAGAAGCGTGTGTAGCAGTTCTTCTCGTGGGGCTTTTTCTCTTAAAGTCACCTGAAGGGCTGTCTTCACAGAACGTATCAGCCTCTCCCAACAGCCACCCATAAAAGGTGACGCAGGTGGAATTAAGCTCCATTCAATTTTATTATTTACAACAAAATCTTGCACAGCGTCGCTTATAAATTCATTTAGTTGGCGGTCTGCCCCAATAAAAGCAGTGCCGTTATCTGATAAGATTTTTCGTGGCACTCCTCGACGTGCCATAAACCGACGTAAGCAGGAGATGGCGGAGTCAGCCGAAAGGTTTGCTACAATCTCTAGGTGCACTGCTCGCGTCGTCAAACATGTAAACAGTGCCACCCATCGCTTCTCTCTACGACGACCAATAGACACATCGACAGGGCCAAAGTAGTCTAAACCAACGTTGGTAAATGGACGATTGTGACAATCGAGTCTAACATCAGGCAAATCACCTGTAGCTGGCGTTTGAGGAGTTGCTTTTCGTTTCAAGCAAAATGTGCAATTTCTTGATAACTTCCGAACCTCACTACGGCATCTCAAAATCCAAAAACGTTGTTTTAGCTCATTGCAGACTAGTTCATTGAAGGCGTGAGCAGCTTTAATGTGGTAGAACTGTATTAGGAGGCGAACAGCTGGATGACGACCATCAAGTATAATCGGAGACGTGGTGTTGTAGTCCATATTTTTCATGTATTTTACCCGGCTGTCCAGCCTAAGTAAGCCTTCTCCGTCTAGTACCAAAGCCAAGGAGTGCAGTTTGCTCGTTTTAGGTATCTTGGATTGTTTGGGGTCGTGCAAAACGGTCAATTCTAGGCCAAAACTGTCCATCTGAGTCCTCTTTAAAATGGCGGTTTCTGCTTTCTGCATATCTGAACCGGTCAATGGTGAAAACTTGGAAGAAGAGTTATTAGTGTTCAATTTAGAATTTTGACCTTTAAAACGTTTTAAAAGAGATCGAAATTTGTACGCGCATTGGTAGACGCGCGCGGTTGCACGCACCAATCGATTCCACTTGCTAAATCGTAAGGGATTTGGGATTACCGGCGAAAGAACCTGCTCGCAACTTGTGAGACCCACAATCGCTTTAAAGGGTTTCAGTTCCTCTGAACCGATTGAAGTCTCAAAAGTTGTTGGTGGTTTAGGCCATTCAGACTGTGGGTGTAAGAGATACTCTGGTCCGGATAGCCAACGGTTTAAGTTAGTGTCACGGTCTTTTAACCTCGTCGCATCATCTGCTACGTTCAAACTACCGGGCACATATCTCCAACTATTTATATTTGTTGACTCGGTTATCTCACCGACACGGTTGGCTACAAATGGTTTGAAAGTTCGAGCATCACTTCGGATCCAACTCAAAACGGTGGTTGAATCCGACCAAAAGTATATATGGTCAACTTGAACGTCGTGACTGGTAATGACTGTATTAGCAAAACGAGCAGCAATTAGAGCTGCTTGCAGCTCCAATCGTGGTATAGATATGGGTTTTAGAGGGGCTAAGCGCGCCTTTCCACCAATGAGTGACAGCTTCACTGAACCGTCTAAAAAAGTGAATCGCCAATATGCAACACAGGAATACGCTTGCTCACTTGCGTCAGCAAGGACATGGAGCTGTCTGTCACTAATTGTTTCATCTTTAAAACCTCATCTATACCATCTGGGAATTTTGATTTTTGAAATATTGGCTAGCTGCCGCGACCAAAATAGCCATTTCTGAACAATGTCTGGTTGCAACTCGGTGTCCCAGTCAATCCCTGTTCTCCATGTTTGTTGAAATAATATACGTCCTTGAATAACAAAGGGAGTTAAGAGACCAAGGGGGTCATAAACGCACATTAAATAAGATAGAACTTTGCGTTTAGTTAATATGTCATTACTATTAATTTGGGACCCGTTCCGAAAATTGAAGGTGTCACTCTGAGGATGCCAAATAAGACCTAACGTTCTAACGACGTCCTCAGGGCCTACGAGAATATTTTTGGGAGTTGCAGCACGCAGGTCTTCAGGAACGCCAGTGAGTGCGGCGGGCTCGTTTGAAACCCAACCACGCATCTCCATTCCTGCTGACTTGTGAACTGTGATAATGTCAGCTGCAAGCTGCGAAGCCTCCTGTGTGTCATCCATACTGCCTAAAAAATCGTCCATGTAATGATCATTGATGATAGCTTTTGCTGCCGCAGGGTACAACATCTGTAGTTCTCGTGCGTTGCGATTTTTAATATAAAGAGCCGTGCAAGGGCTGCATACAGCACCAAAAATTACAGAGGTCATTCTAAACTCTTTCAATTCGCTACTACGATCCTGTCTCCAAAGAAAACGCAAGGCATCTCGGTCATGTTCTCTCATTTTGATCTGAGGAAACATCTCCTTTATGTCAGCAGTCAAAGCAATACGACCTTCGCGAAATCGAAACAAAATATGGAGAAGGGATTGTAGCAAGTCAGGTCCCGGAAAAAGAAGGGAATTAAGGCTAACCCCGGAGGTCCTTGCAGCTGCATCATGGACTACTCGTAATTTCTTTTTCTGCGGATGTACAACCGGAAAATGTGGTAAATACCAACGAACTTTATTCATATGATTAGGTAAATTCATTGCGTTGTGGTACGTGTCCTTGGGGCACTCTTCAGCGTATCCTTTTTCCAACATGTTATTAATGAAAGTGCAGTACCCCTTTTTAAAATTGTCGTCACGTGCCATACGTTTTTCTAAACCTAAAAATCTTGACAGCGCGTGAGGGTAGCTGTCAGGTACATCTGGAATATCGTTACGCCATAATAAACCAACTTCGAATCTACCAGATGGCAAACGCTTGGCTGTAGATTCTAATATTTCTAGAGCATATTTATCCTGTTTGGAACACGAAGTTTCTAAGTTTGAGATTCCTATAGCATCAAGACGAAAATAGTTTTTGATAAGACTATCTAAGTTGGAACTGTCATCGAGTGAAATGTGGTTCACGAAATGGACAGGTTTGGTCCAACTACTACATTTCCCATGCAATACCCATCCTAAAGCTGTGCGGGTTGCTATAGGTTGTTTTTTAGAACCCTCTCTCACATCACGACTAACTGTCAAATACCAATGTTCAGCACCCAGAAGAATTTTGGGTGTCGCATCAACGAGAGTGAGCTGATCAACTAAATCTGTTAAATGAGAATACTGATATAAATCGTCACGGGTAATAGTTTGTGTGAATAAGGATAGTGTGTCCATAGCTTTAGCGTTAGTGATGGAAAATGTATCACTACAATTTTTTCCTTTGATAGAAAAGCTAACATGTTGGATAGGTTTGTGCGTCGACATTCCAGCAACACCGTCAACCTTGATTGATTCTACGGGTCCTGTCGCACCGATACGACGTGCCACCTCTGAGTCGATCAAGGTTGCCGTGGATCCGTCATCAAGTAATGCGTAAGTGTCATAAGTTCCACTAGGGCCAGTTACTTCAACAGGCACAATTTTGAGGATTGAGATATATTTTTACCCAATAAACCAGACTCAGTAGTGTTGGAAATGGTTACGATTCGAGCCCTATCATCAGCATCGGATGAAATGCAATTTGAACTAGTGGGAGCCTCTTTGACAGTGTGGGTCGCATGCATAGGTGACTCTGAATGCAGAAGCGGATTATGAAAGCGTTCGCAGCCGTCAACGCCACATCGAGAAATCCTGCACGCTTTCCACCGATGAGCCTTGGATTTAAGACACTTATAACAAATCTTAACATCTCTCAGCCAACGCCACTTATCATCTAAAGGTAGAGCCTTGAAATCACAACATTCACTCAATTCGTGATTATTCTTACAGTAACGGCAAATCCCTGTACTAGTGCTACGAGTTGACGTGACGTGCGTGCTTTCACGTCGAACAAAATCGCTGTCGCCGTGGTGAACATTAGGACGTTTGGCGTAATCCGGAACTAAACCGAACCTATTCTGTTTATCGGCTTCAATATCAAGAAACGTAGACAACACTTGTAGTTTTGGTAAGGATCGGTCGCTACGGTAAGCAAAATCTTTCCACTGACTGTACAATATTGGAGTTAATTTACTGAGTACAGTATGGAATATTTCAATAGAATACAGATATTCTTTTTGGTTCAAACTATTAATGACAGCTATGCAGTTACGCAACCTACATGCAAAAGAATTAAGCTCTCTTTGGTCATTGCTTATCTTAGGTAAATTTCGGACGAGCGAAATCTCATGTAACACAATAGTTTCGGGTAGCGCGAACGTCTGCTCCAGCATGTCCAGCACTACTTCAGGGCGCTCGGCAGTGTACAGCAATGCAGACACGCTTTCCAGGGCGCGCCCGCGTAGCGCACAGCGTAAGCGAGCGAGATTTTCTGTAGGCGTAAACAAATGTTGAGTGTCGTGATAAGTACGTTTAAACATTAACCATTCAGTAGCCTTTCCGCTAAATGTCATTAATTCTATATATTTATGAGAAAACCTGTGTGAATTAATGTTTGTAGGATTCATTACAACCTCTGGTTTTGTCAATTGTTGGTGTGACATTTCAACAGGCCTAATTGTTGCATGAATATCATGATTTGGTTCCATGAAATGAGTTTCTCGAGTCAAAATAGGGTGATCGTGGGATGTCAACATGTCGTTTCGCGGTGGGTCATTTTGTGGGAATTGACGACTGTCGTGAACCCAAGATTGAGTACGGGAATGACTCACCGACCGAATTGACTTTTCATCAGCCTCCTGCGACGCCAGGTTCGCTAATAACTCGAGCTCTTCCACTCGTTACCTGCTGGAGGAGCTTGCGGTCGCGAGCTAGCCGCTCTTCCGCGAGTTGCTGCTCACGCCGCTGTTCGGCGAGCTGCTGCTCACGGCGCTGTTCAGCGAGCTGCTGCTCACGTAACAGCAGTTGTTGTTCCCTTTCCAGTGATCTTCTAGCCAAAAGTGCCTCTGCGGTCAACTTACGTGCCTTCATAGTGGCTGATGACCGTGAGGAACCTGACACACTAGATTTTGAATATGATTTAGCAGGTTTAGTGCTAAGAGTGGGATTCTGGCGAGATGCTCCGGAGACCGGATCGACAGCCGCGGGTATACTCGTGGCTTCGGTCGAAAAGGGGTCCAATTCAGGGGACCGACCGAGCCCACCCACGGCGGGTGAATCTGACTCCGAAAGCACTTCGCCAGTAGCCCGGAGCTGTGCCAACTGCTTAGTTTTGGATCGCGTGTTCATTTTCAGGCGAGATAGGACCAAAAATGTGGGCAAATATGTGGACTGTATTTTTAAGCGATCAATAAAATTACGATTTTCTGACACAACTATTTAATTTTGACATGGAACATAAAAAAAGTATAAATATTAAAAACCATAAAGAATATTATATAAAAAGGTCGCAACAGTGAGATATCCATATAAAAGTTCTTTTGAAGAAGACATGCTTATGTGTTCATCGCTGCTTACAAACACTACCGGGGAAGAAATTTTTAATAAAATAAATATATTTTTTGAAGAAAATAATCTCAGTTGGAACAATTTCATTGACATTTGTACAGATGGGGCCAAGGCGATGACAGGTAAAACAGCAGGAGCAGTGTCACGAATTAAAAATAAAGCGCGTAATTGTAGTTCCAGTCATTGTATTCTGCATAGACAAGCACTTGCGATGAAGCAAATGCCGTCAAATCTAAAATTAGTTATGGATGAAGCGGTAAAACTAATTAATTTTATCAAATCACGACCACTACAATCCCGATTGTTCTCATTATTGTGTGAAGATTATGGCAGCAAACATAAAACACTGCTGCTCCATACAGAAGTGCGATGGCTGTCTCGGGGTAAAACTTTAACGAGGCTATTTGAACTTAGAGCCGAGTTACAAATGTTTCATTCAGCAGATACTTCTTTTAATTTGAAGGACCGTTTGTATGATAAAACTTGGTTGTTCCGATTGTCTTTTATGGCGGATATCTTTCAAAAACTTAACGAATTGAATTTATCGTTGCAAGGTAAACAGACAACAGTGTTTCAGGCCTATAATAAAATAACTGCTTTTAAAAGAAAATTAGATTTTTGGATCATTTGCATTGGTAAGAAAGAAATAGAAAGCTTTACGTTACTCAGTGAGTTTGTTAGCGAAAACGACTCAGTAATGTTTGAATTGGTCCTATATCTCAGTTCGATGCGCGCATCTTTTGAAAAGTATTTTCCCGAAGAACACAATACAAAAATTAAAGTGAATTCATGGATTCATAATCCTTTTTTACCCAACTTGGAAAAGCCTGAAAACATGTCAAACGAGATATATGAATCTCTTTTAGAAATGTCATCAGACACAAGTATGGAGTCACTGTTCAAAACGACGCCTCTCAATGATTTTTGGTGCAGAATCCAAGATGAATATGCAATGCTTGGCCAAATGGCTCTGGATATTCTGCTCCCGTTCCCAACTACATATTTGTGCGAAACAGGATTCTCTACCTACGCAGCCACGAAAACAAAATATCGCAATAGACTGGACGCCGAAGCTGATATGAGACTCCAACTTTCTTCCATCAAACCTGATATCAACCAATTGATGAAAAATAAAAAACAGTTTCATACCTCCCACTAGTTAGATTTTTTCTTTTTTAATGTTTTCTATTGTTGTCCTTGCCAAGTGGTGAAGTAAATAATAATTAGTAACTGTTACATTGTACTTTTATTATGCTGATTAATAAAAAATACACTTATAAAAACAATTGTTTTATTGTAGGGTTCCATCAAGTATTTTGCTTCCCAAAAGGGTTCCGTCATTTAAAAAGTTTGAGAACCACTGGTGTAGAGGTAAGTGTTTCGATTTTGTTTCTTAAATTGAAGCCCTTTTGTCTTGAAATAAGTGTGTGTATAAATGTAATTTTAGTATAATAACCGTTTAAATTACATTTATCATGAAAGACCTTTTTCTCCACCGTCCATCTTACGGTTTTAAATAAATTTAATTATTATTATTATTTTCTATTCATTTTTTTTCTCGGCCTAGCCGGGTAGAACTAATGGCACGGGCCTAAGCCAAGTGTCCATCAGTGGGGATAAGTGTGGGGATAATATTGGATACTGCGTAGTTATCCGTAGTAGGTTGTATGTTAGCCGAAGCTGAATTTGGGTGGGAGTAAGGGTGCAAGTTGTTCGACTCACACTGGAGGAATTTTCGTACTAACCTGCATGTATTGAGGATCACTGCCTTCTGCAGCAGGTGGTAGATGTTAGGTGGGAGATTGAGGGAATTAAGGGACTGATGCAGCTGTTTGGGTATTACTCCTGTTGCAGATAGCACTATGGGCACGATTGTGACTTTTTGAAGATGCCAAAGTCGGGTTATTTCGTCTTTTCGTGTACTTGGATAGTTTTTCGGCTATTGTAGTCTGTAAGTTATGTGTATTTGGTACGGCGATGTCTATTAGGAACCCAGTTTTATTTACTATGCAATTAATGTGATATCTGGTCTATTAAAGTGAATTGTACGGTCGGTTAATATGGCTCGGTCGAAGTACAATTTTGTTGTTGGGTTCTCTAATATCGTTTCAGGGTTGTATTTATAATATGGTACTACAGTGTCTATAAATTTGTATTTATGAGCTAGTTTTTGGTGTATTACGTTGGCTACTTGATCATGACGATGTTTGTAGTCTGTCTTTGCTATTGATTTGCATGCGCTGGTTATATGTTGGATTGTCTCTGGTGAACTATTGCATTTTCTACATATGTCGGTTGTTAAATTCTTTATAATGTATTTTCTGTAGTTTTTAGTCTCAATAACTTGGTCTTGTATTGCTAGCATAAATCCTTCAGTCTCCGGAAAGAGTTCGCCTCGGTTTAGCCACGCGTTCGACGCATCTTTGTCGACATTTAATTGGCATAAATCTTGGCGATGTCTACCGTGTAGAGACTTCTGGGTCCACTCTAGACATTTGGTTTTGTCATCAGTCACTCTTTCGTTTTGCTGTTCAGTTGTGTCTTTAAGATTAAGAGGTGTTATGTGTTGATCGTTTTGTGCTATTAGTTTGTGAAGTGTGGAAGACGCAGTTTTATCAAAGAAGTATTTTCTGGGTAGTGATCTGTCGGTTGTGTAAATTTAAAATGTCAATAAGTCCCCTGCCTCCCTCCTTCCGCGGTAGTGTTAACCTTTGCAGGCATGATCTTGGGTGGTGTTTACGGAATTTAGTCATTGTTGTATTAATTTTGCGTTGCAGGTTTTTCAGGTCTGTTTTGGTCCAGTTGATTACACCAAACGAATAGGTGAGTACAGGTATAGCAAAGGTGTTAATTGCTTTTATTGTGTTTCGTGAGTAGAGTTGCGTTTTAAGAATAGTATTTAATCTATGTTGGAATTGTTGTTTTAGTTTCTGTTTGGTCTCTTTATAGTGTATCTGACTTGATTGTATGTATCCTAAGTATTTGTATGTATCTTGCTCATCCAGTGGTTCTATCTGTTCGCCTGTTTCTAAGGTGTATTGGTGTTGGTAGTTCTGACCTGCTCTAACTGAGTTTATTTTGCATTTATCTATGCCAAATTCCATTTTTATGTCGTTTGTGAATTTCTCTGTCAGGTTAGCTAACTCTTTAAGCTGGCTCTCCGTTTTTGCGTATAGTTTAATGTCATCCATGTACAGTAAATGGTTTAAAATGCCACCCTGGGTTTCATATTGTCCATTGGTAGCAGTAGAATTTAAAGGGATTCCTAATGAGGTTGCATTTAATATTTTAGACAGGGGGTTTAGAGCAAGGCAGAACCATAGTGGGCTGAGTGCATCTCCCTGGAAAATTCCCCTCTGTATTTTAATTGGGCTGGTGTCTATTGTTTCGGTTGGTGAAGTGAGTCTTAGTACTGTAGTCCAAGTTTTCATCACGGTCTTGAGGAATGTTACAACATACGGGTGTATTTTGTAAATTTCTAAAACTTGCACTAGCCATGAATGGGGTACAGAGTCATAAGCTTTTTTATAATCGATGTACATTGTAAAAAGATCCGATTTGGTTTTATGGACTTTTTTTAAAACTATGGAGTCTATAATTAATTGTTCCTTGCAGCCTTGGCTATATTTTCGACATCCTTTCTGTTGTTCGGCAAGGATGTTATTGGCGTCAATGTGCTCGTATATCAGTTCAGATATACAAGATGTGATGATCTTATACAAGGTCTGCAAGCATGTAATGGGTCTGTATTTCGCTGGGTTAGAGAGGTCGTTACCGTCTTTTGGTATCATAAAAGTTGTTCCAGACATTATGTAAGAAGGTATTGATTTGGGGTCTTGGATGAATGAATTTATAAAATGATATAGGTAACAATGAATTGCTGTAAATTTTTTGTACCAGTAACTATGGATGTTGTCTGATCCGGGAGCTTTCCAATTATGTAACTTTGTCAGAACTTTATGAAATTATTTGACAATTCTGATTGTATCCAATCAGCTTGGGAATTGTGGCATATAGGTTGTTCCCATAATCTTGCCCAAAAGTGTTGTAATGCCTCTGGGTCAGGAGTGTTATTTTCATTGTCACACGGATTGTTGTGTTGAATATTTGTAGTTGCCTGTCTGATATTGCGATAAAAAAGTTTTTCATTGTGTGTGAATTGAGTGTTTTGTTGTTTTCTTAACGTGCATGCTTTATATCTTCCGAGTCGGCCTGTTACGACAGAGAGTTTTTGTTTCAGTGTATCTAATGTGTGTGCTGCTTGTGTGTTTGGTTCTTCGTGTATGGTATGAATTTTATAAAGTTTTATGATCTTTTTTACATGTTTCTTTAATTTTCTACTTCTGCTGCCGTTAATAAATTGTGTCATTCTACCTATTTTCCTTCGTAAATCTTTAACTTTTTGTTCTAATCGTCTTTGCCATTTTGGCTTGTATTCTGTTTTACCTCGAATTATTTCTCTCTGTTCAAGTGTTATCTTTGCCCCGTTTACCTTAGCAACAGTCCATGCGGCACAATAAATTATAGTTTGTAATGTGCTGAAATCGGTATCTTCATTAACACTTTTTGGGAGTATGATTTTGTATACGTAACTAATTATTCTTGCAAGATTTTTAGATGGTTTCTGTTTAGGAATATAAATTCTACTAATGGGGCTAGTTTCTTTAAAAAACTGAAGCGCTTGTTGGAAAGTATCATCTATTAATGGCTCCCTATCTGGGTTAATTTGTGTGTTATACAGGATTTCTGTTATACTATTTAATTCAGTGTTATCCGCTGTTTGTGTATTATGTATAGGTTCTTCTATGGTGTATGTGTCAATGTTGTTTGTTATTTGGGTATTAGTATTATTAATATTAGTAATAGCTGTTATCGTTTCCCTATTGTTGTGTGAGTTAATGTTATCTAGTCCAAGTTCTTCAGACACCTCTGACTTTAATGAATTTAATTTATCATCGGTGATGTATTTATTATTGCTCTTCTCTGATCAGCAATTCGTTGCTCACTTAGGTGAGCAAGTGAGGGAAAACTGTTAATAAAATCTTCATACATGCGTCTCCTATAAACTGTCTCATTTCTGCCTAAATCTGTAACTCTGTAGTAAGATCGCATTATAGCTTCGTTTTGTTCAGTGGTCCATCTCATTCGAGTCTGTGTTCTGTTATGTGAAGTGTGGGTTTCTAGAACTGTAGGTTGCATTTTGGTCGGTGTAGATGTTTGTTGTGTATGGTCGACAGAGTTTTGTGATTGTAGAGTAAAATGGTTTAATTGTAGTTGATCTAACTCTTCTTTTACTTCGTTTCGTATCTCATCTATTTTTTTTTGTGGTAATAATTTATTGTTAATTATAGCTCTACGTTGGTCTCCTATTCTTTGTCGACTAACCTGCATGTTCGGGTATTTTTCTATAAATTTTAGGTGGAGCGGTTCGAGATAAGTTCTTTTGTCTGTATCTAATGAAGTCAATTGAAAGTAAGTTCGCAGTATGAACTTATTCATTTCAGGTGTCCATCGTCTGCGTGTACTTGGGGCACTTGTAGTGGGTGCAAGCTCAGAGTCAAGGTTGACATCATGCACAACACTATCAAGCGTACTGGTGGTGGACAAGCTTCTTGTTCTTGTCATGTAGGAGGGGCGAGTCGAGGGGATGGATGAGAATAATGAAATGGTATCATCGCCCGTGGAATCGGCTGTGGCTTCTACGTAGTGAGCCCGCCTGTTCAACTCACTACGACCAGCTGTAACAATTTTATTGGTAGGAGCCCGCTTGATCAACTCCTTACCGCCGATGGTTCGCATGTTGTGGCATCTAGCATCGGCTCCAGATGCGCCCCGGCGCTCCCCGGGAAGCGACCGTAAATTATATACTCTATTATTGCTCATCTCCATAAAGGGTTACCTTTCCTTGTTAGCCGCGTAAGTTTTTTGTACAGTTGTACAGTACGCGTGTCCGCCCCCCACGTAGCTAGGTGTTCAGCTTGGACGTAAGGTAGGATTTTAGGGGGCTTATTATTATTTTCTTTATTTCACTTTTCACACATATAAATTATATTTTTAAATATTAGAATAAAAAAATATATAAAACATTTAAAAATATAAAAAATAGTAGCCCACCGGTATCGGGAACAGGGTCCAAGCTACCGGCGGTCAGGGCTCCAGAGAGAGGAACCTCCTAACAATGCGAGCCGTGTCCAGGAGTACAGCTTTCTGAATCAAGCCCTTAATCCAGCTGCCCAACGAGAGCCTCCTTAGGTGTTGGTCGAGGCTCTTGGCAATTAAGCCATTGGCTGATACGACTATCGGCACAATGATCGCAGAGTCCACATCCCACATGTCGACAACCTCGTGAGCCAAGTCAAGATACTTGATTTGTTTATCTTTCTCGGCCTTCACGAGGTTCCCGTCATGCGGGACCGTTATGTCAATGATCATTGCGCGCCGCTCTGTTCGATCCACCACCACTATATCAGGCTTATTGGCAACAATAGTCCTGTCAGTGATGATGGATCGATCCCAGTACAATGTGATATTTCCATTTTCGAGAACTGGGTCGGGCACGTACCTGTAGTACGGCACTTCCGATTCCACTAGGCTGTATTTCAGAGCAAGTTGCTGATGGATAATCCTGGCTACAAGGTTGTGTCTATGCAAGTACTCTCCGTTTGCTAGATGAGAACATCCGGAGATAATGTGACGGATTGATTCTCCCGGTCGGTGGCATGCCCGACAGATGTCAACCGTGCCGTCCTTCACAATAAATCTCCGGTAATTGTTCGTCATGATAACTTCGTCCATAATTGCACAGACAAAACCTTCGGTTTCCCCAAAGAGGTCACCGAAACGCAGCCAGGCTACGGACGCTAGTAAATCTACATCGGGTCCATGCAGGGCCCGGAAAAAGCGTCCGTGAAGCTCCTTACTCTGCCATACCTCCTTGCGATCGTTAGTGTCAAGCACTACAGGCTTGCGCCAGTTCTCTTTCGCCAAGGAGAGCGGGGTGAGGCCCTTGTCCACCGCGACCACATCTCGATGCATTCCCACGTCGGCTTCTAGGAAATATTCCCTGAGACTGCATATCTCGCGATTGTGGAGGGTCTTAGCGTTTAAAAAGCCTCGACCTCCACACTTTCGCGGGATATACAGTCTCATTACCGATGACCGTGTGTGATGCATTCGGTATGCAGTCAGCAGCGTACGGACCCTCCTATCCAGGGCGTCAAGTTCGGTCTGAGTCCATTTGAGTATGCCGAAGGAGTACATCAAAACCGGCATGACCCAACCGTTGAAGGCGCGCACCTTGTTCCCGCCTGATAAAAGACTATTAAATACTTTCTTCAGGCGGCCAAAGAAGCGCTCCTTCAACGATTGCTTCATGTCAGTAACATTGATGCCTAACGCTTCCGACATACCCAAATACTTATAGGTTTCGGATGCGGAGAGGGCTCTTAGGTATATGGAATCCGAGAGTTGGGTGCCCACGGATTCCACAATCTCCCCTCGCTTTACATGCATGACCGCACATTTGTCCACACCAAATTCCATCCTGATGGCTCTACTGAAAGTTTCAGTTATTTTCAGTAGCTCCATCAGTTGTAAATTGTTGGAGGCAAAGAGTTTTAGGTCATCCATGTAGAGGAGGTGAGATATAACCTGTCCACCTCTCCTCAGCCGATAGCCTACACCTGAGTCCTCCAGCAGTGTGCTTAGAGGATTCAGGGCCAAGCAGAACCAAAGTGGACTCAGACTATCGCCCTGAAATATGCCTCGCTCGATCCTTATCGGCTCACTATTCCTCTGGATATTTCGACATCCTGGATAGCGAAGGACTGTCCTCCATTGCCCCATACACGACATCAGGAAGGTGCGCAGAGATGCATCTACTTTATACAACTCCAGCACCCTCATGAGCCATGTATGTGGCACCGAGTCATAGGCCTTCTTATAATCTATCCAACATGTCGACAGATCCTTTCGGGAACGACGAACCTGTTGGCTAATGGCCATATCAATGAGGAGTAGCTCCTTAGTACCGCGGGACCCATTCCTACATCCATTTTGAGAGGCAGACATGATGGAGTTCGTGTCGATATGTTTGTTAATTTTAACTCTCAAAATGGATGTAAGAACTTTATAGACCGTCGGTAAACATGTGATCGGCCTATAATTTTTGGGTTCCGCGGTGCTACCGGATTTGTGGAGCAGGTGGGTAACTCCTGTAGTTAAGAACTGGGGTAGCAAACCGGAGTCCAATGCAGTCTGGTACTGAGCCGCCAAGCGGGCGTGCGACCCTATGAACCATTTGATCCAGAAGTTGTGCAGCCCGTCCGGCCCTGGAGACTTCCAGTTAGGTAACGGGCGGACTGCACGAGCTACATCTTGGGGGCAGATGGTAATAGCCCCCATTTCTGGTATAGGATCGCAGGCTCGCTCGACTTCCCGAGTCCAGTCCCCTTCAGTGTGACTGACAGGCACCGACCAGATACTTCGCCAGAAAGAGCACATGGCATCATCATCCGGCAGGCGCGTGTCAGCCACACCTTGGTCCGGTTGCTCCCAAGCCCTATATACCCATCTTTCATCACTCTGGAAGGTGCGGTTCTGAGTGTATCGGTCTACTCGCCGCTTATACCGACGAATACGGTTTGCCCAGGCATACACTTTCTGCTTCAGGAAGTCTATGCGCTCTGCGACACGGGTTATATAGTCCTCAGGACTGATATCAGTGCCTGAGAACGCCCGCCTCACAAAGCGCATAACTCTAGGGCGAGTATTGCCCTCCCTGAAGCAGATTAGTTTGCCGATGAGCGCTCTGGCCCCACCAATACGTCGTTCAATTCTGCACTGCCAAGCTGGTACGGCTGATTTCGGTCGTGTAGCTCTAGATTCATTATCAAATTTGACGTGAGCTACACGACATGCCGCTACAGCCGCACAGTACAGAATCGAGTGAGTATCGGTGAGGTCTTCGCAGTCGTCAAAATAGCTTGACAACTGCGAATCCACAGCCGCCACCAGCGCCCTATTTTTGTTATGCATGGGCAAACGAGGTAAGCGTGGCCTAAGTTCGGGCGGCATGAGCCGATATTCTCGAATCGCACCCTCCAAAGCACTCCTCAATTCATCATTGCACTGGGTACTTACGTTTGTAGCCCTGTCATCAATCGCGTCGTCGGCTTGACTGGTAGTGACCGGTAGTGGTACCATAACAGTCTGCGACGGGGGAGCGATGACATGGCTACTCTGCATTTCATTTCGCAGGCGATCAAGTACAGTATCATCCAACATATGGTTACGCTGGATGACCCGCACCTGATCCGACAGTCGTTGTGCCGACACGATGACAGCTGGCTCAAGCACCTGAAACAGAGAGAGCATCCGAACACGGTACGCGGTCAGGTGGCTTCCTCCCTCTGTAGCCCCATAGTATGAGCGCATGACGTTCTCATTAATGGATCGTGTCCATCTCATGCGCTGCACACTTCCGCCGGGGGCTGGGACCCTATCAGAGGCCGGTGGGCCTCGAGGTCCTAAACCGTCCGGCGGCCGGCGTCCTCCCCGTCGACGAGCAGGTGGTGGCGTCGTGGGCGGGGAGAAATACTCGTCGCTCGAGCTCGACGCAACTGCCGAGGCCGGTGTCATCACAGCGCTCACAATTGCACTGGGTACCGGCGGCGGCGAGGCGGAGCTGAGCGAAGAGTCCGGAGGTGGTGGGCGTGCTCGTCGTGCGGCCGATCTCGTCAACATAGTTATTCTTTCTTCATGGGTTTACTATTTTTCTGTTTATTGTTTTATCGGAGGTGACATCTGTCATGTCACCTCCGATTCGGCAGTTATAAAAGAATTCTGTTACATTTTGTTCATGGTTTTTTTTGGTCTCTTTGGTGGGTTTTTATGGTTTTCCGGTTTAAGGTTTAGTTTATTTTAATTCTAAATATTTGGTTTTGATAAAATAAATAGTATTCTGAGGAAAAATTGTTGTTGACGTATCAGTGTTGCCAGCCGAATTATTATTATTATTATCATGATTCTTTTTCTTTATTTCATTTTAAATACACAATCTTTACATTTTTAAATATTTTTATAACAAACAAACAAAAAAAAAAAAAAAACATTTAAAAATATAAAAACTAGTAGCCCATCGGCATCAGGTTCAGGATCCAGGCTGCCGGTGGTCAGGGCTCTAGGGAGAGGAACCTCCTCACAATGCGTGCCGTGTCCAGAAGTACTGCTTTCTGAATCAAGCCCTTGACCCAGCCGCGCAATGAGAGCCTCCTGAGATGTTGGTCGAGGCTCTTCGCTATTAGGCCATTGACCGTAACGATTATCGGTACAATGATTGCAGAGTCCACGTCCCACATGTCGACAACCTCGTGTGCTAAGTCGAGATACTTGATTTTTTTATCTTTCTCAGCTTTCACGAGATTCTCGTCATGAGGGACAGAGATATCAACAATCATTGCACGGCGCTCTCGTCGATCTACCACCACAATATCAGGCTTATTGGCTACAATAGTCCTGTCAGTGATGATAGATCGATCCCAGTACAATGTGGCGTGACCATTTTCGAGAACTGGGTCGGGCACATACCTGTAGTATGGTACTTCATACTCTACAAGGTTGTACTGCAAGGCAAGTTGCTGGTGGATAATCCTAGCTACTAGATTGTGTCTGTGCAAGTACTCGCCATTAGCAAGACGAGAACAACCGGAAACAATATGTCGGATTGATTCACCGGGACAGTGGCATGCCCGACAGATGTCAACCGTACCGTCCTTGACAATGTATTTCCGGTAATTATTCGTCATGATGACTTCATCCATAATCGCACAGACAAAACCTTCGGTTTCCCCGAAGAGGTCACCGAATCGTAGCCAGGATACAGACGCCAGAAAGTCTACTTCAGGCCCATGGAGGACCCGGAAAAAGCGTCCGTGTAGCTCCTTGCCTTGCCATACTTCCTTACGATCGTTAGTATCAAGTACTGTAGGTTTGCGCCAGTTCTCTTTCGCCAAGGAGAGCGGGGTAAGGCCCTTGTCCACTGCGACCACATCTCGGTGCATCCCCACGTCAGTTTGAAGGAAATATTCCCGGAGACTGCAAATCTCGCGGTTGTGGAGGGTTTTGGCATTTAAGAAACCTCGTCCCCCACACTTCCGCGGGATGTACAGTCTCATCACTGATGACCGTGGGTGATGCATCCGATTTGCTGTCAGTAGTGTACGGACCTTCCTATCCAGGGCGTCAAGTTCCGTCTGAGTCCATTTGAGTATGCCGAAAGAATACATCAAAACCGGCATGACCCAGCCGTTGAAGGCTCGCACCTTGTTTCCGCCTGATAAAAGACTATTTAACACTTTATTCAGGCGGCCAAAGAAGCGCTCCCTCAACGATTGTTTCATGTCGGCAACATTGATGCCTAATGCTTCCGACATACCCAAATACTTGTACGTTTCGGTTGAGGAGAGGGATCTAAGGTGTATGGAGTCCGAGAGTTGGATACCCACGGATTCCATAATCCCCCCTCGCTTTACATGCATGACTGCACATTTGTCCACACCAAATTCCATTCTGATGGCGCTACTGAATGTTTCTGTTACCTTCAGTAGCTCCATCAGACGCAAATTGTTGGGGGCGAAGAGTTTCAGGTCATCCATGTAAAGGAGGTGAGATATCACCTGACCATCTCTTCTCAACCGATAGCCTAGTCGTGAATCCTCCAGCAGTGTGCTTAGAGGATTCAAGGCTAAGCAAAACCAAAGCGGACTCAAACTATCACCCTGAAATATTCCCCGCTCAATCCTGATCGGTTCATCGTTCCCCCGTATCTGTCGACATCCTGGATAGAGAAGGGCTGTTCTCCATTGCCCCATACACGACACCAAGAAGGTGCGTAGAGTTGCGTCTATTTTGTACAACTCCAACACCCTAATGAGCCATGTATGTGGCACCGAATCATAGGCCTTCTTATAATCTATCCAACATGTCGACAAATCCTTCCGGGATCTACGAACCTGTTGGCTTATGGCCATGTCTATAAGGAGCAGCTCCTTAGTACCGCGGGACCCATTCTTACATCCATTCTGAGACACAGACATAATCGAGTTGCTGTAAATATGTTGTGCAATTTTTGCTCTAAGAATGGATGTAAGAACTTTATAGACCGTCGGTAAACATGTAATTGGTCTATAGTTTTTAGGTTCCGCAGTACTACCCGATTTATGGAGCAGGTGGGTAACTCCTGTCGTAAAGAACAGTGGTAGCGACCCAGTCTCTAGAGATGACTGGAATTGCGAAGCTAAGCAGGCGTGTGATCTTTGTAGCCATTTAATCCAGAAATTGTGCAGTCCGTCCGGTCCTGGAGATTTCCAGTTAGGCAACGGACGGACCGCACGGGCCACATCCAGAGGACTGATGGTAATGGCCTCCATGTCTGGTATTGGATCACACGCCCGCTCAACAACACGCATCCAATCACCTTCAGTGTGACTGACGGGCACCGACCAGATGCTTCGCCAAAAAGCACACATGGTCTCATTATCCGGTGGACGCGCGTCAATCACACCTTGGGTGGGAGTGGGTCGCCCCCATGCTCTATACACCCACCTTTCATCGTTCTGGAACATGCGGTTCTGAGTGTACCGATCCACTCTTCGCCTATACCGACGGATACGGTTTGCCCATGCATAAACTTTCTGCTTCAGGAAGTCGATGCGCTCTGTGACACAGGACTCATATTCTCGAGGACTAATACTAGTTCCCGAGAACGCCCGCCTCACAAAGCGCATCACCCTTGGGCGTGTGTTGCCCTCCCTGAAGCAGATGAGCTTCCCGATGAGTACCCTGGCCTCATTAATACGACGCTCAATCCTGCACTGCCAGGCTGGCGCGGCAGGTTTCGGTCGTACAGCTCGGTCAGTGTTTGGAAATTTGACACGAGCAATACGACATGCCGCAACAGCTGTGCAATACAAGATTGAGTGTGTATCGCAAAGGTTTGCGCTGCCTTCAATAATATTTGGTAACAGTGCATCCAGGGCACACACCAGTGCTCTGTTTCTTTTATTCATCGGCAAACGTGGTAGCCGTGGTCTAAGGTCAGGTGATGTGAACCGATACTCACAGATCGCACCTTCCAGTGCGCTCCTTAATTCCACATTGCATAGGTTATCTGCAGATATAACCCTGGCATCCTCCTCCTCATCATGTTGGTTTTCCCGCAGTGGGGCTTCGACAGGGGCATGCATAACATGCTGGGATAGGGAAGGGTTGCTAACAGAGCTACTCTGCATTTCCGAGCGTAGCCGATCAAGTGTAGCGTTATCCAATCTACGATTGTTTTGAATGACGCGCACCTGATCCGACAATCGTTGGGCCGAGACGTTAGCGGCAGGTTCAAGCACCTGAAACAGAGAGAGCATCCGACCTCGGTACGCCGTAAGGTTAATTCCTCCCTCGGTAGCCCCATAATATGCGCGCATCACATTTTCATTAATGGACTGGGTCCATCGCATGCGCGACACATTTCCACCGGCAGCGGGGACCCTGTTCGGGGCCTGTTGGCCTCGAGGTCCCAAGCCCGCTGGTGGCCGTCCTCTTCCTCGCCGTTGTGGTGGTATTGGTGACGACGGTGGGGAGAAAAACTCGTCGCTCGAGCTCGACGCAGCTGCAGCGGCCGGTGATACGACGCTCACGGTTGCGGCGCGTACCGGCGGCTGCGAGGCGGAGCTGAGCGACGAGTCCGGAGATGGTGGGTGTGCCTGTTGTCGTGCTCTGGCTCTGGTCTGCATTTCACATACTCACATTTTATATAATAGTCTATTACTTTGGATATTTTTATAGTCCGGTTTTGATGGGTTTTTCATATTTATTTGCATGTGGTTTTTTTTTGTGGTTTTTAATTGTAATGATGGTCTGGACTGTGAAATTATTATTATTATATTATTATTATTATTATCATCATTATTATTTTACTAATATTAACAATATTCTAATGATAATACAGTGGAATTTCTGTAACTTTTACACCTCCTTACTTTCAATTCCCTTCATTTCTATCAAGAAAGTGGGAAAAGTATCCGTGTACTGTCATGCATTCTGTACCTCTTATTTCTGGAATTTTGAGCCTTTTCGTTGTCAAAGTTTATAAGCTTTATTCCCTACGACAAAAAAAACATAGAGTTTGTAGCTTTGAAAATAGAACGAGTTTAATGCATCTTAAAATATAACATTTGTTTTTGGATTGAATGAGCAATTCTATTTATAGACTTCATGAGGGTTTTCATTTCTTACGACATCGATATGCAATAAGGTTATTGTCGAGAAGATAGTTGAAAGGCACTATTTGAGTGTTTCGCGTCTACACGCAGAGAATTTCATACTATTTTTGACATAAAAAATTTATAGAAAAATTACTATGTCATAGTAACATGAGGACAGTATGGAATTATTGTACAAGTTACCGATAACGTAGAAATTTTTAAAATACATCGAACAGAATTTACAAGGTGCATTGTAATTTTGACAAAGCAACAGATTAAATATTATCCAAGAAATATAAATTTCTTAATCTGTTGCTTTTTGTCAAAATTATAATTCCCCTTAAAATTCGAAAAATTCTTTGCGTGTATATTTATACGAAAAACGCAATACTTGTTTATCACTCGATATTGTTATGACTACGTATGAATATTTTAGTACCTACTTTAGTGGGTCGGTTATAAACTTTTTCCAGAACGCAATGTCAGAATATA
This sequence comes from Lithophane semibrunnea, assembly GCA_947363905.1. Taxonomy (NCBI): domain Eukaryota; kingdom Metazoa; phylum Arthropoda; class Insecta; order Lepidoptera; family Noctuidae; genus Lithophane; species Lithophane semibrunnea. The sequence goes on along the minus strand of OX376197.1, from coordinate 12,735,721 downwards.
CATTTTTTGATAGTTGTTATAAAACTATGAAATTTTTTTTTTAGGTGGATTGGTCCAGATCAAAAATAAAATAAGCAAGCGCACAAGAGCCTTTGCTTTTATTAGCCAATAACCACAAACCAATAAAAATGGGACGGACTCTACAATGTAGTAAGCGAATTGCTAGTAAGCCGGGAAAAACGAATTATATATGGTCATATATAGATCATATATATATATATAGTCCTCCAGACCGTATTTTCGGCCACGGCGGCCAATCTCAACGGAGACTAGCCTTCGGCGCGGGAGATATTATAGTGCACAAGTGTTTGCGCAGACACAAGTGCACTCTCTCTTCCCTCACTCTCATTGTCCGATGGGACGGCAATCCGACACGACCGGAGAGAGGTCAGGCGTAGGACCAACGGCTTAACGTGCTGTCCGAGGCACGGGGGTATCACACCTCCAACTTACAAACTCCGGGCTGTTACTACGAAATTCCTAATGGAATAATCCAATAATGCCCGACCCGGGAATCGAACCCAGGACCCCACGCTCTGCAGTCGCGCTTGCGACCACGAGACCAACGGGGCAGTTAAATATATGGGTTAGATCATATATGGGACATATATGACAATACATCGGCATATATAGCTTAAAAAAATTTTTTTTTTAATTCAGTTAAAATTTCTGTACATATCAAGTCATATCAAGTCATATATGGCCATATCAAGCTATATATGGCCGTATACAATCATATATCGTTATATATTGCCAATTTCTATATATGGCCATATATGAGGCATTTATATATGGCCATATATAGTTCGTTTTTCCCGGGTTAAGCCACTTTCAACCAAGTCTATGAAGCCGAAACGACAGCTCCGAGTGGTATTGCAAAAATTAGAAGGGGTCGAAATTCGAGCATCTATTAAGGAAGGTAACAAACGTCCAGTCAACAGTCAAAATCCTATAATCCGCCACTATTATGGCTAGAGACGGATCGAGTGTTACTTCAGTGAGCTTCGCAAATTATGTACGACCCATGAACAAATAAAAGACAAAATAGGCCAACTTTGTGAAGCAGTAAAGCACCTGGAAGAATTTCATAAAGGCGTAACAAATACGATCGACAATTTCCTTGAAAGACTTAGTGATGATGATACGAAAAAAGAAAAAATAGATTAAAGCTTCTGGCATGAAAATATTTGAAGAAATATTACATTATAATATGCCGTGATTTACTGTTCTAATTAATAATTATTGTGATTACTAATTAACCTTCTATAGCGACAGTGATGGCCGCGCAGTCAGTGTATGGCTCTGGCGATCACCAAAATGTTAAGCAGTGACGAGAACGGTCACTACTCAGATGGGTGGCCATGCCTCGGGCTCGAGCGGAAATTACTGTCGTTAGGCGTAGGTCAAAATCTGAGTGAAACCGTGTAAGAGAATTCTATGTAAATACATTGTATGTATTTTTATAACAAGTGAATCATAATATTTATCTAATAAAGCATTACGCATAAATAAAGCGTTCATTATTCCATAACTAATTTAAAAATAGTAAAGCTTTTCCAATTAGGAACAAAAATACTGAACAAAGTTCTGAAACACAGTGCCAGAAATGGAGGTATGTGTAGGTATGAATAAAAAAAATCATTAAGTATGAGATGACAATTATTTATTTTATACATTTACAGTAATCGTCACATACTATGAGTTCTATTTTTCATAAATAGTCGTTGTTGAAAATTTCTAGATGACAAACACCCCTAGTATAGGATGGAAGAGCGAGCGAAGCGAGCTCGTAAATGTTAGCACCCCGCCTGGAATATCTCAGAGAATGCTGAAGTTCTAGGAATTTATTCATTATAAAGTCAGAGTCGATAAAAATACAGTAAGTATTTAAGAAGCATATTATTATACTCTTACTGCTATAAATTGTAGATTTTATAGTACCTACGCAGCGAAATACATTACAATTATCTGTATACGGGATATTACGGAGGTACCTAGGGGGTCGATCTCTGGATTAAGATTCTGGTTTCTCGAATTTCGGGGTGGTTTGAACCCCCAAAACCCTGCCTACGGCCCTGCGCATAGTAATCGCTCGTTGCCGTCGCGCTCTCGCTGCTCGCCAACTAGGTTTTATTTGCTAGTTCTACTCGCCGGCGCACTATGGGACCAAACGGTGTGTTCCATCTCAAAAATCTATAACTTTATACTTGACATTTTGAATTGAAATTTTGTATACGTACTCCTGAATACTTCTGCTATAGGATTATTAAAACACTGCTACTTTAAAAATTACGTTTATGTAATAAAAAAAATACGTTTATGTAATAAAAAAAATACAAAAAGAAAATGTTGAAAAATTTCATACAATAATTTAATTAAATTATTAAAAGGAGAATGCCATATTGTCGTACCAACAAAGGAGCTACAGTGTCACAACCAAATGTAGTTCATATAATTACTCCTATTTTTTAAATCAGATATACGATTTTGTTATGAAAACGATTCCCGGCTTTCGGACACCAAAAATAAAAGTCTTTTTTTACTTTTGTGGTACCTACGTATTTTCCGCTTATGTCACTGACATTGCACTTCATTTCCGAATGTTGCTACTATGTTAAAAATATAGGTACCTACCTGTCAACGAACATTAAAAAATGAAGAAGATAATTGTACCAATTTGCCATTTTATATTAGGATACAATATATTTTTATGTGTGTCAAAAAACATCTTTAGGTCACGCGTTACATCGTAATAACTTATTATTATTTTTTTGGAATACATTGCAAATAAATGCATTTAATGAAAAGAGGACCTATTCAAAAAAGTAAAATGTCATTTGTACTGTGACGTATTGCAATAATTATTCTGTGGCGCCGTCATGGATGACGTTACTTTCAATACTGGTTTCATCTGAAGTATTTGAATAATAATTTGTAATACTTATTAACAAAAACGGGGGCTCAGGTGCGTTTTCATAACGTAGTCTTTGTGTGATAATCCTTAGCGATGCCCTCAACTAGAGTAAGACATCGGCCAGCAAGTCAGCGTCGCCGACGTATCCTAAACCGTTCACTAGTATTGTTAGAACAATTTAGAAGATATTACATAGAAAATATATCCGTGGATATGATCGTGTTTTAACATCATAGATTGTACCGACGCGACGCCTGTAAGTATTCAAACTCAAAACTCAAACTCAAAGCATTTATTTCAAATAAACCAATTACAGGCACTTTTGAATTGTCAAAGGGTCGGTCAGTCAGAAAATATGAAGCTAGTTGCCCATTCCAAAGCGTAGTAGGTTCCTATGGAGAAGAACGGGCAAGAAACTCCACGGACACTCTTTTAAATCAGAATATTGTTACAATATGTTGTTTACATCATTCATGTTGGAATCATACATGTGAGTACAATGTAGAAAAACGTGCAGGTTAAAAGAGTCCGTAAATAAAAGATAAAACGATACAAAACAATTCAAAAATTAAAATAAATTAAAATAAGCCGTGGCAGCTAAGAGATGACCAGTCCCTACTGATGGCGCCCGTTCACGAACATGACGCATGGATCAGCACCATTCTGCTCAACCATTTTGAAGGGAACTTAATGATCCAACACACACGCCACCACCAGCGAGACATTAAAGTGAGCATGACATGCTTTCAGCCGCCAAGGCACATTCAAGTTGTGGCGTCACGTATTGTGATTTGTGATCACACATTAGTATACGTGGCGTCGCCTGTATTATGTTTAGTTAAGTATTTTTCGGTTAGTCAGGAACGCACCCTTGTCAAGTGGCAACACTAAGCCACGATCCGGGGCGTTACCCATAGCGTCCCTTATGTAGCGTCGCTCGGCACTTCTCTACCGTCGGCGTCACGGGACACAGACTAGGTTTTAGTCATAAGTTTACTTTGTCCCTAGTAGTTAATTATTTATACTATACATATGTGTTAACAGTGTACCTAACTCTAACAATAATACTTGTGTAAGAATTATAATAATATCAACCGTAAATTGGAGTTTCACTCTCGTTCGCGACTTCACCTCCAATATATCTATAAGGAGACAGGTCGAATACCTTCGACCTATGTCCCCAAAGTGGTGACCCCGACGTGATCTGCGATTACGTCAACCTGAGGTGAACAGCAGCGAGCTACGAGTCTAACACGTATACCGCGTCTGAGCTGGACATAAAAACAAAGAGGAAGTCGACCACACCCTGGACACTCTGCTGCTGACAACTCATCGGAACCGCAGACTGCGAGACTTCGCCTCATCTTAGTCATCGCACAGTTCACGCTTTTCGGCCGTTTACCAGTGCTATAGTGTTCCAAAATCGTTTTTAAGTTCAAAAGTGCTACAAACATTTAGTGATCAAATCAAAGCAGTGTTTTTTTGTGAGTGCGCGTTCTATTTTTACTCATTTCAAGTGGGCAAACCAACCGACTCAGGTAGTCAACCCGAACCACTGCAAATTCGTGTCGAGCGCGTTGCACGCCCTCTGTCGCTATCCGGCGACAATATTTGACACTCGAACGATAGCTGTCACTACTGACAATTGTCAAATGTCAGCTGTCAGCTGTCATCAACGTTCCAGTTCACGCAAGTATTGCTCATGTTAATATCTTGAACATTTCTCGTCGAACATTTACGTTTACACTTTTCCCTAGCTAGCCTAGGTAGTATTTCTTTACTCATTGAATATTTTTCAACCAATTTTTAGGATGTATATAATTAATATTGTCAATTTATGAAAATATCTTATTTTTAACAATTGTATACTTGCCTACTTTCTACATTGACTTCCCTTTTATTATTTTGTTATTTTTTTTTATATATTGTGTTTTTATGCATTTTTTTTTATTAAAACCCATTGTTTTTGTTTGTGATAGTGTTTTGTACGCTTACATTTAGATTTATATGTTTTTTTTTTTTTTTTGCAAATGTTATTCGATCCTCCACTCACAAACGGTTAAAGACATTGTAACGGTTGAAAATTTTGGTTTGGCGTTTCTGCGTATTAGCTCGTTCATTCCTCACTGCTTAAAACCGCTCACCTTATATATTTATTTATAAATAATTCACCTTCTCATTCATTCAACCAATCATCTACATCCCAAAAGGATTTTGACATGGGCGAAGAACTTCAGGCACGCTTAACAGCGCTTGAAGCTGAAACCATAGCTCTACGCGCCCTACAAGTACAGCCTAAGCCTCATCTCACCACTGCTGGGGCAGTTTCTGTCAAGCTGCCACCATTGTGGACTGATAGGATAGCGGTTTGGTTTGCTCAAGCTGAAGCACAATTTCTTCTGGCTGGCATTTCAGCGGATGCTACAAAATATAGTTACATCCTCAGCCAAATCGATCATAAAACGGCCGGTGAGATCGAGGATATTGTCACCAAACCACCTGCTGAAGGCAAGTACCAGAAATTGAAAGAAACTCTACTTAAGCGTTTTTCAATTTCTGAAGAGCAGCGAGTCAAGCGACTCCTTAGCGACGAGGAACTTGGAGACAGAAAACCGTCACAGTTCCTCCGTCACCTACGGTCACTCGCAGGTAACACACTGACTGATGACAACATCTTGCGTCAGTTATGGCTTCGCCGCTTGCCTCAGCATGTGCAAGGCACCCTTGCGGCTCAGGCTGATCTCGACCTTGACAGGGTAGCGGACATCGCCGACAAAATTATTGAGGTTCAGCCAGGACCTGCAAACGTGTGCGCATCAGCGGCTACACCTTCGTCCGTCCAAATGATAGATCGAATTGAGGAGTTGAGCCACAGAGTAGAATTATTAACGTCCGATCGATCCCGGTCTCGTAACCACTCCAGGTCACGAAGCACAAGTAGACGCAGAACCAGTGACTGCCCGGATGCTAAATACTGCTGGTACCACAAATTGTACGGCCCCAAGGCTAAAAAGTGCATTTCTCCGTGTAACTGGAAGTCGGAAAACCCGACAAGCAATCAGTAGTGGCGGCAACTGATTGCGACAGCTCACAACTTCTCAGTCACCGTCTTTTCATAACCGATCAGGAGACAAAACGTCAATTTTTGATTGACACCGGATCGGACTTATGTTGCTATCCTCATCGCTGGCTTACAGACCGAAGGAAATCATCCGACTATGAACTCTGCGCCGCTAACGGTAGTAAAATTAAAACATACGGCACGGTGACCTTAACGCTCAACTTCCGACTCCGTCGCCAATTCGTTTGGACGTTCGTCGTTGCGGATGTCAACAGCGCCATCATTGGTGCAGATTTTCTGGCATATTACCATTTGCTGCCAGACTGCCGTACAAAGCGTTTGATTGATGGTATCACGAGCCTTTCAACTGTCGGCTCTACCGCTACATCAGACCAACCGAGTGTCAAGGCCGTCGCCCCGGCGAATTCTGCTTCTGCACAAGTGCTCGCAGAGTTCCCAGAAATCACTCGTCCTCCTGGTTTACCAAGAGTAATCAAACACGATAGGGTACATTTCATTAAAATAACGGATGGGCCTCCCATTTCTTGCCGTCCTCGCCGTCTGGCACCTCAAAAATTGACGTCTGCCAAAAAGGAGTTCGAGGACATGGTTCATTCTGGCACAGCACGACCTTCCAAGAGCGCCTGGTCGTCTCCGTTACACATGGCCTTGAAAAAAGACAGCACTTGGCGTCCCTGTGGCGACTACCGCGCACTTAACGCCCGAACTGTACCGGATAGATACCCTGTCCGATACATCAACGATTTTGCCCACAATCTTACTGGTTCTACAATTTTCAGCACCATTGACCTTGTTAAAGCATACCATCAAATACCTGTATTTGAAGAGGACGTCCCGAAGACAGCCATTGTTACTCCGTTTGGCCTCATCGAATTTCCTTTCATGACCTTCCGTCTCCGCAATGCTGGTCAAACATTCCAGCGGTTTATCGACGAGGTCACACGGGGTCTCGATTTCTGTTTTCCGTACGTAGATGACATTCTCGTCCATTCAGTTGATGAGGCTCTTCACTGCGAGCATCTACGTATTCTCTTCGGACGCCTGCGAGACTATGGAGTCGTTATTAACCCCTCCAAGTGCGTCCTTGGTGCACGAGAAGTGACATTTTTAGGCTACCACATCAGTCCCGAGGGAACCCGTCCTCCTCAAGATCGTGTCCAAACCATCCTAGACTTTCCCCCTCCTAAAACAGTGCAAGGTGTGCGTCGTTTTCTCGGCATGTTGAACTATTATCGCCGATTCGTGCCCCGCGCTGCATTATTCCAGGCTCCGCTTATAAAATCTGTAGTTGAAACCAAAGGCAAGGGTGCCAAACCATTTATATGGACACCTTTACTTTTAGAACAATTTAAAGCCTGCAAAGAGAGTCTCGCAAATGCCACTCTTTTGCAATATCCAGTCAACGGTGACCCTCTCGGTCTGTTTACTGACGCATCCAACGTTCACATTGGGTCCTGTCTTCAACAGCTCACTAACGGCAAGTGGGTTCCTCTTGCCTTCTTTAGCAATAAACTGACAAATCAGCAAACGCAGTGGCCAGCTTATTATCGTGAGTTACTGGCGGTGTACGAAAGCGTACAACATTTCCGCCACATTCTTGAAGTCCAACACGTGACCATCTACACGGACCATAAGCCGCTTCTCTACGCTTTTGTACAGCGCCGTGAAAAACTCCACCCTGCTCAGTTGATTCAACTCAGCAAACGCAGTGGCCAGCTTATTATCGTGAGTTACTGGCGGTGTACGAAAGCGTACAACATTTCCGCCACATTCTTGAAGTCCAACACGTGACCATCTACACGGACCATAAGCCGCTTCTCTACGCTTTTGTACAGCGCCGTGAAAAACTCCACCCTGCTCAGTTGAATCAACTGTCTTTTATCAGTCACTTTACGACCGACATAAAATACATCAAGGGAGAGGATAACGTCGTCGCTGACGCTATGTCACGTATCGACGCTATCACATTCGACCAGGACTACGAAGCCCTTGCGGAATCACAGAAGTCAGACTTAGAGTTATCTTTCCTGCGTTCTCAAGGGTCAAGCCTGCAACTGACCAACGTTAATATTCCAGGAACTAATATCTCTGTCACTTGTGACGTGTCCACGGGCAAGCCTCGGCCCTATCTTACCCCTCCCTTTCGGAGAGAAACTTTCGACAAGGTCCACTACCTTAGTCATCCCGGTGCACGAGCTAGCACCCGCTTGGTGACCGAACGCTACGTTTGGCCTTCTGTCAACAGGGATTGCAAAGAGTGGGCACGAACTTGCGAGGCGTGTCAACGTACCAAAGTATCGCGTCATAATTTTTCCCCTATCGGCAACTTCGAACTACCATCTGGTCGTTTCAAGCACGTTCATATTGACATCATCGGCCCCCTGCCGATTTGCAGCGACTACCAATATTGTTTGACAGCTATCGATAGATCGACTAGATGGCCTGAGGTCTGGCCAATGCGGACTATCACTGCGGAGGAGGTTGCAGAAACTTTTACGCGAGAATGGGTTGCTCGTTTCGGTGTACCGTCAGTCATTACAACAGACCAAGGCACTCAGTTTGAGTCTGATCTGTTCCGCCGAATGACAACACACTTCGCCACTAAGCGAATTAGAACAACGGCATACCATCCCTGCGCCAACGGCATGATTGAGCGTGTTCATCGCCAACTTAAAGCTGCTCTCATGTGCCACCAAGATTCTTGGGTACGTGCACTGCCTTTCGTCCTTCTTGGCATGCGATCCGCTTTCAAAGAAGACCTGAAAGCTACAGCTGCTGAATTGGTTTACGGAGAAACACTTCGGTTGCCCGGCGAATTGCTTGTTCCAGTTCCAGAAACTGATGCTACGAACGATCCTGCGGACTTTGTCGTACAACTTCGACGTAAAATGTCGACTATGCGACCAATCCCTGCATCTCGTCATACTCAACCATCATCTTTTATCTTCAAAGATCTCTCGTCAGCAACTCACGTTTTTCTTCGTGACGATACAGTGAGACGACCCTTACAACCACCTTACACAGGGCCATACCAAGTCATTGATCGCGCCAGCGATGGCAAAACAATGACTTTGGTCATTAAGGGTAAAAACGTCGCTGTAAGCATTGATCGCGTCAAGCCAGCTTACATGGAACACGCCAGTCCTACAGCCCTTGATCCTCCAACGAATTCAACGAAACCCACTCACACACCCACATCAGAACCTAAACAGGCTGATCCATCTCCAAACGCAGACGCCAACCCGACAACAACAACTACAAAACAATATACCACTCGTTCTGGCAGACGAGTCAAATTCAAGGATTTCTCCGATTTTTGCTAAATCGGTTCATCTTTCTCCGTGGGGGGGTGGTGTGGCGTCACGTATTGTGATTTGTGATCACACATTAGTATACGTGGCGTCGCCTGTATTATGTTTAGTTAAGTATTTTTCGGTTAGTCAGGAACGCACCCTTGTCAAGTGGCAACACTAAGCCACGATCCGGGGCGTTACCCATGGCGTCCCTTATGTAGCGTCGCTCGGCACTTCCCTACCGTCGGCGTCACGGGACACAGACTAGGTTTTAGTTATAAGTTTACTTTGTCCCTAGTAGTTAATTATTTATACTATACATATGTGTTAACAGTGTACCTAACTCTAACAATAATACGTGTGTAAGAATTATAATAATATCAACCGTAAATTGGAGTTTCACTCTCGTTCGCGACTTCACCTCCAATATATCTATAAGGAGACAGGTCGAATACCTTCGACCTATGTCCCCAAAAAGTCAATGAAAGACGTACCTAGTAAATGGTAGCTTTAAAGTACTTAGGTAAGTACATAGTGCTCACACACATGTGCTATGCAGTTATACAATACTAGGAGATTGAATTTATACAATGTAAAGATAGTTTTTACAATCTTCAGCAGCTCCAACAATATTTTCGTATGCTAATCAATTAGTTGTTGCGCCCTGTGGAGCTGGACCAGCGCTGAGCCAAGCATTTTTGTCAGTGATGTAATCCGCCAATTTATAATATGCTTGGCGGCATAGTGTGCGTTTTATACAAGATTTAAATTTTGTTTCATTCAGTTGGAGTATGTGGGCAGGTATTTTATTGTAACATTTTAAACAGTATTACCTCACCTAGTAGAAGCATGTATATTATAGTTAGCTTCTAAAGTACCTACCTACTTCCGGGACTATTTATTCAATTTAAGGATTAAAAAACAGTTTTTATGTTTTCAGATCAATCCTGGTAGTTCCTATTCATAATGTTACAAATGTTTCGCATTGATACAAGAAAAACTCCCTGAGATTCCGAACTGATACCTCAACTAACACTTGGTCACAATGTGGAGTGATGTGTGCTTTGGATGTGGACAGTCCATGCTACGTATTGCAACAGTTGCAAGGCGTTCCCGAGCGCTACCCAATTGTCCTACCTATTGTTTTATTTGTATATTTCTTTTCTCTGTCCTGGTAGCGGTCGAGGTCATATACGTTATGTAAATATGAATATATCTTAACTGCGTTTTTTATTTTTGATATAAGTGCCTTATTAGGTACTAACAACATTATCACCTTATTATTATTTACTAACATGTGAAGTTCGAGAAGTGGGTGTACTATATAGTAAATACAACTCTGCCTAACTCTTCTGGGAAAACAGGCCTGCTGTTATGTTAAGATTTCAAGATATTAGGAATCAGTAAACACAGTACTAAATTGATTACTTATTCAGACTACCAGCTGCACATACTGAGTACCTACCTACATGATTATTGATATCCATTATCATTATATATAAAACCTGACACCAAGAATTATTATTGACTATCAGTGATGTATTGTATAATCATCCATCAGGAAAGAAGCGCCAAATCAAGAATAAAAAGCAACCGATATTAGTTACCGCTTCATTTGTCATCAACTTCCCCATTTCGAGCCTGTCACTTTCTCGAACTTAACCTCAAAATATGAAGTAGATAAATGGTTAATAAATACGAATTGCGGGAATCCATGTAAAAAAAAGTTAAAAATATAAGAAGAGCATTTAATTCTCCTCTAAATACACTAGGTTTGGTTGTGACAGGCGGACTTTTCGCTTGGTACAGGGTGCCCTACATTCCTGGTCATTCTCCTTTGTTATTTGCTTACATTAGGTTAAATTAGTGTGCGTTACGATTGCTCGGCCAAGTTACCCAAACAAAAAAAAACTTCGGCCAAAAAATTGTCGAAATTTGTCAAAATCGAAGGGAACAAACCAAAAATTTGTCAAAGTAGAAATAAAAAAGTTATAAGGGTTTTAAATTGGCCGCGCGAACGTAACGTGGAGGATTGCGCGGCCATGGAGATCTCAGCAACTACTTGGGTTAGAGATGTAATTCTTTTTGTCAATTGAAGACCGAATTTGTCAAAAATTGTCGAAAAAAGAAGTATAAGCTCAAGATCAATATTTTACGAAATATTCACTTTGGAAGTTATGGCCGCGCAATCGTGCACTTGTTGTTTCTATAATGTTGATTATTTCTTTCTATTAGGACTTCACACAGTAAAACTGTTACAAAAAGAAAGGTCTTAATTTGTCAAAGCTAACGAAAGCAATAAATACTACTAAAGTTTAGTTAAACAGACGAAATCAGTCCAAAACAAAAAGTACGTGGCCGCGCGGTCGAAACGTTACTTTGTACGCTGATATCTCATTATCTATAATTGCTAGGATTTCTGTGTGAACATCCATTTATTCGACAGATTAACCTCATTAGAATGGCATATCGTTTTACCCTCAGAACAGTCTTTAACGCGTGTTATCTCAAAAATAATGTTAGCTCATACAATGTTCGAGTAGAGTAACCATAATTTCGATTTGGGAATACCTCTGACAGGAGACTGTCAATTATATTGGACAACATCTAACTTAATTTGAAAAAGGAGAATGGGCGTTTCTGCGCTGGAACCCAATTGCGTTAAGATACATACCAATGGAAAGATCTCATCAAGGAAAATATTATTTTCTTATTATGACGACTTCTCTTGATCGTTAGTACGAAAGGAGCTACAGAGCTTTAAATGTGGGTGATTCAATATTATTGGAATTCTGGTATTTTGTCAATTAATAAACTTTTAATGATTCGGTGCCATGTAAACATCATCTTTCAAGCCTATAAGCGAACATTTTAAAACATAGGCCTCCAATAGATGCCGTTTTAGGAACAATGTTTTTAAGCTTCTCTCGATTGTTAGTACGAAAGAGTGTACGAGTACTACGTGAGAGCGACAAACGGATGTGCGTATAACGCTTGTGCGACAAAACTGTACTGCGAATAACCCTAGTTCGAATTTACGCTAGTGCGAATAACTGGACCTCGACATCACGCTAGTGCGACTTTGATGACTGAAACTTTGTATTAATTATTATAATAATGGACACACCCTCTAAACCGTTGGCACTGCCATTGGTGAAATCTCAATAATGCTATTACAGTAGGTGGTGTCCAGAGTCTGATGATGGAGTCGGAAGTTGGCTATAGGAAGTCCTCAATCAAACAAGATAGCACCATCGTGTTTGGACTCATTGGTTATGTATTGACTAGTACTTTGCCACTAGATGGTGTTCAGGGTCTGTTGATGGAGCCGGAAGGTGATCACATGTAATTCTCAAGTAATCCAGGTACCCCCGTCGTGTTTTGTTTCATTAGATTTGTCTTGACATTGCTCTCGTGGTGTTGAGGGTCTCTTAATGAAGCCGGAAGGTGGTTATAAGAACTTCTCAACAAAACAAGATAGTACCATCGTGTTTGGACTCGCTGGTGTTGTCTTGACAAGGACTATTAGCCCTTGCACTGTTGCACTTGGGTAGTTTCAAACTACTGTAATACTTACTGCATCAACGTAATGTCGAGTTAAAATAGGTACTGTCATACAATCGTTTGTCGCACTACCGTGATGTTGCACTATTGTCGCACAATCGTTTGTCGCAATAGCGTGATGTCGAGGTTCAGTTATTCGCCCAAGCGTACATTCGAACTATGGTTATTCGCAGTACAGTTTTGTCGCACAAGCGTTATACGCACATCCGTTGAAATTTCATTGTTGCACTGCAAAACAGTTTTTAGGGTTCCATACCAAAAGGGTAAATCGGGACCCTGTTAGGCTCGTCTCTCCGGCTCTGTCTGAGTTGAGTTGACCTGACTTGACCTGACTTGACCTGACTTGACCTGACTTGACCTGACTTGACCTGACTTGACCTGACTTGACCTGACTTGACCTGACTTGACCTGACTTGACCTGACTTGACCTGACTTGACCTGACTTGACCTGACTTGACCTGACTTGACCTGACTTGACCTGACTTGACCTGACTTGACCTGACTTGACCTGACTTGACCTGACTTGACCTGACTTGACCTGACTTGACCTGACTTGACCTGACTTGACCTGACTTGACCTGACTTGACCTGACTTGACCTGACTTGACCTGACTTGACCTGACTTGACCTGACTTGACCTGACTTGACCTGACTTGACCTGACTTGACCTGACTTGACCTGACTTGACCTGACTTGACCTGACTTGACCTGACTTGACCTGACTTGACCTGACTTGCAGGCGCGCGGGAATAAAAGGAAAACTCTGAAATCCACGTGCCAACGAGGTCCCGGTTTTGAGACCGGAAATCATCCCTGACCTCTCTACAAGAAGGAGAACGATAAAAAGACCCTGGAACGATAAAAAGAACCTTTTAATTTTTATTAAATAAGCTGTATAACACGTTTGTTGCGATTACAAACTTAACATTTTCCTGTGCGGCCATGAAAAACATAATAAGTTTCTAGACTACGGATTTTCGCCTTAACCAGTGAGGCGAATAATCTAAAACTCCTGTGGAGGATTGCTAGGCCTTTCCCCAACTCAGAGGCGAAATATCACTGAAATTGGACAAAACCGAAAGAGTACATAATTCTGTACACAGAAATAATTTCTGGCTGAAAAATTAATTGGTTTCTTTTGAAAAGAAAAGTATTAAATAGTAGATTGCTGCACCTTGCTTAAGTGACTTTTTGATGCGAGGGCACTAAATTAGCATGAGAGCATCAATTACTCACTTAAGCAAGGTGCATAATCTACTTTTCTTTCAACTACCAATACTCAACTCAAGTTAGGTCATGTCAGGTAATTTTAAACGGTATTAATCCATTTGTATTAACTAGTCAGGTCAAGTCAGGTCAATTCAGGTCAAATCCGGTCAAGTCAGGTCATTTTAAACTGTATTTATCCATTTGTATTAACCAGTCAGGTCAAGTCAGGTCATTTTAAACGGTATTTATCCATTTGTATTAACCAGTCAGGTCAAGTCAGGTCATTTTAAACGGTATTTATCCATTTGTATTAACCAGTCAGGTCAAATCAGCTCATTTTAAACGGTACAGGTCTAGTCAGGTCAACTCAAGCCAACTCAACTCAGACAGAGCCGAAGAGACGAGCCTAAGTAACAGGGTCCCGATTTACCCTTTTGGTATGGAACCCTAAAAACTGTTTTGCAGTGCAACAATATAATTTCATAGAACTTTACTGCACTGTTTTGGTTCCAAGCGAAAAATACGTCCTTTGGGATCGGTTTTGTAGTGATTAATGATAACATTACTATGTAGTTGAAAGAAAATAGTACATTGCGATACGAGTGTGCTCTTTTGGATATTACAGTCGAGCCGGTATTTTCCCGTGAGCCGCAGGCGAACGCGATAAGGTAGCCGAGAGTGTAATAATCAATGCACACGCGTTTCATAGGACGTTTTTCAACATACTTGCGAGGAAAAAAAAAAGACTTGTTGTAAGAACTTATGCTACAATAACGTACGTAGCTATAGAGATGATAGATTTATACATTTTAACTGACCTTTGTTGCCAGGTCTATCCGAACTATCCGGAGTTTCTTTTAAAACTTCTATGTTGGTTAGTGGCAATACTTTAGATTTTGTATTTTTGATAGGTAAAATAAACCACACAACGAAAACGATAGTAAATATCTCTGGAAAATGGCGCGCTGGCCGCTGGCTGGTTTTGTTTTTCCATAGGTGTAAATAAAGGCACTGGGAAAACCGTTAGACAGCCTATACAAAAAAAAATGATTTGATTAAGAAAAAAAAAAAAAATTTCACTAAACGTACCATGGCGGAGTCAAATCTATTTATTATTATTTACGCTCTTCACCCCTACGTGAAATCGACATTTTTAATAATGATTACAAAAATGTTAACAAATATTTATTATAATTTATTCATATTTGGCGGCTGGTTTTGTTTTTTTTCGCTAGCGATGCGCGCGCGTGTTTAATTAAAGGCACTGGTAATACCGCTGAACAGCCCATATTAAAATATAATAATGTTAATAATACATACGAAAATGGGGCTAGGGTAGTGAACAATATAGACTGAAATTGCCACAGACAATATAAACCCTTATTTAATAGTACAGATAGAGTTTTATTCCGCGCGAACGCGGTGGCACACGGGCAGGCCAACGCGATTCGTCTAGGCGGGTCAAGTGGCCTGCGCGCGTGCCACCTGTCTTACCGGAAAAAAGCGCAAGTCTCTGCTCGGGTGTAAATAGAGAATGCTCATTTATAAGTAGGATAGTTCATACTAGTTAATGTATAGTAAGTGACTGACGTTTAGTTATGGTAAAAAAAATCCCCTGGGTATGCATGGGATTTTTTTTTACCATAACTAAACGCCACTGGTTTGCTTATGGTTCTTTTTTTTAAAATAAAAACTTGCTTTTGAGCGCGCTAAAACCAATTTCTATTGGATACAAATTCCATGCTGCCATGATAGTACTTACTAATTCCATACTGCCATGTCATTACTTCGACTAGTAAATAGTTATCTGTGGCGCACATTACCGCACTAGTCTATTAATGTAAAGCAAAAAGCACGCTTCTATAATACACTGCATTATGAACCTAAAAGCGGTTCAAAAAGAGCCAATTTACGAGCAAGTGTGTAGAAAAATTAATTACTTAACGAAATACTTGAATTTCACTAATGCTTAATTATTCACATTAAGAACTCTGTAGCTCCCTTCGTACTAACAATCGAGAGAAGCTTAAAAACATTGTTCCTAAAACGGCATCTATTGGAGGCCAATGTTTTAAAATGTTCGCTTATAGGCTTGAAAGATGATGTTTACATGGCACCGAATCATTAAAAGTTTATTAATTGACAAAATACCAGAATTCCAATAATATTGAATCACCCACATTTAAAGCTCTGTAGCTCCTTTCGTACTAACGATCAAGAGAAGTCGTCATAATAAGAAAATAATATTTTCCTTGATGAGATCTTTCCATTGGTATGTATCTTAACGCAATTGGGTTCCAGCGCAGAAACGCCCATTCTCCTTTTGCAAATTGAGTTAGATGTTGTCCAATATAATTGACAGTCTCCTGTCAGAGGTATTCCCAAATCGAAATTATTGTTACTCTACTCGAACATTGTATGAGCTAACATTATTTTTGAGATTACACGCGTTAAAGACTGTTCTGAGGGTAAAACGATATGCCATTCTAATGAGGTTAATCTGTCGAATAAATGGATGTTCACACAGAAATCCTAGCAATTATAGATAATGAGATATCAGCGTACAAAGTAACGTTTCGACCGCGCGGCCACGTACTTTTTGTTTTGGACTGATTTCGTCTGTTTAACTAAACTTTAGTAGTATTTATTGCTTTCGTTAGCTTTGAAAAATTAAGACCTTTCTTTTTGTAACAGTTTTACTGTGTGAAGTCCTAATAGAAAGAAATAATCAACATTATAGAAACAACAAGTGCACGATTGCGCGGCGATAACTTCCAAAGTGAATATTTCGTAAAATATTGATCTTGAGCTTATAATTCTTTTTTCGACAATTTTTGACAAATTCGGTCTTCAATTGACAAAAAGAATTACATCTCTAACCCAAGTAGTTGCTGAGATCTCCATGGCCGCGCAATCCTCCACGTTACGTTCGCGCGGCCAATTTAAAACCCTTATAACTTTTTTATTTCTACTTTGACAAATTTTTGGTTTGTTCCCTTCGATTTTGACAAATTTCGACAATTTTTTGGTTGAAGTTTTTTTTTGTTTGGGTAACTTGGCCGAGCAATCGTAACGCACACTTAAATTAAAATGATTAATAAGTTAATAACTACGTAATTACATAAATTTAAACCTTAAGAAAAAACATGCCATTCATGAAACGGAAACACATTATTCTATTCATCACTTGTCAATACTAAAAGCTCTTTAGCTTCGTCAAGTAGTTCTTTTGGTATCACAATACCTTGATCTATTTAAGCTACATATATAGGGATCAGAAGTATACAACAGGATGTGCAGAACGTCTTCCATTGTGGCTGACCTGGAACACTTTCGAGCGTGATTTAACCTTTATTTCCTATACTTAGTCTTGCTTCTTGAGCATCTACAGATAATTGGCCTATTGGCAAAACTGCAAAATGCTCGATTATTTTGGCACCATGTAGCAGAATTTTGTGGACTGAAGATGGCATATAGTACCAGTTAATTTACTCACATAACTGTGCAGCGTATAGAAAATCCCGAAGACATGGTTTGCAGAATTATGTATAATCTCTTCATCAATACCCGTGATTTCTGCAGAACATTGATAGTTTTGGAAGAATCTCCTTGCCGTATTTCCATCATTGCTTTTTCCAAGCAATTCCCGGAAACGAGTTTGGACGTACTTCTTTTTTTCTTCTTTAATCTTTTTGTTGTCTGGAGTCGATGCAGTCCACTTTTTAAATGTTATACATATAATATGCAGAATCATTTCGTCCGTATTTAAACGCATCTTCATTCTCAATTCTTGCAGTTGCTTTTGTTAGTTGGTTAATCTGTTTATGAGTTGCTCCACAAGGAGTTACACACACAGTGCGAGCACTCGATGGTGTTTGCGTTAACACTTGAGCAACATTCCCGTCGATCATAATCATGAGCAGCTCATGTCTGCTCATGTTGTCTTATTTGAAAATATTTTTCGGTCAACATTTTTGCTTTTAGCTCGAAATGGCGCAGTAATGACGCAGGTTTTTTTCATTTCCTTGTATTACTGAATAGTTAAGGAATCTAAAAATGTAATTAACTTGACATCGGCAGCCATCGGTAACAAGGAAACCTCAACTTGAAAAATGAAAAGATGGAAAATTTCCTTATGACACTTAAAAAATAAATAAAAATATTTCTCATAAAAACATAACGCAATTGTAAACTAGAGATCTTAAGCAATCCAAAAATGTATAATACTTATATATTTCCGTGAAGAACATAGAAAATATCTTAAGTTGAACTTCCATAATGAGTAATCTAGTAAATATAAAATTATCAAAGTATAAAGTTTTGGTGTAATTTTATACGTCAAAAACTTTTTTTTTTTGCTTTTATTTTGGATAGCTCTGTCATCTTAGAAAAACGGTTTCAGTATTACGACTTTTGTCCCAACCATTTTTGAGATGGAAAATACCGTTTGGTCCCATAGTGCGGCAGTGGGACAGATGCCTCAGGGCGGTTTGCATAGTTCTGGTTGCTATAGTGGTTACGTGCGCGGTGCGGTTGAAGGTACCTCTATAAAAACTTACGAATACGACTGTCGTCTCGGTCGTTTATTTGGAAATATTTGACAGACAATTGTCTAATTAACTTGGTAGGATCAGAAATAAAACTATAATCAGCGTTATTTGGCAAATATCGTGTATTTCAAAAGGGCCAAGGAAGACTGTATGTTTGTTCACACACTTATCGTTACAAAACAGTTCAATTGGTCATATTTCAATTGACAATTTGTACGTTGTCATGATAAACGGCAAGACAATAGTCCAGACGTGTGTTACGTGTACCTATTGATAATTCCTTACATAATGTAACACTATAATATGGCACTGTGGCATTGATAAACTAAAACATACTAAACAACTCAAAAAAATCTTATTCATCATCAAAAAGTATCTTCGAACGTCACAATTTACGATTTTACACAAACTCTGGTAAACAAAATAAATATTGTACTTTTGTTCACAATATCTCTCGAAAATATATAATATAGTTAAGTACGTGTATAAGTACCTATATACATAAAGTAGGTACCACCTACATATAGTTTTAGGTAAGTATAAGTAGTTCATAAACAAAAGTCATCAACTGTTTACGTACTACTTACATCAACAATGAGACTAGAGGTATGAGAAATAGGGTGTTAAGTTCACTCATCCTCTTTAGAAAAGGGAGGATCCTCCGTCCAGACGGGTGTCGTTTCTGGCGGGCAACTGCTCAAAGATTGATGTCGGGAAGTTATACCTATAGGCTGACCTCGCGGTAAACTGCTTGCGTGATGCAGCACTAGCGTGACATCAGTGTGATCCGTAGTTCGCATGTGGCAATAAAGATATACATTGAAACCACAAGACATACATTGAAAGACAATCAAAAACCGGCAAAAAAGATTATATAGAAAAATTAATTGCTTTCGAATGAAACGAATGATTTACGATTCGAAAATCAATGACTGATTTCTTAATTAGGTATACAATTTAAGCATAGATACGCTAGAAGACCACAGCCACAGTAATAGTCCTTATTCTAAATAAAATAATTATGTTAGTAACACATAGTACGCTACGCCTTAACATTGCATGTGATGTGCAATACATTTGGAAAAAATACCAATTTATTTACATTAAAACTTCTGTTATAATAACAACGACTGTCGAGTCCAATTTATTTATTTACGTAAATATAAATATTTCATAGTAAAATAGCGACTCAGTTCACACATTAAGGCACAAATGGTAAGTACAAAATGTCAACCCATTTCTATGTTTCATACATCATCATCATCTTTCATCTCGCACTAATCTGCACCCTAATTGCGTAACACACGATCAATCACAATATGAATCCTTTGAAGGATTGGCTAATCCATTGCTTCACATGTTCGAAAAATTTGTCCGCTCAACAACGTAAATAACGCAATGTGGCCGATCTGTCTAAAATGAAGGAAAATACGATCAATTGTCATTATAAATGTGTGTCGCAATTACCCCGCTGCACCCTAATTGCGTAACACACTTTTTATCACAATCCAAAAGATTTTGAAAGAAATTGCAAATCCATTGCATTATTTGTTTGAAAAATTGGTCTGCTCAACAACATAAATAACGCAATGAATGTCGTTGAACTGTCAAGATGAAAGGCATTGCCATTGTAAGGGTGTTACGCAATTACCTCGCTGTTAAGCTGGAGGTACACTATTACAACAAATTCGGTACCTCTATTATAATAGTAGTCTTATATTATGCACCATCTTTATGAACTAGGCACACGATAGTTATTAATTTTATATGTAACAACTATAATTTAAAGTACATTTTGGCTTCAGATCTCCTCCATATGGTCCTAATTCGGACAAAACTGCGAAACCATCTTTATATTTCGAGTCTTTGTACTTTTAAAACCTCTAAACCTATTTTTAAATGCATTTATCTGACTTAATCAAATCTATAGCAAAAGCAACCATGTCTTGCAGTTTTGTCAAAGATTTAGGGACTGGTCAAACTGAAGTGAATCCCGAGACGGATGAAAGCATATCTTTGACAGAGCCCTTAGTGCGAGTTTCTTTTAACTTTCTTCACTTTACGCATCGACCGCGTTCGGCGCTCCGATTGGCCCATCACCAGTGAAGGCCAGTGAAGGGCCAATCGGAGCGCCGAACGCGGTCGATGCGTAAAGTAAAGATAGTTAAAAGAAACTCGCACTAAGGCCTCAGTTCATGTTCACTGCAGTTGCCAAAGGCACCATTAGTTTGGCAAGATTTAAATAAAACCTTTTTTCTCGCGCTGGGTTTGCGCACGCTCAGTTTGACCAATCCGTCACTACTGGGAATGTTTCTAATTTTATAATTTCGTATTCGAGGTACATGTTTAGGACTGTGTTTAATAGTTTACCATTAAATTAAAATTAAATCTAACTTGATCTCCAAAGGACAATTACCAAATTAATATTGGAAGTGGCGCATTTGGTTTTATACCGCGGACATCGTTGAAACTAGTCGGTATTTGAAAAACCTATCACAAAAATGAATTGATAAACGATTTTTCCCCAAAATATGCAGTTCGAGGTGATTTATTTGAACTTGAATTTTTATGTAACTCGGTAACTCTTCTATACATATACCTAACTCAGTTCAGAGTGATGTTAGGTTATGTTACCGCATATTTGACTTTTGTTCGTCATATTATTCAGCATCTAATGTTTGATTCATGGCCGCGATAAAAATTAAATTGCACCATTTTTGGTCATTGGCTTTGACTGATAAAACTATCATTATACTAGGTACATTTTGTAAATAAATGTAGATTAAAAAATCCAAGTCTTACATAAAATAATTTCCATATTCATGAACGAATGCGCCAAGGCAATGTTAAAACCATTACAATGGCAGTGAGTGCACTTACGTATAAGGTCATTCATGAATACGGGAATAAGGCTGGTATTCAAACTATGCAAGGCATAATTTATTATTCATTACACGCATTAGTGCACACTCATCCTTCGGCAGACGGTACATTTGAATGCCAGCTACGTTTCGTTTTACGCACTCATCCGGCAGTTGGAAAACTGCATTCACTATTTTACAATAGAGTTCTTTTGGCACTAATGTGTTGTCCGCAACAATGTGCTTTTGCAAAATATCCTTTCTCTTACACTTTATCGATTATACTTTGTGGGCTGGCGCTTGTTGCCTTTACCTTTGCACTCGCCTGTTCCTTCTCCCATTTGTTAATTCTGTTGATGGGGTAGCACATCACGGCTGAGAGGAGTATGAATCCTCCAGACACGTAGAATGATATAACATAGCTACTGGTGGCGTCGTACAGCATTCCTGCAAAAGATAAAAATTACGGATCAATAATATAAAAGACGAGGTAAATTATATAGGTACCTCTACATATTTAGGAAAAAACCTGAAATCGCAAAAAAAAATAAGCTGTTCCATACATTTATGTTCGCATAACTCGTCGAATTGTATCGGGGTCGTCAGAAGCCCGAAAGTCTGACAACCAGTCTTACCAAGGGGTATCGTATTACCCAATTACTGGGTTGTGGAGGTCATATAGGCAGTCGCACCATGTAAAATACTGGTATACAGCTGCATCCGGTTAGACAGGAAGCCGACCCCAACATAGTTGGGAAAAGGCTAGGCAGATTGATTGATAACTCCTCGAATTGTAGGGAACAGCTGATTTATATTTTCGCTATTTAATTTGGTCCCATAGTAAAAGTTGTTCATAATCATGAGTAAAGTCACGTGTTTATGTATCAGTCACCGATTACCAGTCACCCTATATACAGTGCGAATCAATAACGTAGTAACAAGGGCAAATGATGTAATACAGGGTGTTAGGGTAAACACCGTAATCCTTGCAACCAGTGGTTTGGTTTCATTTATAGAAAGTAAAATCAATGGAAAATTACATTTTTCTTTTCTTTTTTTCAATCTACATTTTACCACAAGAGACGCAAGTTCGTTGCCCTATGCGCTAAGGCAACGAACTTGCGTCTCAACACGGGCGGGGTGTGCGGGATGTGACCTGACCGGCCGCAAGTGCGACCGCTCTCTCAGTCAGTCAGCTGTTTCGCTAGAGAGCACGGTGTCGGATAGAAACTTTTTAAATTCTTTTAATGAAAATAACGTTTTTTTGTTGTTGTGTTTGGCCATTTATTTTTAAATTTAAGTCAGCTACCCATGGTTTGAATGACAAGAGTGTTTACCCTTACAGCCTGTATAGGTTACCTACTAACCTACTGTACCTAGAGTTGTGTATTACTATGACATTAAAATACTTATTAGGCTCTCCGATGTCAAGATAGATCGCCGTTCAATTAATCACGATGCGTGTGCGCTTGAAGGTTGCTTGGGTTGGCAACGCTTCTGCGATGCGTGCGTATTGGAGATGTCCAAAGGCGACGGTGGACCACTATCAGGTAGGCCGTTAGTATTAATAACTAGCTGATGCCCGCGGCTTACCCCGGCGTGGATATCGGTTATTATATACTAAAACCTTCCTCGAGAACCACTCTATCCATTGGTGAAAACAATGAAAATCGGTGCAGTAGTTTTGTGAGTTTATCGCGAACAGGATGACAGACAGACGCGGCGGAGGACTTTGTTTTATAATATGTAAGGATACCAGCCTATTATTCCCCCAGTCCCACTGCAGGGCAAAGGCCTCTTCTGATACAGAGAAGGCACGAGCATCAAGACGGGTTGGAGACCTCAGACTTATATTGGCCGTTAGCTTGTTCACCATTAAATGAACCTCACCTGCAATAGGAGCACCAATTAAAGCACCAACGCCTTGGAAGAGAAGAAACAGCCCGTAGCAGTTGGTGAGCCGCTCCAGACCAAGGTACTCCACGACTACGATAGAACGCAACGTAGCGAAGCAAGCTGGAATTAAACAAATCACAATGAGCCAAGGGATTACAGAAATTAAATTTATACAGACGTATTTGGCCATGTTGGTGTACTGAAATCATCGGAACTTTTGACTATTGACGGACTATTGAAATTATCTGGTTGTGTTAGATTTAACACAACCAGATAATTTCAATAGTAGTTAAATCAGCCCTAAGTAGATTTACTTAGGGCTGATTTAACCAAAGTCTTATCTTTTATCCGTGGAATAAAATTGACGTCTGACAGTTTTTATATGGAAAATCTGTCAACAATTAAAAATGTATTCGTTGGATTAGACTTATACTAGGTATAAAAGTGTGGTCAAATTAATCGCTCTTAGGGCGAATTTCACCAAACTGTTATAATGAGTATAAGTCTTATCCTGCGAATAAATTTTGAATTTTTGACAGTTTTTCCATACAAAAACTGTCAGACGTCAATTTTATTCCACGGATAAAAGATATCTGACTTTGATAAAATCAGCCCTTAGATCTCTCTGTATCAATCGTATTGTTATTCCTGGAATAACAACAAAGCTCTCTAGATTTTTGAAGTGAAAACTTCTTTAGGCACGTTGAGCGATTTTTGGTAGGGAAAAAACTTATGGGTTCGCGTCACCGACATGCTAATGTTATCTATAATGAACCTATCAGTATGTCGTGTTGCGCTTGTTGTTGCTGCCGATAGATGTGAAACCAAACTATATAATATAATGTTAATAATTTTAATTTTCAAATTATGACATTTTCATTGCAATTACTTAATAAAAAAATAAAAAAAACCGTTGTTATTTCATATTTTTAAGTTTTTGCTTCGATCGGCAGTCCCCATGACTGTTTGACCAACTTCAGAAAGAAGGAGATTATCAATTCGGATGTTTATACAGGATGTAAGGGTAAACACTCTTGTCATTCAAACCATGGGTAGTTGACTTAAATATAAAAATAAATGACCGAACACAACAAAAAAAAAACGTTATTTTCATTAAAAGATTTTAAAAAGTTTATTTCTGACACCGGGCTTGCTAGCGAAACAGCTGACTGACTAAGGGAGGGGTCGCGCTCGCTGCCGGTCAGGTCTCATCCCGTACCCCCCGCCCGTGTTGAGACGCAAGTTCGTTGCCTTAGCGCATAGGGCAACGAACTTGCGTCTCTTGTGGTAAAATTTAGATCTAAAAAAATTAAAAAAAAAGTTGTAATTTTCCATTGATTTTACGTTCCATAAATGAAACCAAACCACTGGTTGCAAGGATAACGGTGTTTACCCTAACAGCCTGTATGTATAATTATATATTTTTACGAGAACATTCACCTAGATTATATAGTGTCTTTGTTTTTAAATATTAAATAATAATAACTTATTATCTTTAATTCTTTAGCAGCCGAGGCTGATAAAGTCGTGATATAAGCTGAATAATGGCCAACTTACCAACAGAAAGGCCGAATACGACGCAGTATCCGTACTGGAAGTAAGTATCGAAGCAAAAGTTGCTGAGCATGGTCGCGAGACCTCCGACAGTGAGAGCAATGTTGGTGACCAACAGCGCGGAGACCTTCGGCATGGACGACACCACGCCGCACACCAGCCGCCCCACAATGTTCGCAATTCCGATCGACGAAACCAACCACTCAACAGCTTGTGGCGGCATGCTGTTCTCTGCCGCTCTTTTTTGCACGAACATAAACGGCACAAAGAATCCCGTCATCGTGAAAAAACCACTGATTGCCAGAACTACGAATGTCGCAGATTTGAATAGGCTCACGTCCAGCAGGGTAGCCAAAGCTCTGCGCACAGCTACAGGACAAATCTGGCATTTACCCTTTTCTTTTTTTTCGTCTTCGGGGGAAGGTACGTGCGTTACAGCCATGTGGTACCCAAGGGATGTCCGCGACTTGTACTGTGGTAGCCTGGCCAAGCTGGCTCCGAAGAAGATATCTTCTCGGTACAAAGGTCTGGTAACCAAGTCAGCGGTTGAGGAACGTCGTCGGGTATTGGTAAAGTCCTGGCGCGACATAAGTCTGAGAACGGATCCTCGGGTTTCGATCAATGGCTCAGTTGCCTCGGGGGTGGTAGTAGTGTCGTCCTGTTCGTCTTTCTCAGTGACTGTTGCGTACTGAGGTTTGGTTAGGTTACTTTTGATTGTTCCTGCTGTGGCGGAGGAGCGTCGGTGTTGCGCATTAATAGCAGTACTGCTTCCACGGAAGATCTCTTCTGCTGTCGGATAGCGAGTGTTGTTTGATACACCCATCCAAGTATGAGGGGTGGCTTGGGTATGGAACTTCATGTCACTCGGCATTCTGATGCCTGCGGATAGTCTGCTCTGTAGTTTCATTGTGTCCTCCAGTTTTTCTGCTGCTATTCTGTTACGTTCCTCTTCTCGCACTGCAGTCGTTTCCTCCGCTATTACTACGTGGACTGGCTCTATTGGTTTGAATGTTAAACCAAAGATGATACACAGCAGCATCATACCTGCAGCAATATAATATTTAATCAGAACAGATGTTATGACAGGTACTTACATTCATTTAATAAAATGTTTATGGAGTAGTAACAGTTTACATAATAGTTTTTTGATAAGTAAAGAGAGACAATGATAATACCTACAAAAGATTTTTTTTTTCTTTAATTATCAAAAAAAAAATTGGAATACATATTTAGAAAAAAGTACATGTTAACATTTATTTTTCTATCTTTCTTTATTCGTTTGTTACTGACCTGCTTCACTTAGCACGGCCATCCTCCAGCCATATTGTTCTACAAGCGAGCTCGTGATAGGTGACATTACAAAGCAGCCCACTCCGGAACCACACAGAGCTATGCCCGTCGCAAGAGCCCGCCATTTTTCGAAGTAGAAGCCAACAGTTAACACTGCAGGCATGAATATCAAGCAGACACCGAAACCTGAAAACAAATAATATAAATTAGGAAAACCGTATGAGTATTTTCACAATATCTACATATCACCTGAATTGGTGTGTACCCGAAAACCCTGGGTAGACAGAGCTCGACAGTTCTGAACATAGGCCTACTTACGAAGTTTCGCACATGTTCTCTCACTCACACTCGCCATACAGTATGCAAGGGTAAACACCGTTGTCACTCAAACCATGGGTAGTTGACTTAAATATAATAATAAATGACCCAGTAACAACAAAAAAAAACCTTATTTTCATTAAAAGATTTTAAAAAGTAAATATCCGACTCTGTCCCGATACTCATGGATACGCTGCGAAACAGCTGACTGAAGAGGGACCGCGCGGTCATGTAACGCCCCGCGCGCCCCCCCCGCCACCGCTAACTGCCGCCCACCGTGTTGAGACGCAAGTTCGTTGCCCTTGCGTATAGGGTGAAATATTCTTGTAGAAAAACGTAGAATTTCTTTAAAAAAAATAAGTTGCTTTTTTCCATTGATTTTACGTTCTATAAATGAAACCAAACCACTGGTTTCAAGGATAACGGTGTTTACACTAACACCCTGTATACACTTCTGAAAACCGACTAACTGGTAACTGAGTTACCATTTGGTTCCTAAAAAATATGCGCATGCGCAACCCTCTGCGCGAAGTTCGGAACTACTAAGTTATAACGGCCGTATTGTATGTTTAGGTCGCATTTCATATGAGGCGAGCCTGTTGCCATTAACAGGGCATAACAATAATCGAGATTCCGGTTGCTTGGTATTAGAAAAAGCTTAGCGTATTTATAAATAAACATTTCAGAACAATAAGATTTCTTCTCCATTTTGAACCAAAACCTGTCTTTGGCCACACTCTTACTATTGAATAAACTGTTTACTGAGTATAAAGGTATCTTACCTCCAATGAGCCCGTATGTTATGTAAAGGAATTCGGGGCTGGTGGCATAGTAGGAAAGGGTGAAACCAATTGCTGCGATTATGCTTCCAAAGATAGTTACTGCTCGGAATCCGTACCTGAAAATTTAAAAAAGATATTAAGAAAGGAACGAATTAATCTGCACAATGATGATCATAAGGCCCAATACGGCTAACGAGCGAACAGGGGGCCTACTTCCACCGCTTACAGCAGTATTATTTAATTTTTAATATTACTTCAGTGCAGGAAAGAGATGAAGCTCTACAAGACGTATAACTCCATATCTTTCCCCCACGAAGTAAGATTAAAATAATAGTGCTGTAAGCGGTGGCGGTTGGCCCCCAGGGCACGCTAGATGCTATTTATGGGATAACACTGGGCATGCTATAGCTATATGGAATTTGGCTAAATCAGGAGGTAATGAATTCACTCACTTGTTTGCCAAAGCAGATGCTACGGGACCAAGAATAAGGTAGAATCCAGCAAGCAAAGAACTTATTAGCGCCACTTGACTCTCAGAGGCCTGAAAATAAAAATAAATAGTGAACTGTAATAAAGATATCACAATGAATGACATACTTAGTGAAATGAAAGAATGCGATAATTTATTTCCTTCGTTTCGTGTTTCATGTTTTCATAGATTTGACGACGGCCCTTTTCCTTTTCGATTTAAGTTTATCTAAGTAACTGACCATTCATTCCTATTTTAGGAATCATCGCGGACACTGGCGGTGAATCACTTCTCAACCTTATTACTAAGGGTATAAGGGTGAAAAGCGGTTCATCGATGTCCGCGGTTGTACCTAGACTTTAATGTAGGGTTCTATGTTAGAGAATTTGGTTTCCGCACTTAGTCTTTCAGGTGGAGATTGTGCGTCTGAGATCTTTGCAAGAAAATACATATGTCTATCGCAAATCTCAATGAACTCTGTCCTTGACACAAATGGCACAGAACAAGTTGGCACGCTAGACGAAAACAGAGTTGCGTAAAATAGTTTTCGTAGACAGAAACCTAAACAGTAACGGATAGGTCATAGTTGCAGAACACCCACATCTTTTAGTGCGACATTCTACACCAGGGGGCCTACCACCACCGCTTAAAGCAGTATTGTTTTAATCTTCCTTCGTGGGGGAAAGAGATGGAGCTATACGTCCTGTAGAGCTTCATCTCTTTCCTACACTCAAGTGATATTAAAATAATACTGCTGTAAGCGCTGGTGGTAGGCCCTCGCTCATCCTACATAATTCTTTCAAGAAATTACAATTAACTGGTTAACGTAAATATGCAAATACTTAGTAAACCGCAAACACACCTCATTATAGGAAGTAACAGAAAAGGATATCGTCGATGAATAAATTCTGCAAATTCTCACGTCGAGACCCGTTCAAGGCGGCCCACTCTTAGAAGATATCGCAAAAAATACGACAAGATTGTGGTTGGTATACATTGATTAGTGGACTGGCGATTTGAATGCACATGACCATATAAAGCTTTCAATGTGAAACTAGTGTTGCTTTCAAGTTGTTACCATTCAGATTCGAGTGCGATGTGGAAGTAAATCGGTTACTTCCCGTGGTCAAATAAGTTTCCGTTGTCAATGTACTGACCCACTGGCCTTGTTATTTTGATAGACATGTGACATTTAAATGGATAGCTGCTTCTAGTAAGCCCAGTTCAGAGCACATGCGCCCAGAATGCCAGATTGATGTGTTAGAGATTTTAACAATTATCGAAGTTATTTTCTTCACGAAAAGGTATAATTTCAGTGCGAGGGTGACACGTGTCAAACTACGCTGAGATGCGCGGTGCTGCGCAGCGCGTGTACCTTATTGTGTAGTAGATAGATTCGATATTGTATCGGAACATAAAAAAGTGCGCGTCGTGTCGCGTCTCGGTGTGACTTAGCGTATAAACAGCAAAGTTTATTTCAAAAGTCAAAAACCAATTTCATCCAGTAAACACTAGAACTGTCAAGTTTTGGCAATTACAAAGTCGTTCACTATTATTCCGGTTCTTAACATTCTAGAAGTTGTGCAAAAAATGTAATCTAAATAATTTGCACGAAATAAAACACCGGGTTATCGCCCGCACGTTTTTTTCAGTTCGCAAATTACGTTTTCTAATTTACTGTGATCGAAGACTGATATGGGGGAGTCCCCTTTTCCAGAGAAATTAAAAGAACCTTTGGAAAATCCGAACCCTGAATATTTGTTACAGCAGTAATGTTCCTTATCGTCAAAGCATGGAGTTTCCAAATGACCTACGAATCCAGGTCAGGTCTCATTTGGGAAAATTACGAATGTAACTGTATATATAAATAATAATATTAAGCAAATACATTTAGTTAACAAAGTTCGCTACATGGTAAACACTAACTTACAAGTCCCGTAGCTCTTTGCAGCGTCTAGGCACGTTCATTTAGTTGCCTGAAGTCTATGTGTGGTCCTATTTACTTAAGCAAGATGCATAGGCTGTTTCTCAGGCGTGCGACGTTGAATGTTAGCATAACGGGACCGGCTTATGTTATAGATATTGAATTTCAACGAGGCCCTCAGTACAGAGGGCAATGGTACGTGGACTTTTGAGTAAGCAGCTACTGTTAATAGCTACTAGTATTTTTAGACCAACCTAGGGTTGCAGAAAAAATATCGATTTAACGAAATATCGATATTTTTAGGCGGTATTTATTATTTCGATATATCGCTGTATCGATCAAAAATATTAAGTATTGAGAATGTATCAAAAACGATATATTTCCAATAGCAACACCGCTGTCGCCACTGACTAAATCTGCTGGACTTTAGAGCCATAAAAAGTATACTTTTAATCATAGTTTGGTATTTATATGATTATAAAACTTTAACTAAATACTTAAAGCAATTTTTTTTTTTTGAAAATTCTACCAACAAATCGTTTTTTTTTCGATATATTAAGTTCATCCAAGGCAGCCTTGGATGAACTTGGCCTTGACCTTGAACTTGTTTATGCCCACATGGACATAACAAACACAGACGAAGTAGGACGGGTCTAAAGTTAGATCATTATTGTTATTGAAAATTGTGGAGGCAAACAAGCCGTAGGTACTAGCTACCTAGAAGCTAGCTAGCTAGAAGTGTAGATTTTAATGAGTGTTTACGTTCATTCTTAAGAAAACATTGCAATTGCACCGATTACGATTTGCATGATCGTTAATCGGTTGGTAATAATATTTATTGAACAGTAATAAACGTGATAACAATGTATGTAGCAAACAGAGGGCCTAGACAAGTGACAATCGCTTCGAAAGCATTTCGTATTTCTACGACATAGGCAGGGCTAGAAAAACTTAACCTTACTACTTACTAACAACTCAAGAGCTATTGAATATTCTAGCCGGATAAGTGGGCAATGCTGTTTGTGCAAATAAAATAAAGGAACAGGATACTCTAATTAAAAAATAGATTTCCCAGGAAAAGTATGAGGTTCGGGAATCATTCTCTATCTGCGGAAATAGGACCTCGCGATTATTAGATCTAATGTAGAGCTGTTATTATTACCATGGAAGCGCTTGTCTATTTTGTACAATGACTATATACTCTTTGATTTTGTATTACCATGATAACAACATTATAGATTAACGAATGTAAGCAATTCCAAAAAACTTTGAAGTGACAGAAGACAATCTGCGACCGGAGTAGGTAACCCGTTATAGAGAAAACTTCGTGCACTACGGTAAAGTACGGCAGTACACACGGCTACACATCAAGCTATACATTTCCAGAATGAGCTGACCTCGCATTGTACGGGAATTTTATGCAATGCGAGATCAGCATAAACTGGAAATGTATAGCTTGATATGTAGCCGTGTGTACAAAACATATTAGAAGCTCAACCTCTGTGGCGGGTTAGGTACAGTCGAACAAGCTATTTGGTATACAGGCAAATAACTTGCAACTACTTTAGACAATTTTTTGAGTGTTTTCAGTAGTCAACAATACTTTTACATCACTCTCCTAAGCCATAAGTTCAAAAGGTTAAATTAAACATACAATCAAACCGAACTCGTCGACTGTACTCTGTGTCGCGACGTTTGTACTAACTCGGAAACACGAAGATTACCGAATTGCATACCTTTTCTGGTGTACCTGTACCTAATCGTCTGATTATAATACAATACAAATCAAATCAAATTGTTTCGGCGGATAAATCCATTTAAGAACCTGCCGGCTACCATCGGATTTCTTCAGGGCATGAAACTCGTTCGTAACTGGCCAAGGTAAAAACGTATCGAGATCGAGAGTCCATATTTAGTAAAATTGTATGTTTTCTAGCAATCATGGTTGATGCGATATGATTAGCTGGATGTAATCGGTCTAATTTTCTCTTTTGCTATTTTAGTCATGGTGGATTGCTATTTATTCATAACTGACTCAAGATGTTGCTATTTATACCGATGATATTTACCTATATTTTTTAGTGTTTTAGGTAGGGATAAATATTTCAAATGCCTAAGCATATTGGGTTGCAAAAGATATTAATATTTTACATGGACATGTTCATAAATTGAAACAAGAATCACTTTGGGGAAGACCCCAAATTATTAAATAATTCAAAAAGAAGCATCCGAAGTGAATGCCTTTATTAAGATTAACGCTTAAACATGCCATTATGGAATTTTACCAACGAAAGTTTCAACTTTACCTAAGTGCATATGCACTTAACGCACTGAATGAGTGCTTATAAATCCGTGGTGGCGTTTACGCACTATGGCATTACGTAGTCCGCATAAACTTGGACATTCCATCAAGTACAAGCAGAACTTTGAACTTTATCCCTATACAAATAGAGATGTTTATGACTGTTTTATAAACAAGAAACGCAAAATGTTTTTGTTTTTGTAACTGTAAATCGTTGACGCCAGCTTGCATACTTGACCCTGCTATTACCAATGCAAATCGTCGTGTCTATGTGTCCAGGAAATGTACGATTAGCTTGTTTTGAACTGAGCTTTATGTTTAGCACATTGACGTAAAAAACCGACTGATAAATCCAGAGTCCTTTCCTTTCCGGTTTTCGCCTTTGTTAGTTGGTGGCAAAAACCGAAAATTCAAAACCAAAGACTGCGAAATTTTTCTCTTAGTAATGTTTATTTTGGAAATCAGTTGTTTTTTTTTGTAAAATTATAATTCGATTTTTATGACGATATTTTCTTAATTTTTTAAAACCATATCATAACAATTTTGTAATACTGTAGCCTGTAGCGTGGCAAAACAATCATTTTTTCAACTGTATTTTGTAATCAAAATACAGTTGAAAAAATGATTGTTTTGCTCAAATAGTTTGGCATTAGCCCAGCTATTGCGTTCACACGTGGACTCATCTATTTATTTTCATAAACGTTGCATTATCACACGAACTTTGTTTTTCAGTTGCATAACATAGACAAAATCGTTTTATTTTTGAAAAAAATAATTCTGGAATGTTTTGTCTTCGCCACCGTGTCGCTTCTATAATCGTTGTTGTTTTTTTCTTTTAAGAAAGTGACCAATAGGTACATTTATTTTCGATACTTAACATTAGCTTATCAATAATAATGCATTCGATTTGATCCGAAAGGAAACGGATTAAAAATGCAACCTGTTTAGTTAAATGGCGTCTCGAGGCCGAGATCGTTCATTGCCCCCGCGCTGTTATGTGGGAACTTTATGTACTTTAGCATTGCAAGGGTTAGTGCACTTGCGATAGTGGAAAACTTTTAATAGAGCTGTTTCACTGGACTTTCATCACGCAGAGAGCGTAAGAAGCTTTTTCAAACAACCTTCATTGCTCTCAATTTTTTTATCAATTCCGCGTAACTGTAAAAGTAACAAAGGAAAAAATCTTGTGTCCTTCGATTTAAGCTTTAAGCATTACCAAAATCGTCGTATTCCTATTAAAATAACTGTCACCTCTATAGATATTTCTCGCGGAAATCCGGTCCAAAATGTTGAAGAAATCCTTCAATA
This sequence comes from Lithophane semibrunnea, assembly GCA_947363905.1. Lineage (NCBI taxonomy): Eukaryota > Metazoa > Arthropoda > Insecta > Lepidoptera > Noctuidae > Lithophane > Lithophane semibrunnea. Next base: position 12,702,405 of record OX376197.1, on the reverse strand, counting down.
TTTCTAGGGACAACCCTACGTAGGACTGTTCACGGCAAATTCCATTAACTGGCATCGATTTGACATCGAACTGGTGTAAATTGTGTAATTAATTGCCTTTAGATCGAGTGCGGGCTTCTGTGACGTACACAACACGATAAAATGATTTATTATCCAATGTTGACTTTTATTATTGGAAGTGTTTAGTTATTGTGCTGTTTGTCTAGCGGTCGGGAATGCGCGCTTCTCCTGTATTTAATTACTGGGTCAAGTAAGGTACACACGGCTACACATCAAGCTATACATTTCCAGTATAAGCTGACTTCGCATTGTACGGAAATATTATATAATACAATGCGAGATCAGCATAAACTGGAAATGTATAGCTTGATGTGTAGCCGTGTGTACCATAAGTTATGTTATGAATAAATGATTAATTATTATCATCATCTGCCTAGCCTTTTCCCAACTATGTTGGGGTCGGCTTCCAGTCTAACCGGATGCAGCTGAATACCAGTATTTTACATCGAGCGACCTCCACAACCCAGTAACTGGGTAATACGATACCACTTGACAAGACTGGTTGTCAGACTTTCGAGCTTCTGACGACCTATAACGGCTGTCAAAGATCCACAAATGACAGCCGGGACGTTGGTCCCGGCTGTCATTTCGGCTTAACGTGCTTTCCGAGCAACGGAGGATTCTCGGTATGTAAAGATGGTCACCCATCCACGGACCAACCCCGGCAAGCGTAGCTTAACCTGATGGATCGACCCGTGCGGCTGTTAATACTTAGCCACGAGCTCCTTATATTATAAGTAATTATTCAGTTAAATCTTATTAATCTTTATTGCTACTTTTTTTTACTATGCTGTCTACATACTGTTGGGCAAAGGCACCAAGTCCTTCCAGTAACTTTTCCGGCGCCACCTCAAACCAGCTTATTGATACTAATTTTGATAAATTAAAGCATGTAGAAATAGATTTTATTTTACCAAAGCGCCACACAATCATACCACTGCAATAAACCTTATAGTATACACATGTAGTTGAACCGCCAAGCCCAAGCCAATAATATCGATCTAATATAAGTAAACTTCATTCAATGATTGACTGAGTGACTGAATGAATGGATCGTTGTAGCGCCATGACTGAACCTTGGCCTTAACACTATGTTAATTTTATTGTTGAATTGAACACAACATTGACGGTCAAGTCGCGGTTCGCTTTAAAACAAGATTATAATTAAGTTTCGTTACTTTTTGTCATCATTGTATCTTACGGTTTAATCAGAATTCAGAATTACAGACTACGAATTAAAAAAGAAAAAAAAAGTTCGCACACAAAAACACGGAACACTAAAAACGAAAGCTAATCAAGCGTTTTTGACACAAAAGACAGAATGATTTGCAAAAGTTTGTTCTCCGAAGATACCTTGTATATGTACCTAAAATGAGTATAATTAACGGAGTTGTTCAGGGGAAACCCCAAAGTACCGTAAGAGATTTTAATACTAAGAAGAACCAGTTTTGGTCAGTTCAAAGCAAAGCCGAGATTCTGAGAATCTATAACTCACATTTCATTATTTAGATTCAAAATTTCAAATTATTGAGCTGAATATCAATCTTTAACAAGAAAACTTCGAACTTTTTCATTCAGATTATCATCAGTATTCTGTGTCAGGAGTTCAAGACACGGAGGTGTTATCGCTTATCGATGCGTCAACCTGGCGCCTTTGCCGAGTTACGTCGAATTCGCAGACATCTTTTAATTGAACTTTAAAAATAACCCACGAACATACAACAAAATTGAACAACTCGGGTATTATGTACCTACACAAATAAAGGACCGTGTTGGGCATTCAATTTAGGTTATCGTAATAGACATTGGTGCCGATTCTCTTGTCACAAATTCTCTAAACTAAACTAAAAATCACTAAAATTTTGTTTATTCCTGTCAAACGACGATTTCCCATTCTGAAAATAAACTAAAGTGACACAACTTAACTATAATTTAGTTTGACAGCACTAAGATGGCACTGAGTTTTAATTTAGTGAAATTGCTATTCTGAATTTGACGTTTTAACCAAAATTTTTGTTCTATATCTAAAATCCGCTAACTAACCAAAACACCTCGAATTCAGTTGCAAAACGGTACTGTATCTTTTTTTTATTTTCTTTTGCTTTTATCTCGAAAATGGTGTGTTGGTAATTTTTTTTTTTGTTTTCTTCCAAAATCAGAAAAATTCCATATAAAAATACGTCAAGACCGCGCGCAATGTGGCCGTCTCAGTAGGTAAACAAGTAGGTACCAAGTGGAGTCGCGATTGTCAAATTCGATTTTAGTTTTTTTTTTTTTCACACACGACATATTATATTAAATGCCTTACTACAAATACATTTTCACTACTTTGATGTCATGGTAAAATAAATCAATTAATTGCTGACATAGTTTTAAATAAAATATACAATCTAACACTAAACAATTTTCTAACTAATATTAAATAAAACTATGTAGTTGTGTCAAAATAATTTTAAAATTTAGAGATTTTTTTTGGCAGAATAGCTCTAAGATTCTCATAGTGGATATCATATGGAATTTTAGTGATAGTTAGTTTAGTTCGGTGTACAAGAGAATCGGCACCAATGTCTCGTAATTACACTGAAGAGAAGATCTTCTGAACACGAATCTCTGAATTAAGCGAAGATACCATTAGATTTCGTTAAGGTTCATTAAAGACATCGTAGAAATAATGTTTGATCCATGATTCTAAAGGCAACACAAAAATCTAGCACAATGACCCATCATGGACATACCTACTGTTAGCCAAAATGCTATTCGATTTCACAGTCACTCGATAATCAGTGTTCGTTTTCTTTGCGACCCACTTCTTGATGATCTCTGAGTACGTAACTTTTGTAAATGTTCATACATTTTCATGATGGCGCTACTTCATTTACGAATAGTGTTCGCGGACACGAGTGCAAAACGCAAGCCGTTAGGAACAGTCCAACATTTATTAAACTTCAACAGGAAATGCCTGCACAACACCAGACATCTGGTCACACTAACACAGTAAAAAATGGAGTGACCAAATGTGAAAGACCTGTCATTCTTCGCGAGATTGTCCACGTCGTGTGTGTTTCTACGGATCTATTGTTTCTGGTCGCATTTTAAAGTTATAAAACGGAGGCATGGTTATGACGCAATTCTTAGTAACGCTGCTCGTATACGTGAGGGTGTGGTGGCCACGGAATTAGACACACGCGAGACATCCGTCTGAAATACGTAAGGAAATAAAATATTTCTTTCTAACTTTTTGTTTAATCATCCGTATATCGTAGCCAACTTTTTAGTAAAAAATTAAAATCGCGTTTATTGTACCCTTACAAAAAACATCATCTGCCTAGCCTTTTCCCAACTATGTTGGGGTCGGCTTCCAGTCTAACCGGATGCAGCTGAATACCAGTATTTTACATGGAGCGACTGCCTATCTGACCTCCACAACCCAGTAACTGGGTAATACGATACCCCTTGGTTAGACTGGTTGTCAGACTTTCGTGCTTCTGACGACTCGTAACGACTGTCAAAGATCCACAAATGACAGCCGGGACCAACGGCTTAACGTGCTTTCCGAGGCACGGAGGAATCTCGATATGTGAAAATGGTCACCCATCCACGGACCAACCCCGGCAAGCGTAGCTTAACCTGATTGATCGACCCGAGCGGCTGTTATTACTTAGCCACGAGCTCCTCTTACCCTTACAAAAAACGAAGGAAATAAATTATTAGATTCTGAGATCGGTTTAGAAAATGAGCTTAGTACCTATTAAACTTACGTTAAATTCCTGTTTGATGGCAGGCATCAGTGCTCCACCCGACAGAATGACACCGTCCACCATGAAGTTGCAACAGAAGGAAGCGATCATGACCACCCAGCCCCAGCCGCCATCTGGAGGTACGACCTGAAAGGGAATTAAAACTCAGATTAATATTTAACACAGTGCTACTAAAGTAGAAGAACATGACGATGCTGACGATAGTCTAGTAACAGATAGATTGCAGGAAAACCATAATCATTTACTAATCCATCTGTCTTTGATTGGACATTTTGTAGCTATCCCCAAATAGGTGAAAGAAAACATACTACATTCATTCTCATTTTCCTCACCTAAGGAAAGCGCCGCGCGCCAGTTGTTGCAGAACATTTTCAACGAAAACATTGAATGGATATCTTTATTTAAATGGTCCTAATAAATCAATTTGAGATATTCCAGCAATCGAGGTCTTTGTGAGTGCTACAGATAATGTAAAGCTGCTGCATTTTCTGTTAGTGGCTTGTTACAAAACATGAGAGATAACAAAACAGTGGTTACTTGAAAAGAGGACTTTCTAAACTCTTTAAAAATAATAAGACCAAGCTCTGTATCACTGAATCGAGGCGTTATTGGACACATTATTATTGCCTGCTTTATTTAGATAATTCAGGGTAAGGTTAGGTTAGCATTTGCATGCTATTGGCATGTCAACCTCATCGTTTATCACTGATTAAACTAGCAGCAAACTTTACTCAAGAACGGAAGATACTTCACACAGTCTTCTTTCACGTGGCTCGTCTTCAAGTCACCTTTGCCGCTGTCCGTTACGGTTTCTTCCTCCACATCAATGATTATAAAGTTCACCATTATCAATATTGATATTTCTATTAATAAATAGTTTAATGTCTGTAATCTTATCAATTATTTATCTTTCGGTTTCTATTGCCTGCTTGACGTTTGTAATTGTTTTGACAAGCTTGACAGTTTTTGTCAATAAACGATTTCAAGATCAAGGAGGTGCATTATGTTCATACTTTTCATAGCACTTGGCGTTTTGTAGTTTCCCCCAAGAGAGAAAGTCGTTAGATGATGTTTGTATGTATTTATGTTAAGAAAATATTGTATGAAAAATGCAACTTCTTTAAAATTCTCCATACAAAACGCCAATTTCATAGGTTCCCACAGGAAGCTTCATAGGTTTCATAGGTTACCAGGTTTTGTATGGAGAATATATATTATAAAATGTAGGTCGAATGACAATAGTATAATTTAGTATCTTGGAGCTGATCTGATGATGGAGCCAGGAGGTGGATAATGGAAGTCTTCGGTGGCTACTATAGTAATAGTGGTGTCTAACTAATAATTAATTTTAAAACGTGAGAAACAAGTAACAAGCCGCATAGGTACAGAAATCGTAACTAACACGAGTCAATTTAATTATTTTATCATTTTTAGTGCGTTGTAAAAGCATGTTTTTTGTTTTTTATTTGCAATAATTTTCTTCTTTACCTATCAGTGCTTACTCAATTATCCATGACATTATGAATGAGTGAATCTTCGCTTTGCGATAATTTCTAAGAACTCGAAAGTACAGAGTACATTTTTATATAGGGTACTCGAAAGTTTCCTTGGCCCCATGTGAAGGTCACATGTAAACATGTGACTTGGATCTCGACATGTCAAGCGATACGCGATAGCTTGACCGCTGAAGCACGGTGACATCGTTAACAAATAGCAAATTAATTTGTTAGAACTCAAAGAGTTCCATAGAAAACACTGGATTATATTATACACAGATTTATTTAAAAAAGGTTGTTTTTAGTTTGAAATCAAATATTTATGAATCGGAATGGAACTAGTTTGTGGCTGATTTATTAGATGTGATGCGGAAAAGGCACGGCGAGTCTTTAAATTTAAAGTATTGTTCTTCTGTTTCTATATACGAAGATCCATTCCGGACTAGTTTTTTACAAGTTACTATTTTTATCATTTTGAGGACCATTAATCTACTGAATAACGAAAGAGTTCAATAATGCAAGGTAATCCAGCGAGTTGCTTTCAATTTCAGTTACTAGTTCTCTTGTGTGCAGTTTGTTTCAGAAGGCAGATTACAAAGAGTTTTAACATGCCAACAAAATATAGGTTCCCAATACTAGTGTTGCCCAAGCTAACACATCAAACATTGCTTCGGCTGCTTTCTGTGCAATCTCCTTCCTCCTTTGCCAAATTCTTCTAAAAGCCATCGTGATTTGATCCGAGTTCCGTTAAAATAGTCGCAGTAATAATATAAACTTGCCAGTTAAAAAATAAACGATTCAGTTAAAGTAACAGAATCAGTACAGTCATAGTAATTTCAGCAAACGCCAAGGAAATTGTAGCGAGAAGAATCGCGTTTATAACTCGTTCGGCAATCTTACGTATTATTTTGTTTCTTTTTAATTTTTTTTCAAGTGCTGTCATCTTTTTCTAGTAGGTCAGCGTCCAAATACAAATCTTCTATATGTACTCGTGTCATACCTTGCTGTTATTGATTGGGGATGTTCATTGTAGCCTGTCTTTCAATCCTGATTTTCGCAACTGCAGACGCTAATACATTCGGTTTTAACTTCTATTTCATCGGTCTGGGCAGCATGCGCACAGAACCCTAGAGGTTTAGGTTTAATAATGCGATCGAAACCAAACGCAACGACGTACGCGATGTGGAGGCCGACAATTAAAACTATAAATGCATTAATATGTCCAAGTTCTATCATAGCCTGCTGGCTTGGAAGAACGGGGACTTCTCGCTTCGCCCCATTTGATCTTAGTTTGCACCAAATCTGTTGGCCATGTATATTTAAATTTTTGTGTCACGGGTGTTGACAGTGAACTTTTTCTTGTCATCATTATTTTATTTTTTTTGTTTATGGGTTTTTTAAATCAAATAAGGTTTACGTTCAAGTTTCTTGCTGTTAATTTGATACTATGTATAATACGGTAGACTGTAAGGGTCAGTTCACACCGATACGCCAAGCGACGCGCACTTTTTTATGATTATCGGATCATAAAAAATCAGTAGCGAATTTATTTACTACACAATATGGTACACGCGCTGCGCAGCCCCGCGCCTCTCAGCGTACTATGACACGTGTCAACCCTCGCACTGAAATTTATATCTTTTCGTGAAGAAAATAAGTTCGATAATTGTTAAAAAGTGCGCGCAGCGTTGTGTCGCTTCATGTCGACCCTTAGACTTATGTCTGATGACTACTAACCACTGTCGCTGCAGGTTCTTCGTCGCTGGTGCGAGAGTCATCGGTCGAGCCCGTTTTGAAGGGCCGTTCGTCTGTCGCGACCCGTTGCTTCATCTTGTTTCAGCCCTGTAAAAGATAAAAAGAACATGAGTTTCTTAGAACGTGGGTAATGGTTATATTACAATCCAAAATCGTACAATAGAACCTTCCTAATGTCTTTCAAAGACAATGATCGGGTACAAGGTAGTATATATTGCGGTATATAAGGTAAGTATTAGGTAACGTAGTCTAAAATCATCATAGAATTACTTTTTGATATTGATCTAATACCTTAATCTGTTACAATTTGCGACTGGAACCAAATTAGGTTTAGTGATCTAATCTAATCTAAAATTCCCACCCACGAATTAACGCCCCCTCGAAATTGGAGGAATAAGCACTACATTGAAGGCTTACACGTTTATGCACTATATGCTTTCCATTAATAAAGTATAATTATATAAATAATTATTTGAAAATACCAAAAACGTAGTTAGTTTAGAGAAGACGGCTTTTTTTTTTTTTTTTGGGTGGTAAATCATCAAATGACTTCTCCCGCTCTGGGCGGAGCGGAAGGGCGTGTCAGACTCTTACTGACTAAAACCCACCCGTGTTCCTTCAGTTGCCTGTTGCCAGGGTTCCGGTATCCCTTTCGGACTATTCCGCAACCCTGGCAGGCATCGGTCCTAACGGACCCCGTCAGGTGTGCTGACATCTCTTCGAGTAGAGAAGACGGCTAGCAGTGGGCTCCAATTAGGTGACCGATTTAAAGAGTTGTAAAGTATTTGCAATAATTTTCAGCAACATTGGCAAACACGTTGGTTATTCTGCGTGTACAACCGGTCAATTTGCAACATAATAAACATAACTATTCATTTATGAATAAATAAATAAAATAATAAACTATATTATATACAAATAATTCAAATATATGTGAGTGCGTAGTTGTCTACGCTATCTACGTAGGTACAATTGAGTGGATTGACTGGTATTCAAATGCCGAAAACAATGCGTGATAAACTAATGCAAAAACTGTGTGTGAGGCGAAGCAGAACCGAGGTTCGTCATTCAGTAGGTGTCTAGGTAGGTAACCAGTAAATATATACAACGCAATTTCATACTCGTGTTGTGCTTGTGTGCATGTTTTGCAATTATTGTCTGAAGGCTCATATGGCAGACGTGCGCCTTTTCCCAACTATGTTGGGTGCAGCTGAATACCAGTATTTTACATGGAGCGACTGCCTATCTGACCTCCACAACCCAGTTAATGGATAACACGATACCCCTTAGTAAGTCTGGTTGTCAGACTTTCGGGCTTCTGACTGCCCTAACGATTGTCAATGTACGTCAGGGAGGGCCGTGCCTCGGAAAGCACGTTAAGCAGTTATCCCGGCTGTCATTCGTAGATATTTGACAGTCGTTACGGGGATGAAAACCCGAAAGTTTGACAACCAGTCGTGCCAAGGGGACACAGGGTGCACTGGGTTGTGGAGGTCAGATGCTGTCGCTCCATTTAAAATCTTGGTATTAGAATGGAAGCCGACCCCAACAGGGTACGGGAGGCAGACCTGGCTAGGATACATTGATATAATTATGTTCGTAGAAGATTGTGGAAGGTCATGACTCAGACTGGACTATATTAATTACTTACTGTGTGACCTATATTCATTAGACTTCTAAGAGGGGCTATTCATAGCTGATATGTTTATCTTTATCAAATTGAACTCTATAGTATTCTTCAAATGAATTTACGCACTACGCACTGGTATTATACAGCGTGTAACAAAAACCCTGTCCGATCCGTGAGGGTGTTGTGAAGAAGTAAGTAAGTAGAAGAAGCAAATAAGTATAAGTGTTTCTTTTTTTGAAAAAAAGAGTTCGCCGCTTTATTTTTCGATGGGGAATTTTACCGGGTTACATGGAGCGCAGGCAGCCGTCACATAGCGGGTGTTTACAAGTAGTTACAAATTTTCTACAGAGATCATAAGTCATTAACTTATGATCTCTGTAGAAAATTTGCTACTTTATAATGAAATTGGGGTAATATTGGTACTAATACGTGAATTTTAAATAGTAATAACGTATTTATTTTCACAAAAAAAAAAAAAAATACTTTTGTAATGTTATTATTGGTATCTAGGCGCGGATTTTCCGGATCGGACAGAGTTTTTGTTACATGCTGTATAACAGCTTTGTAAATGAAAACTAATTTTCCCGCAGTAGGAAAATCTAAGTTTTCCGATGTTAAAATTTTATTATTCTAAAATCCATCGGCATCGTACTAATTCCATTTCGCTGTTATCTACAGAATAGTTTTCTCATAGAAGGTAGGTACTTCTGAAAGGCAGCGTAGACAGAAGTTGGGGTCAAATTTCGCTTACATGGCGTTCATTTGCTCATTCTCATGTCAGGCGCGGTCCTAGGGGGGGGGGGGGTCCTGGGGGTCATGACCATCCCCAAAATCATTCAAGCTACCAAGAGACTGACCGAATGATTTACGTAATTATCAATTAACCATTTCCCTAAAAATATTCCTCGGCACCAATGGTGACTCCCCCAAAATCTTGGGCTGCGACCGCGCCTGTCTCATATTCTACGGAATCTACGGGATATATTAAGACTTGAGTTTCATGGTTATTCTTAAACCACGTGCTGTGCCTGTGTCGATGCGTACCGTACACAGTGAGTTCAGTTGTTCAAACAATAACATAATACAAAGACTTTGTTAGTCTGTGACGCTCCATTTTATCCTTAACGCAAACTATCGATATTTTTGATGGAAACGCGGACAAAACTAGTGTTATTCTGAACTAACTATCGTTCATTTTACTAAAAATAATGGGAACCTTGAAATATTTACTGATAGAGCAGTAATGTGGCAAAATTGTAGTTTTCCTGAAAGGAAGTTATAACCATTTTGTGCCATTAAAATTGACCGACCATTATTCGAACTTTTGGTAACTTTTAATTATTTTTGGATTTGCTTAGTTAATTGCATTTACTAAATATCAAAAACATTGCTTATTAGTTTCATAAAGTAAACTGCTTTCTTAAAACGCTAGGTACGTTAAAAAAGAAAGGCTATTGAAAACAATGCTTGAATAAGTACCTTTTTTCTTAATATTCGCTTGTATCGCAGTGGTTCCAAACCATTGAACGGAAACGTCCAATGTACACGATAACATTGATCATTCTGTTCGGTCCATTCGTTTCAGGAACAGGGGCAGTAAAACACATACTTTTAATGTAAATAAACAGTGCATTGAACTAATACACAACTGCCGGTTGAAGTCTTCTGTCATATTTGAAGTCTTAACTTTTTTAAATAGTCTTCTTGTAAACAAATGTAGATAAGTGTCTTTTAAGAGTGAAAACTGCCGCTCTTTATGTGCAAAAAAACGTTGGAAAATAGAAGATGCTGAATCAGCAATAAATATTTAAAGCAAGTCCCATTTAATCATTCATTCCTAATCTAGTTCTTCTACGATTTCCTACCTACTAACCTAACCCAGTCACCCAATCACCTACGGTAATATAAAAAATCCTAGATATAGCTCATGCCAACCTACATAGCAGAAAATAATATCTATTAAGAACAAGACTACTTTCAGAACCCCACTCTTTTCAATTAGTTTCACAGCTGAAATTATATCGTTCGTAATTCCATTGCTGAATTCACGCCGATCCCAGACGGAATCGTATTTACAATGAATACATGACGCATGAAAGTGTATGTAAATTCTAATACAGTTTTTTTTTTACATTGACCTTCTGCTGACTTTTTTCCGTTTATTCAGGCGAAGTAGAAGTAATACTCGTTTTGAGAGTGCCTTACGTAGGTAAATATAAAATGTAGAAGACAGATATTTATAACTTCTATACATTATTATAAATTGAAGCCGCGTTTTTGTGCTTGTCTGTATAATAATAAAAAAATAAAAAAACATGTTTATTTTTCTTCCATAAATAACACTTAATGACTAAAACTTAAAAATGGAAAAATAATAATTATGATGATGACAATGTTCATTTGTGGGAGACTGGTGCCTAAACTAAGCCGTGGCTTGTATTTCAGGACACTAGGGACTCCCCCCTACAGGTAAAAATATCATAAAAAACATTAATAAATAAAAAACATATTGTAAGTTACGTTTTTATGTTAAAGGGCAAACTATTTGTTGGAAGAGAAGAAAACAATTAATAAAAATAAAAAATTGTATGAAGAGTAGTGGAGTTCAAGGTGCATGTGGTATGTCCGCGTTGTTCTTCTAAACCACGCAACAGATTTTGATAAGGTTTTCACCATCGTTAAAAGAATTTTTATAACGAAAGATTTATGTGTATAATACATTAATATTAAATTTATATATAACTAAGAAATCTCGATGTTTTGTCAAGTCGTAAAAACCGTGCGAAACAGGAGTGGGTCGCTAGTATAGTATTGTTTATAAAAACTTCATAATTTCAGGGTATTTGAATAATAGTCGTCTCAGGCCTTTTAAGTCGCTTGCCCTTCACTGATAAACTTATCACCCAAAGTTTATAACGACTAACTTATACATACCTAGTATGATGCCGCTTGCCGCATAATGGATCTTTTTAACATGGAACATTTTAACCGATTTAAAAACAAAGGAGGAGGTCATGCATTCAACGCTTTTTTTGCGTTGAGGATTTTGCGTTTTATTACTGCTTATAGCTGTACCAAAGGCGCGCACAATGGATCCGTATTATACAGGGTGTAAGGGTAAACAGTCTTGTCATTCAAACCACGGGTAGTTGACTTAAATATAAAAATAAATGACCGAACACAACAAAAAAAAAACGCCATTTTCATTAAAAGACTTTAAAAAGTTTCTATCCGACACCGTGCTCTCTAGTGAAACAGCTGACTGACTGAGGGAGAGGTCGCGCTCGCGGCTGGTCCGTTCACATCCCGTACCCCCCGCCCGTGTTGAGACGCAAGTTCGTTGCCCTAGCGCATAGGACAACGAACTTGCCTCTCTTGTGGTAAAAGGTAGAATTTAAAAAAAGAAAAAAAAAACTTGTAATTTTCCATTGATTTTATGTTCTATAAATGACACCAAACCACTGGTTTCAAGGATAACGGTGTTTACCCTAACACCCTGTATAATTATCACTTGTTTCGAAAACGGTAAAGGAAACCATCGTGATATTTCTCGACAACATGTGAAGCCAAGTCAGAGCCCCATGGGCGGCATAAAAACTCTGACACCAGGTTAGTCACTAACCTAACAACTAACACACGAAAAAGAAAGTAGAAGCTGATATTAAATAAGCCAAGGATCGAAAGAAGGGAGAAACTAAAAGGAAAAGCCTGTAGGGAGGTGAGTTGAGTAGATACCTAACAATTTTGCAACTGAGTCATCATCTGCCTAGCCTTTTCCCAACCAATTTGGGGTCGGCTTCCAGTCTAACCGGATACAGCTGAATGCCAGTATTTTACATGGAGCGAATGCCTATCTGACCTCCACAACCCAGTAACTGGTAACTGGGTAATACGATACCCCTTGGCAAGACTGGTTGTCAGACTTTCGGGCTTCTGACGACCCGTAACGATTGTCAAAGATCCACAAATGACAGCCGGGACCAACGGCTTAACGTGCATTCCGAGACACGACAATTTTGCAACTGAGTGAAGAATTTAAATAGAAAAACATAGGTGTGAGCTATTGTCAGCATCCGTCCGTTCCTATAACGATAGATAGGTACAATTCGAATGTATCTAAAGGCACCTAAAGGTCAGCCAGCACACCAAATAGTTCGAATTATTATACCTATCACATTAAACAACACGTGAATTTGCTTAGCTCGAACAAAACAAATAAAACTTCTCTCCAATAACCGATACGGGCACGTTCGTTGGTCGACCCGGCTGACACAACTACCTACCAGTGTAAATCATGACCATTGTGCACTGATAACGGTGATAAGAACGGACGTGGTGACCTCAGTGATCGTTACTTAACTGTTTACTTACTTCTAAATGTCGGAGCTTCGGGCGTGTTTATCAAGAGCATAGTTGTAAATAAACCGTTTTAAACCAAAATCCTTGGTCTAAAAACGATTTTAAACAAATATAAAACGGTTTTTAAACCATAGATTTTGGTTTAAAGCTGTAAATAAACCGTATCAAACCAAAATCCGTGGTTTAAAACGGTTTATTTACAACTATCAAGGGTCGCCGAGTTTTTACTTGAATGAAAAATTTAGCGGGAAAAGTTTGACTGACTATCGGAATCCGGATAGTAACTTGCAAGTATAAACTTAAAGGCTCTTACATACTAGCGCGATTCGTCGCGCGACGCGAATTTTAACAAAACAATTTCTGAGAAAACTTCACGGCGAACAATGCGGCGGCGGGCGTCGCGTCGCGCGACGAATCGCGCCAGTACCTAAGTAAGAGCCTTAAAAGTCTTTATTAATTAATTCATTAGGAACACCAGCTTCATTATATACGTATTTATAAAACTGTTTACATAGGATCTTCGTTCTGTGTAAATAAGTAATTTAGAGCCGGTTTTTCAATCGCCAGTTAACTTATATCCGACGAATAAGTTTGCCATTTTGACAGTTTTTGTATGCACAATCTGTCAAAACATCTCTTTTATTTTTCAGGTAAAAGTTATCTAATGAAATATCGACCCTTAAAGATGTCCCAAATAAAATATTTTTCTTTCTTTCTATGTAAGTAAATTACTCATGCATTTTAGATAGTCATTTAAATTGGATAAATAGATTAGAATGAGAATCTTGCTTGTCAAATTGTTCTAGTTAATTCTAGCAATTTGCCATAGGGCAGTCAGACCTTCTGAAATTCCTCGTAGAACTTTAGTCGTATGTGAAAATGCGGTCTTATGTCATCCGGCCCACTGCAACTAAGCGGAACTATACGTTTTTGTTTCCCTAGTATAATCACGGTCTAATAATTATACCACATTTGTGTGATGTGGTACAATATGAATTCAGTATAGTTGATACATATAGTTCAAGGCTGTGGCGAGTTAAGGGCATCTCTTAACGTGGGTGTTCTATATGGCAATCAATAGATTTTCATGATATAACGTGATAAATGGCTTGCACAATACTTTGTTCATATTTAGAGTAACTATAGGGAACCACACACAGGGATACGAATTTTCTTTTAATTAACTGATCTACTACTCTCTTGTGACTATATTTATTGTGAACTATGTGCACAATAAATAGCCATAACTATATATATAGTACATAGAGTGTGCCTAATTATAAAAAAACTATGTCACCCGGAGATAGTGTAGATTCTCAACGGTGAAAGATTTTTTCAAATCGGTTCAGTAGTTTCGGAGCCTATTCAATGCAAACAAATAAACAATCAAATCTTTCCTCTTTTTAATATTAGTATAGATAATCTGAATTCATTACCATAACTTTATGAGCCAACAAATGACTCGGTGTTAGGCATCGACCTTCATTTGAATATCCATGTTATGTTATCTAAAACAAAAAGCTCTAATCAAAGCTTTTATGATTTAGTCGTAGATAACGAGATAAAGTTATCATTTATCACCTAATTATAATATATGGGATAATGTATTGCGTCTCGCCATGTTATCAGAGGTTTCACAAAAATGAGACCGAAATGGTTCAAGCTTTTTCAGTAAAAGTTCCACCATGAAGATTTCTTACTGATAAAGATCATATAACTGTAAAGTTTTGTGCCAGCTTCGTACACGTGTACACGTGTCGAGTTGGCGTGAGGGTGATTCTATAGAGCGCCTTGTCGTGCAGGGTAGAGTGGCACCAGACCACACGGACGCTCACCCATGAGATGGACTGGCCAAAATTAAATTCGTAGATGGCGAGGAATCGTGAGGCGAATCACATCAGCCCCTGGACAAGAAACTACACGACCGTTCTGACAAGAGTGCTACGAAGAAGAGGAAGCGAATAGGTACTTCAAGTAGATTCAATGTTACTTTTGAACTTTATTATTTTATTTAAATGTAACCGGCTGTTGTATAATATAAAAAAAAATCAAGTAATAAAAACTAAAACCCAACTACGACTTAAAAGGTATAAACAAGACACCACAGACAGACAAATTAAAAATCCGGAGTCACACGTGTCAGGGCATAAATCGAACAGATTACGTGTGACTCCGGATTTTTGTCTGTGGTGTCTTGTCTTGCCTTTTAAGTCGTAGTTGGGTTTTAGTTTTTATTACTTGATTTTTTTTTTTTACTTTTGGGGTTATAATATATATATTTTTGAAATGTGCTCATTAAGCCCTTTCATTTGATACCCAGACATGGTACGATTAAACCATATTTTTTTTAAACCATTTTTAATTTAATGTGACTTCACATAGCCTATAACCAGCGGACAATCACGACGCTTCTAACAATACCTCATTTGTCAAATTGTGATAAGTGGTTTGGAAGATAGGAGGGAACAGATGAACATACATACATACATACATAAATACATACATACATACCGGGCAAAATCATAACCCTCCTTTTTTCTTCGCCGTAGTCGGGTAAAAATAAATGCTGTTCGTTGGTAAGCGCATCACTTGAGAACGGCTGGCTGGACCGGTTTGGCTTTTTGTTTTAAAATATTCGTAATAGACCGAATTAGGTTTTTTATGAAAAGAAAAAATGGAAAATTCGAGAAAAACAAAGTGGTTTTTTCTGCGGGATTTTTGTATGAGTTCCCATGAGTACTATTGATTATACAGGACAACTTCTGTCGGGTCTCGGGTTTTTACCACTGGAATTGTTGTGTGCCTGTAATGTACTTAGATCAGCGAAAGTATAGCAGCATAAGCACAATATTCACGTTTTTAAAAGTATCCAACTGGTGACCTCTTCTGTATACATACTAGTACTTAGGCCACTATTGTATGCAGTGAAATAATTGCATATTTGCATATCTATGTGTGTTATGCAACGACATTGTTTCGGTGCAGTCAAACAATAGCCTGACGGTGTATGCAAGCAAATAACATCAGGAGGTATCAGTACTGCCCTTATTTCGAATTGGAACACAATGTTCCCTGCAGGCTGCAGGTAAGTAAACAAAGTATAAAGGTAAGATAAAAGATGAATGAAAATTTACTGCCTCGTTGGTCTAGTGGTCACAAGTGCTACAAGCATGAGGTCCTGGGTTCGATTCCCAGGTCGGCCAAAGTGTCATTGGATATTTCGATGAGGAATTTCTCAGTAGCAGCTCGGAGTCTGAATTCGTGGCAGGTTGATGGCAATAGGCGACATGGAACTTAAACATAACTGGCGAAATGTGGGTGTAATAAGGTACACCTCTGCCTAACCCTCCGGCGAAAACAGGCGTGATTTTCAATTTTATGAATGAAAATGAATAAACATTATATCTTTATATATAAATGGAATGAAAATGAATAAACATGATCTTTTTAAATAAATGTCATTGATAGATAACCAAATTCGTTTTTTAAAAGCCTGTTAAAATTAAATATTTATCCGCAGGCGGCAGCAGCAGGTGACGTGTCGCTGCGACACTACTGATTTCTATGTATTTCCTTTCTTTTAACCGACATGTCGCTAGCTACGGAAGGTATTTCATAAAAATACATAGAAACCAGTCCTGTCGCGGCAACACGTCGATTGCTGCTGTCGCATGCGGCAACGGAATGGTACCTTTAGGGATAAATATTTAATTTTAACAGGCTTTTTTTTTAATTACCTATACCTCTGCTCACCCCTCCAGGGGGTACCTACTTAACTATTTTATATGCACGTGTTTCTTTGACAAATAGACTTTTTATACAGGGTCTAATGAAGTTAGCTAGTGAAACTTCGCAGACGTAATGGGCATCGATATACAGGGTGTAAAAAGAACCATCACATATCAGTCAACTAAGCATTGTGATGCACAAAAATCGCTGTATACGGTAGGTAGTACGCACCGTAACGGACGTAAAAAATTATGTTTATAGGTGCTTGCAACGGTTCAGGGTTTGTGGGGGTATTTAAAATTAAGTTATAACATTTAAAACTTAATATCTCTAAAATACGTCTGAAAAAGTTAGAACTTTGTCCTTCAATATTTCCGTAACCAGAAGGTTCTCAGGTATGGTCTAGAACAAAAAAGTGATCACAATGACGGGAATAACAAGTGACTTCGGCTTCGTTACGCGTCTTTTTACACCCGTTATAAACACATGCACGCCTGTGATAAACGTGATGCTAGTACATCAATAACAAACTATCAATGAACGTGATACAATCATTCAGTTCACTAGACAGTTAACCACTCACGAGTACATAAGCTAATCACGTGACGAGACGATGTTATCTATATACAACATATCAATTAGAACATGGTGCTAATTAAATGGAATAATGATAACGGTTGTGTTATGAAAACTTTAGGGGATGCTGTTGAGTTAATTAGGCTATTAATAAGCTGTGGTGATCAACACGTTTGAGAAGCGTGCTGAAAGTACAGTAACTCACTAGTGGTGGGAAATCATCCAATGACTTCTCCCGCTCTGGGCGGAGCGGAAGGGTGTCAGACTTTTACTGACTAAAACCCAACCGTGTTCCTTCAGTTGCCTGTTGCCAAGGTCCCGGTATCCCTTTCGGACTTTCCCGCAACCCTGACAGGCACTAGTGGTAGCCTAGCGTAGCATATAATCAACCTATAATGTTCCCAGTGCTGGGACACAGGCTTCTCTCTCTCGGAGAGGGAGTGGGCGGTAATCTACCACGCGAGGCCAAGTGCCAGTTGGTAGATGTCACGTCTTCGAATGTTTGGTTTTCTCACGAATGTTTTCCTTCACCGTTTTGAGAGCAGTCGTGATGAAATTATTTGCACAAAGAGAAGTGCCCAGTGGTTCGAACCCACACACGCCCTACAACTCTTCGGATAGGGCACACCATTTTTGAGATGATTAAGCAAAAGAAAAGAAAAAAAGATACAGTACTGTTTTTGCACCCAAAAAGTTGGGGCCACTAAGGGTGCCTTTCCACCAGAGATTTGCTTTGCTAAGTTGCTATAGATGCGTTTGATATCCACCAATCATATTCATCATAATCAGCCTATAATGTTCCCACTGCTGGGACACAGGCCTCCTCTCTGTGAGAGGGAGTGGGCCGTAATCCACCACGCGGACCCAGCGTGGGTTGGTAGATGTCACATGTCTTCGAATTTTTGTTTTTAGACATGCCGGTTTCCTCATGACGTTTTCCTTCACTGTTTTGAGAGCAGTGGTGATGAAATTATTTACACAAAGTAAAGCGCATGGCAGGGTTCGAACCTACGACCACCACCACTGGGCCACCACTGCTCCTCCATCACTGCTCCGATCATATTAATTAGTCCCATATTGGTCTACTAGCCAATGAATAATATTGGTGGATATCAAACGCATCCATAGCAACATAGCATAATACATCTCTGGTGGAAAGGAACCCTAACACTGGGCCACCACAGTGCGGAGTTTCAATAGAAGAAGAGGTCAGGTTATACTGGTTTTGTTACCACAGACGTGCGGCCTACGGTTTGCCGCGGTCGTTATGTGGATGGGTGACCATCTTTACATACCGAGACCCCTCCGTGGCCTCGGAAAGCACATTAAGCTGTTGGTCCCGACTGTCACAAACCCGAAAGTCTGACAACCAGTCTTACCAAGGGGTATCTTATTACCACAATATAAATATTTTATGGAGTATCATCCAGTAACTGGGTTGTGGAGGTCAGATAGGCAGTCGCTCCATGTAAAATACTGGTTTTCAGCTGCATCCGGTTAGACTGGAAGCCAACCCCAACGTAGTTGGGAATAGGCTAGACAGATTATGATGATCTAGGTACACGATTCGACCTCTAGATGTTTTGACATTCGCCTGACCCAACAGTTTACCTACGTAGTTATCAGTTGGCTACTGACCTGACGTAGGTATATTCCATAATTGGCTTTGATATAATGAAATATAAAACAATATTGTTTATATTCGCGTGGGGCCCTTATCTATACATATCCATACTAATATTATAAATTCGATGTCTGTCTGTCTGTGTGTTACCTTTTCACGCGTAAACCACTGAACGGATTTCAATATTTGGCAAGGAGATAGATGGCATCCCAGGGCTATTTTTATCGACATACCACGCGGGCGAAGCCTTGGGCGGAAGCTAGCATAAAAGTCGCTTTTCGTGTCTGTCTGTGTGACCGAGTTGTACTTCTAAACTACGCAACGGATTTTCATGCGATTTTTATCAACATTTAGAGAATTTATTCCGGAAGGTTTGTGTCTATAACACATTTATAATAAACTTGTATTTAAAAGAAATCTATGTTTTGTCAAGTCGTAAAAACCGTGCAAAGCAGGGGTCGCTAGTATTATATAGTTGACGTTAACGGTCAATACACCGGAGATAGGATAATTATTAAATAAATTATTATGCAAAATGGAAAACAATACATTTATTATTTATCTCTTGTATTTACGGTAAGTTTCCATGTTAAAAATAAGAGCTGTATTTGGAATGTGATAACCATAATTTAAATATTCATAGAATATTAATGTTTTCTTACATACTTTTCAGGCAAATTACAGGAAAAAGCAAAATTTTTATAAACTTGTTACTGATATCCACACACATTGTTAAAACCATGCAAAGATGGTAAACTTAAGTAAGTATTAAAGTATTTAAAAAAAACGATTAAAAAGTTATACTTGATCGCATTACTATTCGCATGCACACTATCAGTAGGTATTTAATTTTCTGCAAGGCCTATAATTATATAGTTTAAAAGAAGACCAAATAAAATTATTTGGCGCCACTACTATCTTCATGTTGATTACGAACTTGAAAACATAAATCAATTTAGGCTTATGAATCTGACGTTATGATTTGCGTACTTTATATTACATGTGTGTTTTCGACCTCTGACTTTTTAATGAACTATACGATAAGCGGTGGATCTCATAAGATTTATTCTCAGAGATTGGATATTAAATTCCAGTGGAAAAGTTATTGGTATTATCTTTGTTTGTTAATGTCCAGTTGATTTTATTGATATTTAGAATTACATTATATTTATATATTTATCACTCTATTATATCACTATCCTGCCCTTATCCCAATTTATTTGGGGTCGGGCCAACAAGTCTTTCTCTTCCATACTTCTTTATTTTTCGGTAGTCACCCCCTTTCTAGCCTTTCACACAGTCCATCCATTGTTTCTTTGGTCTTCCTCTACTATTACAGCCCTCCGCATTCATACTCAAAACTTTCCCCACGAAATTGATCACTCTTATAATAAAGAAGTAGACTATGTTTAATCCTATATTAAGATCTTTACTCGAGATTTAATCTTAATCTAGGCTTTACATACCAATAACCTTATCATCGTACTTAAAAGCTTTCTACACAAAATCCTACTTTTATGTTTACAAAACAAAATTTTTCAACTGCTGTCCTATGGCAACATAATATTATGATGCCAATAGAAAACAAAAAATAACCTAACGAAAAGCAACAGCTTGCATGACGTTGGTTTGAATCATAGACAATTAGACATAGGGAATAGACTGAGCGTTCCGTATTTAGTTGTACCATGAATGCAGACCAAGAAGTGCATGAGAGATAAAGCGAATTCGCGGCCAGTAGTTGTCTCTTTAGTAGTCCTACAGCTGGTATTGGCCGCACAGTCGCTTAGTCTCTTTCTAGAGAGTGGTCACTTTTGTGAAGCTAATGTTTAGTCCAATTCTCTACCAGTATCTAAGTATTTGAGGACAAAATGATAATTGTACTGTATAATAATGACATAATCAATTTCCCATGTAAACTCAAGTATGTCAATTATCCACTCGTGATTCGGAACAAACAAATACAGTGACTTCATCAAGCATTGGAGGATTTGTATTCCGAATTAGGTAATTAAGAAAAAAACTTAATTGGTTCTATTGTGTCGAATAACAACACGTCATCATTGAATTGCTAATCACCGGATTCTAAATTCGAACATCGAACACATTCGAACAGTGTTTAAAAATGTATTTTATACCATGCCCCCTCTAAAAAGCTTATTTTATTCACTGAAAACAGTGAATAAAAAGCACTTTTAATCACTGTTTCGGTGTTTGAATTTAGAACACCAATTTGTTCGAACTCCATCTCAATGATATCCAAACTCCTATGCGATTTGATTTTCGAACAGGAGTTTAGCATTAGCTGTCATTAGTAAATGGGCGCTATTTTAAATATTGTAAGTTGTACGAACAAAAAGTTTAGGGTTACTTAATAATAAATCGATTGAAAATGTTTTCAAGTGATGAAGATGTGTTAACACCTGAGTTTATGAAAGAGAGGGCGGCCGATATAGTAGAAAACTTGCTACCTAACAAATTACAGCTGCTTTACATCAAAGCCTACGATTAGTTTTGTAAATGGAAAAATGAAAATCAAGCTTCTGGCACATTTTCAGTCTGTTTTCCTAACTTATTTTAATGAGTTGTCGAAGAAAAAGAAGTCATCGACATTATGTAGTATGTATTCTATGCTACGGTGTAGGTACTATAAAACCAAGGCATAACATTTACATAACAACATACTCGAAGTTCTTTTTCTCGTAGTCATGGTATAAAGTATAGTATGCAACTCTTGAATAAAACGGATTTATATCGAGGGTCATGAATTACTCGCGTCGTTCAGGATTCTAACACTTGAATCACTCGCTATGCTCGTGATTCAATCATCATGAATCACTCCCTACGGTCGTGATTCAGTCGTTAGAATCCTTCACTTGCTCGTGATCCATCTATGGCCCTCGCTTTAAATCCGTCCTTTATTCACTAATTGCATAATATACTATTACACCTGGAGCTTGTCCAGATGAGGCGTTTGATTTGTTCACGTTTGCGTAGCAAAACGCGCTACTGCATGTGGACGGAATGTATGAACCACTAGTACCTCACAATCTCGCGATTGTCTACGCCTCATCTGGACAAGCTCTTAAAGTTGGCACGTCGTGATAACGATAGAACTTAAGTTTAGCACTTGACAAGCAAACATACGGCGTTCATAGATAAAAATTATGTTAAGTGTATAAGTAGCTATTCCACGTAAATAGATTACTACCGTTTCAATAATGCCCACTCACCTTAAAACAATTTAATCTAAATGCCACACTTCTAGAGACACTTAAAAACAAAGTAAGTAGTTTCGGTACATAAATATAGTCACTACACACGTCCTTTACACAAATCACTTGTTTCACGCATGCCAGTTGATCGGGTACTGTGTTAAATAATCTAATGATTATGTTTATATCTCATAATGCTATGTTAATTTTCAAGTTCTATGTCATTCAGCACACCGGTATAGCAGGTTTTGTAGATCAGGAACCTACAGACTTTATAATAATAGTGGAAAACTACATTTCTTTTAAGAAACAATACTTTTGTTTGGTTCATAGGGAAACCAACTCAACCAACGCAAAAAGAATGACGCGGATTGAGACTAAACAAGTCAATATCAATAATAATTAACAGCATCTATTAAAAACAAAAAAAATAGAGGTCTGTTCCATTTTTGAAATTTAGAATGTTATACAGTTTTTTTTACTTTTTGGCCACAGCTTTGCCATTTTCGTCATGTCATGTCGCTTCAAAGGGCGATTAAATTGAAATTGATTGGTAATATGATAACTTGACATTGAATAATAATAGGATGCGGGCGCCATTAGTGCTTACTTAAATTGAAGTAATTATGAACGACTGGTGCAGATATATTTGATTTATAATGTTGTCAACATACTGCTTTATAATAAATACCATGCATTTTACAAAAGATTTTTTTATAAGGAAAGAAAAAACTCTCAGTTAAAATGAAAATATTGGATTCTGACTCTTGTTCTAAGAACATTAAATAGATAAATAAGTATTACAACCTACGCATATTTACATAACACGTGCCACTTAATACATTGCACAATATTGTGAAACAAATGAAATTTAAAAATAAAAAATCTTTGAAAAACCAAACCAACCAAAATTTGACTTTGTAAAGAGCTATTAACATCAAAAATGGTACAAAAGATAGTCATTACCTAATCATAAAATTCGCGCTTTGATACAAAATACTCGATGTACTTACTTCGTACTTTGCGGCCTAGTCCAGAAAAAAATCTAGTGCGCATACCTTACCTAAGGGGCCAAAAACGGCCATATTAGCAATTCCTCTAAAATCAATTCATTTCCTGAATTTCCAGCTGTCATTCATTAGCAATATCTCTAATTTGACACAAAAGCAATTCATAATGAGTGGACCATTTTACGAATCTCCATAGAAAACTGTCAAACAGTTGAATTATTTCGTAAGAATGGTACGCAGATCATATTATGAATTGTCAGTTCGTGACATTTTACGGCCATTATATTTATGATGTTTCATAATATTTTCCTATTACGAATCTGCCAAAGTGAGTGTATTGAACCCCCTGTTCTAGTGAATACGTCGCATGTCTAGTTATTTATAATGTAAGAGCTTTCTGTAGCAATAAGACAATCTGCGTCAGCTAACTGTGTTATAATCATCATCGATATATGTATACTTACATATTATCATCACACATTGTTATTTGATGACTAGCAACGCAAATACATCTTCATCAAAACAGCAGTAGTAAAAACAAAAGTTTGAAAAACACGAAACACTTGATTTTGATTCATGGTCAACAACACAAAAAGTTTGTTAGTTCTGAACAAATTGTCTCTCGCAAAAAGAACTTTATCACTTTATTTTTTTATCTTTATCACCAAAGAAACATCTCATATTTAATATAATTTTGGAACGCCATTTGATGATTATTAAATGGAGATTTTCTTTTTAATTAGGAACGCATCGCCTCTTTCATTCAACTTTTAAAGTTTCAAATTATGCAGGTATAGTAAACATTTTTCTCAAGGTTCTTAAAGGACTGCGTAGTACCTCAGTAATGAGACCGGTATCTTATAAATCATCGTGTGCCAGCTATAAATATTACGAGTCAGTTTCACACAGTCTATAAGCGACGTAGAGCCTTCTATGGCAGCAAAGAATCCTTGTAGACAGAAATTACATCGATTGCCAGACTGGTTTGATGTCTAGAGCCCTGATCATGCCCTAGATTGCGACGGAGTAAAGTATGAAGGTATTGTAATATTTTATTCGTTGAGGTGAGTAGAGTTAATTGAATAGTTATGTTCAGTACATTCTCACGTTTTTACTATACTTGTAGGAACATAGTAACTGGCCTATCTATTGGATTAAATTAATTAAATGAGTACTAAAACCTAAAATCTTGTAACTTCAAAAGAGTGTGCATTTCAATCATTATGTTACTATTTGTAGAGTTTTAAAATCATCGGTCGGAAGGCTACATTTTTCGTAATGGATTATTATTTGTCAAATACATGGTAGATATAAGATTCTCCGCTTCGTTTGATTGGAATTTGATCTTTGACACAAATCCGGAAGATTCGTTTTTTTTGCAAGTCTAGAATTGAATTCAAGTCAAAGTTTCTTTTGAAATCAACGAGTGGGTAATTCTAATTGAGTTTAGTGTCTGCGTATATGCTCATGAATGCTTCCCGAGTTTTTTCTCTGTTAATTTATAGGTGACACGCTATACGTGTCATCATGCCAAATTGTCTGTTGCTGGACAATACCCCCAAAAAACGGAGACGATTCTCATTACTGTGCCAGCGGGTTGGTGACCGCTGGCCATCTAGTCACATCATTATTTGTGCCAACTTCTGTTTAGAAAAAATTACTAACTCTAATTACTCCAGATTTTTCGTGGAGTTACAAACCTCTAAATAGGCTAAAACGAAGAAAACACTTCCAACTTAGCAAAACTATGGTAATTTTCAGGTATTCACACTCAATTGTCATTTAATCACAATGATTTAGATAATAGTCATCGATTATGTTTATTTCGTTTAACAAAAGAGTGTTAATTGACGTTATTACGGTTATCGATGTCTACGATGATGTATTGAATGCTAGGTCACATTTGACGTCAGATCTTTTCGTTGGATTGTCACCCGAGGTCAAATGTGTATGAGATATTGATCTTGTTTCGTGTCGGATTTTTTTGCAAGAAGTTAGTAATGAAGCTATGGACTTAATTACTAGTCTTAAAATGGAGCATTCGAAATATTCTACCAGCATTTCTTCCGTATCGTAAGGTCATTAACATATATAAACACATGCAAAAATACTCAGACTCGGAACAATCACTCAACAGCGTCAATCGAACCGTTTTTGGCTAAACCCAGTACAATTTTGTTGTCACCCTTTGAGGGGGCGATGACGCGGTAAACTTGCAAAGCACGCGATGCATTAGGTACCTACTCATAAAAGTCTTGTAGCTACAACGACAAAATTGATAAAATTGATATTATTGTTACATGTGGCATGTGGTTAGCTTTTTGTGAAGGGATCATTAATATCTACAATGCTATGCAATGCAATTAGCGTCTTCGTGTGTCTAACGTAGCGTTGACGTCGTTGCGTAGAAGCCGCGTAGCCACGTTGCTGCGTAGTTCATGTCTACGAAATACGTAGCAGCGGCTACACCGCGTAGCAGCGGCTACGCTACGTTGCAGTGTCTACGCTGCATCTACGCTAAACCAACGTGAAGATGTAAAGTTATCCGAATGTTTTAAGTAGGTATTTCTTTAAATCTCTTCTAAACTACATAGAGCAACTTCATTAAATCATAAACTTAAAATGTGTATTGAGAAAAAGTATCGTATCGAATCAAGAAGTCAGGCATATGAAAATTGCGGAACGCGTGAGGGAGAGGCAAAATTTGCGCCCTCACGCCCCTAACCGCCGCCGCCGCTGGAGACGCCCGGGGCGTCGGGAATCCCAGGCGGATTCCCGGCCACCATAGGCGCGGGCTTGCGGACGGCGAGCAATGGGTAGCTTGCCGTCCGATCAGGACCAGGCCCGGGTCGATGGCGCGTCGTGTTCCACGCGCGCCTCAAAGAGATGTCAGCACAATTGGCGGGGTCCGCTAGGACCGATGCCTGCCAGGGTTGCGGGTTAGTCCGAAAGGGATACCGGGACCTTGGCAACAGGCAACTGAAGGAACACGGGTGGGTTTTAGTCAGTAAAAGTCTGACACGCCCTTCCGCTCCACCCAGAGCGGGAGAAGTCATTGGATGATTTCCCACCCTCAAAAAAAAAAAAAAAAGGCATATGAATTTGATTAATCCGTCATAAAAATGGCTCCGACGCAGAATGTCCACTTCTCAAAATGTCCACTGGTCGCAAAATGTCCTTTTCTCGGAATGTCTCTTTCGCAAAATGTCTCTTTCGCAGAATGTCCACTTCGCAAAATGTCTCTTTCGCAGAATGTCCACTTCGCAAAATGTCCCTTTCGCATATTGTCCCCTTTTTATTTCTGACATCCTTTAATCATAATTCAATATTTTAGCAATTAGCTTTCACACATCATGTTTGACGTGTGTTTATTTGTATCGAAATGGGTAAGCAAAAAAAAAATATAGTACAAATCACATTTATTTCTTTGCATAATCGCTTGATATTTAAAGTAATTCTCGCAATCATAAAACGGTTAGACCATAAAAACTCGTAAGACTTTCCACATTTAATTCCTAGCTAGTGTACTAGATGGCGCTGCATGATGTCGTTGTATTATTTTATTTGTTACGTATTTTACTATGAATAATAAACAATTTTCAATAAAATATTGAATTATGATTAAAGGATGTCAGAAATAAAAAGGGGACAATATGCGAAAGGGACATTTTGCGAAGTGGACATTCTGCGAAAGAGACATTTTCACAAGAAATAAATGTGATTTGTACTATATTTTTTTTTTGCTTACCCATTTCGATACAAATAAACACACGTCAAACATGATGTGTGAAAGCTAATTGCTAAAATATTGAATTATGATTAAAGGATGTCAGAAATAAAAAGGGGACAATATGCGAAAGGGACATTTTGCGAAGTGGACATTCTGCGAAAGAGACATTTTGCGAAGTGGACATTCTGCGAAAGAGACATTTTGCGAAAGAGACATTCTGAGAAAAGGACATTTTGCGACCAGTGGACATTTTGAGAAGTGGACATTCTGCGTCGGAGCCATAAAAATGTGTTTAAAATCTTCAACGTTGTCGCTAGATTTTAAATCTAGTAAGACTCGTTTTACCTAATAATCCGAATATTTACGACTTCTTATAATGATGTAAAGCTATGGATTGGATTTTTGATATTTATTGAATATTAGCTCTGAATTTTAAAATGTTGACTATAGAGATGTCACTACTATGTATTATTACTTTATACTTCTGTCAGGAAATGAAAGCTTGTTTAGTTTTTCTTAACAACGTAAGTAGTTGAGATTTGTAAAAGTCCTATGATGAGAAAAAAAATAGAATTAAAAACGAAAAGTCGTTTGAGATCTCATTATTCTGATTTCACGATACATTTAGATTGTTAGTATACAAACAAACTACACACACTTATGTTTATAAATAAATCAGTCAGTTTTACAAGGAATGTGGGCGAAGTGACTTTCCATGCATTCTACAAGATCTCGACTTACATTAATTCATTAAACAGACTGAATTCTTGAGATCGTTCGTCCTTTTCTTACCAAGGACGAAAGAAAGAGAAAGGATGTTCAAAAAGTGTGTCAATTAGTGAAAGATTAAATTATGTTTTTATCATTTAAAAATGAATAGAATGATGCCTCTACTCGCATGTTACTGAAAGTTAATATTTGAACAATTGTGAAACGTTGACCTGTTTAACTAGTGTGGAATTTTTCCGTTCCGACTTTTGTACGTATTTTTTATTTTTACAACAAGAATTAAAAAAAAATGTTATTTACTTACCTAATCAAATTTTAGCCTAATTTGCATCCATAACACGTCTTGCAAAATGTTCAGAGTAAAAATAAGAAGAAACGTTTGTTAAAACCAATTTTTTTTTACCGCCTGTGGTTTGACGTAGTGATTAACTTAGTCATTACTAATTAATTAAGTACCTAAAGAAAAACTCGTTTAATTAATACTGCGAAGGTTTAGGGAAAATAAGCTTTAATTGTTTTACTTTGTTATTTATATACAACCGAAACAAACGATTTGTATATGTATTCCGAATTTAAATTACTAATTTATTTAAATTACACTAAATGATCAATTAAAGTTAGTTCATGTTAAGGTACATAGGATTTGAACAATTCCCACACATTCAACATTTTCTAAATACTTCACAATACAGGGTTAAATTTAAGTCGTTAATCGTCTTAAGGGATCATTGTACTCATCATTATGAACAACTTTCACATTGGGACCAACAATGAAATCGCGAAAAAAAAAAAGCTATTCCCTACATTTGACGAGCTATGCGAACATAAATGTAGGGAACAGCTGATTTTTTTTGGCGATTTAACCGCCTGACCACGTGGCATTCCGCTGCGGCTAATTTTCGCGCGGTGCGAACGGCGAAGCGTCTTGCGACTAAAACAAATGAATAAAAATGTACTGCCCGCCGCACCGCCGTTCGCGCCGTTCGCGCCGCCCCCGTCCCGTGGCCAGGCGGTAAGGGTTGGTCACAAAGTAAAAGTTGTTCATAATGTTGAGTATAATGACCCCCTAAGAGAATTTAAACGACTAAAATTTAATCCTGTATTGCAACAATAAACTGTACCTACTAGCAAAAGGAGTATATAAGGATCGTAGCAGGTGGCATTCTGTAGTTTCTGCCTACCCCTATGGGAAGAAGGCGCGAGTTTATGTGTATAAGTGTATAAGTAACAAATGCTAATAATAATCTATTAGATAATGAAGTAATGACCTATGATTATGACAGGTCATGTGTAGAATAATACTATTATAAATTTGATAAACTGACTCCCTATTCAAAATTATTCTCATTGTCACATATAGGTACCTATCTTGTGTCTTTTGGAAAGTTTTGAAATATCATCATGTCAATATAACCCTGCTGATCACAAAGGCATAGGCCGAGATGTATAAACGTGCACGTGCTTTGACTAACTGTGCGTTTGCACTGGCGGAACATTCACAACAAAACATGTTGAAATCTCTATTTTCTGTCAATGTTCCATACAATTTTAATCAGGAACAGGAAGTCTCTAGACATCAATATGTTTTGTTCTGAATGTTTCGCCAGTGCAAACTCACACAGTTCGGCCGTCGACAGAATGCGTTATTGACACCTGTCAGTTTCATACTAACGAATATGTGTTTTGTGAATTTGATCCTTATCACTACTAGAAATTGTCCAACTGACAGGTGTCAGGAACGTATACTCTCGACGGCCGGACTCGCCGGCTCGGTTCCCGTCTCTATCTTGCACTTTTTGAGCGAAAGTGACATGAATAACGCGTAGCCAGTGCGTAATATGTAAAATAAAGTAAATAGATCTCAGCCTCAGAGTTTTGATGGAATCTTTGGATTCTTTAAGGGTTGGTTGTCGTTTATGTCGTCGACCCGGGTCTGGTCCTTGTCGGACGGCGAGCTACCCATTGCTCGCCGCCCGCAAACCTGCGCCTATGGTGGCCGGGAATCCGCCTGGGATTCCCGACGCCCAGGCGGCGGTTAGGGGCGTGAGGGCGCAAACTTTGTCTCTCCCTCACGCGTTCCGCCTCCTCCTTCGCGAGCATTACTGCTTCGCAAAAGGAGGTGACTGCTTCCCATGCCCTCTCTCTCCGTACCATGGCCTGGACCAGGGCCGAACGCGAGAGGTCATTGCCGCCGATCGTCTCCACGAGGACACGGCGGTACTCCGCCCAAGCAGGGCACACCTCCACCGTATGCTCCATCGTGTCTTCCGGGCGATCCACACAGTGGTGACACCCGGGCGTTTCCTCCCGCCTAATCCTACACAGGAACCGAAGCGTCGTTTATGTACCTAAGTCATATTTTATTAACTCTTACATTCTATTTTGTGGTGTCTAGAACAATCAACAGGCAGTTTTTCTATGGTATAAATTATATTATATTAAAATAATATTATATACATAATATAATTTTCTGGAATTAGAAAACTGCCAGAGATGATGATGATGAAACGTTTAATACATTAATTTACATAAACAATTCATTAAAACGTTCATCGTGATTTAATTATACACAAAAATCAACGTTATCAGTTATTTTGAGCGACGTATTTCTTAAATGTTATCTTGAGTTCACAACCTCTGTCATTGCACGTTTTATTCCCGATAAACTAAAATTTAATAATAAAAAGTTCAATCTTATTGTCTACCAATAACATGTTGTTACATTATTCTTTGTTTTTGTATAAAAGAATGAGAAATCGGTGCTATAATCATCATTTGAGACTGCATTATTCATTAGACGAATAACGGGTTTTTCAACAGGTCTTGGTCCCAGCAAATTTTCCGTTCGCTAAACATAACATCGAATGAAAATAGACCGAAGCATAAAAGTAGGTAGTATAGGTACTTACTTACCTAAACAATTTAAATCTACACTAATATTATAAAGAGTGACTTGTATTTTTGTTTGTAACGATTATACTCAAAAGCTACCAGAGCGATTTTAATTTTTTTTCTCCAGTTTCATCTGCCTAGCCTTTATCCAACTATGTTGGGGTCGGCTTCCAGTCTAACCGGATGCAGCTGAATACCAGTATTTTACATGGAGCGACTGCCTATCTGACCTCCACAACCCAGTAACTGGGTAATATGGAAAGGTAAGCCCGAAAGTCTGACAACCAATCTTACCAAGGAGTAACCCTTGGTAAGACTGGTTGTCAGACTTTCGGGCTTCTGACGACCCATAACGACTGTCAAAGATCTACAAATGACAGCCGGGACCAACGGCTTAACGTGCTTTCCGAGGCACGGAGGAGTCTCGGTATGTAAAGATGGTCACCCATCCACAGACCAACCCAGGCAAGCGTAGCTTAACCTGATGGATCAACCCGTGCGGCTGTTATTACCTAGCCACGAGCTCCTCAGAGACATAAACGATAAGATATAGGCTATAAATATAATTACCAAGTATTTAAGCATAGCTAGGAACCTTTTAAATCAACTGGGCATGAATTGAAACATAGTGAAAATTATTGATTCAGAATAAAACTGGTTTTGATTTGCAAAATTAACACAAGATCTGCTTCGCATAGTTTTGTTAATTAAATGTCTGTGGATACCTGAATATATTTGATATTTATGTGTGATAATAAGGTAATCTTGTTTGTATGCCGATTTGGTCATCAGCGATGTTGGTATGTTTGGTTTTCACACGCAGCTCCTAATACATAATTCACTATCTTTAATCACTGTATACAGAGGTGTTGTCCGCTTAGGAGGATTAAATAATGAGGTACAACGGTCAACAGATTATGTCACGAAAAAAAAAACAGAATTGTTTAAAAAGAGAACAGTGTTTACAGTTCAGGATTCGCCGAAAAACAGCAGGAAATAATTATCTGTTTGCGTACAATTAACTGAAATAATCTTAATGAGAAATCTATGAATAGCTTTTAAATAACTGTGTAACAAAAAATATTTCCCCCGTCTATCGGCGGTCTGTAATTTAAAAATGAATGGCCTTTTATACCCCCATAGAATTTGGCGCCAAACATCACAATGTTTATTCTCAAAGGCTCCGATTTTTTTTCTGTGTCCCACGCTAAGGTCGGTACTTCCCAGAATTAGCGCCATAGATATTAGTTTGGGGTGAAACTTTTTTTTTAAAGATAATATTTCATGGCCATGAATGAGCGGGCGGCGCTTCTATTTATTTGTCAGAAGGCACGCTCCACCGCTCCACCGCACTTACCTTTTTTTTCTCCAAAATATATTTAAGTTAAGGGGAATATAAAATATATACATAATATAAATATAAAGTAAAAATATTTTTATTTATTTATTTATTTTATTATTTATGTACACACAGTAAAATACAAAAGATACGACATAATTAAAATATGAGTACAAAGGTACGTTAGGTACGTTAGGTTAAGGTAGGTTTTATTTTAAATTACGCATTTATTTCATTACAGCTTCCGTCACAATTCTCGCAATCATTGTCAAGGCCTGTAATTTGGCAACAAAAACCTATAATTATTACGTAAAAACGCACTCACACATTTAAAAAGTCGAATGAAAAGGCGATCTCATTTGGAGACATGAGACATTGATAATTTCACGGTCAAAACGATCATAATTCAATCAATTGGTGAATGATCTCTGTATTCGAATTTGAATAGCAATGCGAATTAAATCTTAAGCGATTTGGTCGAATTTTTATTGCTCGTTTTGATACTTCCTCATTAAATTATTGCGTATAAGTAGGTACCGACCGATAAAAATATAAATTATTAGAAACTAGTTGCGCCCCGCTGATTCACCCGCGTAAGTCTCAATCCCGTGGGAATATCGGGATAAAAAGTATCCTATGTCCTATTCCAGTAGTGCTATTCTGTAAAAATTTCAACGTGAAAGCTTAGGTGAAGTGAGCGTGGAGTGAACTGTCACAGCCTTAGCATCTGCATTGCTATTCTGTAACCATCCTACCGTGAAAACTTAGGTGAAGTGAGCTTGAAGTGAACTGTCACTGCCTTAGTATCAGTAGGTATCGATGACAATGACAGCTCACTCCACGTTCACTTCACCTAAGTTTTCACGGTGAGATGATTACAGAATAGCAATGCAGTAGGTATCGATGACAATGACAGCTCACTCCACGCTCACTTCACCTAAGTTTTCACGGTGAGATGGTTACAGAATAGCAATGTTGGTCATGGTCTAGCCCTGTGCCACAGATATTATAATACTACGTACAGATACCCAATCCCATACAAAGAAATGACACCACCCTAAGGCTATCGAGCTGGCTATTTTTCTTCCCCATTTTTTTAACAGATGGCACCATCATCGACTCACTAATTGCCAGAGACCGTAGTTTTAAAATGCCATCTAGGAGTCTTGCCTAGGTACAAGGCAAGACTCCTAGATTTTTTGTTCCTTTTTTTACGTTTTTTTCTTCCTAGGTGTTCAATTCTTATATTTCTACGTAAAGTACTAGATTTAAAAAAAATGTAGTTTGAAACGTTTCAAGTTTAAAGTGACCTGTCATCACTTAAGTAAAATGCCATCTATTGCAAAGAGCTCTCAACCAAATGATTAAAGTAGCTATCTGAGCTACTTTATCATTCTAAGGATTCGAATTGAAGTAAAAGGCTTAATTTAAGTTTTTTGTTGAAAATACGAGATTTATGAGTGTAAATACATGAATCAGCATTAAACAAAGATGTTTTGATTTTTACTAATATTACTATAGCCAAAATTTGCCGTATAACGCTTTTTAGTAATTGTTAATTTCATAATTGTTACATTATGCTGCCATCTATGATTTTTTTTCAAGACTAATTATAATTTGTTCGAGTTGGGACCCCATGCCTGTGCCAAATTTCATCCAAATCCGTTCAGCCGTTTTAGCGTGAAAGTGTAACAAATAAACAAACAACTCACTTTCGCATTTATAATATTAGTTAGGATATTTATCCTCATAATTTCATCTACTATATTTATATTGGTTAGAATGGTAGTGCTATTCAAGAAACTATTTGACAATGTAGGTCTAGGTCCGATAGGTAAACTGTAGATATAGCCTAGACAAATTAACGGTATTGAAATAACTAGCTTTACGATTTTACGGTATGACATTATACTAAATGTGGAGACGAAAACGTAACTGGGGTTTTCCATGTAGAGCGAATTGATAGGTCTTTGTGCTTTTAAAGCTTCATGATAGAAATTCAGGACGTTTCAGAGAGCGTATTGGTATTTTTGAAACGGTTTGAATTTATCTATATTTCTTATTTTTCGTGTGGTTGGTGACTAATCTGGTTTCAGAGATTTTAAGCCACCCATGGGTCTGTGACTTGGCTTCACATGCCGTCGAGAATATTTCTCAGGCATGCCAGTTTCCTCACGATGTTTTCCTTCACCGTTTTCAAAGGTGCGTGGCTTGGGTTCGAACTCGAGAGAGACACCTAGGCTATCACTGCACTTATTTACATTATCTATGGCTATACTAATAAAAATCTATACTAATAAATTCATCAACCTAAACCGCTGCATTTAGAAGCATGAACTGAACACGAATTCTTTTAATAACGAAGGTGACACTAAGGAAGCATTTTTGAATTTTCATCCCCTATAGTGGTTAAATAGAGGATGAAAGTTTATATGGAAGTTCGTTATTTTTGTCAATGGAAAATTCCATGGCATGTGATTCTAAAATAAAAACATGAGTAAAACCCAGATCCTTTTAACTATGTAGGTAAGTTAAATATACAGATTAAGATCACTAAAGTGCCAGTAATTACTGTAAAATTACACCAATCTATTCGGAAATCCCTTGTTCTACAGAAAACATTGTTTTTCTGACGTCTCTGTCTTTACAATCATTATCCATGATTTGCAGTTTAAAAGTTTCACGCCGGTCATGCCAATCGTTTGAATATATCTATCTAGTAAATAAAAGTGAAATGCTGTTCGATGTTAAGCGCATCATCTAAGAAAGGCTGGACCTCTAGGGCCATTGTTTATTTTAAAATTATCGTTAAAGTCTGAATTTTAGGAAACATGGGAAAAGTTTCCCGGAAATTTAAAAATTCGGGAAAATCTGAACGTCCTTTTTTTCTATGAGATTTTTGTATGAATAATTATTGTTTGGATTATAAATGGTTTTGTAACATCAAACGACGTCAAAATCATTCATGCGTCCCTTTTTATTTTTTTATCATTCTGATGGATGTATATGTAAGTATATTCCATCAAGATGTGCAAGTACGATAAATGAAAGTTAATTTATAATGTGTTCGCCATATGGGCACAACAGATGACAGACAGCCTTTATCGCAAGTAGCGAGGATTTTCATCGCTTTTTTTTTGTATGGCAAGTTAATTACCGGCAAATTGCCTGACACCATGTTTTTACCTTAAGTATCCTACAAAACAAAAAATTGGTACTATTATTTGACAGACTAATTAGGTAATGAATGCCCTTATAAGCGTTGTTAGGCTAGCTAGGCTGTTTTACTAATAGTTGTCTAACACGCACATTATTGTAGGTAGGTTTAGCCAATTTTCATGGCAGCTCGAGTCTATTTCAGGCTTATATCTCACAAAAGTGCTATACAATACATGTTTCACTACTTCAAAATGTAGAACAAATAAAAAAGAATGTGCGCAGACCACCCTGATTGCGTAACACGCAACGCAATCAATCAATCACACAATCTGTCTATTTTATTTTGACAGTTCAACAACATTGAGCAGAATTTTATGAACTGAAGCAATGGATTAGCAATTGATCGTGTGTTACGCACTATAGGGCACGCGCTGAAGAAAGACTGACTTTAGTCAGATTATCGCTTAATGAAAACAGTACAATAGAAAATAATGTTCTATACCTACAACAACAGACCAAATTGTTTTAAACCTTGTGTACGCTTTCTTATGTGCAGTTAAGTAAAAACGGCTCGAAGAATGACCTGCGTCATTTTAAATCTAGGAATTAGATAGGTATATATCTACCTATATTAAAATTTACCTTGTAAAAATGTCACATATTTTTTCACCGATAATTTGTAATCTACAGACGGTTTGCGGTGTCGTCAAACATGAGTCACAAATACACACACACTGTAAGATGCAATAAAAACCATAAATAGTATGATTACACTCCTTGCGTAGTGGCAGGTCAGTATTTTATTACTTCGATTTGATTGTTGCGTGTGGGTTTTAAATACTCGGGAGAAACAGTTGATTAAATATTAGGTCCCCACCTATGAAATCAACGTTTTGTATGGGGAATTTTAAAGAAGTTGCATTTTTCATACTAACATTTTCTTAATTTATATAACAACCATGTACACTAATGTTTTAAAACTTGTATGCACAAATGTTTAAAAACTAAGATAACGTACTTATGTCACTTAGATTAACCGACAAAAATAAGTTTTGGCTAAGTAAAGGTATTTTTTATGTTTAGAAAACTGTAAGTAAGTCATAAGGTTTTTTACTATTGGTAGTTGTCTATGATGGTCATTATTCGATATAATACCAAGCAATTGATGAATATTTTAAATCATAGAAGTGACGAGGTTCTCTATTTGTGAGAAAAAAAACGCCAATTTCATAGGTGGGGACCAATACCTTTATTTTTAGATTGATTTTTGTTCGGTGCAAACAGCAGAATTATAAAGGTGCTGTTCCGAAGTCGACCGCAACCGTAAACCGCATCGCCAAAACCACCTAATCGCTCATACCGAAGCGACACGAGTGGTTTCTATGTAAGTCTATGAAAACGCTTCTGTAGATGGCGACGTTGCCTCCCGTCATAGTTTTCATATTGGTGGCCGTCGCCTTCGGAAGATCCCCTTGATGCAGACTTTTTGAAGGTGTTAGATAAATCACTAGACAAAAGTCCAATTATTATATACTAACTCAACTTTTGGCGACAATAACGCGTCGTAGAGTTGGCTATCCTCAAAACCTTTAAATTTGAGCCTCATCGCATTATTCTGTAAGATGCTAAAATTTAAAATACATATAATAAGTATGCGGATACGTTGTGGTCGTTGCGGGTCATTACACTTGTTGCAAATACCATATGTGTGATCAAGAATTAAAGGTATAAGATAAGAAACCATGCGACTAACACCGTAAAGGACAAAGTGTGCGTATGATTTGTAAACACGATGGGTTAATAGCCTGGGATTAGTGGGTTTTTCGTACTTTTAAGCAAATAAAGGGTGGCTTATAGGCCTATCTTGTGGGAGGCCTATGTCCAGCAGTGGACATATTTCGGCTGAAATGATGATGAATGATAAAGCAAAATAAATACGAATCTTTTTTTCTTCTACAACAAAATTTTCGAAAACCGCCTCCTGCCTTTATGAAGGAAATAACAAACGAGCGAAAATGAACAGTGAATGAACAGTGAGTTTCAAAATTCTGCTTATCTTTTGAGGACAGTTTATTATCATAACTCAAGTAAACATTTAACTACTTACTCATGCATGAGACATTTATTTTTTATAATATGCTGGCATAAGTAAATAGGTACACATTTAGTTTTATATTTCAAACTAATTTTATGAATGCAAAAATGAGTTGTTTGTTTGTTACACTTTCACGCTAAAACGGTGGAAGGGATTTGGATGAAATTTGGCACACGGGGAAGGACATAGGCTACGTTTCATCCAGACGAAGTTGCGGGCGACAGCTAGTATTTCAATATAATACATAATGCGAGCTTATTTTTACTTTAATTGCCATTGGCATTCAGTTTGTTCAACCCACGTGATATTTCGAGTGAATATCCTCATTCAATTATTTTAACACGTGTAAGTTATCCTGTTCAAGTCATAAACAAGCGACTGGCATTGATTATGTGGCGCCACCTTTAAGTTTCAAGTTATGTCATAAAAGCATAATAAAAAAAGCCTCCTCTTTTTAAAAGTGACGATGCTGTGCGACTTATTTGTCTACCATGATTCATATCTGCGAATCCTATAGGTACATAATGTATAAAACATAAAATATCTTCTAGTCTGGTCGCGCCCACAAGCTTTATAACATCGCAGACAAGCAAGTTCTCAAAAAAAAATCAAGTTTTTTTTTTTACTCAAGGTCGTGTTCGAGCTGCCAGCAGATTTTTTATCTGTGGCACCCGCATCACAATGTTACAATGACTGTCGTGGCTGTTATAATTTTATTGATGTCCATCGTCCTGTGTTTTTCTCTATTAGGTTTATTTTGTAGGTTTTATTTAAAGAAAAAATGCTGTTTTAACATTGCTTAAAGTTACCATAGGTTTTTGACATTTGAACGTACTAGATGTCCTGAATTGGAAGATTCATTTACTTTTAAAGAAATAAATAATACTTAGACCATTTCTGAAAAGTGGTTTGTCGAAAATCTGAAAGAGTTCAACAATTAAAAAAAACGAAACAAAATCGAATAGATTCAGGAAGATTTATTGCTTTTACTTTCTTTGTATATTTTAAAAGTGAACAAAACAAATGCAACAAGTTTTGTTAAATCAACAAGAGCGGATTAACAATGGCGTTGAAACTTTCTGTTTCCAGACTTCAGACTATTGTATTACAAAAGTTCGTTGACTTGTTATGTAACTGCAAAGTTTGAATTGCGTCTTCTTAATTAATAAGTTAATTAGTAGAAAAGGTAAAGACTAAAGCGACAAGAAGATTACGTTTTGCGTGATATTTATTTATTTTGCTTTCGACCTAAATGATTTATTATGATTAAACCGTGTTCTGTAGAGCTGTCCCTGAAGCTACTTACTTCGTGCGCAAGCGCAAGCAAAAAACTTTTCGGGTCCATTGTAATAAATAATATTTATTTCTGCACAAATAAAGGATGTAATTATTCACTTACATAAAAGTACTTTATTGTTTCCGGACACAAGTTTCCATTTTAACACAACGAGACACATGGAGCTTATTAAAATTCAAAGAAATTTCTATTATTAGACATGGATACTTACTTACTCACTATTACTGACCATATTTTTTTCTAACATTTTTGTTTAGCATTGATGAGATGATTACACAGTCTTGTTATTTCAAAAATCGATTGCCTACTTATTCCATCGTTTACAAACATTTGAATTACGTGACTGAATTCTTGTAAATCTACTTCTTTAAAGTGAACGAACTCATTAACTATGCGTTTAGATTAAGTACAAACCAATCAACATTTATTTTCTTTATATGGTTAATTAAGATAATAAAATTACATTGTGCTCTTATTTCTGTTGCTGAGTGTAGTATCTCTACCTACTGCTTTTTATTGAGGCCGATCTTGTTTGCGGAACTTAATTAACGAAGCAAAACAGCGTATTATAATAACAATGAATAAGTTATTATTTCATTTTTACACAGTGGTAGTGTGTTGAAAATTAACTACTATAACAGAAGCATCTTGATGGTATATACACATCAGCTAATGTTATTATTAGTTACCTACAAGATTTTGTGATTGCGAAAACAATAGCCCATTACGTTTAATGAATGTAAATTATGTTTCGGTGGTGAGCGGTGACATAATAATTTATCATTCAGATTTTTTATACTATTTGGCAGTGCTCCTATTTATTTATGAGCACTATAAAAAACATAATATAGGTCACTTTTTCTACAAAAAAATGTGTCACAATAAAATCTAATTCGTACTTATGTTTAAACAATTTTATAACTTTCTCCTGTAACATGAGAATGTAGTTTAGAATATAGGTGTGAACGCACCGTGAACCAAAAATAGTTGCGGCCGCGCATCCTAGCGTTCTTGTGTTAAAAATAAAGCTGAGACTAGACTAGCCTTACGAGATGTCACTCACCTATGGTCACGTGAATCAGGATACGAAAGCGCACAATTTCACACCGATAAACTCCAATCTCTAAACGGACCTTGACCAATTCGAATTATTTGGAATGCTCCGTAACGCCGGTTAATTTACATCCATATGAACGCGTCCAAACACTCACTCCCGCGCTTTTCTGTTTATTTTTTAAACACGTCAAGTTTTTGAAACTGGAATGAAATTCCTTTGGCACATTGGTTTTAATTCTTATTTTTTATTTATTGATGCCCGCAATTTATTATCGTACGCGTTGACGCGTGCCTCCGTCACCGGTTGCGAGTACACTAAGCGACGGCGCTCGCTCGCAGCCATGTTTAAAAGCACACGCCAGTTCAGTTCAGAAAAAAAATAAGAATAGGATTTCAGCGTGGAGTTGCACATTGTTTACAGTAAATTGTGATAGGTTATGTATAGAGGAATTGGCGTTTATCGCTTTCGCAAAAAAGTTACATCACTGTAAATACATAATTCTGAAAGAAATGAAGCTTTATTTTTCGGAATTCTGATTTATCGATATCGACATTACTTTGACATCGCTACCGTGTTAACCTTGATGTTTGAATTAATGAATTCCAAATAATGAATAGTTTCCCGTGACATGGCATAAACTCTATACCTACATCGCAGAGTCGTTAATTTAATTCTATAAATTAACTCTTATTACAAAAATACATACTATGTATTTATATTTTTAGAGGGGCTCCTATCAGTATTATCTATCAACTAGTGGAAAATATTTAGTGTTAGTGGTTTTCGTTATCGGAGCGGAACTTGATAAGTTACAAAAAAAGGATAATAAATAAAGCTACTAAGGCAAGCAAGGCTATTATAGTACTTAATAGACTTTTAAATTGAAATAATAAGTCGTCTATTCTCGTATGAGGTATTAGTATTGGATACGATTACGACGCATTCGATTGTGTTTAGTCCTGGGTTCGACAACCTTTTTTTTTATCTTGGGAAATCATCCAATGACTAACTTACGACAACGACTACTTTACTAACTAAAACCCACCCGTGTTCCTTCAGTTGCCTGTTGCCAAGGTCCCGGTATCCCTTTCGGACTTTCCCGCAACCCTGGCAGGTGGGTTCGGCACCCAGGTCGATCAAATAAAGTTTGGGGTTTTCCATCAGGAATTTCTCACTAGCAGACTGTAGTCTGGATTTGTGCCTGGTTGATGGCGATTGCCTCACCCGGTCATTCCGTATTACATGGGACAACATAACTGGCGAAATATGGGTGTAATATAGGTGCACCTCTGCCAAACCCTGCGGAGACAACAGAAGTGATGTTACGGAAATGGGTTGAGCATCGGTTGGTTGCAACTACAAATCGAGTACTGCAAATGTTGCACTAGTGTGCCTGTCTGAGCGATACACACAGCTACCGTGAACTAGACCACGCACACATTGGCATTGACATGACGATCGAATCGATAATTTGTAACTTGATAATATAAGCTATGTTTCTGCTGAAACAATATTACAAATATTGTTATTTATAATACAGAAAAAACAATATAGAAACATGTCATTTACGCTGTAAAAATGTTCGATATTCAATTCGCTATAACTTTACTGTAGGTGGGATTTTAAAAAAAAAAGGATGTAATATAAATAAGATAAGATAAATAAATACTGTCTCAATCCGAATAACAACACAATATTATGGAAATATGCTCAAATTGAAAATGATTTTGGTATTACGTTTTTATGGAGAATTCATCTGTCACCGTGTTCTTAAAATCTGTCTTTAAATGCTACCCGCATTAAGTGGTGAACATGACAACCGGGACCAACGGCTACGTGCCTTCCGAGGCACGAAGTGGTCTCGATATGTAACGGATGGTCACCCATCCACAGACCGATCTCGGCAAGTGTAGCTTAACCGTCGATCGACCCGCGCGACACTGTTATTATTTAGCACTAGCTGCGCCCCGCGGTTTCACCCGCGTAGATCTCGATCCCGTGGGAAGATCGCCATAAATAGTATCCTATGTCCTATTCCAGGTCATGATCTACCCATGTGCCGAATTTCATCTGAATCCGTTCAGCCGTTTTAGCGTGGAAGCGTAAAAAACAAAGTCACTTTCGCATTTATAATATTAGTTAGGATTAACACTTTGAAGTACGTCACTAAAGGCCCATAAGCGTTATAACAATAAAACTTCTATTGTGTATCGTGCAGTGTCCTTGAATGCGGCCCCTCAGCGACTCCGTTGAAACCACCGCATGTAGATAAACAAATATCCCTTGAATGAAATCACCTGTTCAATTTTCATAGTAGGTTCCCTCTATTATTTACTACAGCACGTACCTACATCAATCAATACTATTTAAACAGGGTTATTGGTTATATGTCGGCAATCCGTTAAGGGCCTGTATTAGGAGAGGTTATTTGCAACCAAATGACCCCTAATGACAAGACCCCTATAAAAAATACTTTTATTTTAGACATACTTAGCCCGTAATATTGTTAGTAGAAAGACTTAAGAACTATGTTAGTACATTTAAAACTTTTTTCACAATTAATTTAGGTATTTGCCGCCATCTGGGGCCCTGAGCAACACGCACTTGTGCTTGCCCCAGAAGGCGGCTATCCACCTGTGGCTGAGCACGCTCAGGATGGTTGGGGGTCCCACGCGTGCGGAACATCAGCGAAGCGATGCCTATGTCATTTTCAACCATTTTCGAGTAATTTGACATTTTATCTTTTAATAAAATGTATGAAATAAAAACATGTATAGAATGTCAAAGGACTCGAAAATTTTTGACGTTTGCAGAGTCAAAAGGTGTAATTTCTTTGTAAATTACCTCTCCTACATCCCCCTATTGGACTTTTATTTTTAAGTAGCCTTCTTCGATCAATCGAAAATAGCCTTCGTTTATCTCTCGGGTGTTATGACCTGGGCTATTAACGTACACATGTGCGTAACATAAACAATGTTAACAGTCTATAGTTAGTGCTTGGCACGTGAAATTAGATCATGCAGGTGTCACATTAGACTATTACCTCCTCAGTATATGAAAATATTCTTAGAGCAGCTTTATCGTTTCTTTTTATAGGCTCTTACGGAATTTTAATTGCAAGCTAGGGATGAGAATAGAACTGAGGCTGGTTGGATTTGGGTAAAACCATAAACCTCTAACTGTCACTAACGAGACACAATAGAATTTTACTTGTAGTCCACGTTGAATCACCACAATCTTTACCTCCGACCATATTGAACCGCTAAAAGATGACCAATGTATTGAAAATCCATGTTCAACCTCCAGGGCTTGGACAACATTTGGGAGTTCAACATGGTCGGGGGTAAAGATTGTAGGGGTTGAATATGGACTAAACCTTATCGCCTTCTAAAGCCCAATCAACACTTGAGCGAGATCTTCAATACAAAGGTGGAGCAAAGTTGGATCCTGCACCACTCCGACAGTTTTAGGCCTGAATTCTTCTTACGCTGATGTGGGTTGCGTACGTCGGTCGCGCGTACGTATATACATTGTGTTCTATATAGCACCATACTGTGACGCTGACGTCTGCGGCGCGTACTACGTTGCTACGCGTACGCGACCGACCGTACGCGACTGACATCAGCGTAAGAGGAATTCAAGCCTTACTCTTTTCCAATCAATGTGTAGCTGCACTCCAGTTGAAGTGATAGCCCAACAGCATAGATTAATTGGTGTGCGAGGTTAAGATGCACTTGAATATGAAGTATCCCTCCGTGTTTCGGATAATAACATTAAAAGTAAAAAAGAAAAGACTGAATGTGTTAGCGTATTTTTTGGTTGAGGTCATTTAGAGCTTGGATGGGGAAATAGAGGTCTATAGCATTTAGGTAGCATGGATAACATCGTCCCTGTCATTTTTAAAGTAGGATGAAAGTTGCAAAAATTGCAAACCATTTCAATTGGAAATACCTGTTTAAATCAAGATCGGAGTTTGCATTTTAAACTCCGATTTATTGAAACAAAGTTTTAAATCTTGGCAGAGTTTACGGTTCGGAGATTTTTTGCGAGATACTAAATCAATTTATAGTTAGACTTTTACGAGACACCCTAGGCGTAGCAAACTGATTCTGTTTTATATTCCGATAAACGAAACGTTTTTGCACATGATATTGAAATAAAAATAAACTTCATTCAGCATGATATATGCGTAAAAGGGGTGATAGACGTGCGAGCAAATCCGCGTACTTATGACTCGGCGAGCTTACTCGCCCGTGTGTCATGCTAAGTACGCGGACTTTAAAACCGCTCAGTAAGTTCGTCGGCGATCCATCAGGTTTGTTGCTCGTAGCCCGCCTTGGCTCGTCGTCTGTCATCGCCGCCGCGCTGCGAGTCTCGAGCCAATTTGACAATGACATTTTGAGCAAGCCCCCCGTGTGTCACAGACGCGACGGCGAGCCGAGTAAGGTCGCGAACTTAAAAACCACGTAAAAACTTTAAGTACGCACGTCTATCACCCACTTAAGAGTAGACATAATAAAGTTTTTTTTAACGTTAGGTTGCATACTGCTGGACATAGGTCTCCCCCAAGCACCGCCACTTCGACCAGTTCCGGATCCAGCGGATTCCTGCGGCCTTCACAAGGTCATACGTCCACCTTGTGAGAGGCCTTCTAATGCTAAGGCTTCCGGTACGCGGTCGCCACTCCAGAACCTTTCAGTCCCATTGGTTATCTGATCTACGAGGATTATGCCCTGCCCACTGCCACTTTAGTTGGTTTTTAAATGTTTTCATAAACCTATGAAAATTGATAATCTCTGATATTAAAATATTCGATTATGTTATCGGTCTTATTTTATTAATGTGAATAAATTTTTATATCAGTACACCCAGAACGACATTCTTCCAATTATATAACTTCCTTTTGTGCTGGGTAGCCGTATCTATACTCTCGTCTGGCAGGCCTTTTCGTATTTTCATAATAACCTTGGATCTAATCTCTCTTAGAAGCTTTTCATTAATCGATGAAATATTTTTGGCTGTCAGGTCGAAATATTGTCTTTAAAAAAATCTGCATAGCCTTTCAGTCTAACCGGATGCAGCTGAATACCAGTATTTTACATGGAACGACTGCCAAT
This sequence comes from Lithophane semibrunnea, assembly GCA_947363905.1. Lineage (NCBI taxonomy): Eukaryota > Metazoa > Arthropoda > Insecta > Lepidoptera > Noctuidae > Lithophane > Lithophane semibrunnea. The sequence goes on along the minus strand of OX376197.1, from coordinate 12,657,778 downwards.
CTGACCTCCACAACCCAGTAACTGGGTTATACGATATTCCTTGGTAAGACTGGTTGTCAGACTTTCGGGCTTCTGACGACCCGTAACGACTGTCAAAGATCCACGAATGACAGCCGGGACCAATGGCTTAACGTGCTTTCCGAGGTTCGGAGGAGTCTCGGTATTTAAAGATGGTCACCCATCCACGGGTCAACCCCGGCAAGCGTAGCTTAACCTGATGGATCGACCCGTGCGGCTGTTATTGCGTAGCCACGAAGTCTTCCGAAAGATTTCCTTCCATAGGTACACATATTATTTTAAGAGCACCTTTGTGATATAGTTATAACGGAATGCGTTGTTGGTTTTTCCGTTGAGGTAGTCTTAAATGTATATATATAGTTTGCCAATATTTTGCGATAAATGTTGATTAAGATCCAGGAAGACCTAATAACTAATGCACTATTAATAATTCAATAGCGCATTATTTATAAATAACTGTCTCATTACTTACTTATAAATATTATGATGAAGATAACAGTATTGATAACATTCTACAGGGTAATTGAACCAGTATGATGATAACTTTATTTATTACTAGCTGTTGCCCGCGAATTCGTCTGCGATCAAGGGGGCCAAGTCTACTAATTTACAAACGTCTCAGTGGTCTCATAATGATCAGTTTTTGACAGATATGCCATACAAAATCTGTCAAAAACTCATCATTGTGAGACCACAGACACGTTTGTAAATTAGTAGACTTGGCCCCCTGGATGAATGTAGCCTATGTCCTTCTTCAGGTGATGGTCTACCTATGTGCCAAATTTCATCCAAATCCGTTCAGCCATTTTAGCGTGAAAGCGTAACAAACAAACTCACTTTCGGATTTATAATATTAGTTAGTACCTATATCATGCAATTTTAATTTTGACGCATAGTTTCTGAAGGGCCCTATCAGAATACCAGCGCTGCGGTATTTATTTATTTAAATATCGCAGCATTATGCTGAGGTAGGAGCCTTTTTGGCCTCGCACAGGTAGCCTAAGTATTTTTGTTAGTTTTAATTTTTCTTTTAATTTAATTTAGTACCTACTTACTTTATATTACTGATTGTTTTTCCTGTGCGTGTCCCAAATAAAATATTTTTCTTTCTTTCTTCTTTCTGAAGGTCGATTCAATTGAAGCTACTGCCTTCGAAATACTGTACTTTTTTTAATTTATGTGCACCTGGAATGCGGGTCTTTTTTTTTTCGAAACAAGTTGTGACTGAAATTAGTTAAAATTAGTTATTATTATGTACTTTTTAATTTTGGTCAACCAATCAGAAAGCAACACGGAGAAAATCGTAAAATACCCAAAACGATGGTACACATCCGCTCTATCTAAACGAAGGTATTCGTTTGACTTGAGAGACTTGCAGCCGACCGTTGTGTATTCTTGGGATTACCCAAGAATACACAACGGTAACAGTGTTCTTAACGTTACCTATCTCATCTAATTTGTTTAGCCCTGGCTTAGAACAAAGAACAATTCAGATCAAAGAAGAGTCTAACTCCAATAACTTTCTTCGCCTCTGCAAGGTGTTTGTCAATAAGCTAAATTACATGCTAATATCTACAATTAATCTTACTACTACATAAATGGCGCCTTTTTTTTTTGCCCTCTAAACCTGCTTGTACAGAGGAACGCTTGGAATTCTTTGCGGTGGTCCACTACAGGCCATCGGCACTTATCAAGCAAGTGGAGCGTGAACGACATTTCACGAAACATGACGATTGGCGACATTTGAATACCGAATTGATTAGTAAACGATGTGGTTATACGGTGTAGAAAAGTTATTGGTTGACAATTAATTGTTGTATTTCTATATCTACGATACAATTATCTTCTAGGAATTAAAGATTATATTTATTTTTACACTTTTTAGGCAATCAGAAGGAAAAAGGAAATTCACGTGTAACGGAATTATACACATTAACCGTCCTCATGAAACACTCCGTCCATTAGTGAAAACCATATGAAAATCTGTTTGGTTTTTTTGAGTGTATCACGTTCAGACAGACAGACGCGGCGGGGGGACTACCCATGGTTTGAGTGATAAGAGTGTTTACCCTTGAACCCTGTATAGTATGTAGTATATGTAATGTAGTGATGTGAGAACGATGCAAAAAAGACGTACATGTTAAAAGCGTTCAGAGTAAAGCAAATAGAAAAAAACGTGACAGCTAAGAGATGACCAGTCCAAACTGACGTCGTCCGTTCACAAACATGACTCATGGCTCAGCACCGTTCGATTGAATACTTAAAATGTCTAACAAAATTATCGATTAAGAGGTCTGACTCTAGCGTTTGCAGTTCCTTGTTTCAATTAAAATGTATGTCGTCAATTGATTCAATTAGGACGAATAACGCTAATGGAATAAAAAATCAAATCACAGCTCTGAGCTTTCACTGGTTCATATTTCAATTAAAACTCTTACAAAAACTAGTTGACCGAAGAAACGATGGATGGATTGTGTGAAAGATGATATGGCTTTAAGAAAGAGTAGTTAGTACTGTGAGATGACGGTGTATGGAGATGTATGGAAGAAGACATGCCGCGACTGCGACCCCATGGACTAGGGCAGGAGGATGATGTTCATATTATTGACACTTTACGTTTATTATCCGCTAGCTGATGCCCGCGGCATCGCTCACGAATTAAATATTAATTGGCTCACATCGACTCTAAGGCCGTTTGTCCACCGCACCGTGAACAGGACGTCCGAGAATGAGATGACGACGCCGTAGTAGCGACAGTACACTTACTATGGCCGCGTAATCTCAAGATTCACGGTACGGTGGACAGACAGTGTAATTCTTTTTTTTTATAGAATAAAAGTCGCCTGAGTTACTCTTTATGTCATCAGCTATCTCCCAGCGAAAGTCCAGTAAAAATCAGTCCAGTCGTTTCGGAGATCAGCCGGATCAAACAGACAGACAGACAAACAATTGATACATGATCCTTTGGTAATATTTTATGGCCCCCACGAGTATGAACAGGTTGAAGGTACGGAGACCTTTATTAATAAATTATTGTGTCTATGTTTTACCGGGAAAAGTGGAATGAGGGAAGGGTGGTCTTTGCCCTGCAGTAGAAAATAGAAACCAACTATTTAAATCTAAAAAAAGTGCTTCTGCAAAAATTATGAAGTTTATCGCTACAATCTACATTTATTTAACGGATTAGTGATGACTGATGATCATAGTATGTATTCTACTGAATTTATTATACCAATAAAAAAAAAATACTAAAAATAATAATTAAAATTAAAGTGGAAGTCAGTAATTAATTAGTATTAAAGTAGAAAAACATTTACATTTTGCTTTTTTTTTCAAATAATAATATAATATTAGCCCTCTTCCTCTATCCTATCTTGCTGTGCCCGACAGGGTCCACATGATCTAAAATTATGTATATTTTATAATGTACCTAGCACCGAAGTTAACATTGTGGAATGCAAATAAATATACTGAGTATTGAGTATTTATTGATTCCGAAGAATGAAACCGACGCGTCAATATACGTCAGACATTACTTTCGACTATGTGGGTGTGTATTAACATTATGACGTACTTTTCCACATCATTAAATGTCATACATTTTATGACATTTAATAAAGCTAGCGACACACAAAACTAGTTGGGCTAGTATTTTTTTCCTCAATTTTGTTCAAATGTCCTTCAAACTTTATTTTTACGCTTATAATAAACTGGAGGCTCGTTGATGTCTTTTGTAAAGGCACCTTATTTGACAGATTTATTTAATTTTTCTACTGTATTTTTTGTACTATAAACTATCGAGAGTTATTTATTTATGACATACCCTGATGATAATATTGTTTCTTATGTGGATTCTCTTGACTTTTTTGTTTTGTCTGATTTCTAGGACGAGAGATATGGTACGTCCAGCTGGACTAAATAAAAAAAAATGTCTAAAGTAGATATCTAGACTACTAAGTTAGTCTGGGTCTTCTTGGCCCAGCACTGGAAGAATATAGGCTGAAAGACAGTAAACTTTTTGTCTGCCAAAAACAACCACACTTTGAATACCTACTGCGATCACAAAATTTAGATTATTTAACAAATGAAAGCAATATATTTATTGTCATTGTAGCGATTATTTTGAGACCTACATAAATTCCAAAGGCATAGGCAAATAAAACAAGCAGTTTAACTAAAAAACTGAAATATTTTACCCAATAATTACTATGTGTACGACAATGCCAGTCTCCTGTAACACTAAAATTATGTAACAAATTGCCAATAACTTATGTAGTCGATGTTACCGACATGACCAATCAGGTAATTACCATTAACGTTACCCATTGGTATGCGCGTCATCTGCGTAAGCGCAGAGACCTTAGCTCGTGACTACCCCTATCTGTATTCTATGGGCATTCTATAGTTTATAGTGTTGCGACCTTTTCGTAGCTTAACTTTATGATCGTAGTAGTGCTAAGTATGGCCATAAAATTGTTTACCTTTGTATTTATCTGTACCTTTTTAGGTCTTTCGCATAAGGGGGATGCGTCAAGGAAGCCCGCGAAATTCTAAATTTCTGACGTTTTTTGCAATTTGCAAGTCAGTGTCAAATTGTATGTTGATTAAAATATGATTCTCGACCGTAACAATAAGGGCTTTACAGAATTATAATCATTAGATTCAGCAATACATCTCCTTTTTTTGTGAGGGTGGGATATCGTCTTTGACTTCTCCCGCTCTGGGCGGAGCGGGAGAGCGTGGTAGACTTTTATTGACTAAATCCACCCATGTTCCTTTAGTTGCCTGTAGCCAAGGGCCCTTCCCTTTCGGACTTTCCCGCAACTCTGGCAGGGGCAATACAACTCCTTAGGTTAGAGTTAGAATAATCTTCAAATGTCATGATTTCATGAAATAGTCATTATTAAGTGAACTTTGAGAGTTTTGATGATTTTTATGATTATAATTCTATAAATAAACATTTGATACGGCCGCGAATCATATTTAGATCAACACAGTGCGACGAATTTACGTAAAGTTTACTCCGTGCATTCGTATTACGGCCACTGGACTTAATTTTGGTCTTATCTCCAGACCAGACTTTAACTTTTAGATCGCTAAGACCAAAGTGTAGGAGTATGTACCAGTTAGCCTGGTTTTATTACCTATTCCTTTATGTAAAATGTACACGGCCATGTGGGACAATAACGTCTGTAGTAAATGAATCATTTATGCGGGTAATTTAAGTTAATTATCCGATATTCAGTTAATTAAGTATTAAGGATCCCGCAGACAGGCGCGACGCGACACTAGTTGTTAGAGCAATATCTGTGAAGTTTTCATAGAAAATTTTCCACTAGAATCTCGTCGTCTTCTGCGGGAGCCTTTATCATAAAAGGGAAGACTCATCTTCAGTAGCAAATTACTGTTTGTGATTACAGTTTACAGCCTAAGTACCGATATGGCCTTCTTTTGCTTGTAGTATGTAGGCATATTATTTAGTACAGTCACGCGAGTTCACTTGCATGCTAGACAAACTTCAAACACCCGTTAACTGATAGATTTGAAGATTGTTTCGAAGATTTATTTGTTCAGATTATTTGATAAGCACAAAAAACGGTTATGTATGTGCTGTGTTTAACAGTTTAAGTAGATATATCACCTCAGGGGCCTACCACCACCGCTTACAGCATTATTTTTTAAATCTTACTTCGTGGAGAAAAGAGATAAAGCCCTACAGGACGTATAGCTCCATCTCAGACTTTCGTGCTTCTGACGACTCGTAACGACTGTCAAAGATCCACAAATGACAGCCGGGACCAACGGCTTAACGTGCTTTCCGAGGCACGGAGTCTCGATATGTGAAAATGGTCACCCATCCACGGACCCCGGCAAGCGTAGCTTAACCTGATGGATCGACCCGAGCGGCTGTTATTACTTAGCCACGAGCTCCATCACCACCAACCATACACAAGTATTCTGACTTTACAAACGTACAGTATGGCAGTGCATGTCAGTGGTAACACTTTGACCTGGAGCTGTCCTAGTACTATACTATAGTCCTCCAGACCGTATTTCGGCCACGGCGGCCAATCTCAACGGAGACTAGCCATCGGCGCGGGAGCAGACGAGTCCTGGAGTGGAGACCGCGTATACGGCAAGCGTAGTGTGGGATGCCCCCAACTAGATGGACCGACGAACTTTAAAAGTTGGCTGGGACAGACTGGATGCGGAAGGCGCAGGACTGTAAAAAAAGACGTTGGTTGATTGATAGAAGTGGACAGACACGAAAAGCGACTTTGTTTTATAATACCTATGTAAAGATTTACAAGATATCGATATATTTAGATATGTAAAATAAACCCTGTCCGATCCGAAAGGGGCACTAGCTACTGCGTGAACATTACCAGAAAAAAAAAATATTAAAAATAAAAAAGTTATTGCAATTTGAAATTCACGTTTTTAGTACCAAAATTACCCCAATTTCATTATACATATATAGCAAATTTTTTACAGAGGTCATAAGTTATGACTTGTATACACCCACTAAACGACGGCTACCCACGCCCCATGTAATACATAATCAGCCTATAATGTTCCCACTGCTGGGACACAGGCCTCCTCTCTGTGAGAGGGAGTGGGCCGTAATCCACCACGCGGGCTCAGTGCGGGTTGGTAGATGTCACATGTCTTCGAATTTTTGGTTCTAAGACATGCCGGTTTCACGAACTTTTCGATCTTCTCGGCGGATCTTTTCACGGCCTCACGATGTTTTCCTTCACCCTTTTTGAGAGCAGTGGTGATGAAATTATTTACACTAAGTAAAGCGCCTGTCGGGGTTCGAAACTTCGACCTACAACTCGTATGTCGCGGCCGTTACCACTGGGCCACCACTGCTCCACCCCCCCATGTAATAAACAGGTAAAATTCCCCATTGAAAAAAAATGTAGCGATTTCTTTTTTCTTTTTTTCCCAAAAGAAACCACATACTTAAATAGCCTCTTAGTATGATTCTTAACAACACCCTTACCGATCGGACATTTTTGTTACACGCTGTATATTATGACTTAATTACCTACTGTACCTATTTCAACAGAAATATGTAATCAATCAGTTACTTACTTTTGCTTTGATCTTTTCCTCGTCATTTTCCCTATTAACTGCAATTGAGAAAATACTTTAATGGATTTTAGCAGTTATTTGCTAATTATCCTCGCCATGTCAATTTATACTTTACAGCTAAGAAATTAAAACGTTTATTTATTCCTAGAATTTTCCTTTTGGGTTTTCCTGTAAACATTAGTTCGAATCTATTTGACATGCGCATACCGACAGCAACTGAAATGCTTAAATCTCGAAAAATATAAGTAGGTATTTTTTCAAAATAAAAACTAATATTCTTGAAATATCAACCATGTAGGTATTGAAAATGTGTTTCTTAACGCCGGTAGCACACCTCCGCCGCGAAACCATAACCATAAACCGTTTCGCGGCGGAGGTGTGCTACCGGCGTTAAGCTTTTTCAGGCATTACAATATCTTTCAATAACTGGGTTATTGTAACGATAGTCCGTTGCAACTGCGGGCAGTTGTAACGGACTATCATTACAATAACCCAGTTTCCTACGATAGGAACGGGGACTATCTGCAGAAGTGCAGGAAAACCCTAGGGATTTTGCGAAAGCACGGATATTTAGGCAATGGTGAAAACATTTCTGCGACTAGTTTGGGAGTAACGCCAAGGGTTTTTTACATAAATGATCGTGACTTGGTCGAATTATTTTGCACGAAAACTGAAAACAAAAAAAAAAAACATATTCCAGTTGATTCTTTGGTCTCATTAATACCCTAGAGTTAGGGGATATCAAAAGGAATACGTCGTTAAAGGAAAACAGGTAACTCTTACGTGTCAAACTAAAGAATCAATCAATAAGGTCATTTTCAAATACGCGGAATTTCATTTTGGCAACAAAAACAATGTCAAGGCGTAATATAAGTCATCACTTCATCAGTATGCTCACTTAACACGTCTCTAGACGTTTCCTTTACAATGTATCCTTAAGGGACCAAGGAAACTCATGCGCATTGTTTGCTGTGCGAAGGAAAAGTGTATGGCGATAATAAATCTTCTGAGAATGTGTTAGGTTGTTGTTGTTGTTGTTTGTTTGTTAATTATCAGGCTTAGTGGCAACAGAAGGTTTTCTTGTATCCATACTAATATTAAGAATTCAGCTGGGCTGGGCAGCTTTTGGGAAGCTCCGTCGAGTCTTCTCGTCGCGTATTCCGCAGAGCCTAAAGACTAAAGTCTTCAATCAGTGCGTCCTGCCTGTCATGACTTACGGAGCCGAAACGTGGACACTCACGGTACGGCTGGTCCATAAATTCAAGGTCGCTCAGCGAGCTATGGAACGAGCTATGTTTGGAGTATCTCTGAGAGATAAAATCCGGAATGAGGTAATGCGGCAGAGAACCAAAGTTATTGACATAGCTCACAGAATAAGCAAGCTGAAGTGGCAATGGGCCGGCCGTATTAGCCGTAGAACCGATGACCGTTGGGGTCGGCAAACGTAAGGTAGGACGCCCTCAGGCTAGGTGGAGCGACGATCTTCGCAGGGTGGCTGGTAGGAGCTGGATGAGAGCTGCCGAGAATCGAGCTGTATGGCGTGCAATTGGAGAGGCCTATGTCCAGCAGTGGACTGCTATAGGCTGATGATGATGATGATGATACTAATATTACAAATGCGAAACTATGTCTGTCTGTCACCTTTTCACGCCTTAACGGAGTTGGACGGATACTTAGGCCCGTATTACAGATCCTCACTCAAAACTCAAGCATTACTTAAAACTAGATTAAAGCCTTTTGATTGGTTGAAACCAGTTATACGTCATGCTTGAGTGTGGAGTGAAGTTCTGTAATACGGGCCTTAGACATGACGTGCGGGGTACTTGCGTAACACACAGTAGTTACAGTAGCAATGGCTTACATTTTGACAGTTCAACAACATTCATTGCGTTATTTACCTTGTTGAGCAGACAAATATTTCGGACATATGAAGTAATGGAATAGCAATATCCTTCATAATCATTCAGATTATGATTGAAAGTGTGTTACGCAATTAGGGTGGTAGGTTACGACGAAGGATACTTTGAAGCGTGAAGGTTGGGAGATACGTTCGCTAGTTATACCTTATTGTCTAATTAATTTATTTGTCATTGCTCCATTTTTTAATTCTTTTTACCTATTGTGGTACAGTAATCTTATTCTAGGTGCATCGTCTTCACATATAATATGTAATTGATGTATACAAAATATTGTAAAATATTTTTAAAGAGTAACGGTGGAGTTTCTTGCCCATTCTTCTCCATACGAAAACTACCTTTTGGAAGGGGCAACTAGAATCAGAGGGCCAATTCTCTTACTTAAAAATCAATCACATTCAAGTCGCAATCTGTCAAACTTGTCAAAAATGTAGTTTAATTGATGGTTTTTGACAGATTGCGAATGCGATGTGAATGTGAACGTTCTAGGGAATTGCCCCACTGTTCTATTTCTTTGTTTTTTTTGAAGTGCCTTGTATGTGCCTATTTGAAATAAATTATTTGACTTTGACTTTGTCTAATGAAGTCTATTTTTAACCGACTTCTTCAAAAAGGAGGAGGTTCTCAATTCGTCTGCATGTTTTTTTTTTTTTTTGTATGTATGTTACGCGATTACTCCGCCAATTATGAATCGATTTTGATGATTCTTTTTTTGTTTGGTAGGTCATACTTCAGAGGTGGTCCCATATAAATTTAATTAATTTTGCTTGCGTAGTTTTTGAGTTAGCTTCAATAATTTTTCTCACTTTGCTATGTAGATGATATAATTATTTCACTCCGTCACTGTTATTTACATAGCAGATAACGGTATACGAATTTGTGTGAGGTAGGTACCACAACTAAAAAGTGAAAAATAAAAACTTTTTACAAAAAAAAAACAACCGACTTAAAAAAGCAAACACAAAAAAGTGAAAAATAACTTTAATTTCGGAAGTCGGTGGCAAAAAACGAAAATTGAAAATCAGACACCGACTTTACTTTACTTTACTTTACCGACTTCGATTGTCTAATGCTCAACGCGTCACTAAAAGTCAAGACAAACAGAGATAAACGTGAAGAAAATTATTAAGCTTCGTCTGAGATGAAAAATTATGGAAAACTCAAAAGGTCGATAAAAAGCGAATCGCATAATTATTGCTGGCAATAAAGGTGTGACTGATCGAGCAATTAAAAACTTGTTAAACAAATGAAAACCAGTTGGATGAGTTACTGACTCCTGTGTTCGATATAAAGTTACGTTTAAAGTAAAGAAAATGAATAACGTATTCTTCTGAGTTTACACAATTTTTTTTGCCAGTTTAATTTCAAAATTGATTACAGGAATTATTGCAAGTAGTCAGAAAGTCTGACAACTAGTCTTACCAAGGGGTATCGTATTACCCAGTTACTGTTGTGGAGGTCAAATAGGCAGTCGCTCCATGTAAAATACTGGTATTGAGCTGCATTCGGTTAAACTGGAAGGCGACCCCATCATATTGTTGCAAAAATCTGCTCAACAACGTAAAAGTCAAAGTCAAAGTCAAATAATTTATTTCAAGTAGGCACATTAAAGGCTCTTTTGAACGTCGAATTTTGTTGAACTGACAAAATGAAGCAGATTTGTCTTAATCGGTTACGAAATAAAGTTACGCAATTAGATAGGTAGGTATTTAACGGAATTTATAAAAAAATTCACACCTATTATACTTACCGACCTATTACTTTTCTTTTACTCCATCCATATTCCAGCCAGCAACCCCACATTCAAAAGACAATAGAATAGAACACAACCTCGTGCATCTAGTTTCATTGTTTCTATTTAAAAGTAAAAGAGTATGGAATTCCTCGGGGAGCGATGCACGCGTCTATTTTCGTACGCTTATTCACAGAACGCATTATCTCACATTCTTTGGTTAAACACTGAGGTAACACTGGATAATCGTGGAATTTAAATTATGTTGTGATTAACGTCAGAATTGCAAAGAAAGTAGGTAAGCAAGTAGTTTGAGGCTAAAGTGATCTTCGTCTTCAAAGTACTTATGTTATCATGATAGGGATTTTCTTAGGAGGGGCTTGTGGCTTTGTAATAACAGCCGCACGGGTCGATCGATAGAAGTTATTATTTATTGCTTTAAGGCTCTTACACACAGGGGCGATTCGCCGCGCGACGCGATGCCGCCGCATTGTTCGCCGTGAAGTTTTCTCAGAAATTGTTTTGTTAAAATTCGCGTCGCGCGGCGAATCGCCCCAGTGTGTAAGAGCCTTAAAGCAATAAATAATAACTGAAGTTTTAAATCTGGCTCTTAGGCATCTTCGATACTACCAAACTTTTTAATAAGTATGAAAATAATAAACGAGATAATAATAATAAGTTTAGGTATTTTCTTTTTTTTACATAAGTAGGTACAGTAGTAGTGTTTAAAACTAGCATAAGGATAATGTTTACATTTATGAGAGACTGGTGCTTGAAATAGGCATTCGATAATAGATAAGTGGCGCTAGTACCATTGCGGTTCTTGCGTTAAGGAAAACTACCACTCCGATACTAAAAAACATTGAAGACACATAGTATCAATATAGGTACATTATTAGCAATATTTTTTATTGCCCAACTACTTTTTCCGACCAGGAATTTTCTCAAAAAAAAACTAACATTCTTCCAGCCGTTACACGAAAAGACGAAAACAATCATAAAACAATTGACAATCTTATCTGGTTCATACGTATTTAAAAAAACGAAGGTTGTACCTTCGTACCTTTAAGTATAGCTGTAAATTGCTTCACCATTATCACTGACACAAATGCTCAGTTACGGGGCCATCAACTCATTCGAGTCGTACCTAAAATTATTTAACTTGTACAGAGTAAAGACTAATTGGACACTTTTAATGTATTATGTAGTAAGTAAAAGATCTCAGAATGATTGTGTTATTACTTTATTTTAATAGTCTTTAGGAAATAAGTAGGTAGGTACATGACGTCAATGAAAATCTTTTTATTATTTATTTATAATTGTTAGATCATGTAACTTCGCTTCGGAAAAATATAACTATAGAAAAAAGATCAAGAACAATACTTTGAGCCAGCGATAGATCGGCGAATTTTTCGCACGGTTTTTGTTACTTTAGGAAATCCAATCACAGTTAAAGGCTAGAAACAGCGGTCTCGGTCAAACCGACAGTGTTTCCTGTTTCGCGCGAAATGCGCAGCGAGGCAGGGGCCAGCATTGACGACTGAGCAGCGGGTCGCCCCGAGCGACGTGAGCGTTGATGAATGAGCGGCCTGAACGGCCTCTCGCTGCGCACATACCTAAGGTGCGGAATAGCGGTGCTCGACCAAACATATAGTTTAGTCGGTTAAAAAACGTAATTATTTCCCTATGAAATGGAATAATTACGGAACCAAAGGGTTTGGTTCCGTAATTATTTTTATTAATTCTTTAATATGTACCTACAGCTGTCAACGGAAGTAAGCTTATAAAAGTACAATCTAGAAAATAAGTAGGTAATGGAAAATTAAGAACTTTATTTCATATCGCACTGTGACATTCACTTGTATAGTAGGTATTGTTGTTAAACAAGTAGACTTTATCTCAAATCCGTGCAGATCACAAACAATATCATTTTCCATGTAAAACGTGATTGTCCTTTGCGATGATATCTGAGTTTCGTAGAAACTGGCTTTTAATACAATCCATCAGTTGATTGATGGAGTCATTCAAGAAATTCATCAATCTAAAGACGATACAAGGACGAAAATGTAGAGAATTATTCATCATTCGTGCAACAGAGTTCAATAGAAATTCTATTTTTTATTAAAACATCAAATTCCAGCTTGTAGAAGATGTAGAAATGTAGATCATTTGCGTATGTGAAATTAAATTAATTAAAATTGTTTATTTTGTAAATAGGATATCGGAGTCACTTATCACGTCATATTATAAAATAAAAAAGTAAGCTAGATGAAGTCGATATTTTTATCGAAATTATCGAATAACTTCTCCCGCTCTGGGCGGAGCGGGAGGGCGTGTCAGACTCTTACTGATTAAAACCTACCCGTGTTCCTTTAGTTGCCTGTAAGTTGCCAGAGGCCACGGTATTCCTTTAGGACTTTCCCACGACCCCGGCAGCCATTGGCCCTAGCCTAGCGGACCCCTCCAGTTGTGTTGACATCTCTTTGAGGCGCGCGTGGAAAACAACGCGCCGTCGACCCGGGCCTGGTTCATATCAGAAGATGCCCTGAGAAGAAAATGGCGAAACAAACTCAAACGAAGCCTGGGACAGTATTTGCCTCAGAAGCTAGTCAAGAAGTGGTTCTGAACAGAACCACTAAATCCAAATGGCTCTGAACGCCATTGTTGTGTTCAGAGCCATTTAGAGCCTCCCGAGGTCCCCCGGTCATTTAGAAGGCTCAGGATGACCTGAAAGCCTCTAAATGACCGGGTTTTGCAAACTACTTCGAGGATTTACCCGTGATAGGGGAATAAATAAAATGTAATCTCCTTTACTTCTCAGAATTTGCACATGCTTATCATCATTTGCGACGAGGTCTCGCCCTAATAGTAATAATATCTTGGTTTTCATTGACTCAGCTTCATTAATAACATCATGCACGTTTTCCTTATTATGTTAGTTATATGGTCCCATGTTTCGTATGTTTTAAGGTATTTTAAATAAATAAAATGTTTAATTATTGAAACGACATTTTTTGCGTCCATTAGGCACGCATGGTATTGCCAAAAATGGACAAATTATTTGCAAAATGCAGAACTTTCAAGGCTTTTTGCGTATGGCGTTTAGCAGACGGCTCATTCAAGCAACATTTTTTCTTTCACATGTTCATAAAGTAATAGATTTATTTTAATTCAATAATTAGCGTTTGTTAATGTCTAATTAGTCACTTGAAAAGTTTCAACTCGGTAAACCTCTAAACGCTGCAAAAGAAAAAGACTACCTACGCTACATGTTACCTAAAAGTTTCGGTATTTGCGACTGAAAATACGAACATAACCTTTTCCAATATCGATTGATGAGACCGAGCTAGAATACCTACGTATCGTCACAGTATAAATAACTAACAGTGAATGAAAAATACTTTGTATTCAACAGGAAGGGACTCATTTCGAGCATTTGATAAATTGATTAATTTTGTATTAAAAATGTAAAATTCATGATCTTCCTTTTATTTGTGACGCTATGTTATTTAATAAAAAAATAATCCTTATGATGAAGCCTTTCGATCGGTATGATAAAGCTACAGGGTGATTATTTTTCTCATGTAACGGGTTCGATTCCCGGTTCAACTATGTAATTATTTAAATATCTATGAATGCAGTTTTAAATTGTTTTTGTAATTCAAATAATGTCTTCTTTCAGTAAAATGTCCCATCTACAATATTCAAGGTACTTTCCCTCCATGTGGCATATCCGTGGGACGACCTGGCTATATACTGAGATTTCGAAGCGCGTCGTTTCGGCCGTTTTCTATGAAGATAAAATAATGTTACTTTTATATTTTTATACTGTGCTATCGTCCAGAAGAAACATTGTACATAAAATGCGTCATTAAAGTTATCCATACTAATAATGTTATAAATTCGAAAGTAACTCTGTCTGTCTGTCTGTTTGAATGTTCTTCACGCCTAAACCACTGAACGAATTGGCAAGGAGATAGATGGCACCCTGGGGAAGGACATACTTTTTATCTACATACCACGCGGGCAAAGCCGCGGGCGGAAGCTAGTTACTTATAATTAATAACAATAGCACGCGCGATCGTAATCGAAAGGTAGTCGTAAGCAAATCATCGCATTATAATAATTGTTGACTACAGTGCTCGTGACGTTCGCTTCCGTTGCGTCACTACTTATTATTATCGTTCGTTTGTTTACCTTCTGTATCTCTAAATGACGATGTAAAAGTCATTATTTTTAGGGTTAACCCTGTACCGTAAAACCCGTTGTACCCTTATAAAATCACTTATTTTTTTACAGACAAACCCCGAAAAATCGTCTGAAAGAACGAGATGCGTAGATATTTTAATCAAGCCAAGAAGTTGGATGGTTGAAGTTGGAAGCCAAGAAGTGATTACCTTCTGTATCTCTAAATGACGATGTAAAAGTCATTATTTTTAGGGTTAACCCTGTACCGTAAAACCCGTTGTACCCTTATAAAATCACCTATTTTTTTACAGACAAACCCCGAAAAATCGTCTGAAAGAACGAAATGGAAAGAACGAGATGCGTAGATATTTTAATCAAGCCAAGAAGTTGGATGGTCTTCTTAGTTACAACGAAAGGTTAACCTACAATTATGTCATAGACTTGTTAATTCTTTTCATGTGGGTATCATTACAAAAACACACACACACACACACACAATAATTTTTATTTTTGACATTGTGAAATTTCTAGATTTATATCTGTATTTTTTATGGTTTAGATACTTATTAAAGAGTATTCTATTCTATCTATCATCATCAACATTTCAGCTGGAAGAACTCCACTGCTAGATACAGGCCTCATGAGCACCATCACTTCGACCGGTTGTGTGCAACCTGCATCCAGCGGATTCAACGGATAAAGCTATATTTTTTTAAATATAGCTTTATATACATATATATTTAATTTTAAAATCAATTAGGTACTATCTTGTTTAAAAATATTGAATAGGATGGATACTGAAAATTAGTGCAAACGACACTGTAAATAAACATTTTGCTGTTCGCAACGAATAATTGAATATCCTGTTAGAAGTTTACGTTAATTACATCCGATAAAATATTTATTTCGTGTTGGAGGTACAGTGAGACATATGGTACAAATATGTACCAACGCAGGGGGCAGTGACGATACCATCGGATAGGCAGCTTGTCCCAACCAATTTAGTAATTCTCATTATAATTTTGTGCTGTTCTTGTTAGTAAACGTGGCAATTACATCCATACCAGTTTTTCGTTTGGGAAGCTTATTATCGCAAAAACCTATCCTAACTCTTTCAGGATATCATATTGATCAGGTTCGCGTCACGTGGATTTCTGTTTCTGCCTACCCCCCTGGGAAAAAGGCGTTAGTGTATGTAACCTACAAAAGTAAAATACAAAACACGCTCTTTAACTATTTAACATGATCATCACGTGGCTGTAATGATCACATTTAACATGACTATCCATTGTATGTTATAAATAACAATAGGTACAAATAAAATTATACAATAATAGAATTTCCGATCTACGGTTCCGGTTGTTAAGGTTCCCGGCGATGACGGAAACATTGCACATTAAGACTTACTTGTACATCTAATAATTTATTCATTATCATTATTATGGTTGAATGGACAAGGTGTGTGGTATCAATGATCATGTATTGTGTATGTGTGTACAGGTGGTGTTAAATTGTGATATCTGAAGAGTTCTAGATTTATGGCAACATTGGCACATTATTCCTGGCACTGGCACACAATAAATATGATAAAAAGGGCTGTTAAAATTCTGTGCCAAAATCATCTTATCCAATCCTAATGTATAATATCCAAACTTAATCCATACTATCCATAATAATATTATAAATTCGAAAATAACTGTCTGTCTGTCTGTCTGTATGTTACCTTTTCACGCCTAAACCATTGAACGGATTTCGATAAAATTTGGCAAGGAGATAGATGGCATCCCGGGGAAGGACAAAGGCTACCTTTTGTCGACATACCACCCTGATTATGATGGAAAAGCCCAAAGGAATTGTGTCATAGTCATTATGTATAGGCTTTTGGCCACTGACAGCTGGTGAGGTTTGGTAAATAACCGTCAAAAGTTATTACAGGATAACAAGATAAACGAAACCACAGTATTTGTTTTCGTACCATGCATTCGCGGTCTCCAACCTGAGATCCATTATCGAATAACCAAAAAATCATAAAAAAATGTTTTGAGGAAAAACAACATCCTATAGGAACGCACGTTACTTACCTATTACCTACAAAAAATATTTACATCACAAATCACAATGAAACCTTGGCAATCAGGAAAAGTATGATGAAAGAAGAATTTACTGTCTCTGTCACATAAGTAGGTATACCTACTATAAAGCTGTCAATCAGCTATCTAATTGCGTAACTTATTTGCGTACCTTACCGATTAAGACTATCGTACCGATTAAGAGTAATTTGTTTAATTTTGGCAGCTCAACAACATTCATTGCGATATTTACGTTGTTGAGCAGATTTTTTTTTCTCGATATTAGGAAGGAATGGTTTAGAGATTTGTGTCAAATCGATTCCAATTCTGATTGATCGCCTGCTATAATAGGAAGCACCTCTTCAAATCAAGAGATGATAAAGGAAACTGAGGGCCTAGACAAGTGACAATCGCTTCGAAAGCGTTTCGTATTTCTACAACGACTTTCAACAGAATCGACATTAGCTTTTCGATAGCTTATGTCAGTCCTATACATTTTTGCCTTTTCCATTATCGTTATCGCTGATAGGATGTCACTTTGTCTAGGCCCTCTGATAATATAATCGCATGCGAAGATAATTATAGAGTCATAGGTATCTATTTGGACCTAAAGCCGTATTCATTTTGAAAAGGCGTCCCAAACCTTGGGAAAAGGATGATAATGTAGCTTGCCACATACAGCTTTCTATATGAATAGCTTCAATATTATCTGCCAAGCATTCTACGTCATCTGTTGAATCTACCTCCTGTCATGGAAACGTTGTATGGGCTTTGCTTCTGCCTTTATTGTGGTTTTCTGGTGAATAGCAGGTATCATTAAAAACTTTTTACATAAAAAAAACAACCGACTTCAAAAAACAAACACAAAAAAAGTGAAAATTAACTTTAATTTCGGAAGTCGGTGGCAAATAACGAAAATTGAAAAGCAGACACCGACTAAACCGAAAGTTTTTATTTTTCACTTTTTAGTTGTGGTAAATAACAGTGACGGAGTGAAATAATTATATCGTCTATATAGCAAAGTGGGAAAAATACGTAATTATGGAAGCTAACTCAAAAACTACGCAAGCAAAATTAATAATATTTATATGGGACCACCTCTGAAGCATGACCTACCAAACAAAAAAAGAACCATCAAATTCATAATTGGCGGAGTAATCGCGTAACATATATACAAAAAAAGCAGACGAATTGAGAACCTCCTCTTTTTTGAAAAAGTCGGTTAAAAAAAAACAAAGTGATTGGGAGTCGCCGTTCCTTTCAATTTGGTTCAAGTTCAGCAGCTCAACTGATAAAATTATTCTAAACTAATTACATCGTAAACCTAAACATAGTTAATTAATAAATTATTGAGAATGGTTTAAGAAAATGCCTAGCCAGTCATTATTAAACAATTTAGTACTTTAGTGACCTCCTCGGACCGCCTTGACCGATTTACCCAGTCGGTGGAAAATCTTCTGAGGATTATTCGCTTTAGTTCCGAGTATTCGCGATAAATCCAGTAAAAAAGTTGCGTGTTGTCAACGTTTATCGATGAAAGTATCGATTACTGGTTTTCGCTTAGCGTCCTTATTATGTAGAATTGTAGAGTCACCACGAAATCTTTAAAAAATAAAGGACAATTTGTTTTGTGTCATTCTGCCAATTCCTTTCGAGTCGACAACTCGACAAGCTTTGCAAACTTAATTAGAATTTATAATCGTGTCTCAAGATTAAACACAGAGATAGCAGATGTCTACCGAATAACAGTTACTTCCCGCTGTATTGCTCTCCATTATTTTTTAATTGCCTCCGCTGATTAATGTCTCATGCTGTCAAACGCCAAGGTTGATGCAGACCAGTTGCATATTTTTTGCTAATAAAAGTTCAAATGTTTCTTTCACGAGAATTCGTCTGGTGCAAGTTTAAGAGATGTTACATCATCCACGTGAGTCAGCGAGGACTTGTTGACGAATTTGTTTCTTGTTTCATTGCTGTCAACATTTGAGACAATTGTATGCAAATGAGGCTGTAGTGTTCAATGGAAGGCGTCTCTTGTTGATGTTGTCGTCATTGTAAAGTCATAGTAAGCGCGTGTACACACGTTTTGGCATCATATTGCGTGTTTCGTTTGTTCATGGCTATTTGGAATTTCATCCAAGTGTTGTTGACATACGACCGTGCTATTTTCTTTTGATAATGATGCTGAGTGCGCTATTTTCTCTTCTACATCCGCATTCATCAGCGTATTCTTTATCAGTTTCGAGATTATTAAACCTGTCTCAGATTCGAATGTGATTGCTTTACCTTCAAGTGCCTTCAACTCTTATTTATTGAAGTACTTACCTATCTCATCTGCCTAGCCTTTTCCCAATGGGATCGGCTTCCAGTCTAACTGGATGCAGCTGACTACCAGAATTTTACATGCAGCGACTGCCTATCTTACCTCCACAACCCAATAACTGGGTAATTTTATGATACCTCTTGGTAAGTACTTACCTATCTATTTAATTTATTTCAATCACATAATCATCAAGAAGGAAAATCTAATCCGGTTGATGTAATTTAGTTGTAAAGTTACATAAAATATTAGTACCTATGACTTAGTACTTCATAATGATTGAGCATGGTAATGAACAGTTTTTATAAACAGCAAAAAATAATAAATCACCGCTTTATTGATGTTGGTAGAAGCTCATTAAATTAGCCACGGTGTTAAAAAGTAAAGGGCACAGAAATAACAAAAATATTACCTAATTGAAAATTGTTCAGTTTTTATAATTCCTGATTTAATCTACCTAATTAAAGTCTTCCTTTTAAGGCAACTAATTAGCTGCAATTAAAAATAAAATCTAACAATAGATTTTAAATTCATATAATTTTATTCTCAAAATGGTCTGAAATCTTCCTACCTATTAGGTATGCGTGGGGAAATCCTCTCGAATAACCTTTTAATTGTAGAAGCCGCAGGGTCCAGAAACTAGTACCTATTGAAACTTCAGATGCTAAGGGATCTCCAGTAGGAGGCCTCCTGTGCCTCCTGTGCCGAAGACCTTTTCGGGTGTTATTGGTCTTCGTAACCTTCGCTATCTTACGGCAGAATGAGATCACTAAGCACGTGCTACCGATATCGGCGTGTAGCCTGGTTTTGGTACCAGCCTGGTCGGTCAGCGAGGCTGTTTACTACATCGGAAGGTCCACTCTACCTAACTCTAGCTGATTTGACGATAATTAAATAATTAACGACACGAAGTTCTATTCTTGGATGTGGAATAGATCATTGCATTATTAATTTTACATCAATTGAAATCCTCATCTAGATATGTACCTACCTATCTAGGTACCATCTCTTTTTCCATTGCAAAATGCATCCCGGGGGTACGAGTAGTAAACTAAATGTAAAGTCATTAGGTACTTTGTAAATTGCTGCCCCCTTATCGGGTTGATGGCAGGTGCTACATCCCTTGTGAATGTAGCATCTCCTTACCACATAAGTGCAATAAAATATTTGAGTTTCATTCCCAGCGTCAGAAATCCAGCAAATATTGCAATTATAAACCCAACACGGATATCAGAGTAATTAGAAACTCCGTACCACAGTACAGGGGGGCAAGTCTACTAATTTACTAACGTGTCAGTGGTCTCGCAATGATCAGTTTTTGACAGATTTTGTATGGCATATCTGTCAAAAACTGATCATTGTGAGACCACTGACACGTTTGTAAATTAGTAGACTTGGCCCCCTGTAGGTACCTTCGTTTTTACGCAACAGAGCAGAGCTTCTATTTTTTTTTCTTTTAATTAGGTACCGAAATTTTAATCATTCTGATTCACCGCGTTTGCCGAGACAAATGGAGGTCATTTCAGATTAAATCTGAGTATTAAGAAGGGGATTTTAGACATTCTTCTTGGAAGACCTAAGACGTAGTGACGCACAGAGATAATACCTCTATTTACAAAATTATGCCTTTGTGGAATCGTGCCTTCCTCAATTAACTATGTCTCAGGTATAGTACCTACTAAAATGTACCTACTACCTACATACCTACCTAAAGAATGTTCTGGTCAGCAATGCAGCTGAATACCTACCAGTAATTTACATGAAGCGACTGCCTATATGACCTCCACATCCCAGTTACTGGGTAATACGATACCCCTGGTTGTCAGACTTTCGGGCTTCTAGCGACCCGTAACGTGACCAACGGCTTAACGTGTTTTCCGAGGCACTGATGGGTCTCAATATTTAATTTATGGTAACCCATCCACTAACCGACCGCGGCAAGCGTAGCTTAACCTTAGTTAGTTCAACCCGAGCGGCTGTTATTATTTAACCACCAGCCCCTCGCTTTAAAGTAAAATACAAGGCAAGTTCGATTTGTAATGATAATTCAATGTCGTTATTGGTAATTCAATTCACTCATTCTAATTTCAGGATAAGCGAGCACAGTCGCAAACAAAAATAAAGGTGTGGCGATGGATGCTATATTTGCATAAGTATATTTGTTTTGAAAGACAAAAGACTCGAGTAGTGACGAAGTGACGACGCGGACGCATCGGTTCAGTCAGGCGAGACGATCAACGAACGTGACCTTCAGTAGACTGACCATGCTGTGGATATGGACAGTCCTAGTAATTCTTTTTATAATTTGTAGCATTATTCCTTCATTCCTAAGGTCACGCTTAGATTTATTTGATAAAATAGTTAATTGATTCTGGTATGACTTTACGTCGTGTTCTGGTTTACAACTGGTCAATCGTCATCCTGAGGATGCGTCGTTGAGAGGTGAAACACGTGTCGATTTCTTACAAGGTTTTTTGAAGAATAGTTAAGCGGAATATCGGTTACTAAATAATTAAATATATCTACGTCTATTGTATTTTATTTAATAATCTTGCTAACAATGACGTTCTTTCAGGTCACTGCTTTAATTCAATGTTATGGCATTGTATTATTATGATTTATTATTATGCCTGTACTTATTTTATTACCTAAATAATCAGTTCTAGGAACTTTCTAGAAGGTTTTCTAGACTGTAACACTGGCGAGGCCTAACCTAGGACAGCTGAAAGCCAGGGGCATAAAGTACAGCTGTCATTGTTCCGTGTCGGACAAGGTCGGCTGATGTAACACACGCGTGCATTGCAGCAGACACGCCGGTCAATGACCTTGCCGGCACGGTCTATCGCAAATGGAAATTATGGCGAACATCGCGAATGTTAATGTAAGTACGTAAGTAAGTAGGTATGTACCTAGATTTCAATTGCGAGCACTAGACCAATGAGACAGTTTGTTGGTCTAGTGGATGTCAGTGCGATTGCTGAGCATGGGGTCTCGGGTTCGTTCCCAAGTAGAGCAATGTGTTTTTGTTTTTTTTTTTTGTGAGAATTTCTCATCTCAGTCATAAGTTCATAACCCCGAGGGTGTGAACCCGATTGATGGCATACCTACATCACCAGCCGGTGTAGGTATTCTGTAAAATTCACACCGTGAAAACTTAAATGAAATGAGCTGTCAATAGTGTCCATTCCTAACGTAGCCTAACATCAGATGAAATTACAGCTCACTTCACCAGTTTTCACGGTGAGATTTTTACAGAATAGATCAGCAGGAATACTCAGCAATAGCTCATGGCTAAGTAATAACAGTCGCACGGGTCGATCCATCAGGTTAAGCTACGCTTGCCGGGGTTGGTCCGTAGATGGGTGACCATCTTTACATAACGAGACTCCTCCGTGCCTCGGAAAGCACGTTTAGCCGTTGGTCCCGGCTGTCATTCCAGGATCTTTGACAGTCGTTACCTGGTCGTCAGAAGCCCGAAACCCAGTTACTGGGTTGTGGGGATCAGATAGGCAGTCGCTCCATGTAAAATACAGGTATTCAGCTGCATCCGGTTAAACTGGAAGTCCGACCCCAACATAGTTGGGAAAAGGCTAGGCAGATTGACCAGCAGGAATACTTAGTGGGGTACAGTGAAGGTAGTAAGTCTGTCACCGTGTGGCGCCACCCCACGGAGGTACGTAGGAGTATTACTATTTACTGGATCTGTCTCCTGGCGGGCGAGATGAACGGACGACATTGTTTCCATCGCATGTAGTGTAGTTGATAGTAGAGCCTATCCAATTGCATAACACAAATAAAATGTCAATTATCATTCATGTCATATCATTTTGACAGTTCATCCACGTTCTTTGCGTTGTTGAGCAGACGAATTTTTCAAACCTATGAAGCAATGGATTATTAGTATCCTTAGGTGATCCCTTAGGGTGCTGGATGCGACTGGCACTGGACACAAACCACACCTTACTTTTCATAGTCACCATGTCATGGTGACTATGAAAAGTAAGGATGAGAGAAAATTATTATTAATACCTACCTATTCCGATCTATGCTACTTCAAACTATGCAGGCACTAATTCGCAACACTCCCTTTTCACCTTGAGCACAAACTGCACGTCAACCTTAACTCAACTCAACCTTTTCGGAAGTAATATTTTATCTACAAGATCGCAGCAATCTCGACATCTCAGATCTCGAAGCGGAACTAAAAGTAGGAAGTGCAAATAATATACGGAAAAACCTAACGATATCTTTATGTCTGCTTTAAAATACAAAGGAGGTAAGTTGTAATCGATACCTAATAGGGCCTTCAATCAATCACACTAAGAACACTGATTCTATAAATGATGTCTTCTAGATACTTAAGAGGATTAGATAGGGTTACCTATCTTATTTATTTATAAAAGGTATTTAATAAATATTACCTAAGGTTTTATAGACAGATCTCAAATCAATCAATTAGTTACCTGCCGATAAAGAATTGCCGTCCGTATTGCCTAAGTACAAATAATTCTTTGTTGTTTGTTGTACGAAAATGCTATCAATCAGTTTCAAGTTCAAGTTCGTATCATAATAGAAGCGATGTAGGTACCTTTCCATTTATGGGATTTGGAACACCTTCAACGATGATTTATTTTAAAAATCACCCTAAAGGCTCTTGCATACTGGGGCGATTCCCCAAGTAGCACAGATAGCTGTATAACTACCCACTTTTAGACCTATTTGAAACTCTATGCGTATTAAGACTCTTTTAAGAGTACACTGGTGATCCTACAGCTGCATAGTAGCTGTCAGTGATATTTAAACAGGTTAGGCTGATTAAGAGCTGTATTAAGCCTGATTAAGACCGACAAAACTACCATTAATACGCTAAGAGGATAAAGGTATATTTTCAACGACTCTATTCAGCTTTTAACCTTTTCTAATGCCTGAATCGTAGTAAGGGCTGTTTAGTGGATGAAATTACGCCAAATGCTGTATAAGAAGGTATTTGTGAACTCCTATTATACTGACTTATTAAAGGGCCACATGTGAACTATTATGACGTTAAAAGCTGTATAATGGATGATTCGTGGCCCACATTACAGCTTATTGCTGAATATGTCTACTGCTAATTAGCCCATATACTGCCATTGATAGTGTCTGAATAGCGGTTGTTTAAACATTCACTAGATGCCTCGCAGCTGAATTAACAGCTTATAGCTGCATACAGTTTACATGTGTAATTTTATTCAGTTTTTTGCTGATTAACAGTACACTAGTGAACTATTAAACAGCCTTTTGCAGCATATAAGAGTTTTAACTATTCACGTCGCTGTTTAACATTGTATTGTATAACCTATAAATATACTGATTCATTTTTCAACTTTTATGATGTTTTGTGTATGAATTAGGAATGTATTGCATTAGTTTTTACTTCCTGATAACATAATAATAACTTTTTGTCTTATAATTCTTTTCAAAGCACTAAACATTTTTTATTCATGTTTTCATCACGGCTTATTTATATCACAAAACTAATTAAAAACAGAATATTTTCGTGGGGCATTAAAATTTTCTTAGACAATATATATGTATAATGTCAGTGAAATTACATGTATGTAAGAGCCTTAATACAACCGACTTCCAAAAAAAAACACTGAAAAAGTGAAAAATAACTTTAATTTCGGAAGTCGGTGGCAAAAATTGAAAAACAAAGACACCGACTTCCGAAATTAAAGTTATTTTTCACCTTTGGAAGTCGGTTGTTTTTTTTTTTTGTAAAATGTTTTTATTTTTCACTTTTTAGTTGTGGTAGGTACCTACCCCACACAAATTCGTATACCGTTATCTGCTATGTAAATAACAGTGACGGAGTCAACTAAGATAATAATTATCGTCTACATACGTAAAGTGGGAAAAATACATAATTATTGAAGCTAACTCAAAAACTACACAAGCAAAATTAATAAAATTTATATGGGACCACCTCTGAAGCATGACCTACCAAACAAAAAAGAATCATCAAAATCGATTCATAATTGGCGGAGTAATCGTGTAACAAACATACAAAAAAAAAAAACATACAGACGAATTGAGAACCTCCTCCTTTTTGAAGAAGTCGGTTAAAAATAAGCACTTGCCTACTTTTAAAATTCGAAGTTTTTCTTCCTAGGACAGACTGGATGCGACAGTCGGAGAAACGCGTATGGCGCACTTTGGGATTTAGGTAGGTATAAGTACCTACATAAACGAACACGAATTTTGCTAGAAAGGTAGCTAAAAAAAAAACATTCCTCACCCTTCGAGGTCGCAGGAATTAATTGTAAGTGTTGAACTGCTGATGTAATGAATTAACCTGTTACAGCAGACGGTTCAACCTTATGTGGGGGTCAATTGTACTGATTATTTCGCTACAATGGTAGTAGATCGATAGTAAACTTTACGACAGACGGCGCGTAGGCGGTTACGAACTACGCAGTCATGTCTCGTTAATGGCTCGCGTTCATATAATTTATTTCAAAGGTCTAAA
Source organism: Lithophane semibrunnea (assembly GCA_947363905.1). Lineage (NCBI taxonomy): Eukaryota > Metazoa > Arthropoda > Insecta > Lepidoptera > Noctuidae > Lithophane > Lithophane semibrunnea. Next base: position 12,631,926 of record OX376197.1, on the reverse strand, counting down.
TTGATGTGAGACAATTTTGTAAAGCTTTATTAACCCATAAAAAAAAAGAATCTAGGCCCAAATGTAACATTTGGGTCTAGATAAAATTACCAAACTCTTTCCTCAAACTAGTGAGAATAGGGAATATGCATGTATTTTTTTAATATTTTTATTCGATAGTTTACATCGTCAAATAATAGTAAAAAAAAATTCGACGGCAAAAAAGCAATATAAAGTAGTTAAAAAAATGTTTAAAAATATCCAACCGATCCAGGCTATTTAAACGCCCTCCATTTGGCGCACTTGGTGTGGTGACGTGACAGTCCGTGAAAACAGACAAGCAACAGTCAAGTCAACGTCAAACACTCCTTTTTCTATGAGCCTTTGACATTGACTTGACACTTGTTGATTGACTTGACATTGACATTTTGATTGTTATCCCGGATTGTTACGTTACATCCGCTCTTAGCTTTTCAAGTATTTGAATTACCCACAGTTTCTTGGGACTTTAAAAAAATTAATTTCTCACTCAAAAAAGAAATTTTATTCAAAAATATTGATGGAGGCATAATTCTGAAGTAACATAGTTTATAAAAAAAAATATTTGACCCATATTTGAATCACATGCATTTTCCGTATTGGGAAATAGTAACACACAGCGAACGTTAGTCACATAGCGAGGGAGATGCGCAGCACGAGCTATGCGATGCATCGACAGTAGGGTAGGCACAGGGAGCGGCTGTGGCGCGGAGTGGTGTAGCTATGTGCAGAGTACATAGCTACAGCGCCTACAGCAGTCGCGCATCCATAGCTCCCATCATTCCATATAAAAAACGTAACTTTCCGTAACTGTTTCCACCAGTGCTATGCTGTAAGGATCAATGAATATGATTGGTGGATATAAAACCATCCATAGCAAAACATGTCTCTGGTTTTGTTTAGATACTCTCATAGGACATCCAGTGTGGATTTATTCCCTTTATGCCGAGTCCCGTTGTGTGTGAATGTCGAGCCGAAAACCTTGTCTCGCTTCTATTACCCCTATGTCGAGCTTAGTTTTCTGTCCCGTTTCTATTCCCTTTATGTCGAGTTTATTTACCACGCTTTTATTACCTTTATGTCGAGTGTAATAATATCATATTTTAGAAGTACAGTCACGTCCAATTAAATGTATACATGCACATAATTTAGAATCAATTTTTACACAAAAAAGAATTTAAAAACAACTAATAACTTTAACCATACAGTACTATGTACTACTATTATATTTTTTATTAACTATCAAAGTATGTAATAATATCAGTGTATATTTTTTAATATTCGAAATTATGTGCATTATGAAAAAGTACCTATCTTTTAAAACATTAAGTAAATCAATAACGCTAATTTAAAAGAGTTATTTACTTATTATAAAGCTATATCTTTTACATTTTCACTAATAGTGATGATTATACTGTGATTTATTTAGATTAAGAAAGTTACTTTTACAAGAAGAATTATTTTTTACTGTAAAACTATGCTGTTTAACATTTGCAACAATAGTGATGATTATACTTTGATTTATTTAGATTAAGAAAGTTACTTTTACAAGAAGAACTATTTTTTACTGTAAAACTATGCTGTTTAACATTTGCAACAATAGTGATGATTATACTTTGATTTATTTAGATTAAGAAAGTTATTTTTAGCAGAATTATTTATATACGTGATGATTAGACATCGGATTATATGCACTTTCAAAATGCCAAAATATGCATGCAAACATGCACTAAAAAAGGGTAAAATATGCACAATCAAAAAACATTTAAAATTAGAATTTACGTTTATTAGTATAGTTTTATGATCGCTTTGGTATTTTTTTGATGAAGGTATTCGCTTTTCGCAAACCTTGCAGAAAATCACAGTACCATCAGTCGTACCTGTACCTGTCGTCGACTGTACCTGTTCACCAAACTCGACATAAAGGTAATAGAAAGCGTAAAATATCAATACTTTGGAGAACAATAGACTTCCAGGCTCGACATAACGGGACTCGACATAAAGGGAATAAATCGCAGTGTGCTGGCTGAAGGCTATGTCAGATTTTTTTTTCTCTTCAGTACTACAGTATTCCGAATTCGAAACGAACAAGTCTTATCTCGTTTTTAGTTGTTTACACAACACTATCAAGCATGCCCTGTCCCACGAGTACGTACCTACTTACTTCATCGCATTCTTCATACAGAATGTTCAAAATAAAACGGCCAATCTCAGTCATCATTATCATTTAATGAATCTGTTATTTACAAAAGATTTCGGTGGACTTTGTCAACAATAAGCTTCTTTGCATGTTGTACCGTTAGCGCAAGCGAGGCGTGCGCTAGACTCCTTGAATAAACCTTTTAAAATTAACATTTTAACTGCTTATAGCAAACCCTTTGAATTCCTTCACACTAGGGCGCAAGTCACTATAAATGTTTAGCAACTTGTGTCCGAGACATGTTTCTGAAACAATTATTGTACCGACCGCTTAGCACATAATTCGGGGTACTGAACGTGCAACAGTAATAGGTATAGCGACTTGTGCTCTAACGTGGTTGAGATGAGCTCTAATTGAAAAAAAAACATTCTCACATTATAAATGGAGGCTTTTAGTTTTCTGTATTAGTATTAGAGTGGTCTTTTTCAGCCTGAAAACAACCGGAGCTTCAATTTTAACTATAACTCCTTACTTTCGAACATTAACTGGGGTTTCTTGTGAAAGATATTGTCAGCATTCAAAAGTAAGACTGCTACGTTTAAAACTACAAGTGAAAAACTAAAAGTATGCCTTTTGGCACAAAATACACGCGTCTCATAGGCACTCAAACGCCCGACCATGGTTGCCCCAACCATACAATTTTGAGGCAACCATGGTTGCCGGGCGTTAGAGTGCACAGAACGAAATGATGCGTAAGGCTACAGAAACACCAACGACGCGTTTCTTACTACACACAGTTAAAATGCTAAACATATTATCAAAATACATCGACTGAGCTGTTTACACACATAATGACAAATAAAACTATATATCAATTTCATCATTTAATAACTCATAATTTATCTAATGCATGCGCTCAATCAAAACAAATCCAACTAAAACAGAATCACAAATACAAAGGTAAACAGCTCGTAACATTTCAAATGAATATATAAACAATACTTTGAGCAAATACTGAATATGTAATTAAATAATATAAACATTCACAATGAATGACAATGTTAATGTGCTTCTCTATGCTTCCATTCAATGTTAATACATAAAAATCGCCTCTAAAAATAATCATGAGATAGTACAAATTCATGATTGTATTCGCGGTCGTAGAAATTAGACCAAAATATATCGTAGTCTGATTTTGTTACTTGGTTTTTACTTGGATCATCACGATCAACAATTAACTCTTCGGCTACATCGATACTTCAGTTAGCGTCTTCCCTCGACTCCTAAATAATTTTTAATCTTAAAAACATAATAACACTTTTGGTTTTTACATAAAGCTATATAACAACAGTAACATTAATTCATATTTTTCTGAATATTCCTTAATACGTTCTATACACTTTGTAACTTCATATCAGATTACATTAAACCTTATAAAAGAAACTTTTCATTAAAATTATCATTTACTTTATAGGCATACAATACAATACAGGTTGTTAAAAAGAAATATTCTCAATATTTTTTCACATTTATCACATAAAATACCTTCTCCTAACAGCTAATTGCCTTCCACATTCCTAACGATAAAGTACATCTAATGCTTAAAGCTAAATTATGCAATTTATTGACAGAAAAATATCTATGACAAAAATATATATCCTATAGTTCAGATATATACACAGTAATGTGGCAAGTACATAAGCCTATATGACGACACTATAAGTGTTTGGTATTGCATGTTAGATGCACGTACAATTGACTGCGTTCCGTTTCACTCACTCTATGTAAACTCACCTAATATTAGCGTATTTACACAAGTAGTTGTTCGTCACAATGGCACTATAAGAGTTCTATACAATGTCAAAGATTGGAAGTGAGAATAGTCACTGCAATTCGCATTGTACTTTAATGCCTCAAAAGTGCTTCATCAAGATTAGAATTAAGTGTACGCAAATGACGCTTAAAATCCGCTTCAAATATCTCTCTCGTCATAGAGTCGTATAGAAAAAAGCCAAGCTCGAAAAGTTTAACATAGTCTAGCAAGTTTAAAAGGCAAAATGCTACACTAACACGATGTACACACACTATAAAATATATTAATAGAGTTTAATCGTATAAATTGATAGTTCCTTGCCTTGTTTCAAAGTTCACGCACGGCGACAGTATTTTAAAACTGGCATCTAAATCACCTACATTATTGACATCCAACTACTTTCAGTTCATTCATCAACCTTCGACGAAAGAGTCTATCATTTTAAGCCGTATTTTTATATCAACGGGACATGAATTTGTTTTACTAAGTACCCGATATCCTTACTGCAACTTATATTTACAACTGTGCATACTATTTACATTGTTAAATTTGTAGAACTTTCACTGATTTTAACACTAAAAAAATGAATGAATTTAGACCTTTTGACAGAAATATCTTATTGTCAGTTTCTAAAGAGAAATCAATCCAGTATGATATGCGTTTGTATAGAAGGTGAAAATAGTGTCTACATGTCTATGTATCATTCTATATCTTCTAAGTACTTAATAGCCTATAAGTACTAATATTATTGCTAATGACAACTATGGACATTTTAGTTTCTGGTCACAAAAACTTGCGGTGCTTGAGTATTAGTACACATGAATGTTTTAACATCGCTGTCGACGCTAGCACCACGACACACATATGGCACGTTGGAATATAGAACCTTACATATTCCTTCCATTAGTTTCGAAATGCAAAGCGAATATACATAACGCTTTATTGCTTGCAGTCAATTCCAGTTATTTATTTATGTCATTAACTTATGGTAACTTCGTATAAATCTTCGCATCGAAGTGTTATTTTTTTTATTTTTCTTCAACAAAATGAGTCATTTTCTAATATTAACTTAATATTTAATAGCACTGTACATTACTGTCAGAAAATAATTCATTTCGTCGGTTTTCTTTTTCAGTATATCGTAAAAATTACGAGAATTAATAAATACCTAATGGATTTCATGAAACCTTTATCACAGCGTCTCCAATGTAATGAGATCGTATAATTTGTTTAGTTATTGGAGAATAAAAAGGGTTCGTGAAATCTAATTGTATATCAAATCACCTATAATTTCGTTATAAACGCCCAATGTTCGGAGGTAGAATACGTCGTCGGCTAATATGGGCTATAAAAAGGTTAATGTAGATGTGTATGAATCGATTTGATGGACTCAAACCGACATACGGGTGAATTCGAATGATTAATTTCGTTAGCGACAAAAACATGATAAGTACCTACTACGTACCGATATTGGCCAATAACTTTTTATAGGAAGACAATAATTTCAAATTCATAGACAAGAAAATGAGCAGGACAGTTCCATATTTAAAATAGATCACAGTTTCAAGTCGAATATTCAAACTTAAGTTTTTGCCGCTCACCCGATTAGCCGACTACTCTCATAACAGTTCATCTTATAATGGTCTCCCAGGTAATGGTTGACCTTTTAGGGATACCTTACTAGTTAACACTGAACAAAGTTATATCAAGAATAAGGTTTGTGTTAACTTGTTATGTCTTTATTCAGTGTGCCTTACACTGATCTAAAAAATATTGTGCCACATACAAGTGGTACAATATTGTTTTAGTTAGTGAAGTAAAGTAGTAATTTTAATAGAGGATCGAGACGAACATAATTTGCGTTATCCAAAATAAGTCGCAGAAGTCACTTCGCTTATAGTATTCCATACTTCCGGACACTCAACGCCAAGTGACACAGCTATAACTTTGAGTTTCGCAAATGACGCTCGTCTCGTCCACCGTTCCCGAGACCTTACAACGCTCAATCTAATCGTAAACCTTATATCTCCAGCCATAAAGTACAGTTTACAGCACGCTCTCCCGCTGCGGGCGCGGCTCGGGCTCGGTGGGCGACGCGGCCGTGCGCGTGATGGCCGGCCGCGTCAGGGCGCCGGCGCCCATCGTGATGGGCGTGTCGTCCTCGTCCTCTTCGTCGCCTTCTTCTAAGTCCTCGTCGATGGGCGTGAGGAAGTCCAACGGTTGTTGGATTTCTTCTTGTTTTCTGGAAAAGTTAGAGTAAGTTTGAAAAATTTGGATCTCAAACAGTAAAGCACCCTAAAAAAAAAACAAATTAAATTACAATATTAAGGGGGATGCGCTAGGGTGGCCCGCGAAATTCAATTTTCTTACGTTTTTTGCAATCTGACCTGCAAATTGCAAAAAACGTAAGAAAATTTGAATTTCGCGGGCTACCCTAGCGCATCAACCTTAATAAAGCTCAAAACACACACAAGGCGGGTGCTAGTCGGGAGCGGGCTTTCATGTCACATCACATTTCTGTAGAAAATGATTATTGTGGACACGACTGATATGATATCCTCAGTAAGTCTTAAGAAGCCACTATTTGCAGAGCTACATATACCATCCACAAGCTATAAACTCGCTTTTCTTGTGGACAGTCTGACCTCTGCCATTCATCACACCTCCTCAGGTCTCAGGTCACTTTTTCTCAGTAAACATACAACTTTCAAATAGGTTTATATCTCACCTGCGGAACAGCGGAGCGGCGAACGAAGTTAAAGTACTAGCTAAGAAGAACGCCGCAGCCATGTAGAACGACGCGTCGTAGTTCTTGGTCGCGTCGTACACCGCGCCCGCCAGCGGGGAGCCGATCATGGCGGCCGCGCCGCGGAACAGGATGAGCAGCCCGAACGCGTTGGTCAGCTTGTCCAGGCCCAGCAGGTCTACTAGGATGATCGAGGTGAGGGAGATGTAGCCGGCTGGAAGATAACATATGTTTCATTAATATCTTTATTACTAATACTAAAAATGTATATCCTCAATATTATATAACAAAGTCCTCCGCCGCGTCTGTCTGTTTGCGATAAACTCAAAAACGACTGCAGCGATTTTCATGCTGTTTTCACCAATGGATAGAGTGGTTCTCGAAGAAGGTTTTAGTATATATAATAACCGGCCAGCTAGTATTATGTATTAAAACGGATGTTGGTAAATATAAGAATAAACACCAACACGTTTTGTCCAAAAACGTAGTAACTTTGCATATATCATTATATGTTTATTCATGAAGCCGGCGCAAAAGATGGTAAAATAAATACTACGCTGTATATTGAGTAAAATTTAAAAATCTGATCTGGCTGGTAAAAGTTCGAACCGTGGCGAATTAGTCAAATGTCATAATTTAGCTTCAATCAAAAATATACTAAATATTCTTGCGATATTACTTACAAATAGCGATTCCAAAAGCGATGGCTATCGCAACGTATGTAGCATAACTGGTGCAGAAGGGAATCAATCCAACTGATATCTGTAACATAAATCAGTCAGTAAAGACAAACTGCTTTAATATAAAACAAATATTCTGTATATTTTCTAATGTAATGTTAATTTTGTGAATGTATATGTGTTGTGTAATATGTGTTGCAATAGACTCGCCCCCTATTACATGGGACTTAAACATAACTAGCGAAACGAGGATGTACTATAGGTACATCTCTGCTCAACCCTTCGAGGAAACAAGGCGTGATGTTATGTGGGTTATGTTATTTTCGTTTTTTTTTTTTAAATAAGTTTTGCGTCATTCATTGGCCGATACATTTTGGGACCACTTTAACAGTGAGTAGACCTAATGCCAGTTGAGACTTGTGCTGTTGGTTGTGGATGGATTAAAATGTTCGGTCTTGCGTTACCATTCCTGTTACCGTTTTCAGTTACTGTGCATACTAACACATTTTTAACTTTGAGTATTTATTATTATATAGGTACCTATAGTGTATTTATGTTTATATATTTAAGCTTTATGTATTTACTAACTGCGCCCCGCGGTTTCACCTGCGTAAGTCTCGATCCCGTGGGAATATCGGGATAAAAAGTATCCTATGTGTTAATCCAGGTTATAAGCTATCTGTTTGCCAAATTTCATCCAAATCCATTCAGCCGTTTTTGCATGATTGAGTAACAAACATCCAAACACACAAACACACAAACTTTCACATTTATAATATTATAGTAGGATAGTAGGATTTAAGTATATGTTAATTTTCTTGCGTATATGTGTAGGTATATTTGTTATTTTTAGTTAAGACTTCGCATATTCATGTTTTTTCTCTTCTTGTTCTCACACACTATTGTCTACATTTCTTTCTCATTTCTCCTTTCGCAGGTCTGCTGGAAGAAATTTCTTAAGAAATAAGCAGTACCTTTGTACTCATATTTTAATTATGTCGTATCTTTTTTGTATTTTACTGTGTGTACATAAATAATAAAATAAATAAATACATATTTTCGTACCCGATTTAGACTCGTTGTGTTGTTGTGTTCATGTTTCATTTTGACAGCTCAACAACATTCATTGCGTGATTTACGTTTTCAAGCAGTTTTTTTTTTCGAACTTATGAAGTAATGGATAAGACATTTGGTTCAAACCGATTCGAATTTTGATTGATCGTGTAAAGGTGCTGATCGGTCTTACCGTGGCTATCACAAGGCAGACATTATTGAGCAAGAGTGAGTCCATCCAGGGGAAGTCTGCGACCCAGCCGCAGGCGATACGACCGAACGTGTTCGTTATACCGATGATTGACAGCAGGAATGATGCTTGAGATGGATCTACACCCTGGAAGATAGTAAGAAAATACATTAAATTAATTAACATACCGCTGTAGTTTGTGTGGTATGTTTATAGTCTAAACAAATGTATGTACACCTTTTTATTCTAAATTTAAAAAAAACACTCAGTTCCATGTCTTGGATAGTTGGATATCGTTTGTAGTGTTTCCATGTCAATATGTTTGCTTACAGAATCTTTGAAAATAGAAACTCCAGTCATTACGTAAAGTATAATTTGCAATAGTTTAACGCAATCTACCGCAAATCATTGACTTTATTAAGATTGTTAATTATTTGTAGAAATTCTGATTACAATGCATGCAGGTTCTGGGAAAAGATGCAACACGAGTTTTTTTTAAGCCTCCTTTACACGTTGGGCCAACATAAGCCAATGTACGCCATTATCAGAACATTGAACTACCGTCATTTGCGTAAACTTACCGTTGTAATATAGACATTCTGTGGCTTATATTTGCGCGTGTTGGGCCAACGTGTATGCATGGCGGTATAGCTTGTCCAATATGAAATGCTGCGCCCCACTACCGCATTTTACGTACAGTCGAACAAGCTATTTGGTATACAGGCAGATAACTTGCAACAACTTTAAAGAAGTTTGTGAGTGTTTTCAGTAGTCAACAATCCTTTTACGTCAGTCTCCTAAGCTATAAGCTCAAAAAGTTAAAATTGCACACTTAATCAAAACGAATCTTGGCAGTGCAGCTACACTGCCAAAATTCGTTTCAACAATGAATATATTTTGCCTGTATACCAAATAGCTTGTTCGACTTTACAAGTCGCAGCGTGTACGTAAAGTGTGGTAGTGGAGCGCGTCATTTCAGAGTGGACAAGTCTTACGAACTTTAGCTCAAATTGTACATTCAAAAGGTATCTAAACACACCTTCATAATCGTTCATAATATATAACGTAATATCTGTACGTGTTATGTAAAGGTAACATGACATAATGACGTCACGAAACGCCCCCAAAAGTACTATCGCACTTGGCACGCGCATTAAATATCTATCTTCTATCTATCTATACATATAAAAATCAACCGCCGTGCGTTAGTCTAGCAAATACTCGAAAATGGCTTGACCATTGTGGTGAACCTTTGGTAAGTAGCTGTGTGTGCGCCAGAGAAGGCTCCTAACAAAAAAAAAATGAAAAACGCATAATAACGCATTAGCTAATAAGTAATAATTATTGAAACAAGATTACGTCTGAATTATTATGATTGACGTTTTAAATCCTCACAGTTGAGATGGATACAGGAACTTGACATGTGTAATTTTGTAATTCGTAGAATACTACATTGGATATACCGTGTGTGAACGAATTGTATTTAAAAAGAAAACAAACATGTGACCTAACAAACTACATTACATGCCAAGACGGTAATTATATCACTATTTGTTGATAGACTACCAAAATATGTAAGGGCTCGGGCAAATGACCGACGAATATTTTGATGGTGATATATTTAGTATTAACTTTTCTAGATATTATCAAGGACTCTGTCAATATCCACATTAATGATCACACGCACAGAGTAAATGGGCAAGACAGCAAAATGATACTAGGCCGAGAGAGTTGGGTGGACGTGTAAGTGGTTATACGCATATTTCAACTTTCTCAATTCTCAATTCTTTATTGCATTCCATAATGTTGTTAAAACAGTTGGTAGGCTTAAAATTAATGGTACAATTATGGACCCTGTCGGGCACAGCATAGTAGGAGACACTTGACACCGAGTCAGTCAGTCAGTTCACAAAAATCTTGGGAAACTGTAGCGCGCTGCCAGACGTGAGTGTGCCGAGTGGCGACCAAGGAACATAATATACTCGCCTGTGGCGAGTATGTACCGAGAGCATGTTTATACCTGCCGAGTGGGCAAGCGAACCGGTGCGGGGACGCGCGGGGATGCACTCGGTCTAGTTAATAGAATAGGGTCCGAGTGGCCTCGGCCGAGAGCACTCTCTCCGATCTACTGGGTACGTGTGATCAAGCCATAAGTACTAAGCATAAATGTTGTGTGTTGGGCCGATGAAATATATAGAGTTTATTGTAGTTTTTAAATAATTTTAGGAAAGTTAGGATGTTATCACCAATTTTTATGTATATCTAAATATACCTAGATACCTACATTAAGACATCGATTTATTTTAGTTTTTTGATGATTTTTGTAATTTGAACGCAATCAGTTTTAAACTGCCTTTTTAATTAAGTAATTGCGTAACTTAAATGAAAATTGGTCGCAATGGGTTTTATTTTAACAGTTCACCTACATTCATTGCACTATTTACGTTCACATGAAGCAATGGATTAGCAATATCATTCAAAACTGTCGGATTGTGATTGCAAGTGTGTTACGCAATTAGGGTGCAGAACAGTAACGGCCGGCGCACATAAGGCAGAGCACAGCGTTTTTCACTGTCGAAACAAATATCAACATTGCGTGCCTAAAAATAAAGTTGAGAATAAATAACCAGAGACGCGCGCCTCTTTCCACTTAGACGCGCTCTCTAGGTGATGGAAGTTTACTTATTTTCAACTTTATTTCAGCGTGCAGGGTCGACATTTGACTGGCAGTGACGAATGCGCGGCGCTGCGCCTCGCCAAATGCGCGCCGGCCCTAAGTATACTCACACTAAGCGTTGCCGCATCGACGATGTACACAAAGGGCACGTACAAGCCCGCCATGCCGAAGATATTGGACACGCCGATCAACATGAAAGCGGGGTCGCGGAGTAAGCTCACGTCTAACATCGACGAGAGAGCCGATTTGAAGGACTCCGGTAAATGGAGGCAGGGGCAGAGGTCGTATTCTGGAAATTACAGTAATGAGGATTTATTATACATCATCTTTCTAGCCTTTTCCATATCGAGACTCCTCCGTGCCTCGGAAGGCACGTTAAGCCGTTGGTCCCGGCTGTCATTTGTGGATCTTTGACAGTCGTTACGGGTCGTCAGAAGCCCGAAAGTCTGGCAACCAGTCTTACCAAGGGGTATCGTATTACCCAGTAACTGGGCTGTGGAGGTCAGATAGGCAGTCGCTCCATGTAAAATACTGGTATTCAGCTGCATCCGGTTAGACTGGAAGCCGACCCCAACATAGTTGGGAAAAGGGTAGGCAGATGATAATGATCTTTCTAGCCTTTTCCCACCCATGTTGGGGTCGGCTTCCAGGGTAACCGGAGAATTTATTAATACGATAAAATATACACATTTGCATAAACTTCTTAAACTAAATGAACTAACAAACTATTTCGATGATAAAAAAATAAAAAAAAACAATAAAATATCCGAAATTAAAGTCGTATTGGTTCATCAAATACTTTTTTGATAATAAAGCGCTTTTGATCATAAAGCGGTTCAAAATGTGGTGATTTTGCCAAAATGTATGACTGTTCAGGAGTCTTTTATTTAAAAAAGGAAGATGCTTAATGCATGTGCATGCTAGTAGCAGCTTCAACGCAGAAAACTATAACGTGGGATTGTTTATGGTTCTGAATGCTTTAACTGGTAAAAACTATGATGTGCGATTTTGATCATAATTATCATATTATGTTTGGTGGAGCCCCAACTCCGCCATCGATGATCATTTTCATGAGTAAAGCCTGATTTACATGCCACAAGTTGAAGTAACATTAAAAATTTGCATATTATACACATTGTTTAGACGATGCGAGTCATATGTTGCTTTAATTGTATTGTATGCCATAGGCAAGAAACTTGCATCGTGTAAATGGGGCTTTATATCTGTCAGAATAATGATCTTTTAACAGAGCTAGGACCAACTATTGGCAAAACATATTATTTTAAGCCGCTAAGCATAACATTTTATTAACAGAATAAAAAATCTTCAACTCATGAAACTCACGTTCTTGCCTCTCCATATCCATATCTAAAAAAATAATCATCTTTTTAACAGGCCTGGGACCAATATTTGTCAAAACGATTTTTTTTTACTCATTGGTCTTGTGATCGTAAGCGCTACTGCTGAGTATGAGGTCGGGTTCGGTTCCCGAGTTGGGCAAAGTGTTATTGAGTTTTTCTATCAGGAATTTCTCAGTAGCAGTGCGGAGTCTAAATTTGTGCCCTGTTGATGGCAATAGGCTCGCCCCCTATTACATGGAACGGCGAAATGTAGGTAGACCTCTGCCTAATCCTTCGAGGAATACAGGCGTGAAGTAATGTTATGTATGTTACATTATTTTATGCCACAAGAAGGGATAGCACCAACCTAGCCGCGTAGCATATTATTTAACTATCAATACGGCCGCAGCCCGCCTGTTAACTATTAATGTAATACACACATAAACTTTCCAGAATAAATTCTCTAAATAATGGTGCAAACCGCATCAAAATCCGTTGCGTAGTTTAGAAGAACAACGCGGCCACACAGACAGACACGACTTTAATCTTCTATACAAATACATAGTGTCTGTTTGTTATGTCAAATTAACAGCTTTTTCTAAATGCTTATGAAAGTATATACTACAGCAGGGACTTATAGAAAAATAAAAATAAAATCTTTTGTGTCCATTTGTTACTTCTAATCTTCGAAACGGCTGAACCGATTTTGACGGTACTTTCACTGGCAGATAGCTGATGTTATAAGGAGGAAAATAGGCGTTTTTAAACTTTTATTTAAGAAAACGAATTAGTGTTAGTTTATAGAAAATAATCTTTAGCTCATGAAACTTACGTTCATGTCTCTCCAGATCGCCAGTCTGCCTACTCTGCGGTAGACTAAGCACAGAATTTCTGTATCCTTGCAGAGACTTCTGGCTCTGGTACTGTGGTAAGTTCAGCACCGAGCCTGAATAGAAGATGTCTTTACGCGACATCGGACGAACCATGCGCGAGGGCTCTTTAGGACCAGCGGAGACAGACATTTTTGAGTTGTACATCATGCTTTCGGTGTCACCCTGGAAGGTTAGAAAGGTTTTGTTAGCGTCTTGTATTGTTTTAATTTATTTTATTCATTCTATTTACATGTACCTATGTTTAAAAAAAAAATAAAGTAACATTTAAAGAAATAAATAAAAATTGTTTATTCTGCACAAACTAAACGCACAGTACAAAAAAAAAAGAATTCATTCTATTCTAAGTTTAAATTAGCCAAAAGCCCAAGCAAACTGTTTAACATTACCCTCCTTCTGGGGCAGTCGGGTAACAACAGTTTGCTTTTGTTTTTCTTTATTCACAAGATGATGAAAGTCTGAGGGCCTAGACAAAGTGACATTCTATCAGCGATAACTATGATGGAAAAGGCAAAAATGTATAGGACTGACATAAGCTATCGAAAAGCTTATGTCAATTCTGTTGAAAGTCGTTGTAGAAATACGAAACGCTTTCGAAGCGATTGTCACTTGTCTAGGCCCTCAGGATAGGTAGTTATATTTCATGGGCACGTGATTTTCTACATGATTCAGAAAATGTGATGAGCCCTGTATGAGCCATTGTTGGCATGGATGAATCTTTGTTTATGTTACGTACATTAAAATTATCTATTGTGATTGGTGTGTGGTACAGTTACGGACTTTAATTGATGAGCCACCTTCAAACTTTTCGATTTTGCTGTTTCATACACTCACGAGATTACACGATTAAACACGAACTCAAAACGCTCGCTCGTAAACAAGATGACAAATAAATTACTTTTAATCGGAAATAGTCTTATCCATAGAGGCTGACTAATAAGTTCTCAACGATAAAAAATAAATACAGTCTATTTGATACCAACCTCTTTTGAATAGCTCATTAACTCGATAATTCTGAAACCCTAACTGAAGACAGTGACAGTTGAAATATCGAGACGTTACTTTCGAACTTTTCGAAATGACTATTAATATTTATCCGTACGCTAATGCAACAGTAACCTAGCAACGATTGTTTATCGTTGCTAGGTTACTGTTGCTAGACCTGCAATTGGTTGACTTTTGGTAGTCACTCTACTGTCAAGTTTGTAGTTCTGGCTCTCAGGTTAGCCAACCGGTGAAGATAAGAAAAATATACTTTTTCTATTTTCTTCTTCTAATATGAAGACATATGACTTTGCGTGTCGGGAACCGAATAAAACCGATTTGCATTATACGGATAAATACGAACAGTGCCGGGTTGGTTCATCAATTAAAGTCTGTGACTGTACATTGATAATAATTCGTAGATGGGTTTAAGGGCTCGTGCAGACTGGCGTGATATCGGCGAGGCAGTGTGAGCCTTGTCGCGCCCGTGATATCGCGCCAGTCTGCACATGCCTTAAAGTTATTTGTGATAGAAGAGAAGTCCACTCGTCTACTGCATAGATGCTTAAAATAACAACGTCCAATGTATTATTATACTGCCATGTGTCATAATAAATCTCGTATTTTACGTATACATAGGTAAAGATTTACAAGGGAATTCATGTTTTCATGGCTCCAAATCTATTTCGACGCGATATAAATAGAACTTGCAAATAACACTTAATGGTTTCATTACAGATGTTTCATTTTCAGACATATATCAGTCACTGGCTGAAATTATTTCCCAGTTAAATGTTCAATTTTCTAGAATGATTGACGACAAGTATATTTGAGTAAACTAATAACATCTATTTTAAAAGTTTTCGCATATATACAGGAACCATATTGTATTGGATACTTGCCAGTCGGTGAAGATTTGGCAGACAATTACTAAAGTTCAAGGTTAAGTTTTGTAGAACGATCTCATGTGAGATATTGTGACAATATGACCATATGAATGCCCTTGACAACAATTTATTTATTGTCATTTTAAAAGTGGGTCAATTGGTTTGAACTAAATACAATTTCAACACTGCTGTAGGTATTTAGTTCAGCTTGTTTACATGAATTAGTGGTATTTAGGAGCTCATAATAATATATCATATGCGACGAAGTTATATTTTTTATTATTCAGTGTTACGTGTAAATTTGCCAACCCTGCTATAATAGAGGCCTAAATAATATATTTCTAATGAAAAAATATAGTAGGCGAAACTATAACTATAATTTCAATACAAAATGACGAGATGATCGCAATATGACCAGTATTAATCTCATAAAAGCTGAATTAATGGTATTTTGTAAGCTTAATTTAGAGTGTAATTTTTTAATTTACCATATTTCTACAGACAATGGCTTCGAAAATACTGTAGTTGATATAAAAAAAGTTGGCAACCCTACGTGTGATATAAAGAACTAGTTTTAATTCAAATACAAAAATTGCCAAGAGGTTTATATTAATGGACGAATCTTTATTGAGTAATGCAAATTATTCCAATTAATTAAGTATCTATCGACCTTATTAATGTAGAATTGTGCAATTAAGGTATGTTTTGCTTGTACTTACATCAGGATTTCTGTATTGACTGTTCATTGAAGTTTTGGACGTTGCTTTGATTGCAGCTAGGGACGGTTTGAATCTGCAATTAGAAAAAAATATAATTAATATCACATTATGCAAGAAGACCGATAAAAAGGCGATTTTAATTGAGATTTGGAGACACTAAATAATCGGCAATCAGTTTCATGAAGTTTATTTGTGGAGTACGAGTATGGGAAGTTATACAAGGTGTTAGGGTAAACACCGTTATCCTTGAAACCAGTTTTTTGGTTTCATTTATAGAACCTAGAATCAATGGAAAATTACAACTCACTCTACAAAAACAAACTCTACTTTTACCACAAGAGTATTTCACCATACGCGCTAGGGCAACGAACTTACGTCTCAACACGGGCGGGGGGCGCGAGACGTGACCCCTATTGTGTATTTTATTCATGTGTTGTGTAGGTAGGTAGGAGGGGCGGCGACCTCGGGCGCATATCCATGAATTTGCGGACGGTGTCGGATAGAAACTTTTAAAACTTTATCTACTTTTTTTTTTTAGGACGCTCTTAGCCTCATCATTTTTTTGTGAATGATATGCCGGCTAGTGGTTTTTAACTGTAAATAACTTACTCTTAAGTAGCAACATAAATATAACTAACAAGATATATAAGAATAAAACTACTTTAATACTTTAATTATAAAATTGCTGATTGTTCAGCTTTAAATAATCGATATGTTATATATCTGTGGAGGCTTGTTATTAGCAACTTGATAATGTTTTGTTGTTACCTATTATTTGTAATTAGTCTGTAAGCCTTCTTAAAAGTAATAAAAATAAAATCTTTAATGAAAATAATGTTTTTTATTGTCGTGTCTCGGTATTTTTTTTATATTTAAGACAAACGGTAATATTAGATTACCGATAGATAGAAGAATCTTCAATTCATTGCAGTTTTCTTTGAAAAAACCTAGATTTGTGAGTTCACATGGCAGTGTATCGTAGTTACATAGACAAACATGGAGCAATGACTAAGCTATGAGAACTACAAACCTTCCAATAATAACACTAGACAATAAACATGCATAAAATTAAACAAAGGTCCATCACCACCTATAAACACGAAATGTATAGAAATGTTTACACATAAGGCGCCTCCATTGATTTCTATGTTATGGGGTACTTATTACTACGCGGCGTTTCAATCAAAACATTTGACCAATTAAATCAAGCATTGCGACGCCATTCATGCTTGTTTTCTCGAGTCGATTCTACTATTTGCTGTCTGTCGTTAATTTATAGATTGATCGGAGTACTATTATCGTGGTAGGAATTTTCCAGGAGCTATTATGAGAGGCCGAATGTTTTCCATTTCAAAGTGCGAGTTCATTAGTATCAAGATCTTATCAATTTTTAAGCGAGTTGTGGGGTTATGTTGTG
Organism: Lithophane semibrunnea; assembly: GCA_947363905.1. Classification (NCBI taxonomy): domain Eukaryota; kingdom Metazoa; phylum Arthropoda; class Insecta; order Lepidoptera; family Noctuidae; genus Lithophane; species Lithophane semibrunnea. Next base: position 12,614,372 of record OX376197.1, on the reverse strand, counting down.
AATTTTGAAATATTTTTTACTACCAAATCGTACCTAATTTAAATGAAAAAGAACGTTAATTTGAGATATCGAACACTCATCTGTGGATGCAAACACTCTAGAAAATTCCCCCTTTATTTATAAATGTTGCTTAAAGTTATGTATTAAAAAAAACACAAATAGAGCATTGAAAAGGTACATAAATAACTAAACATCAGAAGCAATTATTTTGCTCGGTGTACAGTCAACATTAAAAGCAAATGTGTTTAATTTCATAAATATTTTATCAAATCAAAAATAGCAATTATTTATTTCATCCAAATTGTAGAAGATGTTATTTTTAGAGAATTATGTTCGAGTTTAATTTTAAATCAGTAATTAGCTTTTAGGATTTTTGGTTTCAAAATGTCTCATCTCATAGCTCTTCGACTTTTCTTGTTGACTGTATAAAAAAACATGCACATTACTGCCACCATATCCCACGTCGAACATCACCTCCGACTTGGCCTATAACAAAACCATTCTACGGCCTATCATCAGACCTGCCGCGTTGCCTGTCCAAGAACGGGACGGATCCGTTCTTGGGCAGGCTCGGTGCAGAGTCATGCTCGAACTAAACTAAGCACACATACACACACATAAAAACCTTATACAGTATGCAAGGGTAAACACCGTTGTCACTCAAACCATGGGTAGTTGACTTAAATATAAAAATAAATGACCCAGTAGCAACAAAAAAAACCTTATTATCATTAAAAGATTTAAAAAAGTACATATCCGTGACTGTCCCGATACTCATGGATACGCGTTCGAGAGAGCTGCGAAACAGCTGCAGCTGACGCCCGGTCATGTAACGTCTCGCGCGCCCCGCCAACCGCCGGCCGCCGTGTTGAGACGCAAGTTCGTTGCCCTTGCGTATAGGGTGAAATATTCTTGTGGAAGAATGTAGATTTTCTTTAAAAAAAAAGTTGTATTTTTCCATTGATTTTACGTTCTATAAATAAAACCAAACCACTGGTTTCAAGGATAACGGTGTTTACACTAACATCCTGTATAAACTGACGAAAAAAATTGCATCACGTGTAAATTGAACACATGAATAATGAGAAGAAGAGAATTGAACACGTCAGTAATAAGAAGATAGAGATTTAATATTATAGGGCCTATTATAATGCGTACAAAATTAAATCTCTATTAAAGTGATGCAATTATTTTGATTTACTTATAAGTTAAATACATGCACATTACGTTCACCATATCCCACGCCGACCTCCACCGTACTGCACCCTAAAACAAAATAATTCTACTACCTATCGCCAGACCTGTCGCCGGTACTCTGCTTGCGCTGCCTGTCAAAGAACGGGACGGATCCGTTCTTGGGCAGGCCGGGCGCGTGCGCGCTGAAGGCAGGGGATGATACGTTGCGGGACAGCAGCTGTTGTTGCGGGTTTAGTGTTGCGTTGCCATTCTCGCCCTGGGGGATAAAATAATGGAATATGATTTAAACCTTATTTACATAATATGATTTAATTGCCTGTGGCATGCAATATGCAACAATTAAAGTTGCACCGTCTAAATAGTGTTTAAACGATGCAAGTCATTTGTTTCTACCGCATACTGTAGCTATGTGGAGAATAACGCTTGAGAATGATAACTGTAATTACTGGCTATTACTATAATTCGATTACGATTATTATTTTAACTATAACATACTGAATACAATATTTTTCAAAATCGTATAACAGCGCAGGGAACGGCCCTACAGATTTGCTCCGTGAACCTGTTCTAACGGAATATGTTTTTTTTTTTTTTGTATTTTGGCTCTTTCATTATTTAGTCCAAAATGAATGATCACACGGACGAAATCGCGGGTAGAAACTAGTGTGTCTTATATTTTTATTAAGACTCTCGGTCTAGGTCATCAATCCATACTCTTCTACTGTACACAACGTGTGTAGGTACTAGAAGTTTCATTTATTACAATCGTATGCTATGATTACGATTAATGATTGATATACAACCGCACTCTGTGTTTTTATCATATTTTATAATAATGCATGTACAGCAAAAAGCCCTAACTACACTATCACACTCATGTAGGTACTCAGCTTAATCGAGAATTTTCAGTCACATGTTGTAGGATTGGGATTTTATCAGCAGAATTATACGTACGTACTTACACCTACATAGTACATAAGTGATTGTTTGTAATTTGACTCATGACGGTTTTTGATAATTTTATTTGAAAAAAAAAACAGACCGATGATTAATATTTTGATACAACATTGGAAGTGCCAATGTGATAACATATATTTCAGACTAGCTGTCTCGACAGACGTTGTCCTCGTCCTGTCGTCTTGAGTTCATGCAAAAACCCAAAGATAGGACGTTCAGTTTCTCCTGAATTTGAAAATTTTCCGGGTAACTTTTCCAATTTTTCTTTTCATAAAAACGTACTTCGGAGTAATAAGTATATTTAAAACAAAAATAGCCAAATCGGTTCAGCCATTCTCAAGTGATGCGCTTACCAACGAAAAGCATTTCATTTTTATTTATATATATATTAACATATAAGTAACAAGCACTGTTGTATTTAATCCTATACTTATTAAATGAACAATATTTGTAATCATGTTTTTGAAAACGGCTCCAACGATTTCGATGAAAGTGGCAAAATAGGGAGGGTTTACAGGGGCGAAAAATCGATCTAGCTAAGTCTCATACCTGGGAAAATTCGTTTTCTTTATTTTCACCCGAGCAGAGCTCGATTGCCCAGTGTGGCGAGCTCGGCCTACTGTGACATGGCTCGAGTATCACATTGTAAATGACTAAACTGTGACAAAAATTTGTGACTCGAGGCATGTCAGAAGGCCGTACTCGCCCCGCAGGTACTAAATTGAAAGATCCAAATAGAAAACTCCCTTATTATTCTTTTCGTGTGGTTAGTGACTAACCTGGTGTCATAATTTTAAAGCCGCCCATGGGCCTCTGACTTGGCTTCAAATGCCGTTGAAAAATATCTTTCAGGCATGCCGGTTTCCTCACGATGTTTTCCTTCACCGTTTTTGATGCAATTGATAATTATACAATACGCACATGAATCCGAAAACTCAGAGGTGCGTGCTTTGGTTTCGAACTTGAGACCTATGACTTGGTATTCTGACGGTCACACCACTAGCCTATCACTGCTTCATGGTAGTCTTGATATTTATAAACGCTATGTATAAAGTGAAAGGGCAAAATTTATTTAAGTTTTCAGAACTAATAAGAATAATAAAGTCAATCTATAAAAGCAACAGCCTACTCGTTGAAACTTGGATTGCTAATTAACATTTAAACAAGAAAACTTCTAAGTTTTCATTAATGTTTCCTTGAGAGTACACGTGCCCCATATTTAATGATTTTACTTTGATTTTAAGATGCTGAAGAACAAAACTTGTTCATATATTTAAAATTCATACATATTTAGTACGTACTAGGCTTGCAGAAAAAATATCGATATATCGAAAAATCGATATTTTTTGTTCGATATATCGAAATCGATATTGATGTTTTTTATAAATATCGATACGATATATATCGATACTTTTTGACACTTCTTGCATCCCTAGTACGTACCCACCTAAATATTTACCGGATTCGAGTAGGTACTACACGCCCAACTCTAGCCAATATTGGGCTTGGTCTAATTCATGGCAAATGTTGGTGAACCTTTAACCCGATTAAGTTGGCATTGAGATCGGAAGAAAGCAGCATGCTAGTGATTGATTTATAGAGAAGAAACCAATAATACTCTAAAAGAAATCGGGACTAAACCTGACTACCTGACTGAACACGTACAGTGACGTAACACGCTGCTTATTTTTAACCAACTTCTTCAAAAAGGAGGAGGTTCTCAATTCGTCTGTACGTTTTCTTTTTTTTGTATTTATTTTACGCGATTACTCCGCCAATTATGACTAGATTTTGATGATTCTTTTTTTGTTTGGTAGGTCATGTTTCAGAGGTGGTCCCATATAAATTTTATTAATTTTGCTTGCGTAGTTTTTGAGTTAGCTTCAATAATTACGTATTTTTCCCACTTTGCGTATGTAGACGATTTCTTAATTTTCCTTCAATGTTATTTACATAGCAGGTAGTGGTATTCGAATTTGTGTGGGGTAGGTACCACAACTAAAAAGTGAAAAATTTACAAAAAAAAACCGACTTCCAACAAAAACACTAAAAACGTGAAAAATATCTTTTATTTCGGAAGTCGGTGGCAAAAAACGAAAATTGAAAAAACTGACTTCCGAAATAAAAGTTATTTTTCTCGTTTTTAGTGTTTTTGTTGGAAGTCGGTGTTTTTTTTTATAAAAAAGATTTTTTAGTAGGTCTTATCTTAATAAAAACAAAAGATATGTCACAGCTATCAGTTACCGTAGTCTTACCCCGCACTTGACTAAGGTGGAACACTAGTATTCATAAATACATTACCATCCTTCTGGTTTAATCGGGTAAAAAGAAAAGCAAGAAAAAAGTAAGTTCAGGAAAGGTGCTGAAAATTAAATTGTTTTTTTTTAACTGAAAACTATTGCATAGTTATTAAAAAAGCGAATAAAATCTTACCTTCTTCTTTTTCTCCTCGCCATCATCAACGACCTTAGCTTCAGTGATAGTGGGCAGGGTAGGCACAGGCGGTACTCCGGGCATGTTAGGGACTGTGGGCACGCGTGCTAAAGCTTCTAGATTCAGCGAAGAGTGTACTCCGGGGTCGATGTTCAACGGGGCCTGGCGATACAAGATCTCTTTGTTTAGTTGGAGGTCGATTTTCAAATAGGGATGTCATACTTCGAGTTACGTAGGTTTCAAGTCTATTCAATTTGACAGCTGTCAAAGTCAAATCCTTTGATAAGTGATTCGATTGGTTGTTTTTATTTTGGTCGACAAATCACAACTGCCAACATGATTTGACAGCTAGCTACTGATTAGAGACTACTAAAAGATTAGGAAGAGACAGGCTTTGTGGTGAGTTACGTTGGTAAAAAAAATCTACTAGGTATGCTAAACTAACTCTCTGACTAACGAGTTACTATGGAGTACTAATAATATGAACTACGCGGATTTAACTTAACTTCGAGGTATGACTGTATTTTCGACAACTACCCACAGGTAGTCACAAACTTCATGCACCACGACATCCAATGCAGTAGAAAAAGTTTAAAGTAATTCAAACAAAATTTTGCGTGCACCATTCCCTTCAAGTTGAAAAGTTTGTAGAAATACAATTCAATCATTTGAAGGCATTGCCCTCTACAAGGCACATGAATGCTTCATAATATATGAACTTCTTCCATAGACGGCGATTTATAGAACTGTTTTGATTTCAAAATTGTTGCTAGGGTTTTTTTTTCCATGGTAGGTGTATATATATTATGCAGCATTTTAAGCACTGCAGTGTAGTGATTTTCTAAACTTAGGACTTCGAAAAAAAAAAGAAAAAAAAATAGCTAAGTGTAGGTCTGTACTTTCAGATTTTTTACAACAATAGCCAATTTATCTAATAATTTGCACTTTCTAAAGAATACAGGCATTTCAAAAGACATTGGACTAACTGTCAACTGGCATTTAGGATGTCTTCTCATCGCGTTGGTTGACAACATGTTGACGCCACGTAGACTTTATCCAAGCGTCTTGTAGATGTGATTGTATCGAAACTTCGTCGTGTTATTATGAGGGTCGCGTTTGCGTACTGTATACGTTCAGTGAACACCTACGTGTGCGTTCATGCATCTTGAAATACAAACTGATCTCTCGCATCAAAGTTTCAAAGTGTAAAGTTAGTTTCTAGGTAAAGTTCTCAAGTTAAGCCTTTATTCCATTAGAGCAGTGCAAAATAGCTCTAAAATTTCATGCACATACATAATACGTGTTCAAAACATGCTTCCTAATAATTTTGTTAGCACAGCAAGCTGAAAGACAAGACCACTTAACAGTGCCTAGCGGGTTTCGCTAGATATAGGTACACCGCCACCTCAAGGGGGATGCGTTTCGTCACCAGAATCAAAAATATTAATATAAAATTAAGTATTTCCTGACGAAAGGAGTTTTTACAGATTTTACAGGAAAAATTATTATTGGTACATTTTACAGGACAGGAAAAAAAATAATGTACATTATTTTTTTTTATCATTACAATTCATCCACAAGTGATTGAATTAAACAACTTTACTAAATACTTACCTATTTATGGCATTAATACGTAATCGGTGTACACAGCCTTACAAGGATTTATTTAGCTTGATGTCTGTGTTATATTTAGCAAATATTTGTATAAATTTAATAATGTGAATAATAAGTAAGTATTGAAAATTAAATAAAGGAATAATAAAATTCATATTGTTAAATAATAATATAATTGTAATAATATAATTTGTATTGGTGTATTTGTTTTATTTAAAAGCTAATCGTTTCAGACACCTTGATGCCGGCCCTTAAGTTTCAACAGAGACGAAACGCATCACCTTAAAGAAAACTTAGAATAGTAATATTAGTGAAAGCAACTACATACAGAATCGTCTACAACGTTCACCTTCAACCTCTTCTCCATGGTTCCGTCGGGTAGCTGCACCACGAAGTAGGATCCTCCGATGGAACCTCGTTCCATTTGCAGACGTTTCTCTTCGGCCATACGTTGTAATAGGGGCTTTTCGCCTGATGTCTGTAATTTGGGTTGATGTTTACAAGTTACGTGACACATGACGAAAAAGATTTATTAAAATAGCTGTTAAATTACGGATAAAATGTAACAAAATGTGTGATGTGTGTCATATTATTCGTTTTATTTTATTAAGTGAATTGTTTTTGTTTTTATGTATTATACTTTCTCTTGAATTTTACAAATCTTCATCTACATCTCTTTTTTCTACATCTCATATCTACTTTCCTATCGCAGGTGTGCTGGAAGAGATTTCTTTAGAAATCAGCATCACCTTTGTACGTATTTTTCTGTTCTTTCTTCTTGTTTGTTTATTATGTGTGTACATTAATGGTTAAATAAATAAATAAAAAATTGAGACAGCTCAAAACTTATTCAAATAGTATTTTTCGTTAGGTTCCGATATAATGAAGAAATCGTTACAAAGGTTAGGTACTAATTAACTTTGTTATATGAACTGAAAATGACAAAAGATCCTAGAATAAAATAATATTATAGGTATTGAAAATAAAAGACTTTTTTTCCTCATATACTATAAGTATTTGCACAGGGGATTTATGTGGTAAATAATAATACTTTTGAAATACGTTTAAGTACTTATAAGAAAAGGTACAACAAGTTTAATTGACTTCATTACTATTATGTACCTAAACTACAACTGTTTACCTACTGGTAGGTAAATAAACCACTTACATATTCGTTTAACTATTCATTTGTTACATCATTCTAGCACTTCCTCAAGTAAATATGTAGTATGTATGACTCGGTTTCCCAGCGTGACAACAGTGCAGCACCTATTTTATACAAAACTGCCTGACCTCCGTTAACTTAACTAGCGTTATGTAGTCAAGATACCGGTATTCTATGGTTAGACAATGCTCTGTTGGTGATTCCCAAAGTCCACAGGGCTGCATTTATTGGGAACCCACTTGCTTAAGAAAAGGAGGTCACCAACTAAAAAAATACAAGCACAAACCTTGGGATAGACTAAAGGCCTCATCAGCGCGCCGAACACAGCGCAGTTCAGAATCAAGCCAGCAAGCAGAAGATTAGCATTCTGCCATGACCCAAACTCATTGAGCAGAACTGCCGCTAAAGGCGCAAAGCTGAAGGTACCAACTCCTGAGCCACAAACGGCGATACCCGTTGCTAGGGACCGTCTGGACTCGAAGTAGTACCCCACGGCCACCACCGAAGGGAGGTAGATCATACCGAAGCCGAGACCTGGGAACAAATTTTGGCTTTAATTGTGGAGGAAAATAACATAATATTATGTTACATTTATATTCTATTTTGCTGATAACTATTAATTCTTGATTCAACCTTTATTCTTAACAAAGGACAAATACATGTATAACCTACTTTGTGTGCTGCGCAATTTGTGATTTGAAAAGAATAACATGGAACAATTTGTTGGTGTATCGATGTACGTATGCACCTACTACAGTAATAATGAATTAAGAACTCCATGGAAAAAAGAAATCCGTGGGCCGTATTATACCTCCAACTGTCATTAACGAGACACAACAGAATTTTAATTGTTATCGGCCATTAGAAGGCCTATCGACAGTTGAGCGGGACGTGTTTTAGCCACCATTTGTCCAGTGTGAGGAGTAATGCTACGGCTACACTTCGCGTTATCGCGAACTTTTCTTCGTGCGCTCTCTGTTGCTCAGCGAGTAATCGAGGGGTGTGCGAGAGGGAGCGAACGAAGAAAAGTTCGCGATAACGCGAAGTGTAGCCGTAGCATGATAGACGGAGCTATACAAAGCCGATAGCACCATCCTTTTTTCGCAGTGGAATAATGATGGCATTAATACTTCATAATACGGTCCCTGAAATCAGATTTTGAGCAAACCAAGAGTTCATTCATCCATGACCCAAAAGAGTTGTAAAGCAAGTAAAAACGCATCGTTCGGAAAGCTCTCAGAGCTGTATGCCATTTAAAAAGGTTTGTTTTCACAATACCACCATCAGCTTTTGCCACAGCACCTGCAAATGTTTGGATAAGCCCCCGTCGCTATGCAAAACAAATTCTTCAAAGAGGTGAAACACTATGATTAGTGACTGTTGCTCAATTTGGCAGACTCCCAAATTACAGAGAACTTTGACCAATTTGCCTGAGATGCCTACGTCATATAATTTGGCGTGCGATAAAAAACATGAGACCGTCATCCAGTCGCCGGTATTTCACTGCGCGTGGACATTGACATCTGCCTCGCTTCGTTGGAAACAAGTCATGGGTGCCCTAATAAACAAAAGGTTCTTAGCCTACAGTTCATGAATAAAATATATTTTGGGTAAACTTCACTTCTACACAATCCTAAAATATACATTGTACTATGTCAACAACAATTATGCTAACGAACTTCTTATCGATTGTTTAAACACATAACATATTTCGTTTATTAATTAGGACGTTACAGGTCAGTTGAGATAATAGCAGTAATTCACTTGTGCAGTTATCATACACCCTCTTTGCTGCACTTAAGAGTTTAAAGACCACTATTCTTGTTCGTGCAAAAGTTTTGTTACAATTATCTCTATACGTTCCCACGTTGTCCCCTACCGGTTCTTAACCCTTCCAACCTTGGATAGTAACTAATCAACATCTTAATGTTGTCGCTAAAAGCAGTTAACGCCATTAGCAAGAAAGCGTTATGCTATAATGTTTAATTACGTGATAATATTTTAGTGTTCCATTTAGCTGTATAATGTGTAAAAACAAAGTCTGAACATGATACAGAGTGACTCAGTGTTTGTTGTCGGCCCACAGATCGGTATTTGAAACCGCACAAAGGAGCACATGGGTTGTTGCCTGCTGCAAAGAGGTCGACGCCACTTTACAAACGCATGCGTCACTTCCCAGTACAATATTCCACTTTTCTCATCAAATAAATTAATCATCAATTTACACACAATGTGAACAGCTGGAAAGGGTACAATGAATCGACATTTCACCCAGATTCCTTTCAAGACGACTAGTAACCAGCTACGTCTTAGGGTTAGAAGGTTTTATTATTCAACAAGAGAATTATGAAGTAGCATTATGTTATCAATTAGTAAAACCCACTTAATTGTAGTTCATTTCTACAAGTAATATTTTAATTCCTAAGGAGATAAGAGATTCTTCTTCAAAGTAGGTATTTACCGAACAATAAACACAAAGAACACACTGACCTATTTTTATACATTCGTCAGTTTGATTATTTCGCATTCATACGAAATAAAAACAAAGTATCGAAACCATTTATTTTAAAGATCAGTCGTTTTACTAGGGAAGTAAAGGAAATTTTAAGCGTTGCTAAGTAAATATCCAATAGACTTGGTCGTAAACAAAAAATTGGCAGCAAGTTGAATTTTCAACAACTGTTTCTCGGAAAATTCAGCATTCGACTTTCGAGGTCGAAGCTTTATGTAAGAAAACGTTTCTTTACAATTTTGTTTTCTTTTCTCTCCACTGAACGCTATTTGAAAAGAAAAACTCTTTTCTTGTAGACATTCACGCAGTCTACTGTCTTTATTCTTGATTATTCCCTGAGAGTCTTAAAAAATTGTAGTTAGTTTGGGTTATCCATATCAAATATCATTGGCAATGAACATAAATCATATTATTTTGAAAACGGAATTCAGTCCAGAAGATAAAATGGCAAACAAATCCGCCGATGCATGAATTCAGAATTTGTTGTAGATAGCTACATACTTTTATTTTGTTAACTGACCATATCATGTTTTCGTATCATATTATATACAGCGCGCCAAGTTGTCAATATTTATTATACACTTTAGTAATATAATGGGCAAATAGCAGTTCTGAATAACACCTTGCGCAGGCTACACAAATCTGCTTTCAATCGTTTGTTTCAAGATTCACTACCGGATAAATAAATTCATTCGTTCATTTACCACGTTTTGAATGATCTAGTCTGCTTCTGGCGTGAAGGAGTATTTCCAAATAGTGTCGACATTGAGACTCGATGATCTCAGCGGTTGGCTGCCAACAGGGATCACTAAAATTGGTGCTAAATGAACGTGCTAATTATTAACACCTTTAAATTTTAAGACTGACATGATGTATTCGAATGGTTGCTGGAATTTTCTCATGTGTTGATTTCGGTATCACGATTTTTCTGAAAGATCGGGAGGTGGATAATCCACTTAACGAAAACGATACTAAAATAACCATCATATCGTATTGAATATTTTAGAATCGTAGTCAGGTTGACGACGTATTTTTCCATCGTTAAAACCTTGAATGCCCGCTATACGATACAAGAATTAGGTCGCATTGAAAATTCAGAATATCAACGATCCTTGCGTAAGATTGTAAAGCAATCAATTTTCCGTTTTCAACTCTCAAAATATAAAAAATGTGTGTACAATTAAAGACAATCTTACATTCTAGCCTAGTAAGGCGCCATGTCGTCTGCACTAGCTGGCAGTTGGCCAAGCGTCCCGTGTTCTAATGACCTTGAAGTAAGTTTCAATGTACGCCACAGACTCTTCAGTCTTCATTTGTCTTTTAATTAAGCCAATCAGACAAGCAGAAGCTAATTGTTTGTCGAGAACTATTTTACTCTGAACTTCACAGTTGAGTCTGAAGCTGAAAAGAGGTTACGTGGGGTTTACGGGGAGTGGAGCGACATTATCCAGAAAACTTTCCCCTTTCATGAACTAGTCGCCCGTTCTACAAAGCGGCGGCGCACATAGGCAAAGTATAGCCATCCCCGTATCAGTTATTTAAATCGCCAGGTACGACACCGTTGCATTCGCGGAATGGAAAAGCCCGCTTTTCCTCGAATTCAGCTAATTGCCAGAAGGGCTTAACACTTGGAACTAAACGAAATGTAAGCCTTGTCGTTCACATCGGTGTCTGTTGGCAAATGTCCAATTTGACACACGGGCTGTTGTCTCTGTTTTCAAGGGTTCGAGAGAACAAAGAACGTGTCGAAACGGTTTTAATATTTGAAGTATCTCAGCTATATCGAACAAAAGACAGGACAAACCGGAGATATCTTTCTTAAGGTACCAGTTTGTTTGAATAAAAGGACAAATATTGTCTCTTTTGAGACTCAGCGGTCACCTTTCTCGTTTTATTATTCGTTCAGCGTATTCGAATCTTGAAGAAGACGTCGGCGAAAACTTTAAAAATCAGGTAGAATCTACGGTGCGAAATGTGTCGAGTTCATAAACTAAGTAGGTACCTATTCAACAGACGATCAGAACTAAGTACCTACCTACCTATATACAACGGATGACCAGTTACCTACTCGATCATCCGCCGGAGATCCAGATCCCCGGATCCGGAGATCATTGAGCATAGCGATCGTTCTGTTTTGATCTAAACTCCAAAAGCTTCTAATTAATAGAGTCCGACTCATTTCTGCTGTTTCCTTTTTCGGCCGAATATTGTTATTCTGTTCGGTAGTTTCGGCAAGTTAACATTCACAATTTATTTATTCAGAGAACAATATCCAGAGCATTAGGTAGATAATGGTATAATGTACATAATAACGTATTAGACTTAGAAAATAAAACAATAATAATAAAATTATTAGTAAAAAGTAAAGAAATAATTAAAAAGATCAACTGTCTTTTCCTTTTACCTTACAAAAACCTATCGACAAACAAAAAAACTTACGTACTTACGTACCTATTTGGGTTTCGGCCGAAAATGCAAATCATGCCGAAATTCGGGTGAAAAAAAAAACCATTTTCCGTCTAAATAAAGATATTGAAGTAAAGGTACCGAAGTAAGTAGTAAATAGTAAACTTTTTGTATTATTGCATGTCCTTCAAACTTCAAACCCTTTATTTTATCGACTGGCCACGACAGTGGCACACAAGTAATTACGGAAGTACTGAACACCTACACATTTACTTAATTAACAAGGAACCTCGATACTCATATATCGATCTCTGGTAGGTAATTTCCCCTAGGATCTTGTAACTCGATACAATGTTGTTATAACGACATCACTCTACGAGAGAGCTTTTATCTTTCAACAACTCTACCGTAAATACCTAAATCAATTATAGGAATTAAGAACGATGTACTTTCCCTAAGGCCGTTCTAGTTAATGATTTCAATGGAATTCTATTTGATTTTAATGTGTACATTATTCCCTGTAATAAGCGTTAATGTAATTACTAGTTTAAATGGTCCGACAAATGATCCCTCGCAATACAGTTTTCATGCTCAGTTGAACAGCGATAAAAAGTAGAATATTTGGCATAATCAACTCAAATGAAGCAAAAATAGGGTTCTAACTAACACGTTTTTAACATAGCTAAAATATATTGTTCAGAATTAAGAAAGGACAAGCAACTAGCTGTATAGTTCCCCCTTTTATGACCTTACTAATCTTACTTGTATAGACTAAACTTTAACCAAATCAAATCGCGTAAAATATATCCAAAGAAGCACCTCAAAGAAAAAACTTTTTCGGGCATAGGTCAATCCAAGTTGTTAGGGTAACCACCGTTATCCTTGCAACCAGTGGTTTCGTATCATTTATAGAACGGTAAAATCAATGGAAAATAACAACATTTTTTTTAAATCTACTATTTACCACAAGAGACGCAAGTTCGTGCGGAATGTGACCTGACCGGCCGCGAGCGCGACCCCTCCCTCAGTCAGTCAGCTGTTTCGCTCGCGAGCACGGTGTCGGATATAAACTTTTTTAAATCTTTTAATAAAAATAGCTTTTTTTTTGTTGTGTTCGGTTATTTATTTTTATATTTAAGTGAACTACCCATGGTTTGAATGACATGAGTGTTTATCCTTACACCCTGTATAAGTTTTCGTATACACAAACCTGCACTCAAAATAAAAAAATACATTACGAGCTGAACTCTCAATGACGAATCTACATTATCATATCTTTAAACGACAAAGAGAGCGAAAAACAATAACACATTAACGCTTTTAATTCTGTCAAGAATTCTGTTCGCACAGGCGCTTTTTCAACGCAACGTTTGCTTTTACTGGATATTCAACTATTGGCTTAGCGCCGAAAGTTGAAAATCCAATCATGCACTTTTTAACACGCTAGGGATGCGCTCTGTTGGATTCTCAACGCTCAGCTCCAATCCGTGAGTTGAAAATCCAGTGCCCGTTTTTGTAAAGCTGCGTTCCGTGCTTACTGAGTCTAATTAAAACAAAAGACTTTGTTCAATGCGAAGGAATAACTTTAATTGCATGGAAATAACATTTATAGGATATGTACATCATCATTATTAACAATTTTCAATGCACCATGCATGAGTATTATTAATCTTATATTTGACTCATTTGTTGATGACAGACATACTTGAGTCATCACACTCATCGCCAATGAGCTGTTAGAATAATCTGCATATTGGCATAATGATAGTTGTTGCTAAGCACAATAATTGGAAACCTGAAACGTTAATTATTGGTACTTTATGTCGCGATATCATTATGTATGCTTGTACTAGCTAGACTCACCCGTTGTATAATAATTATCTAACAGTAACAGAATGGTTTCATTTGACCTCATTTAGCATCTGTTATTATGAACATTTGCGGCGTAATGTGAATCAGATAAATGTAAACTACGACTGACGGGTATCCTTTAAGTTTATGTTCGCTAAACCACGGTTTGAAGGACGGCTGGTAGCGACTATGCGACGCCACCCCATAACTATGCCAACGTGCCAAGGCCAGTGGACATTTACATAACTCTCACGTTCCATATGAGTCCTGCAAGCCGATTTATTGCCAACCCATTCCAAATATACTTAAAGTCAATGAAAATAGCTAAAGGTTTAGAATTCTCAGACTTAATTGCCCGAGGCGAGACGAGAGAAAATGCTGGAAACTCAATCATTCCTCGCCGTAAAGATTTTACATTTGAATCTAAACGAAATACGATAACAGTGAATTCGCAACGGATTTCATTATGCTAATCTGTAATTGTCACACTGCCATGTAAACTCGGTGACGTTGGGTGAAATTGATTCAGGAATATTGTGTTGGAAATTCCAGTTTATTTAGAGGGCATAAAAATTGTGCTCGTTATTTTTTATATCAGGATAGCAGAGTACGTACTTACTGACGTTAGTTATCACGTTACAATTGAATTCTTGGAAGAAGCGATCAGTATCTAATTTCGAGAAATAACAATGTTGAGATCATAGAATCAAGGAATCTATCACATTCGGCTCATTTATATACACATGCATGATGACATTACTAGAGCTTGACATTATTGTAACCTCAAAGTTGATTGATGGAATTGCGAGAAAAGATTAATCCATGTTCTAATAGTTGATTTTCCATATAGTTGATCAAGAAACACCAATGAAATGCTTCCGCTAGTCTACTAGCCTTAGAATCCGTTGCCACGTAACGAAGAAGGATAAAACTTGTCTTTCCCCTGTGTAATTATTCTAGAGTCCGCCAACATTTGTTGGACTTTTTGTTCATATTCTTTGGCCAACCTAGGTAGACCATTAACCTAAGTTCATATTATTTAGCCAACCTAGGTAGACCATTACCCTAAATTCATATTCTTTGGCCAACCTAGGTAGACCATTAACCTAAGTTCATATTCTTTGGCCAACCTAGGTAGACCATTAACCTAAGTTCATATTCTTTGGCCAACCTAGGTAGACCATTAACCTAAGTTCATATTCTTTGGCCAACCTAGGTAGACCATTAACCTAAGTTCATATTCTTTGGCCAACCTAGGTAGACCATTAACCTAAGTTCATATTCTTTGGCCAACCTAGGTAGACCATTAACCTAAGTACATATTCTTTAGCCAATTTAGGTAGACCATTAACCTAATTATGAATAAGTAACTCTACATTAAGGTATATGTTTAAAACTCAAAAAAATCTCTTTAGATTAAGGTTAATTGGACTTACCTCCGATCAAACCATAAGTGATCATCATCATGGTAACACTCTTGCTGAAGGTTGACAGGACGAAAGCAATGGCTGCGACAAACGACCCAGCCACGCAAACAGCCCGGCACCCGAACTTGTTGCATAATGCCGACACCACCGGACCTGTCGACAACATTGATATTCTTCATAAACAAGACGAAGAAGATAAACAAGTGAACGAAAGCAAAGGACTTTGTAGACTAGCGTAACATAACCAGTAACAACCTTAAAGTCAAAGGGGTGGAAGATCTAATTTATACACGGTAGAGTAAACCTATTAAGGTGGAAGCGCCAGGGTTGCCCGCGAAAATAAAATTTTCTTACGATTTTTGCAATTTGCATATCAGTATCTTAACAGTTTGGCTTTTGGCTTTTTTACACTGGCTGTTTAACTGGCTGATTGCATGCCACAGATAATTAAACCGCACCGTGTCTCAATCACAGACACAGGACAGCCCAATAGACAGGTCCACTCTATCTGTGTGGTTCTTTCCTCAACAGACCATTTCAGACATCTACATGGTCTTCACATTATCTGACCAAGATTATGTCTGGATTTTAAAAGAGACTGTGACCTCTGATTTTGTTTCGGCCTTTTTTCTCAGAGTAGTCAGATAGGAAACGCCGACCTCATCTAGTTTTGACATGTAAGTGTTGGTACAAACCTACTCACAGAAATAAATCATTTATCATTTAATCAGACTAAAGGTGGATGCGCTAAGGGTGCCCGCGAAATTCTTTACCTACTTACGTCAAACTTGCTTCGTCTCAAGGCTTAAAAGTTTTGATATAAGTTCCAAGGGGCAACCCTCTTGCAGTTAATTAATTACAGGGCGTATAGCTATGAATTTTCTTAATAGTAAAATTAATTAAGAACCGTTTGCCGCAGAAGCGAAGCGTTAGAAATGTAGAGGTGACATTTACGTAAGGCAACACAATTTTACAAAAAAAAAAGCTTGGTACTTTCAAAGACCTAATTAAAAACGTAGCTCCAAGAATTAGTCTTTTATGCATTTATTATTTCACAAGATTGTCATTAGTAGGTCATTAATATTGTGCCAATTCTGTAATACGATAAAAAGGATAATGTAAATTATACCTATTTGCATTCTAACCTAACTGTACTATTAGCACGCCAAACAATATTAATTTCTCACTTATTATGGTATAAACATAAGTAAGATCATTATCGATAACAGTCAAGTGTCCACCTTGGTACTAAAACCTACATTACAAACTTGATCTGAGCTCCACGTTGTATTATTTAAATACTTGCAATCCAGTTCAAGGAATCGATGCACCGTCGTAAAAGATTCATTTTACTGCAAACACGATATTTTATTCTTATAAGGACTTTTATGGAGCTGTTTGCAGAATTATGGAACTTTTACATGGTTTTGCAAGTTTTAAGATACAGAGAGATCGGGCTCTGTCTCAAATTCAAGATGGTACTTACTTCATTGGTAAAATTAATTACCTATCTAATTGGTAATAAACACATTTATCTACAATCAAAAAGTAATCGTACCGAGCTACAGTAGTTACAAATTATTAACAATCATGTGTATGATGCTGCATCCGGTTAGACTGGAAACTGACCCTAACATATTTGGGAAAAGGCTAGGCAGATTGATTTTATGAATAACATCAGATAAAAAATAATTAAAAATGAGTACATACAAAAATAACTCAAACGCGTGTAAACATTTTTTATCTACACGTGATAATGATAACTGTGGAGACTTCAAATGCACCGTAACACCTAAATCTATACATATAGCCCAAATCAAAGTTCGTAGACAGATAAGTTAGTCTGAAATGTTAGGGTCACTATGCCAGGTCTCCCCGATAAGATACTTTCGCTAACACACACAAAACTGCACAAACTCCAGTCCAGCAAAATTGTTTTCTAGGACATTTTTATTTATCAGGCCATCGCCGTATCTTCGATCGTAATCGAGTACTTCCAATCAGGTCAATGGCAGTTTAAAATAAGATAGGACCCGATCGACGGATAAAGTGCTGATACGGAAACCTAGTATGAGATGAGTTTATTACTTAATACTCGTCATAAGAATTAGACAGATAATCCGGTTCAAGTATTTTGGCATAGTAACAATTAAATTATCGATAATTGAGTCATGAGGATTAGTGTCGGTAGTTTTATCAACCGACACGAAGAATAATTAGTATTTCTATGATAAGAAACATTACATTAACAAATGCGTTTCACTCTGTGAATGCGGACTATTCCTAACTAATCTGGACGGATTTATCTACCTCTAATGCACTGGCTATCACAATGGTTACGTACGAGGTACTCGCAATGAACTGAGTTTTCAGCGACACGGTTATTTCATTTTACTGTACGTTTCAAGTGTCAATTATTATAGGTACATGATATCAGTAACAACAGATTTATATTTTATATCTTTTCAGATAATCTATTATGTAAAAAGGTAGAAGTAACACGATTACACGACTAATCAAAATGACTTGTAAATCGTTTTACAGGCTGTTGAATTCTCGAACATAATTTTCCTTTGAACAATATCAGTTAGATATTCAAAGAGCTATGTTCGATTATGTCATCAAGCATAGGTATACATATAAGAACAACCTTTTATAGTATAAATACAAGGAAAAACTCGTTCAAAAACAAATTGAAAGCTGCTAATATCTTGAGAAAACTCCGGAAAATCTCGTCATCATAATATCTCCCAGGTATGAAGTCGGCAATAAGCCAAGATTGTAAAGCGATTAATTTGCTGTTTGTTATATATTATGCTAATACCGTTGAGCATTATAATACGGATACATTTGCGTAGGTACTCATGAACATTAGCTGCATAAATCTCTTGTTAGATACTAGATAAGTACATAGGTACAACCCACACATGAATAATGGATGGTGCATGTGACAACGTGACCTGAATTGATAGGAAATGAACGAGCGTTCGATTGCAATGGCGTCCAAAAATGAGGAATGCTAAAGGTCATTGCAATTAACTACTGAAGTCAATTAAGATCCATCCGTCAGATGCCAGCACAAATTCCTTGTTGTATCTATTTCACATAAATTCATAGAGCCAAGGAAAATTATAATTTATCTGGTATAGCTTCTAAGGCCAATGTAGATGATAAAGTTGTTGGACTAATAAACTAAGCAATCTAACATACACTGTCGGAAGCTGTTAACACACAAAGGGTAGGTAATAAATTATCAATCATCATAAATCTTACCGGCCGCTAGATAAAATCCTGACAGCAAACTGCCGACCCACGCGACAGTGCCTTTACCCTCGCCGAAGTACGTCACTAGTTCTGGTAGGAATATGCCGAATGTGTAGGCTATGCCGTCCACGATCATGTTGCACATGAAGGACGCGAAGACCACGACCCAGCCGTAGCCCCCGTCGGGGGGAGGCGGCAGGGCATAGTCGTAGGCCTCATCGTCGTCGTCCGCGGCTGCGCCTTCCGCCGTCAGTCTTGCTGCTTCTTCGCATGACGTCTCACTTTCCGTCTGAAACAAAGACACGATAGCTTTTTATTTTTAATCACCACTGCGGCTCTCAATAAAAGTGGCGACGCGCGCACGCTGAACCTCAATGCAGTTTCGTTGCAGTATTCTGTAGAATTCTATAGAAGCTTTAATGAGTATGGCTGTGTGAATGTGACCATTGATTTTTTTTCTGTGTCTAACTATACAGGGTACTGGAAATACAAATACGATTTTTAATTGCACTATTTGCACATAATAATTATTATTATTTTATTGTTAGATGTAAGTATATATTTATGATGTATGATACTGTTTAAATATTCGATGATTGAAATTAATAAGACGATTTTTAAAGACCTCATAAAAATTATCATTCGTAGCAGTTCGTAGCTGAAATGACTGCCCCTACACAAGGCGCCATATTCAACGATCAAAATTAATTTGCACAAACATTTTAGTCATGGACGAGTCATATTATACCAGCAAACAAATCATCCAAAAATAAACTGTTGAGACGTTATGTTTAGAGTCCTCTATCAATCACATACTTCACTAGATTCACTCCTTTTTATGTAACATGTTCCATTTTTAAATTAACCAGCATTTACAATTTTACACCACTGTCAAAGATGCTTTGAGCGGCAATGTCATTGCTGTCCTTATACAGTTTTAAATAGACATTAAAATTAACGCGTCGTAAATTCAAATCCATGACGTCATGTTGATTTCATTATTATTGTACGTATTTAACATGCTTTACTGTCTTCTGTCGTAAATTTTATAAACGTTAGTAATAAAACGTTTGCTCTTAACGAGCCTTCGGAATTTTACCGTTCGTAATTTAATTTTCCGAGCCTGACAAACTTTATTTTGAGCTACGAAGCCTACGTAGAAAACTCCGACGATCAATAATACATATGTTACGTTTTTCAATTAACGGAACACGACTACCTTGTATGTCGGTATAGGTTCTTTTCACGGCCATTGTCACTGCCATTGCCAAAGGCTTTATTCTGATTAACATGCTTGTTGAATATCAAACACGTACACACGGCTACACATCAAGCTATACATTTCCAGTTTATACTGATCTCGCATTGTATAGGATTTCCGTACAATACAAGGTCAGCTTATACTGGAAATGTATAGCTTGATGTGTAGCCGTGTGTACAAGTACATACGCCTATTGTAAATAACTGGAAAACAATGAGACAACTTTATTCGCAATCAGTTCTTTGTTATTGAAATAAAAGAAAACACGCAGATGAAAATCTGTGCAGATTGAACTTTTGCACGACATTGAAAATCTAGCGGTTGTGTTTACAATTGCAGCAACAGTTACAAAGTGATATAAGATTCTGTTTCTGTTTGTCTAGTAGACACTAACTTTTTGCCCGCGGTTTCGCCCGGGTGGATGTCGGAAAATATCCCACGGGAACGTACAACAGGTCTTTGTGCCATATTTCATCCAAAACCGTTGAGCGGTTTTTGCGCCAAGCCGCGGAAAATAAATCCAGTCAAACACAAAAATTATTCATTACCATTTTATTATATGTATAGATTAGTGCATGTTATCTGAACTCAACCTAGTTCTAAGTGCAATGACTATACAGTCAGGCATGCATATAATAAACACTGCAGATAAAATAATCAACAAGTAAATGTGTAGTTTAGTAAATTATGTCCCAGTTGAAAATACTGATGTGGATGTGGACATCCCTTTGTTAGCAACATGAGTGACGTTTCATTATCGTTTTATCATTTCTTTGTTTGCCGCCGTGTCAATTACAGTTGTCATGCTCGGTACTAGAACTATCGATACTCGGACACTCACAAAGAGTACTATTCTATAGATGTTTTTTATTATTATGTGTACACTGTACACCCAGCGCGAGCGTCACAGATATAATTTATGTCTAACAAAACCTTTATTACACACGTTCAATATTTAAAAGGTTTCTTCTATAATTCGTTATTGTTTTTTCTAAGGATCATGCTATGTGTACATGAATGATGCACTTGCAGACTGTACATCGGTTACCTGGAACCGAGAGCAAAACACCTGTAATCTGAGTAGCCGCTACTCGAAGCTCATACATAGTTTACATACGTTACATCAAAGTTCGGACACGTGCTGCCAACCTACTGTTTCTACTCGGCGTATCTCAAATGATACCAATTTAAAATAATATAAACAATGCGGTAGCGGTGAGTCACGGCTCGAGAGGAAAAGTACGAGCTGCGAGGTGTTTACTAAGCGTGGATTAGTGTGAACTTCGGTGCGAGTATTTGGCGACCGTTTATTTTGTTTAGTGGGAAGATTACCAATGAAATAATATGTCGACAGAACAAAAATACTAACGAGTTCGCCTAAGCTTAAAACGTGGTTTTAAAAGTTGGAGGGATACAAAAAGTAAGAGTGCAGCCTTCAGTGCAGCAACCGCTTTTTCTTACTATGCAGTATGAAACTTTAATAAGAGAATCTCTTAAATTACGGATTAACAACAAAGAGTCCGGTTCTTATAACTACTTATAAGAATCAGTCAAAACAAGCTTTAATAAAAAAAAAACAAACGATAACTAATAATACGATTCTATAGAGCTGCGAATTAGGCCAAGGCGTTGATAATTTTCACATAATAACGTAATACGATTATGTTGCTTGTTATAAAATATAACAAGCAACATTATTTTCAACAAAACCAGTAGCTACAACGTTTCCAATTGAGATCTGCATGTTTCTCTTTCATTTCAATAAAATTACCGGCTATTCAAATACTTCCACGGGTTTCTCATGGTGTCCAGAACAGAACGGGTTTGTTTAACGCATGAGCACTGCTGTCATTGTAACAGCCCATCGCTTTGTTTGCAGCAGACGGGGCCCGACCTTGTCCGTGTTTACACCACAAACTGCTCTGGCATAATGATTTATTTTGTTAACATAGATTATAGAACATTGTAGACACTTCCTCGTTTTCACTTACGTGATAAACTGATTTGGAAGTTATAAATACGCAGGTCTTGATTTTCAACATTGATATTGTAAGCAATAATAAACCTAGTCTGTTTTTTAATCTCGCAGACTAATTTGACATTTCAAGAGATTGTTATTTGTTTTTTCAATTTGGAGTTTGACATTTGCACCTGTCAAATTAGTCTACAAGATAAAAAAACAAACTTTAGTATTAATCCTGATATACTTATTAATAAAAAAGATTTTTAGTCATTTATTGTGGTTGTAGAACATTTTCCATAGGTTATAAAGCGATTAATAGGTATGAGGTATGAAGCATAGTTATTTCTATCCATCATGAACAATTAAAACATGACATGAGGAATAAACACTGACAGTTGAAATTAAAATAACTCCTTGCCTCATACCGACGTGTGAAGGCGGAAAATTCGATCTAACGAGGAAGCCCAAACGGCCTTAGAACATTGTACTTACTTCAACATACCGAGACAAAGAATCTTGTCAGCTTCGATTGGAATTCATGTCAAAGATTCCGCGTTGCTACAAAATTAATACAATTTGAAAACAAGTCCTGCTGCCCTTCAGTGAAGAAAAAAGCTTTCATTTTCATAGCTTAGCAATCAAATCGAATGTCAGACAAAGAAGAAACGATCGATGACTCATATTGTGTCGTATTGAAATACTCGTAAAATTAAGTAATTTCCAACAGAAAAGGCCAAAAAACTTGAGGAGATCGAGTAATGTGTCCTGGCGATTCGAGCATATAATAACCTACAAACAAAAGAACATGCATAAGCATACAGATGAGTACGACGACAAATTCCTAAAGTAGAGAAAGATTTATCTCAACCTAGACAAATTGTAAACAAAGAGCACTTTGGTATTAGAACGTCTTATGTAGATCATTGACTCTACATCTACATAAATATTCATTCAACAGATGGTACCTCTACAACAAATTTCACTTTAGAATTTACAACCGCAAACTCTGCAGCGGGTGTTATTGACCTTAGTGTGAACATATGATGTCTGCGAAATTCTAAAATTACATTTCACATTGAGCAACGTTAATTTTCATATACATTTGCACTCTGACGCTAATCTTCTTCGAACAAAACATCAAAATAATTAAGAGAAACATGAAAAAAAACTTGTAAGACGATTTAGAAGCAGTTGCTACAATGTGGGAGCAGTGGTGGCCCAGGGAGCAGCGGTGGCCCAGTGGTAACTGTCCCGACTTACGAGTTGTAGGTCGTGGGTTCGAACCCAGACAGGCGCTTTACTTTGTGTGAATTATTTCATCACCACTGCTCTCAAAACGGCGAAGGAAAACATCGTGAGGAAACCGGCATGTCCTAGTACCAACATTTCGAAGACATGTAACATCTACCAACCCGCACCGGGCCCGCGTGGTAGATTACAGCCCACTCCCTCTCACAGAGAGGAGGCCTGTGTCCCAGCAGTGGGAACATTATAGGCTGATTATGCTACAATGTCTGTCCTTTTCAACGAAGCTCTAATTGAATCCACACAATCGCTCAGAGCATAAAAGGCAACAAGTCATGCTGAAAACATTAAATGAAAAAACCAAACCAACGTCTCAGATTTTTCAACTGAAAAAAGTCAGGGAAAACCCTAATCGGCTTAAAAATGGAAATTACACACTCAACGCAGACAGTACGACTGAAAAAATGTTTTTAATTAGTACAGTAACTTCAGCGTCATTGCGAAACGTTGGTGAATGAATTTTCGATGTTATTTTTCAGGTCAATTTATATAGACTGATGTAATGGCATTTAACTTGGCCACTGCGTACAATGGCAGGCAACGTGGTCGCGTCGTGTGCCGCGGCGCACGCGCACGTGATCTCGATTGCCATTAATTGATTAGTGCCGCACGCCTGTCGCAGGCTGCTTCCTTCAACCTATTATATGTATACGAAGACTTGCGCAGGACGCAATTATGTGCGGCAAATAAATCACGACCCTATTTCGTTTTACGAGCGCAATATTTGAACTATGTAGCAAAGGATTTAGATCGGAATGATAGCCTTTGGATCGGACAAGTCACCCGTGCATAGTTTAATTAACTACTCTTTCATCTCGCCCTTGTATTCAAAGAACCTATCAGTCATTAATAGGGACAGCATATTTATTAGTTGGACTATAATGTGCAAAACAACCCTCAGTAAGATTAAATTAGCAGTTGCAGTGGACGATATAAGTTAACGATCGCGTGCGCGTGCACATGAAATCAAGACGATTATATGACAACTTTAAAGTAGATTGAATCTCAAGTAGGGTAATGAATGCTAACCAATGTAAAGTATGTAAACCAATTATGTGTCACGGTTCTGTAACCTAGTAAAATGTAATGAACATACAATCGCTAATTGTGTAGTAATTTACTAATTACAAAGGTTATTTATCCATTATTTAAATAAGCCGGCAAATTGTCTCAGTCATCATGTTTGTTTTTATTTAAAACACATCACTCAATCAAAGAAAATACTAACCATCTTTTTCACACTCATATTTTAAAGAGAAACACTTTAATAAATGGCACTGATAAATTACACAACACCCACGTCAGTTGCAAAATCAACCAACAATGGCAATGATAAGTCTGTAGTCCTTACTGTAGATAATTCGATATCCTAATCAATACACGCTTTGATAATAACAACACTAATTATTTCGATATCTTGAGGGAGATCCGGTAGCCTACCAACAGTGGCCATTATTGACGAGTAACAAACGTATTTGAGCAGTATAATCTGAGCGGAGCCATTGAATAGCGTTGTCATACTGGTGTATGGACAATTAACCAGTCATTAATAATAAATGCATCGTGTTACACGTGCACATCATATTTAAATGCACCTTGAACACCTATGAATGCTAAGTAAAGTAAATAATATAGACGTACGCGCATGTGAATTTATGGTTTAGGTAAGTCGCGTCTTAGCTGGCTCTACAAGTTGTGTAGTTTATGCATGACTGTGATTTGTTCGGTTATGGCTGTTAATTAAAGCGTCGTATTAACCACTATAAGTACGTATTCATGTCGATCAATTGGTGTATTTTTTTTAATCTTTTTTTTTAAGAATTTGGCGTTTGTTAACATAGATTGGGATAGTGACTGTGCACCAAAATTAGGATCCTTAAATTGTCTAGTTTTTAGCACCACTACTAAATTAATGGGAAGTGGGTGTGTTACAGGAATAGATTGCAATACCCAAACGTTTACTCACGAAATCGCATACATGATATTTATAACGAACTGAACTGCTGCAAGACTGTGCAGCAGTGGTTCCCTGGCGCCGTGCCCGTTAGTTTTCACAACTCAATTTGAGGTAAGTCGGAAAAAGTGGCCATTATTTTCACACTTACCTTAGATAATATGTAATTATCTGGTGTCCCATGGGCAAATGAAACACTGATTTAAACCTACGCGACCTTTGTGAGACGTAGTTAGGAATGGACAAAGTAAACCGCAAGGACGTGGGATGTCATCATAAACTTATATAACTTATAATTTGTACATTACATAAGAAAAGTGATAAAATAATGTGCCTAAAACAATAGCAAACAATACAATACTAATATGGAGGTGGTGATAAACGTGATAATAGAATCATAGCATGCCACGAGTTTGGCCCAAATATAGAGGCCGGATGAAAATGATTTGTATAAAAAAAAACGTGACATATCGACTGAAGCATTAAAAATATTTTATTACTACAGGTATTTGAGAATATTAAACGTTTGACATCATTTCTAATAATACAGACATCTTTTTTGTGACAACTGATGCAGTCACACGTATAAAACCTATTTATTTAAGTATTATGAGCGGTAATGACGGATATTAATGGCGCAGTTAAAGGAAAATAAATAGAGGATAACTATAAACAAAAAAAAAATGACAAACAATAGACTCTTGTCAATGTGAAATTCACACTAAAATCCATCCATCCATTCGTCCATCTTAAAGTTCCCATACAAATAGTAGCAGACGTTGACCTACCAATCTGCTACTATTAACCCACATGCATAGCTGATATCGCCTAGTTCTTATCCAAAGGACAAAAACGTGACCATTTCATAAACAATTCAGTTTCCCTAACAACGATTCAAGGTAACGAGTATGTAAAGATTACAGGGCACAATGAAGAACTAGCTTTTGTGAAGAATAAAATAAAATACCTACAAGTAGATATTGTAATTAATATAGAGTATTTATATCATGTTTTGAACGTAACTGAAACTCTAGAAATAAATAAACAAAGAACTAAGAAAGGACAATACTTCTAAAATCAAATAAGCAATTAAATCAGGACAAACAGAAGAATGGGCAAGAGCACCCATAAGAACAATGCTAGAAGGAAGAAAACGTAGAAACTGAAAAATCTAGTTTTCCCTAAACGATTGTGATAGTGAGAATCGTAGACTCGTAGCTCTGCACCTGCTACGCAAACAGCTCTACGTAGCAAGCTCGCTACGCAGTGACAGCCTAATAAATTGTGGACCAAAAACCTTATTTTAATATGCAGCCCCCGGCAAAAAAAAACGTCCCATAACACTGGTTACGTTAGTAAAAAAAATACTGAAACATTTCAATTGAAAAAAAAAAATGATCGACATCGTAAAAGAAATCGAGATGATAATCGAAGTAGTCGCAATAATGTTGATAAAAGCTATTTTTATAATTCCATGCTTCGCGACACAGCATTCGATAAACAGCTTAAAATAATGAAGATAAGCACATTATCTACAGTAAATGTATTTAAAGGTATTTAAATCTTTAAACCGTCTGCAAAACGTGTTTAAAAATCACCTTACATAGATAAGGCGTTATCATAATGATTTATTAAGCAATCCTTCGGTTTTAGGGATCGAGTTTGAGTATCGTCGGTATTATCACAGATATTATAATACTAGTATTATTAAACTGTTAAGTACTACAATAATCTATTAATTCTGTTTTTGAGATAATTAGGCTAATACAATCATCGACGACTTTTTTCTGTTATTGGAGCAGTATTGAAGGTTTTTTATTTACTAGAAAAGCTTAAAGTTCAAGCATCTTTTTTCAACTGCAGCGTGATCGATTGCATTAGGAAACAGCTACGATTTATCAAGCGATAAGGCAATGCAACAAGTATAACATTGAAATGCATCCAACTTCCACTTTGATTTCTCTCATGTTGAAAACGATGCAGATGTATTCTTTACAAGCTTATAGTCAGGCGCGGTCGCAGCCCAAGATTTTGGGAGGGTCACCATTGGTGTCGAGGAATATTTTTAGGGAAATAGTTAATTGATAAGTACGTAAATCATTCAGTCTCTTGACAGCTTGAATGATTTTCGGGGGGGTCATGACCCCCAGGACCAACCCCCTCGGACCGCGCCTGCTTATATTTCTACTTCAGTGAGACTTTAGGGCTAATATAGATAGGGATTAGGGCCAGGGCCGTGGGCCAGCCCCCGCTCCAAAATGAGAGAATCCAGAAGAATCTGAATCCTTAGATTTCTTGCTGCTTTATTTCTGACTAGCTGATGCCGGTTATTACATACTAAAACTTTCCTGGAGAACCACTCTATCCATTGGTGAAAACAGCATGAAAATCGGTGCAGTAGATTTGAGTTTATCGCGGACAGACAGACAGATAGACGCGGGGGAGGACGTTGTTTTATAATTTGTAGTGATGATGATAATCCACGTCTGTTGCCTTTTAATTAAGGTCTTTTAAATAAAATTGTTTCCTATTGTCTCTGGGCCAGAGGCTCGACCCCCCTCCGAAGTAAATTCCTGGCTAAGGCCTATAATAGGCCAAAGCGCAATATAATAAGGATTTTTAAACAGGAGATTGTGTGGCATCAATCATACCATAAGTAATTTTCCATAAATACTTTACCACGAGTTTTTCATTCACCGACCTAATACAAAACTAATATTGACAAGACGACGACATCGTAATCGCTCTTCTTCAGCACACAGAACGAAATTCAGGAAGAATAAGCCTCTTTTCTACGAACATTTTACCTTTATAAATCAGTTCCTGCTATACATAATTGTTATCAAACGGTTTCAGTTGCGTGTAGAGTACATTGTATCATTTTAATAAATAATTATTTACCCTTTTGTTCTCTTGATATATTTTTTTGTGAATAACTTAGAACAATGGTATTCGGAAATGGTGCAGTTATTGTCGCTCTACAAAAGAGCCTTGTTGTAGAAAAATACATTCGTAACGTATGTACAATTGTACATATAATAGAACAAACAGCATAATTTATATTTCAATAACGTGAAAATTGGCAAAGGAATATGAAACATGAATGATAATCAACGCCAAGTCGAGCATTTCCCTTTTCTCACTTAATTGTATTATATTTAGCTTGCTACTGGCACACCGCATTTATAAAAGGTCCTGTCGTTTTCAGGAAAACCGTACTTCTAATACCATCAATCTTTACCGTGCAAATCCGTGACATTGTCGGGCTCTAAACTAACTTTGTCGATTCACTAATACATTTTCTATTCTTATTAGGTATACGAAACACGCACATTTACTTGATTATGTTAAAGAAACACGCACTTTACGATCGTTTATTATCATTTTAATAATTTAATACCACATCGTGGCCGTGTTATCCCCGTGTGGACTCTCGATGAACTTTAATGAATGTGTTGAAAAGAATTATTATCTTTCTACTATTGTAATAGAGACCAGTTTGCTTTGCAGTTGATGAATAGAACCTTGAATAATAGTCCTCACGAAGGTTTTCCAACAGCCTTGTATAGGATTGTCATTGTCAAAGACACGACATTAGTTTGATTGTAAGATTCTTCTGATAGAAGTCACTGTTGGATTTCTGACTGATTTTTTTTATTTACCTTGAAATTATGGAGCTTATTTGGGAGAAAACTTGCAGAGACATGCATGTCGTAATACCGGTGTGCTGTCAAGTTATGCATTACTTTGTTTGGTGACAATAATCATATTTTTTGTCTTTTTATTAACAAGCGTCTGACATGGAATAAATTAACGATTGTGCTTCATCGTATTGGCCTGTACCAAAGTACCTGCCCACAAAATGTTTAATAATAAATATTGATTCCTTTCGTAAAAAAAAATCATTTGCAGATCTGCCAATCAATTTATTTTATGTTGTATAGAATATACTTACAATACTCGTTAAAGTATTATGCAAGAAGAATGATAACGTTATTGTACTTTCTCGCAAACAAGTTTATCTTTCTTTGCGTATTGTATTATCCTTGATAATTAAGATAAGACACCTGAGCCGTCGTTGTGTTTGCGATAAGAAATATTTTTGCGAAATAGATTCGCTACCACCACCCGTTACCGTATTTCACTACGTTACAAGTGATTATGTTTATGGACTGATATCAACCTACATTTACGTCTCGTAATGAAAAATCTGCTAGTGACTACTAAAAGTGGACGCACCCTTATCCGAGCCCAACGCGTCGAACGAATCGACGTCAACGAGAATGCTAGGAACGGTCTTCCAGATTCGGACGATTCGACGCGGGCAGGTGTGCGAGGTTTCATAGAATTTCATATAAAGTATTCTAAAATTCGTTTCGTTCAGTTCTTTCGACGCGTTCGGCTCGGATAAGTGTGCGTTCACCTTTAATTCGACGTTGTTACCATTTCACAAATTACTGAAATTACCTACACACTTTCATATTACTTTCAGAGAGAACTGTCCAAGAGCAAATTAGAATCACAGAAAAATACCTGTCTAGACAGTAAATTAGACCCTGCATGACACGTAGTCTGACTTTATCCCAAGGGTATCCCAGTTAGGAATGCCAGGGGTTCTTTAGCTGGAAACAAGCCACGAGCCCATAGTAAATACTTTGGATGGCTGAATTTGGAATTCAGCAAAATATTTTCGAGGTAAATTGTACGAGTTTGTGCGCGGTACGAATGTCGATACGAGAGAAAATTTCATTTGCGTGGGTATACGCGGGTACAGACAGCAATTTACTACGCAATTTATATTTGTACACACGGCTTTATTCCCTCATAAAGAATACCTGTAAATAAAAGACAGATAATAATGCCTTCTTAAAAGCTTTATAGAAAGATAAAACATAAGAATATTCTTTACTACAATATTTGAAATACCGAAAATTGGCAAGTAGTGTCAGGCTGTTACTCATTGATAAAACGGTGACCGCATAACAGTTTGTGCCAATTGCCGGCACCCGCATGCCACTAGAGCTGATTGTTACGACACCGGTCACTAAGTAAACAGCGTGAAACAAAATAATGGAGTGAATAACGTTTTGGGAACACGTCACGTGAGTTATCTAAATCTAAACAAACGAATTCGAAATCTCCGGATGAACGTTTGGAAAATCCGCTTGTGTGCCACCCCCAATAATAATGGATGTCATACGTAAGAGACGAGAATATGGACAGAATCATGAAACACATAAAGGTTTGCATTATTTTGTTACTGTACCACCTCACTGTCACTCATACTTAGTAGAGAAGGAGGATGGACCTACCCCAGACAAGCCCTCTTCAAATATATATTTTTAACTACCTTTTTTTTGTATTAAAATACTGGCTATTGTCCGCGAATTCGTCTGCGATCCAGGATGAAAAGTAGCGTATCTCCTAACCCAGGTCATGGTCTACCCATACGCCAAATTTCATCCAAATCTGTTCAGCCGTTTTAGCGTGAAGGCGTAACAAACAACTAACTTTCGCATTTTTAATAGGTATTAGTTAGGATTATTAATCCTAAGTGTGAAATTTATCGTAATTTCAAATTAAATATAAAAAAAATGTGTTTAACACTCTATCAAACAAAACCCATAATAATTGTCTATTAGATATCAACCCTTTCCACCGTTTGTCCCCCTTCAACCGTTTCCTGAACCCTTTCAACTGTATTCACTGTTTTGCGGTTCACCATAGAAGATTAACCGAACAAATGCAATGCAATGTAGTCTAATTTACAAATGGAAAGTGCTAATTATAATAAGCGTTGAACTATTGGCAATTCCATTTCAGTTTGCAGTACTGATGATTAGCCCAGATCGTGGGATGAAGCATTGCGTGAATTATGTTTCTGGAACTGAGTGGAACAAATTAATGTCATATCGATTTGAGAGTGATACAACATTTTAGTTGTCATCATCATCTGCCTTGCCTTTTCCCAACTATGCTAGGGTTGACTTCTAGTCTAACTAGATCCAGCTGAATACCAGTAGTATACATGGAACGACTGCCTATCTGACCTCCACAACTAAGTTACTGGATATGAAATGTTTAGTATGCAAAGGAATTGAGAATGATTGATGATGAATGATTCAATACTGCTTTTTCCAATACATAATAAATATGTTGCAGATTCAATACTTTAATCTGAATTTTAATGATTAATTAATTCATAATTTTTGTCCATTTTAGATAAGAATGGAGATATTTTTTTTTTTTAATGTAATGTAACTCTATGAATAATTATTATTTCAAATTGCAAATTAGAATATAATTATGAATTTCCTTTACTTGTTTGTGTTTAATGATGTGTGGTTTTTATTATGATCGGAAAAATTAAATCTTAATTCTTTTTAATTTTCGCAACTCAAACTAAAATTATATGATTACATTAGCTGTCTTTTGTCCCAAAATATAATAGGGGTGCCGTTTACTAGGTATCTCATTACCAGTAATTAAATATGGAAGAAAAGTGATTAGAATTAAGAGTAATTAATCTTTAAATACTTTTAAGTGGTCATTAGTTTGACAACAAAGTAAACAATGGTATAATTAACCCTATTGTGTGTACTTATCACAAAGTACAGAAAAATAGAGCTTACCATTACCTACAATTATTTAATTATTAAAAATGGATTGAAAATTAAATATAAATTTGACTGCACTGTATGAATATTGTACTGTGAAATGTGTAAAATATAATGGATGTACGTACTAGGTTGAAAAATACATGTGACTATTCGAAAAATGATCCTTCATGGATTTTAGTGGTAAAAATAGTTTTTTTTTATGACTTTGACAGGTGGTCAGTTTTGTGCAATGGATGTTTCGTTATAGAACTATTATAATTCATGAGAAATATACGTCATAAATAGAGTTAACAGCGAAATTTTGCCATCAAAACTCTTGTTTTATTTCGCTTGCCCAGCCCAGCACTAAACCTCCCCCAAATGTATGCTTACAATACGTAACCTCAAATATAATCTAATATTAGCCTAATCACAAAAGTGTTCCACAGTGGAGAATTTAAAATATGCATTAGAATAAACACTTACCCTAGAAAAGGTTCTCAAACGATTGATACGAGGATTCGATGGGATATTGTTCAGGGACACCTTCGACATCTTTATTCAGTTATTTTCTTACTTCTTCACACAACAACAACAGAAAATAGAACGTTTAGTCACTTTCCAGTTGGCACTGGCTGGTTTGAAATTACACCAAGTTC
This sequence comes from Lithophane semibrunnea, assembly GCA_947363905.1. Classification (NCBI taxonomy): domain Eukaryota; kingdom Metazoa; phylum Arthropoda; class Insecta; order Lepidoptera; family Noctuidae; genus Lithophane; species Lithophane semibrunnea. The sequence continues at coordinate 12,581,805 of OX376197.1, read as the reverse complement.
AAGGGAAAAACAGATGAATTTAACACCTTACTTTACAATAACAAAAGTTTAATTTTGACAGCACAAATACGAATTGCACAATCCCATATTTAACAGCTTTTTAATTATAATTAACGCAAATTAAAATTAACTGTGCTCCAAAAAATACTAATAAAGCTAACTTATTTACTGGAATACCACTAACATTATAAAAATAAAGATATTACAAAATTAACAATTCAATTTGACAGATTTGCTTACGAATCTGTGACGTTTCGTTTCACAGAACGCACGCGTTTAGAACCGTTCTTTCTGCCGTCAGGCCGACAACTGCTAAACGTCAAAACAAAAACGCGCGAAGTGCGTATGTACGGCGCGAACGTCAAAATTGTTTTCGAGCGCATGTCGTTATAATATTTCCACCCATTCATTAGACTTTGTCTTTGTGAATAGGTTTAAAAGCACAATAATAACATAATTTACAACGGTTTATCAGTCATTGATTGTTGGATTGTTGGATTGGATGTTGGATGTTTATTGTGTTGTCGCATTTCAGTAAGCTGGTCTCTTTTGAATCGCATTTGTTATCAATCAAACATCTAACTTCAGTCGTTTATTTCAAAATAATGCAGTAAGAGTAGGCACCTATACTAAGTTACTTATTTATTACTGATGAATTATCGTAGGTATGCCGTTGTTTCTCAGAACTCGGACGATATGTCGGTCTATAATGGGGTTGTGATATTCATAAGAATATAAATACTAACCACAAGTATATAAATACTAACCACAACACAACTTACTTACTTTCACAAATACGTACCTAAGTACCTACTGAAGTATCTAATAAGAAGTAAGTTCTATTAAAAAAATAATCGATAGAACTATAAGTAGGTACATAATATTGATTAGCAAATTCATATTTATCCTTTACATAAATTCTGGCGTTGTCGCGCCATCATTCAGTGCTGCCGCTTTCAGAAGAACAAATTCCTGAACACTGGACAGAATACATATTGTAACTGCGATATGTACCAAAAGAAAATGCCAGCCTGCTGCTATTATTATTCCAATCCATAGTCATTCGTTACAATTCATGACGAAAAGCAATCTTCGATTCCCTTTTAGCGCAAGTCGTAAAATTCTGCTTTTGTTTTATTTCCGGATCAACGAACAACAAAATAGTTGGTTTTACATACATGGTTTCCATAAAGTATCAAGGTTTGGGTCTTTAAAGCTCTTCCCGACATGTTAGATAGACATGCTGTTCGTTTGAGATGCTTTGTTCAGGTTTTTCAATGTAGGAGGATGAATTGGGTCACTCGATTGAAGGTGAAGGAGGCTAGCTAGATGAAGTGACTTTAGCACGTATGTATAACATGGACGATGATAATAACCATTAATTATGTATAGTTAAGATGTCAGATAATCCATGGGCAGAAAATATACTAAGGGTAATTATGCAAATCCCTCTAGGACGGTCCCAGGTAAAGAATAGCTACAAATAAGTAGGTAGGTATCTAACTATATTTAAATAGGTAAGTACCTACTTAGGTAAACTAAGGTCCAAGTGGTGATGAAAACAATGACAAAAATGAATTAGTTGTTCCTTTAAGTCTTTGATCTACCTACTAGTAAGTCTTTTGTCTGCTGCATAATAAATTAATTTGGTGATTCTACCTAATATTGATTTGCTGGCTGGTTATCTGCAGAACGAAATAAAAACAACTGCGTACCATTTCAACACAGAAAATGTTGAAATGGTATCAACGAAGCGATTGCTTTTATTTAAAATTTTATTTAGACGTTAGGAACACGCAAATGCAACAAGAACTCTCCAAAAAAATTTAAACTTCTTACATTCTGACAAGCTGTAGAGCTAAGTACGTAAATTGTACCCTTACACGGTCCTTATTACGTAAATTGTACCCTTACATGGTTATTATTACGTAAATTGTACGAACACATGAATGTGCATTTATTTCAGCAATTAGCGTAGTCCACAAATTAGCCACATTACGACTGAGAGTTACTTAAAAGTTTTTGACGCGTAAATGCGGCCTATATTTCATTCATGAATGAAAGGGGGAAATTATATGGTTTTTCGGGATGACTTACTTACCAATGATTTTTCGGTGGGATTGACACGTATGCGTGGCTCTGAGTCTTCGTCTTCAGGCGTGCATTCGGCGCCGGCAGTCTGGCCCATGGTGGCGGTCGCTGGGTGTCTGGCGTGGGCCAAGCGGGGCCGCGTAGAGCAGCCCGCGCGTCTGTCGCGCGTCCACTGCCGCGCCGCCTCGGCTCCTCGCAGTCCTCGCTTCACACGTAATGTTGGGACTGGCTATCGATACTAGAAGTGGCAAAATCGCCTGCCCGTAAAAATCGAAGCGGTCGGTACTAAACTTTCTAGCATATGTTTAACTTTTGTATTCTGAAAAGCTTCACACGTGTCCTGTATGTTTCGTAAAACTTGTGATAAATAAAATAGGTAGGTACCAATTATGTGACTAATCTCAAACTCAGCATACAGATAATTTGATCAATTATTAAATCTTAAACCCCCTTTTACGTTATACTGCGAGATATAAGTTTAACGGGTAGCTTGACGAACACAGCAAACTATTAACAACACATAATACTCCATGGTGCAGCTTCGCCGTCACAATTCCTTATGACTTTTTCGAGACATCGAACATCATTTTTTGGCATTCGACATTCGAATACTAGACTACACTAGACTTGTTTTTAGTGCGTATGTCTATCGATAAAAGCGATGCATGCCTAGAGACCGGCCGGTCGATACAGCGGGCGCAAGTCCGCATACAGCTGGGACCTCTGACAGTTAGAACTTGCAAACTTAACCACTTATGTACTTACGTGGTGTTTTAATCTTTTGTTAAAGAGAAGGATTCAGAGGAAAGAAAGATAGTAATATATTTAGGAAAAATAAGACTGTTTTTAGTAAACTTATAAAACAAATCTTACTTTTAACGCTTAACTTAGTAGGTAATTTGGTAGGTTTTCAAACGAATGTTCTGCGTATTTTGCAAATCAATCAGAAGTTTTTATTATAGGGATAGATAGCAACAACGGGCTTCAAAAAAAGAAAAAAAATAGTTACGTCACATAAAAAGTATATTTTAATATTATGTTTTTATTCAAATTGTATCTTTGCATGAGATCAGTAACCGAAATTAGGAACTTATTACTTATTATAATTTTGTCAAAAACTGTACCTGCTCATTTATTTATTTTTCAGCATATTACACATTTAGGGCTAATTTTATCAAAGTCAGATATCTTATATCCGTGGAATAAAATTGTCGTCTGACAGTTTTCAGTTTTGTATGGAAAAACTATCAAAAATTCAAAATTTATTCGCAGGATAAGACTTATACTCGGTACCTAATCGGTATAAAAGTTTGGTGAAATTCGCCCTTAGAAAGACAAGAAGAAAGGACCTACCTAGCCCGCACAAGACGTACAACTAACAGGTACATAAAATTCTATTGACCCTTTAACAGTCGCGATAGTAAAGTGCCTTTTTAATAGTACGAGTACATTGTGATACGCGTGTGCTCTCTTGGATATTACAGTCGAGGCGGTATTTTCGCGTGAGCCACAGGCGAACGCGATAAGGTAGCCGAGAGTCTAATCATCAATGCACACGCGTTTCATACGACGTTTTTCAACACACTTGAGAGGAAAAAAACAGACTTGTTGTAAGAACTTATGCTACAATCACAGAGTAATTTTTATTGGCTACAATAACGTACCTTACAATAGAGATGATAGATTTATAAAGTTTAACTGACCTTTGTTGCCAGGTACTGACTAATCGGAGTTTCTTTTAAAAACTTTTACTTTTTGGTGGCAATACTTTAGATTTTGTATTTTTGATAGGTAAAATAAATCACACAACGAAAACGATAGGTAGTAAATATTTAAGGAAAATGGCGCGCTGGCCGCTGGCTAGTTTTGTTTTTCCATAGGTGTAAATAAAGGCACTGGCAAAACCGTTAGACAGCCTATACAAAAAAAAATGATTTGAGAAAAAGAAAATTAATTATCGAATCGTACCATGGTGGAGTCAAATCTATTTATTATTATTTACGCTCTTCTCCCCTACGTGAAATCGACATTTTTAATAATGATTACAAAAATGTTTATAAATATTTATTATAATGTATTAATATATGGCGGCTGGTTTTGTAGCTAGCGATGCGCGCGCAGGTGTAAATAAAGGCACTGGTAATACTTCACCAAAACCAATTTCTATTGGATACAAATTCCATGCTGCCATGATAGTACTTACTAATTCCATACTGCCATGTCATTACTCCGACTAGTAAATAGTTATCTGTGGCGCACATTACCGCACTAGTGCGGTAATGTAAAGTAAAAAGCACGCTTCCATAATACACTGCATTATGAACCTAAAAGCGGTTCAATAAGAGCCACTTTACGAGCAAGTGTGTTGAAAAATAAATTTATTTATATTTTTAGTCAAATAATAATATTATGTACTCATGTAGGTATGGTCTAGCGTGGAATAATATCGTATTGGTAGCGACATCTAGCGCTGAATAGCGCTACTATTATATTACAGCGCCGTCTATACACAACTACCAAAAGCCACGTGATAAATGTAATGATAACATTATAGATGGCTCTTGCATACGATCAGTTTCAATTCACAACTCACAAACGGGTTGGGTGGGGAGTTGGGGACTGCGAAATCCCTTTGAAAAGATAAAGCTTATAAAAATGGTTATTTATATTTATCTATTGCCATCCAAACAAGATTTGGCCAAACATAAGGTTCAGTACCTTATGTTTGGCCGTTACCAGTAACGGTCAAGTTAGGGTGCTACACACTTGTTGGGCTCAATACGCATGATTCGGCACAACCGGGCGGAAAAATCGAATATGTGTAGATAATATTATGTTCGGGAAAAGCCCCTCCGTTTGAATTGGACCGAGCCGACCCGAATTTAATTCAGCGAGGGGTAGATGGCGAACGGAGTTTACCGATCGGCACAAACCGAAAGAAAATCGAAATACTGCCGAATCGAATGTACCGAACTGAACAATTGTGTTGCAGCCCTTACTGGATGGAAGACAGTGCAAAATAAGCACTAGGTAAGGTGTTATATTTTTTATTTCTAAGAAATACTTCGGCCTGACGGCCTGTACCTAATATTTCCAAGGGAAAAGCTTACGGAATCAACAGGGCAATTTTCGACAATCAATCAAATGACATCAATGGGTATTTAATTGATTCAGGCGTGACTTTGCGGAAATCCATTATAAAATACAATAGACGCTGATATATTTAGTAACCTATTCCGCTTGACTATTCTTCAAGAGTCATAAAAACCCTGTAAGAAATCGACACGTGTTTCACCTCTCAACGAGGCATCTTCAGGATGTCGATGAGCGCTGGACGCAGAGACAAATGGACTCTGCGTCCAGCGCTCGGTGTGGTAACACGTCGCGTTCTGGTTTGCAATTGATCAATCGTCATCCTGAAGATGCCTCGTTGAGAGGTGATACACGTGTCGATTTCTTACAGGGTTTTTATGAAGAATAGTCAAGCGGAATAGGTTACTAAATATATCAGCGTCTATTGTATTTTATGAATAGGTAAGTCGCACAAAGCACAGAGACATCTCCACGTAGCCGCTGTCAGAGACGATATTGTCAACCACTTTCCATACCTACAAAACTACAAACCAAGCGAGTCAGTGGACGTCACCATGGACCTTCTAGGAACTGGCGGCCCGTGACAATTTTGACAATATGGTTTAAGACATTTATTTCTCAAAACAGAATACAATTATTCACTTAGGATGAGAAACACTGGTTACATACTTAATTAGAAACGTTCATAGGAACGAGTATCGGAACGGTATTTTAAAGTTAGTAGTAGATACAATATTGTTGATCGCTGACAGTTAACATTAACATTATGTTAGTAAAATAAACTATGCTAAAAAAGATCGAGTTTAGAAGGTAATTTTTTAATAAATTTATCTTGATGTAGGTAATCTGCAAAAAATATTGAGTCTATATTACATATCGAAACACAGTTCCTATCATAGTTGACATAGGAGTAAAAAGCATAGGAATTACTTTTTTGTGTTAATTTTTTTGATTTAAACTTGATTTAGTCTTATTATCTTTTTAATGTTTTTTTTTTTTTTTTTTTTTTTAATGTATAGTTGTATAGTATATATTTGTTCTGATTATGTATTTACTGACAATGCCTGCAACAGCCTTTGCATTCAGTTGCGCAAAATTAGGGCACGAATATGTTTAGTAAAGGCGTTTTGCGCAGCATTTTCCTTGGTAAATACACAGGTAAACAAAATTTGAAAAATGATTAGTCATAGCCGAGCTCTTTACTAAATTAAGTTCACCAATAATACCTATGTGCATAGGTAGGTGCTTAATTTTACCTCTTTTTTTAATTCGTGATGGTGTTAATCCTGTTAGCCGCGAAGTAGTGACAATGAATATTTTATTGTTCCATCAAGTAATTCATTATCGCAATGGAACGTTATTTCCATTTCATTACAAAGAAAAATAAAACGTGAGGTACTAATTCAATTTATCTTTGGCACACTCAAACAAAGACGTCCCTTTTTGAAGACCTCGCGAGACGAAATCGAAGAAATGGCCGAAGTAGGAGGGAAGAAGAGGGACGAACGAAAAGAGGAAGAAAGCAAACCAAACCTTGAGTACAGGCGTGACTTTAAAAAGTCTTTGGTTAACGTGATTTACTCTATAAAACCACTAATAGTATTTGAATATTTCTATGGAATATACAGATTTTATTTTATCAAAGGAGAGCTACGGCCGTCTAACTGCACAATGAAAACATACGGAATCATTTGTATTATTGTGTTTCTTACTCTTTTTTTGGCATTTCTTGATTTCCCAGCCGTCGTATCTGGCTCTGCAAAATCCGTGGACATTATGGACGCAGTGCCCCCTATTGTGGTTCTCATACAATTCACTACCTCTACGATTACAGCTTCTTTCCTTGTAAACTCAGCTAATATTGGCATCTTTACTAAGCTTGCCAAGATAGATACCATGCTGCACGCCAACTCATTCAGTAACTTCTATAAAAAATCACGAATGGAATCATATGGGTATTTGTTGGTTCTGTGTGTTTCTCATATGATCAACAGTGTAATAGACTTAGTAACCGCAGACAGAATCACCATAAAAGGACTAGTCGTCCTTCCTTTATATTTTGTACAAAAACTCGAAATACTGGCTTTTTGTAAATATATTTCCATGGTAAGATGCAGGCTAACAATGATTAACGACTATATAAAAATATTCGTCCAAGAACAAGAAAAGAGAAACACCACAGTTTTTACCGTCACAAACCGCAAACAATTCGATAACAAAGAGAAGATAAATTTTATTGGTCGTCCGGCAAATTGTAATAAGAAAATACGGGATCTAGCGATGATGTACGATGTTATAGGAAAAATTGGTTCTATGATCAACGAAGTTTTCAACTTCCAGATTTTTATGACTCTGGTATCAACCTTTACGTATGTTGTTATTACCATATGGACCTCTCTGTACTACTACCGGACGCCTGCTAGTAACTCAGGAGAATTGATAAACACTGCAGTTTGGTGTTTTAGTGCAATTTATACTGTTGGCATTATGTCAATTTCTTGTGAACGACTGCTTCTAACTCGTAATGACACTAGAATACTAGTAAACAAGATAATAATGAACTACGACCTGCCGAAGACAATGAGAGTACAAGCTAAAGCGTTCATGGAACTCGTGGAGGCCTGGGCACTTCGCATCTACATCTACGATTTGTTTTCAGTAGACATAACGTTGATGTTAAAGTTTATAAGTGTGGCAACAACGTATTTAATTGTAATTATTCAATTATCACATTTTGTGTAAGTAATTGCTATGTGACCCTTAATAAATTGGACGCATTCATTAACACTACGTATATATGCACTAAAAATATTGAGTATTGAGAGATTAAATAATTAAGGTTTCATAACTTCTTTTGAAAACCTATGTACCTACTTTATAATAAATTAATGAGTAATAAGCATCTTTTATTTTCCTGAAATCGAATAAATTCTTGTCACAATATATAAGTAGATAACTTACAACTTATCTATTTATTGAAAATACATTTTGGGTATTTTTGCCTGTGAGTACTTTTACCCGTGATTTCGTTCGGCAGTTTCGGAAACATAGACTGGAAGGTACACAAGGCTACACATCAAGCTATGCATTTCCAGTTTATGCTGATCTCGCATTGTATAGGATTTCCGTACAATGCGAGGTCAGCTTATACTGAAAATGTATAGCTTGATGTGTGGCCGTGTGTAGCTATCAGATTTTCCAAATTAAACATCCCGTTTCTTTGTTTAGTTTAGATGGCCTTACAAGTTCTTCAAAGATTTTCTTTAACGTTAGGTTACTACTACAAAGGTTTATATTTTACCACATTTTGTACCCACCCGTATATGGGATAGATCTTCTAAGCCTCCGTTTTTTAGGAAACTTCTTACATATACCATTAATAAAACAAACATTTAATCTTCATTTTATTTTATCGAGTCGGTATACCCTTCGGGTAAAATAGACGTGATGTTATGTGTGTCATTACTTCATTAGTGATATAGGCTGTGTGAACTGAACAGTTTTATGTGTAGGTACGCATAAAACTGTTCAGTAACACACATAGAAGATAAGAATTTATGTTTAGGTACTATGGTAACGTTAAATCAAAAATTTGATAGGTATTTAATATGTGATGGAATAATTCATTTCGTGCTATCATATTTGAACTAGTAGACGTCCCAACAGTAGTTTATTAAAAGATGAAATTTATCAAAACAAGGGCAAAAAAACGGGTAAATAAATCAAACATCGAGCTGATGGACGATAGAGACTACAGGAATAAGATCATAGAAGTCATGTTCACTTTAAAGCCTATAACGATATTAGAATACTGCTCCGGAATATATAAATTTCGCCATAAGAATGGAGAGTTACGGCCACCCAACTGGGTAATGAAAACGGTTGCTGTTTTCTACATGGTGGTCTACAGTTTTATGTTTATTGAACTTATGAGAAGAGTGATCGACACTAGTACCTCTGTTTTGTGGAGTGGCAGTATGCAAGCAGTGGTATACCATAGCGGTGTTCATCCAATACGTCAGTTCTTCAATCAAAGCCTGTTTTCCTACCAACTCAAGGTTGTATATTAGATAACATGTTGCATGTCGAAACGTTATAGAATTTTTATAGAAATTCACGTTCTAAGACTTATTTATTTATGTTTGTTCTCTTTATTACTCACGGAATTAATGTTGTTTTTAACGGTTTTAGAGAAAATATCTTGCTGGGATCATCGTATTTCATCTATATTGTGTACAAAAACTTGAAATACTCGCATTTTTTAAAATTAACGTCATGGTGACGTATAGATTGAACGTGATCAATAAGTACTTGAGTACATTTGTTCATGAACAGAAGCAAAAAAGGGTTACAGTTTTTACTGTCAGAAACAGAAAAAAAGAAGCGCAGGGACAGCTTAATTTTATTGGACGTGCATCAGAAAGAAATATGAACGCGACGATGTACGGTATTAAAATATTGTTAATCCAGATAATAATAATAATAACTTTAAAAAAAATATATCTAATAATAATATATTAAACCGAATTAATAAATAAACACTCAGATCATGTAAGATTTTAATGATCGAACAGATCAAAACTTTTAAACTTCTGCATTTAAATTTTATCTTAATATCGGAAAGAATTGTTTCATGATCAATGAAGCTTTTAACTTAAAGCTTTTTATGATTCTTGTGGCTGCCTTTAGCCATATATTCGTTACTATGCGGACGGCGCTCTCTTATTACCAGACACCAAAATATTATTCTACTGATTTACTCACCCTCGGTATTTGGTGTCTCAGTTCGTTATTTCATCTGATCGTCCTGGCATTTGTTTGTGAAAGATAACTTCGGTTACGCAGTAAAACTAAGATTTTAGTTAACAAAATCGTAATGAACTAGGACCTACCGAAGCTAATGCGAGTACAAGGTAAAGCATTAATGGAGGTCGTGGACGCCTGGCCGTTACGCATCTATGTTTTCGATATGTTTTCAGTAGATATAACAGTTCAGTAGATATAAGGTTTTAAAGTTTATAAGTGTAGCAACGACTTATTTGATTGTGATAGTTGAAATAACTCATCTTATGTAGGCTAACTTCTTTTGGGTATTATTTATTCTAGTAGTTTTAATTAAATGTAGTTACAAAATTAGTGTTTGCACTTGTCAAGTTCGATGTTTGTATACCTGCTATAATTTATTCGAAAACGTTAATAGCAACCGGGTTTTTTTTTTCGAAGTTGAAACTGATATATATGTGAACGTTCTATTTGAGAATAAAGTTTACGTTTAGTAATAGGTAATTGTATGATATCCACCCTACGAGGCAATAATGTTCAAAAACGGTTCCTTTGTTGCAGAGATAATATTGCTCAATAAGTTACAAGTAGGTAATACTGAGAGCTTGGAAGTTTACCTTATTTATCATACAAGGTGGAGTAGAAATGTATTTTCTTCCTTTCTTTGCAATAGCCTGCCACAGAAAGACTCCATCATTCATCACAAAGTATTGGGTAAATAACTATATACAACAGTGAACTTTTTTACACAATTAAATTAAAATTCCTGCTATGATTCTCAGGAGAAAATTTAGAACCGAACATAACAATTATTTTGATTTTCAGTCAGAGTATTTTGATTGATAATATTTTCAGTAGCCTGCTGAACAGGCGGCAAGGCAGTCAGAATAATTATTATATTATGATTATTAGACCTAGAGAGAATGTCCCTTAATTTTGCCAATCAACGAGCTGCTTAACCAGAATGAAGTATTTAAATTATGTCAGTTTGTAACAAGTGTAGTCTTGATCAATATACAAAATTACTTTTACGCTTGCTTAGGTACTTTATCATCCATCATTAAAAGGAAGGTACTGTACTAATAAACGCTTCATTATCGTAATGGAACTATATTTATTTATCTTAATCAATTTGAAATTCATATAGTGCGATCATTTTATTCTTACATTCATAGCCCTACTATAACAGACGTCGTTTTTCAATTGCCATATAAAAAGCTCTAAGTGTGATCATGGAAGACAATAAGGAACCAGACAATGAATCAAATATTGAAAAGCCGAAGAATAACCGTGGCGAAAAAAAGAAAATCATTGATATTATTAGCAATATGAAAGTCGTTATGATATTGGAGCATTGCTTTGGAATATATAGATTTCAATTTATCGATGGACTATTACGTCCGCCAAATTGGAAAATTAAAACATTTGGGATTTTGATCGTGTTAATCTATACTGCTGTATTTTTCTGGCTTCTATTCTTACCTGAACCTTCTGACGTTATTGAAACATATAAATTAATGGTTTTGATGGACATCATTCCATCTCTTGTAGTACTTTTTCAATACGCTGCTGCATTGATAGCTGCCAATTTCGTCATCACTTCGATGAATATTCGTATGATCACTTTGCTTGCAGAAGTAGACACCATGCTGCAAGTGGATAACTGTGCAGATTTTTATAAAAAAATGGGTGTGAGGCTTAATAGACACTTAATCATTCTGATGATATCTCAAATAATCAATGGAGTGGTGGATTTGTGTAGTGCTTCAGATGTCTATTGGGAAATTTTAGTTTTGCCCCTATATTTTGTTCAGAAATTAGAAATATTCACATTCTGTTTATATGTCATCATGGTAAATTGGAGACTAAGTATTATTAACAGCTATTTGAAAGAGTTTATTCAAGAACAAGCCAAGAAGATTATACCTATTTTTACAGTCACGGACCCAAAAATTAAAACCGAGAAAACGTTCAAATTCATTGGCCGTCCGTCGGGAGAAAATATAAAAATAAGAGATTTGGCCACAACTTATGACAATATGGGAGAAATTTGTTCCATGACAAATTATATTTTTAACTTCCAGATTTTCTTAGCTCTTGTGTCTGGCTTTACCTACATAGTTACTGCTATATGGATATGGCTTTCTTTTTACCGCAAACCTGGCTATGATTCTAGTCAGCTGATAAACGTTATGGTTTGGTGTTGTAATACGGTTTGTAATGTTATCACCATGTCATATACTTGTGAACAACTGCTTACAACACGTACCGAGACAAGAGTACTAGTGAACAAGATAATAATGAACTACGACCTACCGAAAACAATGAGAGTACAAGCTAAGGCATTTATGGAACTCGTGGAAGCCTGGCCGTTACGCATCTACGTACACGATATGTTTTCTATAGATATTAAGTTGATGTTGAAGTTTATTAGCGTGGCGACGACGTATTTAATTGTTATCATTCAAATATCTCATTTCATCTAAGTATTTTCTAAAAACACCATTAGATTCGCACCACTTAAGTGTAAAAATGCAAAAATGGGCACAACACGATTTTATTGTTAGGATCTTTCTGATTTTTATCGCATGTTAGGTACCCGAATCAACTTTTTGTCATAGATTGTTCTCACGAGTAGGTATGGTTTACTTAAATTATGTATGAGGTTGATTCGGGTTGTAACGTGAGTGGTCATTTATGATTAAAATTATAAATATGTGTGTTATTGGTCCTTAATAAATTAATAATTAACTAAGTATTTTGTTTTGTAAGTACCTTTGTTTAATTTCTGCAACACACTGCAAGCATTGACTGAACGCTGTCTGAAAGTGTAGAAACGCATTTGGTCGCGCAACTTGGGACATACCTATCCTATAGCAATGGGTGGACTGCGATGCGATGCGCTGCTGATTCTAGTAAGTAGGTATTTTCGAGTACGTGTGCATCTACTCACTTACAAAACTCAAATCTGCGGCATGGGTCGCCGTGGCAAGCTACAGAGGACCTAGACAAAATCCCTTTTCTGTAAGCGTTAACGCCAACGGAAAGATCAAATTGTATGGAGTTGACAGCAGCAGTCACGTGACATCTCTAAAGCTAATGTCAACTCCATACAATTTGATCTTTCCGTTTGCGTTAACGCTTACAGAAAAGGGATTTTGTCTATTGCCTCAGACTATTTCTTCAGATAATGCGACAACTTTTGTGGGAGCTAGTAATGAAATTCAGTCATTCTTTAGGACTTATTCAGATGATATTCAAACAGACATGGCCAGCCAAGGCATAGATTTTAAATTCATTCCACCCTATACTCCACACTTTGGTGGGTTATGGGAATCAGCAGTTAAGTCGGTAAAACATCATCTTAGGAGAATACTTTCGCTGACACACCTCACATACGAGGAGACGTCGACTTGTCTGGCACAGATAGAGGCTATCCTTAATTCTCGGCCCCTTACTCCTTTATCTACAGATCCCTCAGACCTCACCTGTCTTACATCCTCTCACTTCCTTATCGGACGAACCCTCACATCGGTACCCCATCCGCCAGTCGCAGCCGATCTAAACCGAAATGAAAGGATACAAAAACTTAAAGAACATTTCTGGCTGAGGTTCTCACAAGAATACATTACCCTTCTACAGGCCAAAACTAAATGGAATTCAGCAGCTGGAGAAGACTTGAAGCTGAGTTCCTTAGTCCTCATCCGGGACAGACATCAGCCTCCCCTTGTGTGGCTACTGGGAAGAATAGTCAAGCTACATCCGGGACCAGACAGCATCAGCAGGGTGGCGGACATTCGGACCTCCAAGGGAGTCATCCAGCGGGCATACAATAACATATGCCCTCTCCCTATCATCGCAGCATCAACTTGAAGCAAACTTCAAGCCCGAGAGCCTGTTACGGCCCCGCCGCGGTACTTACTGCGGCCATGCCCCGAGTTGTCGCTTCGCACCCCCAGGGGCGCCAGCGCTAGTGGCAACACTGCTCGCAGGGAGCATCGCATCCTGTGGTCGCATCGCGCCGCACCACTCGAGATTCCAAATCATCAAGATTCAAATTCATCCATCACGACCATCATACAGAAACCATTTATTCAGAATACATAGTATAACCAGCAGCAGTCTATTATTTATGTCGAAGTACACAGCGGCAACAGCCGAAACAGTACTAGTGAACAAGATAATAATGAACTACAACCTACCGAAGACAATGAGAGTACAAGCTAAGGCATTTATGGAACTCGTGGAGGCCTGGCCGTTACGCATCTACGTATACGATATGTTTTCTATAGATATTAAGTTGATGTTGAAGTTTATTAGCGTGGCGACGACATATTTAATTGTTATCATTCAAATATCTCAATATCTAAACTGTGCTCAACTAACAATAAGATTTTTTCGCACCAATGGACTGTAAAATACGCACGATTTTATTGGAGTTAAAACTCGTGTCATATTTATGTACCTATAGTTCCACATCTTGTCAACGTTTTTTTGCAAACTAATGTTTGTTTCATTCAACTTAAGATTGTTCTCACGTATAGGTATGTTTTTGATTTTAATAAGTGTTGAAATAAAGTGTTTTATTGCACTATCTAAAGACATTTATTTTTACCCGACTACGGCGAAGCAAAAAGGAGGGTTATGATTTTGACTGTGTGTTATGTTCATGTGTTCCCTTAAACTGCTTGTCACAATTGGACAAATGAGGTATCGTTGGAAGCGTCTTGATCCGCTAGTTACAGACGAATAAATTTAAAATCCGGAGTCACACGTATCTGTTTGATTTATGCCCGTAACACGTGTGACTCCGGATTTTGGATTTGTCTAGCTGACTTTTTGTCGTAGTTGGGTTTTATTAATTATTAAAATGATAAACGCTTCAATCGTCATTATGCCTGCAGGTGATGCTCTATTTTTTCTTTTGCACGTTGATAACTTTGTATAACAGAAGATAATTACTATAAAATATCCTATCATCAAGGTGCCTAAATAATATGTCGCAAGTAATAAATTCATTCGATCGTATCTGTCCAATTGACACTTAAATAGGTAAGCGTCTAAAGGTACCATCCATGAATAAATTATTATAAGTAATTATGATTACCATAGTTACTTACCATATTTACCACTGAACTAATTAACAACCTTTTAGATTTGTTTTCTGTAGGAGATCCGGCATGGCTAATTACTGCTGCACCCCTAAATATTGTACAAAAACTCGAAATTATTTTATGCAAATATATCGATTTTCTAGCGCACAAACTATTATTAATTAACAGCTATTTGAAAACATCTGTTGTTAACTAAAGCCAGGCCAAAGCCACAGTTTTAACAATAAGATGCAGACCAGCGGAGAGATACAATTTCGTTGGACATGCTTCGGAAAGTAATACTAAAATACGAGACACGGCGAAGATGTATGATGTTATCGGAATTATTGGTTCCATGGTCAATGAGGTTTTCAACTTTCAGATTCTTACGATACTTATGAGTACTTTCATATTTATCATTATTATCATGTGGATATGTCTCTACTATTACCAGAGCTCAAATAATGACGTAGCTCTATTGGTGAATACTATAATGTCGTCTTTTATTTGGATCTGCTACGTGGCTATGATGTTGATTGCTTGTGAACGATTGCTTCTAAAACGCAATGAAACAAAGATTCTTATTAACAAGATAATAATGAACTACGACCTGCCGAAGACAATGAGAGTACAAGCTAATTAAAATTTCGGATAAGGCGGGAGGAAACGCCCGGTTGTCGCCACGGTGTGGATCGCCCGGAGGACACGGTGGAGCATACGGTGGAGGTATGCCCTGCTTGGGCGGAGCCCTGCCGTGTCCTCTTGGAGGCAATTGGCGGCAGTGACCTCTCGCGTCTGGCCCTGGTCCAGGCCATGGTACGGACCGAGAGGGCATGGGAAGCAGTCACCTCCTTCTGCGAAGCAGAAGGCGGATCGCGAAGAGGAGGCGGATCGCGTGAGGGAGAGGCAAGGTTTGCGCCCTCACGCCCCTAACCGCCGCCGTTGGAGACGCCCTGGGCGTCGGGAATCCCAGGCGGATTCCCGGCCACCATAGGCGCGGGCTTGCGGACGGCGAGCAATGGGTAGCTCGCCGTCCGATTAGGTCCACGCGCGCCTCAAAGAGATGTCAGCATAATTGGCGGGGTCCGCTAGGACCGATGCCTGCCAGGGTTGCGGGTTAGTCCGAAAGGGATACCGGGACCTTGGCAACAGGCAACTGAAGGAACATGGGTGGGTTTTAGTCAGTAAAAGTCTGACACGCCCTTCCGCTCCGTCCAGAGCGGGAGAAGTCATTGAATAATTTCGCAACCCCAAAAAAAAAAAAGTGGTTAAACATTATTTAAAAAACAAAAACCCGACTGCTAAAACACATAACTGAAAAGAGAAAAACAAGCATTATAATCTATAGGATCGTCATCATGGATACGTTAAAAATTCGAGTAATTATGGAATATGAGTACCGTCGTGGCAGCAACGCGGCACAAGCGGCACGCAACATCAACGACGTTTACGGAGCTAACACTACAAACCAACGCACCACCTGTTATTGGTTTGCTCGCTTCCGTTCTGGAAATTTCGACCTGAAAAATGAACCTCGCGGTCGTCCGAAGACTTTGGTCGACAATGACGAATTAAAGGCGATTGTGGAAGCTGATGATACACAATCTACGGCTGACTTAGCAGCAGCTTTCGACGTTAGCGTCAAAACAATATTGGTCCATTTGCGTCAAATTGGCAAGGTAAAAAAGCTTGACAAATGGGTGCCCCACGAACTCAATGATCGCCAGCGCGAAGTACGCGTCGAGGCGTGCCTTGCACTGCTCAACAGACACACAAATGAAGGAATTTTGAACCGCATTGTTACCTGCGATGAAAAATGGGTTCTGTTTGATAACCGCAAGCGCTCAGCAAGTTGGTTGGATCCTGGTTCAGTACCTAAACAATGCTCTAAACGAAAACTTACCCCTAGAAAAGTGATGGTCACTGTTTGGTGGTCTAGCGCTGGTGTGATTCATCACAGCTTCTTACCAAACGGGGTGAGCATTACTCCAGATGTGTACTGTGAAGAATTGAACACAATGATGGAGAAGCTGGCACATCTCCAACCAGCATTGGTCAATCGCTCGTCTCCGCTGCTCCTGCACGACAACGCGCGACCTCATACTGCACAACAGACGGTCTCCAAGTTGCAAGAACTGGGGTTGGAAGCTCTCCGTCATCCGCCCTACTCACCAGACCTTGCGCCTACAGACTACTACTTTTTCCAGAATTTGGATAACTTCTTGGCGGGAAAAAAATTCAATACCCGAGAGGCAGTACAAAATGCCTTTGAAGAATTCGTCCAGCTGATTTCTTTAAGAAGGGCATCAATAAACTGCCACTGCGTTGGCGATTAATACAAATAAAAAATACATGAAAAAAATTCGTTTAAATTTTTTCATACAAAACGGCAATTTCATAGGTAAAGAGCTAATATTAAATGTAGCTAGTACATTTAAGGAGATCACAATGATTCATTGGGGGGCCCGTCGCTACAGCCGCACGAGTCGAGCGATCAGGTTAAGCTACGCTTGCCGCAGTCTGTCCGTGGATGGGTGACCATCTTAACATACCGAGACCAACGGCTTTACCAGCTTCCGAGCCATGGAGGGGCGTGACTCGGAAGCACGTTAAGCTGTTGGTCCCAAGTTTCCGACTGTCATTCTTGGATCTTTGACAGTCGTTACGGGTCGGCAGAAGCCCAAAAATCTGACAACCAGCCTTATTAAGGGGTATCGTGTTGACCAGTAACTGTAACTGTGGGTAACTGTCCAGTAACTGTGGGTTGTGGAGCTCAGATAGGTAGTCGCTCCATGTAAAATTCAGTAATCAGCTGCATCTGGTTGAACTTGAAGCCAACCTCAACATAGTTGGGAAAAGGCTAGGCCTATTTTGAAAATAATTCATTGCACTTACTCCATTCACTTACTCATATATTATGTGTAGAAAAACAATCGGCAGTTAGTTAAGTTACCTATGTTTGTTATGTTTGATCGGTAGTATTTATTTTTGGCTATATTATATTGTCTGCTGTACAATTAAGTTTATATAAATAAATAAACAACATTTGGCTAAGCTAATTTTTTTTTTTTCTTTTTTTAAAGAGCTTTTTCGCTAAGTGCGAATGTGACACTCTATAGGTATACAAATTTAAAAGATTATCGGTTTTTGATAGTTGCACAAGAACTTAATTATTATTTTGTCGATCAATATAATATATTTGTAAGTATGTATTTACGCCTACTTTCTTAATAAGTAATATAATTAATGACCGTGCGAGCAAACAGCATTACCGAAATGGAACTTTATTTTACCTTCAACAATTAGATATTTATTATTATTTGATGAGATAATTTACTTCTTGCTATCACTCACTAAGTAACGGACGTTTATTTTACGAATATTTATCGAAGAGCTTTATTTTTAATAAGACATGGAAGACGAAAAGGAACAGGACAGTGATTCAAATGAAGAGGAAAAGAACAACAGTAGCGAAAAAAGGAAAATCATCAAAATTATCAACAATATCAAACCTGAAATTATACTTGAGTACTGCTGTGGAATATATAGATTTCAACATGTTAATGGAGAACTACGTCCCGCAAATTGGAAAATGAAGACCTTTGGAATTTTGATTATTTCAATATATTCTGCTGTGTTTTTCTGGTACCTTTTCTTGCCTGAACCTGATGATATTTACAAAAAATTTCCTATTATAAACTATGTGTTTATATTTCCTACTATTGTGATATTTTGTCAATACGCAGCATCAGTGATAACCGCAAATTTTTTCATCAGTTCGATGAATATTCGTATGGTCACTTTGCTTGCCGAAGTAGACACCACGCTGCAAGTGGAAACATGTACAGATTTTTATAAAAACATGGGATCACGGCTCAATAAGTACTTAATTATTCTGATAATTACACATATAATCAATGCAATGGTGGATTTGTGTAGTATGCAAGATTTTGAATGGGGAATGGTCGTTTTGCCCCTATATTCTTTCCAGAAATTTGAAGTATTCATTTTCTGTGCATATTCTATCATGGTTAATGGTAGACTGACCATTATTAATAATTATTTGAAAGAGTTTATTCAAGAACAAGACAAGAACATTCCCATTTTTACAGTACGGGACAACAAAATTAAACCCGAGAAAATATTTAATTTTATTGGGCGTCCATCGGTAAGAAATATAAAAATAAGAGATCTAGCCACAACATACGACAATATCGGGGAAATTTGTTGCATGATGAATGATGTTTTCAACTTCCAGATTTTCTTGACTTTAGTGTCTACCTTTACATTCATAGTTACAACAATGTGGTTTTCGCTCTCTTTTTATCGCACACCTGACTATCAATTAAATCAGTTGATAAGCAATATGATTTGGTGTGTTAGTACCATTGGCAATGTTGGCACCATGGCATTTACTTGTGAACGGCTGCTTTCAACACGTAACGAGACAAGAGTACTAGTGAACAAGATAATTATGAACTACGACCTACCGAAGACAATGAGAGTACAAGCTAAGGCATTTATGGAACTCGTGGAGGCCTGGCCGTTACGCATCTATGTATACGATATGTTTTCTATAGATATTAAGTTGATGTTGAAGTTTATTAGCGTGGCGACGACATATTTAATTGTTATCATTCAAATATCTCATTTACTAAGTATCTAAACTGTGCTCAACTAAAAATAAGATTTTTTCTGCACCACTGGAGTGTAAAATACTCACGATTTTATTGGAGTGTCATATTTATGTATAGTTCTTCTAATGATCTTGTTAACGTTTTTTTGCAAACTAATGTTTGTTTCATTCAACTTAAGATTGTTCTCACGTATAGGTATGTTTTTGATTTTAATAAGCGTGGAAATAAAGTGGTTTATTGCACTATCATAAGACATTTATTTTTACCTGACTACGGCGAAGCAAAAAGGAGGGTTATGATTTTGACCGGTATGTATGTATGTTCATGTGTTCCCTCATATCTTTTAAACTGCTCGTCACAATTGGACAAATGAGGTATCGTTGGAAGCGTCTTGATCCGCTGGTTACAGACAGAAACATCCGGAGTCACACATATCTGTTTGATTATGCCCGTAACACGTGTGACTCCGGATTTTGAATTTGTCTGTCTGTGTTGTCATGTTTATACCTTTAGTTGACTTTTTGTCGTAGTTGGGTTTTATTAATTATTAAAATGATAAACGCTTCAATCGTCATTAAGCCTGCAGGTGATGCTCCCCTTTTTCTTTTGCACCTTGCTAACTTTGTATAATAGAAGATAATTACTCTAAAATATCATATCATCAATATTGTATACAATATAGGTACCTACATAATATGTCGCTAGTACCAAATTCATTCGATCGTTTCTGTCCAATTGACACTTAAATAGGTAAGGGTCTAAAGGTACCATGAATAAATTATTATAAGTAATTATTAGACGATGGAAAAGGTTGATAATGCTGAAGCAAAACAAGCCAAAATAAACAGTTCTTACTCCAAATAGAAACACAAAAATATAATGTGAAAGCAACAAGAAAATTGACGACACTATAAATGTGATAATATTAATTGAATACCTCTTCGGAATATTCAGATTTTCTCATTTTAATGAAGAATTTCGACAACCCAGTTGGAAAATGAAAGCAGAAGTCGGTTTAAAAAAATTCTTTATTTTATGCTTTTTATTATTTATATTAGCTTGCTCTGTTCGTATGTCTTTCCGGTTACTAATATTGTACTCCATTTATCAAGCACTTCCTGGAATTCGATTGAGCTGAAACTTGCCATACTTATACAACTGACGAGAAAATTTGATATCATGGAGCTGGTCTGATGATGGAGCCGGAAGGTGGCCATATGTGTTTCTAGTTTCTACAATTGTTATCCATTTTTCAAGCGCTTCCTAGCATCTAATTCTCCTGTTACTTGGCATACATATACAACAAACGAGACATTTTGAAAAAATGATACCATGTGGCTGGTCTGATGATGGAGCTGGAAGTTGGTCATAGGAACTCCTAAATCACACAAGATAGCACCATCGTGTTTGGACTCATTGGTCATGTATTAACAAGTGCTTTGACACTAGGTGATGTTCAGGGTCTGATGACCGAGCCGGGAGGTGGCCATGGGAAAACCTCAATCAAACAAGATAGCACCATCGTGTTTGGACTTGTTGGTTATGTATTGACAAGTGCTTTGACACTAGGTGGTGTTCAGGGTCTAATGAGGAATCCGGAAGGTAATCATGAGAACTCCTCAAATAAATAAATAGCATCATCGTGTTTGGACTCATTGGATATGTATGTGCTATTAAACTAGTTGGTGTTCAGGGACTGATGATGGATCCGGAAGGTAGTCGCGACCACTCCTCAACCAAATAATATAGCATTATCGTGTTTGGACTCGTTTTCGTTGTATTGACAAGGACTATAGCCCAAGATAGTATCCAGGGTCTGATGATGAAGCCATAAGGCGACCATAGAGACTCCTCGACCTTACAAGATAGCCCCGTAGTGTTGGGTTCGATTTGTGAATATGATGGAACAGATATTTAACAAATATTTAACCAAATTCTAATGCTAAAAAGTACTAAATAAAATAAAAGTAAAAATCTTATTAATAAAAGCTTTTAATGAACTAAAAAGTACTAAATAAAACTTAAGTACACAATAGAACTTTAATATTTTCTTAAAAGCTTGAGGCGTAAATGTGCTTCTTACACTAAACTTGAAGATAAGCCTCAAGCTTTTTTATGTTATTATAAGTTCCTTTCACTGTTGTTTACCTAACAAGTATTGTTATACAATTTTGTGTGGGATGGGGTACTTACCTCATGTTAAATTAACAAACAAGCAGTACGCTATAAAAACGTCGATCAATATACTCAATTGCCTTTATGCCTACTTACTTAATCATGACTGTTCGAGTGAACACTTCATTATCGTAATGGAATGATATTAATTTATCTTAGGTAATTTGGCGTTCATATAATGGAATATTTTATATTTCAATTCTTGCTGTCATACACTAGCTAAAGGACGTCCTTCTTTAAGCAAACTCTATTTGTTATTAGACATGGAAGACGATAAGGAACAAGAAAATGAATCAAATACTAATAAGAAAGAAATCAGTAGCGAAAAAAAGAAAATAATCGACATAATTAACAATGTTAAACCTGAAATAATACTCGAGAACTGCTATGGAATATTTAGATTTCAACTTATCGATGGAAACTTACGTCCCCCAAATTGGAAAGTAAAAGCATTTGGAATTATGATAATTTCAATATACACTGCTGTATTTTTCTGGTTCTTATTGCTAACTGGTGCGTCGGGCTCTATTACTAAGACATATCAATTCTTAGACTCTGTGGACGAAGTTCCTTCTTTTGTGGTTATTTTTCAATACGCTGCATCGATGATAGCCGCCAATTTTATCATCAGTTCCATGAATATTCGTATGGTCACTTTGCTTGCCGAAGTAGACACCACGCTGCAAGTGGAAACATGTACAGATTTTCATAAAAAGATGGGTTCAAAGCTCAACAAGTACCTCATTTTACTGATTGTAACTCATATTATAAATGGCGCAGTGGATTTTTACAGTGTACCAAATATCCAATGGGGAATTACAGTTTTTCTCCTATATTTTATTCAGAAATTAGAAGTATACATTTTCTGTACATATGTTATTATGTTAAATGGTAGACTGGTCCTTATCAACAGATATTTGAAAGAATTTATTCAAGAACAAGACAAGAAGAACGTAACAGTTTTTACAGTCAGGGATACAAAAATTAAAAGCGAGGAAATGTTGAATTTCATTGGACGTCCATCAGTAAGAAATATGAAAATAAGGGATCTGGCCACAACTTATGATAACATCGGGGAAGTCTGTTCCATGATAAATGACGTTTTTAACTTCCAGATATTTTTGACCCTGGTGTCTGCTTTTACGTATATAGTTATAACTATGTGGACATCGCTTTCCTTCTACCGCACATCAGCTGACTATCAAATAAGTCAACTAATTAATAATATGATTTGGTGTTTCAACACCATTTGTAATGTTGGCACCATGTCATTTACTTGTGAACGGCTGCTTTTAACACGCAACGAGACAAGAGTACTAGTGAACAAGATAATAATGAACTACGACCTACCGAAGACAATGAGAGTACAAGCTAAGGCATTTATGGAACTCGTGGAGGCCTGGCCGTTACGTATCTACGTATACGATATGTTTTCTATAGATATTAAGTTGATGTTGAAGTTTATTAGCGTGGCGACGACGTATTTAATTGTTATCATTCAAATATCTCATTTCATATAAGTAGGTGCGACAACCTTTGAACTAAGTTCACTTTTAAGCACTTCTCAAGTGTTAAAATATCGATTTCTATCTTATCGATTTGTAGCAATATTGAGTGTGTCACAAAATCTATTTCCACGATTTATCTATATTATTGTTCTCACCGGTAAGTTTTTGGTTTTAATTATCTTGGATTATTGAGTTCCCGATGAGTTAAAAATAAAGGTGTTTAAGGAGATTGGTTTCATTTCAATTGATCTTGATCATTAATTAGGTACAGCTCAATAATATTATAGTAACAGATATGTTATACACTCACAAAACAACCGAAAAAAGTGTTCTGCATAGCAGCGGCAGCACACATACCCACGTTTCATTCATTTTACATTTCACTACAAGTAAAAATGATAGAAAAGAGACGGTTTGATAAAAACAACAAGAAAAAACGAGACATCTAGTGTTTTCAGTTGCGCGTGAATGTAAACAAACAGTATTTTGGCCACCATTCACCGAATGTTGGCATCACAGACTAACTTTAACGAGACAGAAGGTACAAACCGCGCGTACTAAATTTGTACACGCGGTTTTTACCTACAACATTTGATCTCTGCTGTTTCATTTGGCTCCTACTAAAAATCGGCCAGCGATTATCGGCTGTGGGCGGGCAGCCTAAATATGGTGATAAAAATAGAAATTTTAGTATTCTCCGTGATATATTATGATAATGGTAAGCTATCTATATTTTCTTTTCCTGCACATGACATGTTTAATTTCTATTTAAGTATACCAATCATAAAACAAAATGATTAACTATTACAAGGTTAGAAAAAAGGAAAACAGAACTGTGGGGTAACGATGACTTTACTGCCTTCGATATTCGTATCTGTACTTTTATTCTATGTCCGGAGTGAATGCGTCCTTGTCGTCCTCACGACAAACAAATGTATTTCCATCTCTTTCTTTTTTCTAACCTCCAAATATCAGAATATTAGGAAAATAATTGAAATATATGAAAAAATCGAAGTATATTGCGTACCTACATATGGCATGAGATCCCTTGTGTTTTATTAACTTTGGTATCATATTTGGTACACTTACTGAATACACACGATGGCATTTTTTGAATTTTTTGCTGCTTCAACTAAGCGTATTACTCGTCGCCATGCGTGTCGCAGACTCAAGTCAATATGTTACAATTAGGGTGTTTTCGAGTCTTCACGATTGCGCGCTCACAACATATCTCATCAACATATTAGCAACAGTCATGTTAATACTATCTCTATCTATAGCCAGCCATTATGACTCGTCTTTGAGCGAAATAACAAATCAGCCTGGATTTATGTTACCTAAATGTTTCAAAAACAGTCAAATTTTGTGTAGGATATCATAATTATGTCTCATGATTCGCCACCATGAACATAAAACCATCATCGCACTGAAAATAACTCATTATTGCGATTGGATCGTAGACAGCTGAGCATTAGATAATTATGAAACATGAATATTAATATCTTTTTAAGCAAACAAGACTTAATTATATTAATGGAACTTAATATAAATAAGGCGATGACAAAAAGGTGATATTAGTCATATCCGAGTATTCTACACCGAACAAACGTGACCACCATGGAAGCTGAAAAGGAAGAAAAAAATAAACCTTACTCCGGAGAGAAGCGTAAAATAATATGTGAGAGTAAGAAGCAAATTGTCGACACTATAAATGTCATAATTATAATTGAATATATCCACGGAATATTTAGATTTTCTCATGTCAATGAAGAGTTACGACCACCTAATTGGAAAATGAAATCATTTACAGTTTTTATCATCTCAACATATATTATTTTATTTGGATCATACTTTACTTTCCCGACTACCTTTACCAATTATGACAGCGGCAATTACGTCCAAAATGCTGACAAAGTTCGCATCACAATAATGTTCATCCAATACGCTCTCTGTACGATAACAGCTTCTTTCTTTATTAATCGAAATAATATTCGCATTATAACTACTCTTGCTAATTTAGACACCATGTTGCAAGTCGGGAAATTCAGTAAGTTTTACAGCCAATCACTTTTTGAAACATATAAGTACATGTTTCTTGTTGTTACCAGTCAATTTACTACCAGCCTCTTAGATTTGTTTACTGTCGGAGATATAGCATGGGCAATTGCTTCCACACCCCTAAATTTTGTGCAAAAACTAGAAATTATAACTTTTTGTAAATATATCGACCTGTTGAGGCGAAGATTGATAATGATTAACAACTATTTAAAAACATTTGTGGATGACCAAGATCAGGATAGTGCCACTGTTTTTACAATAAGATGCAGACCAGCTCAAACCACGGAGAGATACAATTTCATTGGACATGCTTCGGAGAGTAATACTAAAATAAAAGACACGGCGAAGATGTATGATGTTATCGGACAGATTGGTTCCATGGTCAATGAGGTTTTCAACTTCCAGATTCTTACGATACTTATGAGTACTTTCATATTTATCATTATTATCATGTGGACATGTCTCTACTATTACCGGACATCTATTAATGACTTAGGTCTTTTGATGAATGTAATACTGTCTTCTTTTATTTGGATCTGCTACGTGGCCATGATGTCAATTGCTTGTGAACGATTGCTTTTAGTACGCAATGAAACGAAGATTCTTGTTAACAAGATAATAATGAACTACGACCTGCCGAAGACAATGAGAGTACAAGCTAAAGCGTTCATGGAACTCGTCGAGGCCTGGCCGTTACGGATCTACATATACGATATGTTTTCAGTAGACATAACGCTAATGTTAAAGTTTATAAGTGTGGCGACAACTTATTTGATTGTAGTCATTCAAATATTTAACTTCTTTTAGGTTTCATTTACAAAATGTTCAATGATTGTATTCATTCAGCACAGTATTGTAATTATAATCTGCCGATATCATCGGTTGCGTGGTTTTAGAAATAAAAGCTTTGTGTTTAAAATCACATTTTTATTACTTTTTCCTTTTATCTTCTTTACCATAATATGGTTAGAAGTTTGAGGTCTTTACATCAGACCCGTTTTTCTTACACATAATAGTTAAGTCACTTCATTATCTCGTACACATAATAATAAATAAAGTTTTTAAGCCATTTTGGCAGACATCAATTACAATTTCTTTAGTTCGTCTATAGACAATACTTTGAAAAGCCTCTTTATGTTTTTCATCACAGAATTTACACCGTATTGTACCATTGGAGTACCGAATTCTTCAGCTACCAATTTCCAGTTGCTGTTCATGAAGTTTAGAACAGCTTCACCTGAAAAACAAATAATATGTAAATTATAAATGCTTTTACGCGTTTTATCATCGATACTTGAATATTTATTTATGATACTATTACGTCTCTTATTTACTAAATTATTCATAGCTGGTGTTGTTTGAATTCAACACATATTTCAACTATTCCACAAATAGTTGAAATATGTGTTGAATTTACCAGCCGACAGCGATGCGGAGGAATTTTTCGACGCCATATTTTAGATATTAGTTGTTTATTTGTACAGTTAGTTTTATTTAATATTAGTTAGAACATTGTTTAGTGTTAGATTGTATATTTTATTGAAATAATAAACTACTACCCTCATAATTATAAAGAAACAATTTCCACAAATTGCAAATTCATCAAACGATTATCTTATAAATTAATAACGTTTCGATTTTTCCTAATGCTCAATATGTTTGCAAAATTGTATCCGTCTATAAATGTGAATGAGGTACATAATTATATTATAGAAAAAGGTTAGTAATGACTAATTAATATACCTATGCATCTAGATTCCATCAATATTGAATGACGTGGATATATCCGTCCAAACAAAAAAAAACAAATATTTACGTGATGGATGGTACCTTACGTATTTATTATGGACACTTCAATCCATCAATAATCTTGTAATAACTTATAACAATGTTGACTATCCCAGAGCATGCCTTCTAGTGTATACAAATGAAAATACTGTTAATAGGTATACCATATACATAGGTAATGAGGATGAGGTATGAGAAAACTTAAAATTGCAACAATTTTAAGAACATGAAAAATACCAACTCATAAACCATAGTATATTCAATCAAATCTTTAACAGATTTCTTAGATTTCAACTAACTCTACAAATGTAAATACATAATTATATAAGTATCAAGTCAAGTTTTGATAAATATTTTTAGGAGTAAGTACTTACTTATTTCGGGACTTCCTTTGAAAAGGTTCGTCATAGTATAGCTGACTCTGCCATCATAACTATGATCAATATTCGAACTCTTAATATCCAAGTACCTTTGTCCATTGGAATTGACTTTGGAGCCCAACTTAAGTATACTGTGTAGCTTGATGTTATCTGAAAAAATATAGGTATCTACATTAACACGTTGGAACAAACGGCCATTAAGGAAAACTTCGAGTAATCGCGTACCGACGAAACACATATTTATTTGGTGAACGTCAAACAAAGGTTACTTTTAATTGACTTAGGTATTATAGTTCTATTGCAACTAATTTCCAGGTTAATTAATAAATATTAGAAAAAAAACAGATCCAGTTACAAAATAAAGAATAAGAGAGATTTAGTGTGAGAGACAGAAAGAGAGTATATCTTTCTTCTTTCTCATGTAGCGTAATGAGCCTAAACGTTACGCTTCCTCGAAATTTCACTCTCAATTTTCGTCCAATTATCGAATCGCCGCCTAAGAAGTTTCACTTCATTATTCTGAAGGAATCGAAAATCATAATTAAAGAATTTATGAATGCCTTGATGGGTTTAAAGAAATTCTCATTTATTAAGTCAACATTAGTCATCATATAAAATTATTTAAGACAGAAAACTTACTGCACTTAATAGTAGATTCACCATCTCCATCTATCGGAAACACGAGAAGACGTCCAGAAGATTTGTATTTTCCTTTGATAGTCAAATTACAATGCATTTGAGTTTCAAATGTATTTTCTTCATATCTGCAAACATTTAAAATTCAAGCGTTTATAAACTTGTTTGTGACTTTTTATAATTTTATTGTGACTGATTGCATAGAATTTTAATATAATCTTATTAGTCATCGCAATTTTTTATGCTATAGAATCCAAATTATAAATGTTCATAAACGCACCTTGCGAAATCAACAATGCAATGTTTCAGTCCTTTTGCGTAACCATCAGTGAATTCTATATCGATACCTCCAGGCAATTTCAAATTCAGTTGCTTCAGTATGTAAGGATCCAGGGAATCGATGCCTAGTTCAGGAATGCCATTTGCTACAGTCGGCAAAGCCACTTGGACGGATTCCTTCAAGCATTCTGGTGACATATCTTTGCATGGTCTTCTGAAAGGGACTGTAAAGACTTGATACATGACAATAATAAACAAAAACAAAAAACAAATACATATGTGTATCTTTTCATGCATGAACATCTTTCACTATGAAAAAAAACCTGAAATCGCGAAAAAAAAATCTGCTGTTCCCTACATTTATGTTCGCATAGCTCGTTAAAATGTAGGGAACAGCTGATTTTCTTTCCGCGATTTCTGGTGTATGAAAACTTACACCTTATATACTTAATAACACACATATATTATGAATTCACAATTAATGAATATTAATATAAAAAAATAAATCACAATAATTCTTCGAGGCACCATCAATGGCTCCTGTATTGAGAGTTAATCTACTTGGCATTGGCAAGTTACACGAAGTAAATATTGTATCTACACAATATGATAGTTGTACTGAGTTAGGAACAAAGTATATTGATCTACCTGAGGCATTAAATCCACCGTTGTACAATAGGGTAAAATAAATAAATATTTATGTGATGATTAATGAGTTGCTTAGGATCAAGATGGGAAGGGCATACATAAAAATATAAAAACTTACTTGAATACGCCGACGAAAATCCAACAATCGATGCTAGTGAAACAATAAAAAATAAAATGGCACTGTCCATTTTCTTAAGTTCTAATATAATCTGCACTCGAAGTCAATCTAGGAAGCCAGTTCGTCGCCAACTGATGGGCAATAGAATTTTTGAGTAAAATATATACAAAAAAATATGTAATTAGAGTGCATTTGCGGCAAATGATGTCATAAGGCTAATTTGTATAAGTAATAGGTTTCCAATAAAAATGCATTAGTTATCTAATTAGTCTTTAATCAGGGAAAATAATTTTGCTATAATGACCTCTGCCTTGGTCTTTGTCTTTATCTGTCTCATTATTAAACCTAGAATCTAGATCGAGATCTTCGTCTTCGTCTGGGTTTTTCGGTCTAGATGTTGGCACCTGAGTGGTCGTTGGACCAAATATATCAATTAATACATCTCTAGGAATTGTAAAACCGAAAGTAGACGACCAGTTTGGGCCTGCGTTCGTGGTTGATGATGGTGTTGTGGTCGGTGCGGTGGTGGGTGTCGCTGGGGATTTTGTTGTGGGTGAAGTGAATAACGATGTAGTTGTTGCAGTGCTTCGCGATGGCGTGGTAACATGATCCTTGTTTCCATTAATAGCTTGCGTAGTTTGTGATGGTGTGCTGTCAGTTCCATCAGGACCAAGATCAAATTCGTCGACACATCGTGATTTGTGTTTGAAATCTACCTCTGGAATAAACAATATATAAATGAAATTAGAGTGATTTGTAAAACAGTATTAGACTTGTTAATTAAACTGTATCTAGGAAGAGAAACTTACCAACGCCGCAATATTTCGAGCAATGTAAGTTTCCAAGGTTATTGTAAGTGAGATCATCTGACCCACAAACGGGATCATATTCCGCCGTTACAGGACAGCGTTGTATACAGTTCAATACATCAGGTGATAAAGTTGGAGGACCTACTGTAGTGGTTGATGAAGTCGTAACAGGACCACATGGTCCTAAACGAGCTACGGCTACGCCTGTAATTAATAGTTAAATGTCAAGTCTAACAATAAGTTTTATCTGCAACGTTAGGTAACTGAAATAGCCGATCCGATCACGAAGGTTCCGAAAAATAGGAACCTGCATGGGAGACGGATCAAAGTGGTTGTTATTTTTTTTGCAAAACAGTGAAATATTTAATGCTGAACGTAAGTGAAACAATGTAAATAATATTTACCGACTCCACACAGTTGAGCACAAACCAAGTTGCTGGGATTGCTGTACGTGACGTGGTTTGAGCCACAAACGGGGTTATATTCCGATGTAACCGGGCACGCATTGATACATTCTTGTACATCAGGTTCTTGTGTAGTTCTGCCAATTTGAGGGGTTGTTGACGGTCGCAAAGTTGTTGTTTTTGGTGTGACTGGGTTGAATCCACAGGCAGCGCATGGTTTCTCACATAAAACCTCGACAACTGCGGAAAATAAATAAATATTTTTCATTGCATACATATCATGTCAACAATCCATTATATCATAAATGTGGAGAACGAATGTATTTTACATTATATAACAACAGTAAATCAAATAGGTATCGTCGTTAACGTTACACGTAATTTCTTATAAGTAAACCTCACCTTCGCCGCAACTTTGAGCGCATTTCAAACGATCCATATTCATATATGTCACAAGATCTGTCCCACAAACAGGTATAAAGGATGCGGTTATACGGCATAGTCTCATACACTGCTGGAATTTAGACAGTGATGTGGTACGTCCAATGAAAGATGCTGTAGTGGTTGTTGGAGGCGGAGGAGTCGTTTCACCATCATCATCATCATAATCAAAATTGGGTGGTGGACACGCAGATCTGCGTACTAAAGTCACATCTGTAACAATATTGGAGTGAGTATTAGAAAGGAATGGGTCGATGGCCCGACTCGTGCCGAATATTTAAGAGAATTGGTATAACATGATAATATTAGGTTCGTTAGAAACACGAACTTAACACACATGAAAACATGGAACTCGGTTCTTGCTAAAATCGTTTTCTAAAATTATTTCTTGCGGAAGAATGAAAGAATGCAGAGTATCTACTCTGCATTCAAAGAAATAATTCATTTCATTCAACGTTATAAATAAAATCTTAAGGATTATACGGCGCTTTTTAGTAACAGGATAAATTGAGCATAAGAGGATTTTTTCTCACGGTTTTGGTACCAACTTTGATGGAACAAGTAAGGAAAAAATGTCGGACTTGTTATTCACAATATGTTATAGATGTGTATAGAGGTCCAACGTCCTACAAAGTTATTGAAAACTAAAGTGTACAACAGGGAAAAATAATTATGTGCGAGGAACTGCGCTGATGTCTCAAATCAAGTTCAGTAGATGTTATAAATCTGATCATAGAATAAAGTGTCTTATAGTGTATCACCATATTATGTAAAATGGTGTATTTTTTTTTTAAACGTATTTTTATTATTGCTATCCGCAAAAATGCAAAAATAACGATAAATCATAAAATTAATGAGAAAACTTTCTAATAACAAAAATACTTAAGAGTTTATAGCTTCGGAAAAAAATGTTTTTATGTTACATATTTAAAAATAAAACTAGGTAATTAAAGCAGTTCAACTTACTGACTCCACAGGAACCAGCGCAAAATAGCTTCCCTTCATTGTTATAAGTTACACCGTTCGAGCCACATACAGGGTTATACTCAGGCGTAGAAAGGCACAAATCAATACATTCTTCTATTTCTGGTGATATCGTAGTAAATTCTTCTCCTGCTGTTGTTGTTTCAATTTCAGGATTAGAAGTTGTTGTTACAGGAATAAAACTTGTCGTAACAGGAACAGATTTAGTAGTAATCTCCCAATGAGTAGTATCTTCTGTAGGCGTGGTTGGGTGCCAAGTAGGTCTTGATGCCGTCGTGATTGGGGGCATGGGGATGGGACCGATGGTTCTCGTAGGACGTGGGGTAATTTGAGGGGTTGCAGGATTAGGTCTCCAGGCTGCAGTAGTTCCTGTAGTTTTAGGCGTAAATCGTGTGTGCGCTGGGTGCGGTGGTAAAGTGGGGATCAATGGAATCCTATGTGTTGTTGTTATAGGTTTTGGTGTTGTCTGTGGAGGTTTTCTGCAACAATAAAATATCAGCATTCAATAATGATAATATTCACATCAATTTGAACAATCAAAATCATCATAACCAATTAAAAAAAACCTTTTACATTCAATATTGACCCTGGTTTACAAGATGTCATGGTTAACATTTGAAAGCTTTGTTGTTCGTTTGTTAACTCGCTTTCACCAGGTCAGTGACGGGAATATATAAAAAATCCTAATTAAAACCAGTGTTAATGTTACTTACTTATTATAAGGTGGTTTGCAGGGATATTTCGAGTGATGGTGATCGTAACGACCACCGTAGTGTTCGTAAGATGGTTCAGAACGTTCTGAACTGTCTCTTTCGCGAGTATAATCATCGCGACCGTAAGTATCATCGGGACCATATCTATGATAGCTTCCTCTGTCTTCACTACTATCCCTAGAATCTGATCTGTCATCCCATACGGGTGAATTATCCCAGTGGCCGTGTTGATTGGGAGATCCAAAACTATCATGTGGCCGGTGGTGTGGTCTGAGAGGAGGTCCATGGTGGTGTGGTCTTTGTGGCGGTCCATGGTGAGACCCATGTGAAGGCCTGTTGTGGGACCCGTGGAATGATTTGTGTGGACCCCCGGGTTTTTTGCGATGTATTTTTGGACCATAGCCTTGAACAGCTACAGTGCCCAAAAACACCATCAATGCTGAAAAATCAATTACGAAGTTACTTTTAGTCTGTTGAGTTAAATTGTCTTTATTTACTTTTACTCTGATTTTGAATAATAAAATAAGAAACTTTTCACAAAATAAGTTTCGGCTTAACCTGTTTATTTTATATATTGGGGTTTTAGTGTTTACACCGTGAACAACGACTTAGTATATTCCACATAGCAACTATAGATTAACGAGTAGTAGATATAGTACCTATCTATAGCAACAACGAAAAGTTTAACTGTTCACGTTTTAGTTTTCACTTTAAAAGACATTAAGTAAGCTATATTAAAACCAGTTCTATTTACAATAAATGATAGACAATTTTATGCGTCTAGATAACAATACTGTTAGGAAGTAATTAACACAAACTAATTATATCATTAAATTTATTAGTCAATGACTGTTGTCATTATTTATATCTATATATACTTATATACATTTAAATTGTACAAACTGTACCTATATATACAAACCAATTTTCTGTTTATAGTCCTAACATAGTATTTAAGCCCTTTTTTATACGATGCAAGTTTCTTGCCTGTGGCATTCAATAAAATTGAAGCAACAAACGACTTTCATCGTCCAGTGTTTAGATGGTGCAACTTTTAGTTTTGTTGTTTTACTTATGGCCAGAGGCAATTAAAATGCACCGAACACGGTTCAATTTAATTGATCAGTTTGTAGGGCTAGCGCGCACAGCGGTGTGGTGGAATGGTGGTGCGTTATTTCTGCCATAAGGTATAAAAAAGCAGTCACGGGTCTGCGAACTGGAGGTCAAAAATATTTACGTTTTTCGTACCGAAAAAGTTTTGGGTGCATCCCTTGATGGCTTTAAGGCCCTTTTTCGTGAGATTTACGGGCGTATCCAAAAAAAAAAAGGATATAATCCACTGCAGCTTGGTCGGTGTCTCGATGCGCTTTTTTCACTGCTGTGCGCGGTACTTCATATATCTATTTCTTTATGATACAAAATAAGTGCAGTGATCTCACAGCTTTGCATCGGGAGGCCCACAGTCACTGTGAATTAACCGCATGCGTTTTTTTCATCGCAATGCGCGCACTTCTATGAAATTACAGACTTCACAGATTCGTGGTAAAAAAACGCACGGCAGTGCGCGTTACACCTTAAGGTGGTCACACATCTGACGGAAGATGCATCGGGCGTAACTTCGGTTGCGTTTATTTATTCTAACTTATATAAGTAACGTAAGGTTGAATGTTATTTGCCCGTTCTGGCGTTACGCGACCGAAGATACGCAAAGCATCTTCCGTCAGATCTGCGACCATCCCTTAAAGGCCTTCGCAGACCAGGACGGCGTGGCATGGCAAGGGATTTAATTTTTTACCAATGGACATTTTTTTTTTAATCTTTATTTATTTACAGGGTTTTTTCTATAAAGAATATGTCACCCCGATTAATGAATACTTATTGTGTAATAAACTAGTCTACCCGCAACCTTGTACCCATAATAATAATGTGATAAAGTGTTCTGGCCTCATCTGACAATGGTGAGGCCAGAACGCTATTATAGAAGCCTACATTAAGATTGCTGTCAAAAGCTTGACGTCTTTGGACTCCAATACGACCACATTCCGTCAAGATGTGATGCACATCTTCTATAATTCCACAGGCAGCACAATTGGGAGAATCAACTTTGCGCATCATAAAACCAAAACTATTGAGAGGAACGTGGCCGGAACGGAGTCTCAAAGCCATCACAACTTCTTGCCTATTCATACCAATGGACATTCAAACGTATCAATATAGAAATACGACATAAATTGCTATGCTTTAAAATGATGCCATGGCATCGAAAGGGATTTCATTGCAGGGTATTGAAAGACGCGTTACGGGCTCCCGCGGTGGGATGCCGTGGCGTACTGCGGTAGGCAACGACATGCCGAGGACGCCGGCGCTGGTTGTGACATACCGCGGGACGCGCGCGCCGTGGCAAGGCTCTGGAATGCCGCGGTATCTAAGCGGCTAGCGTGCGCTGACAGACGGCAAAATCCTTTGCCATCCCGTCGTACACGTCGGGCGAGTCCGATTTGCCGCTCGGCCAACGCAATTCAAATGGCAAATCACGCAAAAAGGCCCAGTATACGTGTACCCTGTGTACTGGGGGCTTTAGATTCCTTTTTGTTTCAATTAAACACCGTCTCTAATCTGAGGTCAAGCAAGACCACTAAAGGACGTCAGTCAACAGACTAGGACAACATGAAAATGAGGCTTAATACACCTCAGTATATTTATGTTTGGCTGATAGGCATCTCTAAAAGTCATTGACCAGTTAAACCTAGGGAAACAGTAGAAGTTAAGGAGACACTTACACAGAAACATTGAGGCTTAACATAAATAAATATTTGAATAAAGAATATTTTTTCTTAAACTGGGTTGATAAGTTATCGTCAGCTCAAGGATTAAAGGCTCTTACATACTGGCGCAATTCGCCGCGCGACGCGAATTTTAACAAAACAATTTCTGAGGAAACTTCACGGCGAACAATGCGGCGGCGTCGCGTCGCGCGACGAATCGCCCCAGTATGTAAGAGCCTTTATAATATGTACTGGAAAATAAAAATAAAATGTAATACTTCAATCGGGAAGAGGAACTTGGCAATGGTTTAGTAAATAAAGGTGTACGTATTAGAAACAGTATGTTGATAGGCTTACTGTTCGGATGCGAAAGATATGTCTTCAAACTTGAGAAAAGGCCCTTTTCTAGCTTAGTGACAGGTAAACTGGGTAGGTAATTATTTTTAGGCAAAGATTTATAACTAAGACAATGTCTGGCAGTTAAAAAGAATTTGAAAAAAATAAGGATAAAGTTGAAAACAAGTTGAGTACCTACTTAATTTATTGATCATTGAGATAGGTCAGTTACCTTTACTGGTGCCATATTATGAAGTATTT
This sequence comes from Lithophane semibrunnea, assembly GCA_947363905.1. Taxonomy (NCBI): domain Eukaryota; kingdom Metazoa; phylum Arthropoda; class Insecta; order Lepidoptera; family Noctuidae; genus Lithophane; species Lithophane semibrunnea. The sequence continues at coordinate 12,545,806 of OX376197.1, read as the reverse complement.
ATGCCACCATTTTTCCAGTTAGAGAGCGAGACGGAGCTAGGCACGGCCGCTAGCACCATCCCGTTTTCGCAGTGGAATAAGGATGGCATTAATACTTCATAATCTACCCCTGTAGTTCTTTGTATGTAGCTGGCTATTATTATAATCACGTTTAATAATGAGCTTTTTATAGAAACAGGTTGAACAAAGGACACGTAATGTGCACATTGATGATGCTCAGGTAGGTAGGTATATAGTACCTAATCTAATAAGGCAAAACTAATAATTATTATTTTACAATTCTTATTAAATGTTGCGGTTATTTGCGACGACTATGTTTGTTTTGGAACAACATTCACAACATGTAGGCCCTACTTAACTTTACTATGTTTTAGTACTAAATGTGTTTTTAGCAATGTGATACTTCCTTTATTTAATTATTTACATATAAATTATATTTTTTAATATTAAAATATAAAATCATTTAAAAATATAACATTAGCATTATTATTATTAACAAAAAGGTGCATATTTATAAACGTTGCTTAAAGTTAAGTCATGATTAGCGACTGTATAACCATACATTTTTGACGTTTGAACGTCACTATATTGCTAAACTACATACAATTATTACACAACTAATCATTAACACTAGGTACTAAATTAAATGAAGTAGATAAATCTACTACTAGTACTAAAGTACATATATCTAAAAAAACACCAAAAAAACACTCCGAGTATCCTTGAAACTAAGGTTTTTATTTATATTCCGGTTATGCCTGCATTCCTTACATTTAAATTATCACTTACCGATATACACAAAACTCTTCATTTTTCACATTAACACTAAACTTATCGTAAATAGTCAAGTTAAGTCAAGTTGCTGCACACAATCACTCAATTCGAGGCCAATTCACAAAATGAACTGTATCTTCAGAAAACGTGCGATCATATTTTGTTCTTTAAACATATCCCCTCTACATTTTCCTCTCACAACCCGTTTTCATCTTGTATCATTTTTGTATGGTCAGATATGAAATTATCTCAGTTTAAACTGTTTCAGGTTTGACAAGCAATTTGAGGTTTCGACGTCATTAGAAGTAGGTAATTATAATAAATGTTATCATAGACTAAATATTTTTGGATTATACGATGCACATGAATTACTAAAGAAAAAATTCATAGAGACTCAAGTCAAACTTATTCTGTGAATTGATGAATGCCGTAGATTACCATCTAAGTTAAAAATATACACTTTATAAAAGGGCAAGTTATGAATCAACAGGTTCTCAACAGGTTTAAAAATATATACTAATACTCTAGACGCACAAGTTTTTAACACGCAACAGAATAGATGACTACCAGTTTTATCTTTTAATTTTAGACTGGTGCATTGCAGGACAGGATAAGCGCCTTTATGGTATACCAATTAAATGAAAAAGACTGTAAAAGTATCGCGATCACCAATGGTGGGTTTAGTGGCTTATACAGCATGTATCAGAAAGATGTGGTCACGTTCAAGGGTGTGGTTTAGACCATCAAACTGAACAACTTTCTCCATGAGACAAACAGAAAAATCGCCAAAAAAATCCACCCTTTTTTTTATGGTGGGATATCATATAACTTCTCCCGCTCTGGGCGGAGCGTGTCAGACTTTTACTGACTAAAACCCACCCGTGTTCCTTCAGCTGCCTATTGCCAAGGGCCCCGGTCTTTCCAGCTGCCGTTCGGACTTTCCCGCAAACCTGGCAGGCATCGGTCCTGGCCGACCCCGTCAATTGTGCTGAAATCTCTCATCAACCCTCCGGTAAATTTTGTTCAAGTAGGTATTGAAGTTTTGTATGGGACAGATGATATTTTTTTCGCGATTACGATGTTCGTCCCATGGAGAAAGTTATTGAGTTTGATGGTCTCTACCACACCCTTAAATATGACCACACCTTTCTAATGCATGCTATATACTTTTAAAAACTACATCCTTAAATATGACCACACCTTTCTAATGCATGCTATATACTTTCGGCTCTCGTATAGGCTCGTAAAGCGAATAATTCTATTTTTCGCTCCATTTATTTAATTGTCTTTGGTTGATTAAGCGTAATTGTTCCACGGCAATTAAATTAAACTATTTTGAATACGTGACGGTTTTCATTTCAGTAGTAAGTATATTATTTGTGAACGCGTATAAAAACAGCCGGGGTTGACGGCCCAATGCCACTTTGCTGATTGGCTGATATTACTCTGAATCTGAAGGCCATCTGGGTACCACAAAAAGCCTTCAGGATATACTCAATGCGTTTTACTTAAGAATGCATATGACGCTTTAAATGGTCTGAGTCATCGTTTTTGCTGGGTTTGGTACTATTAATCAACAATAACAATCAATTTATGCTCACAACCTTTTGTCTTGAACGGAATTGGGAAGGAATTTGTCAATAAATAAATAAAAGCGGTTCTCTTCTGAAATTAAACAATAAAGACATTGCCCTCGACTGCATGAAATTGTTTATAGTATTAAGTATCCTGTTTCCATCTTACTACGCATTCGTTTTTTTTTTTTACCTGTATATTCTAACCAGCTGTTGCCCGCGACTTCGTCTGCGATCCAGGTTGAACAATAGCCTATGTCCTTTTCCACGTCATGGTCTATCCATTTCATCAAAATCCATTCAGCGTAAAAGCATAACAAACAAACTCACTTTCGCATTTATAATATTACTTAGTTAGGATAATCAACCAAAAATCAATAAGATTATATTTTTATCTGCAATTTTAATAATTACTTGTTTGTTCGTTTCAATAAAAAACTTTTTACAAAAAAAAAACAACCGACTTCAAAAAACAGACACAAAAAAAGTGAAAAATAACTTTAATTTCGGAAGTCGGTGTCTGCTTTTCAATTTTCGTTTTTTGCCATCGACTTCCGAAATTAAAGTTATTTTTCCCTTTTTTTGTGTGTTTTTTGAAGTCGGTTGTTTTTTTTTTTTGTAAAAAGTTTTTTATTTTTCACTTTTTAGTTGTGGTACCTACCTCACACAAATTCGTATACCGTAATCTGCTATGTAAATAACAGTGACGGAGTGAAATAATTATATCGTCTACATAGCAAAGTGGGAAAAATACGTAATTATTGAAGCTAACTCAAAAACTACGCAAGCAAAGTTAATAAAATTTATATGGGACCACCTCTGAAGCATGACCTACCAAACAAAAAAAAAATCATCAAAATCGATTCATAATTGGCGGAGTAATCGCGTAACATACACACAAAAAACATACAGACGAATTGAGAACCTCCTCCTTTTTGAAGAAGTCGGTTAAAAAGGTTCTTTTCTTAAATTATCAATAGCACCGTTTGATGTCTTGATTACTATAATACCTTTTATTTCAGTGACTCATCACTGCGACCTCACATGAAGTTACCTACCATATCTTAGTCTATACTATTACCGCATAACCTTCAGGTTTATTCAGCGTGAGTTGGAATTCCCAGTATAAGTTAACTTGGATTTACTCAATATTTTATTACTCATTCCGAACAAAACTTACTTTTTATTTAATTATGTACCTAAGTAAATAAAAAGTAAATTATGACCGGTTCCTATCACCGTTCCTATGTTTCTGTTACCACTTATAAACTGTATTGTTAACTGGGATAAAAGACTCATCTTTCGAAAAATAGTAATGCTAAAACCTTACCACACACAAAAACTTCCAAGAATCGAACCTGTGATTAAGACAATCAGATTATCTATCTCTATCTCTATCTATCTAATCTAACGGGTGTAAAAAGACACATAAGCCGAAGCATCGAAGCCGAAAGTCACTTGTTATTCCCGTCATTATGTCATTTAATTTAAAAAAAAATTTAAACCTAGTAAGTACAGGAGAGGGTATTTTTCTGCAAACCGGCCACCTGGCAGGATTGCGGGAAAGACCGAAAGAGATACCAGGGCCTTTGGCAACAGGCAACTGAAGGAACACGGGTGGGTTTTAGTCAGTAAAAGCCTGACACGCCGCTCCGCCCAGAGCGGGAGATCGTTTCGGACCACGCACAATGATGGGTGCATCCGTAGTTGTAGTGAATTTATTCCAAGAACAAACTTAACATTGTAGTTGAAAAACATGTTCTCCCATTGACTGGACAGGTCCACTCAAATCAGTGTGGTTCTTTCCTGAAAAGGCCCTTTCGGACGATAACCTGCAGAGAATGGTTGTTTACTCATAGATTATAAGAAAACCTATATGAAGTCTATAGTAATAAAATAACATGGTAAATCTCTCAATAATGTGCGTACAAAATTTGCAGTTGGAAAGTATGGGAGAACATGTTTTTCAACTACAATGTTAATTTGTTCTAGAAATAAATTCTTCCCAACTACCCTTGATTTTAAGTGGCCAATTTATTTAGAGGTTAGTTCGATCTTTGAAAATAAAAAGTTTTAATTTTAAATATAATTATCACAACGTATTTGGTACCGTTTCTAAGAACCTTCTCTATGGTTTTTTTTTTAAGTATTGTTTGCTTTAGCAGCCTTTTTTTTGAGGGTGGGAAATCATCAAATAACTACTTGGTCGGTGGATGCGCTAGGGTAGCCCGCGCAAATTCAAATTTTCTTACGTTTTTTGCAATTTGCAGGTCAGTATCGGGTTTTATGTTGATCTAAGTATTATTAGCGGTCATAACAAATATGGATTTACAGAATTAATAACATTAGAATCAGCAATACAACTCTCTAAGTTCATGTAAGTGCATTGAATGACGATTTCATGAAATAGCAAAAATCGTAAGAAAATTTGCGGGTCACCTTAGCGCACCCCCCTTAATAAAACACTCTTGCAAGTACAATTTTAATTACGTTTTCGTCCCATTGGGCTCTAAATATATCGTAGGTACTTAGTTATCTACGATGATGCAGCGATGATATTTTTCTCCTGCATAGGCGTAGCCTGCAATGTTTTGTAAGTAAACAAAATACTAAAAATGAAGGGAAACAGGCAGGACGATCAGTATCTGTATGCCCAAGTTGTGGCAAAAAACATATAGGTTGGTAAAATGTTCCGTAAGTCGAATTTATGAGACTATCTATACATGTATTAAAATCGTAGCGAAGCCAAAACTGTATATAGAATATTTTTGAAAAAACCGGCCAAGTGCGTGTCGGACCACACACAGTGTAGGGTTCCGTAGTTGGGATGAATTTATCCCAAGAAGAAACTTAAAATTGTAGTTGAAAAACATGTTCCCCCATATATTCCAACTGCAAATGTAAGACAAAATAAACTGATTCAACCAATTGTTGGGAAAAACACAGTGGCATAAATTGTATGTCATGTAAGTGACAGTTATAATCATGAACGTATTAAATATCGTAACAGGGACTTCCATGTCGTCGCGTCACACGAGTGTGGTGGCAAAGGTACTCGTAGATGTAAAGATCATAGCATTGTCTCATTGCATCCGGCATCCGCAACCACATACTTACCTATTTGATTGCAAAATTGATCCGATCTCACATCAATGCATACTGCATATACATTTCACAGTGATCTAAAGGTCTCATTACCAAATTCCTACAATCAGTAACTAGTATGTTGCCTGCAGGCTGCGAATCAAGTGCAGCTTTTGTGCCCGATTTCTGATTCCATTTTGTCATATCAAGAAACTCCATAGGCTTTTGTTATTTCGGTAGAAACAGCTAACATTATGTCGGTTACAGATTGGCGAAACATAACTTAGAATGACACCTTAGATGAACACATTTAAACAAATTCGCCTATAATAGGTTTAGGTAGTTAAAAACGGGTAAACAAAAAAAACCACGTGACTCATAGATTCTAAACCTTTTATTTCAAATGTTAAAATCATAATTATATAGAGTCACATTAAAAGGCTCTATTCTGAATCTGAATCTGATGAACTATCTGTCACATTAATAATAAAGCGTTCAGTGGTATCATCAATTATTTTGTCTAATTTAAACATTTTCTGTTCTTCTTTTAGCGCTGTCAACAAAAGCGTCTGGTTAACCGACTAAAGATAATACCTGCGACTTCAGTTGCCAAACTACGTCACAGTTGTACTCTTCAATTTAGCGAAGTTATCTAATTCGTTGTATTTTCTAATTTTCTAAAAGATTTGGGGAACCTGTCTTTTTGGGTTCTTTACAATAGACAGATTACACAATATTATATCAGTTACATTTACGAAGAGTAGTTTAAGAATAAATGATAAAGTTTAACATACTATAATAAAAGAGGAAACTATCCTGTGATCGAAAATAAATTTAATTTTGTTATAACGTATTTTTAAACAAGAAAGTGTCAACTATAAAAAAACCCTTTTTACGATTTGTTTACCTTTTTTTAACTACCTAAACCTTTACCGCCTTACTAATAAACGTTGTATAGCGCCTGTATAGTTACACAACGTTTTGTCTTCTTCTTTCAAAAGTAATTTGACTTTTGAAAGAAGAAGACAAAGCGTTGTGTAACTATACAGGCGCTATACAACGTTTATTAGTAAATGTTGCATTCCATTAAGGACGGCTCATTTGTGATACATTTCATATTACGTTTCACCAATCTGTACCTGGCAATAATATTTAACTGCTCAGAGAACTTTATTGATTTACTTACTAATCAAAATCATACTTAATGCGGTTTTCAGAAGTGTATACAGGGTGTTAGGTTAAACACCGTTATCCTTGAAACCAGTGGTTTGGTGTCATTTATATAACGTAAAATGGAAAAATACTTTTTTTTTTTTAATAACATTTTACCACAGGAGTATTTCTCCCTATGCGCTAGGGCAACGAACTTGCGTTTCAACACAGGTGACCTGACCGGCCGCGAGCGCGACCTCTCCCACAGTCAGTCTGTTTCGCTAGCGACCACGGTGTCGGATAGAAACTTTTTTAAATCTTTTAATGAAAATAACACTTTTTTTATGTTGTTACTCCATTTATTTTTATACTATGGTTGGTGGTATGGTTATTTTTATACTTATGGTCAACTACTCATGGTTTGAGTGACAACGGTGCGGTGTTTACCCTGACACCCTGTATATCATATTGTTTCATAATGGTATGCAAGCAATATCCAGCCGTTCTATTCTGTAAAAATATCACCATGAAAGCTTAGGTGAAGCGAGCTGTCAATAGTATCAATCCCTGAGGAATAACCTGCTCGCTTCAAGCTCACTTCAGCTAAACATTCACGGTGAGATTTTTATAGAATAGACCGGATATATATGCGTGAAGTAAAAGAAATAATAACAACAAACATTTTCACGAAAATAATAATGTACTTATGTCATCTAAAATTTATTCAGTCCTATAAGTTAAAGTAATAAATTAATGACTTATGCGGGATCGACCGGGGCTGGAGTCGGGCAAGGCGATGTTCTCAACAAGGACACACCTGAAATTAGAAAAACAACACTCATGTTAATTTATTATTGATAATAATAATTAATTCAAATAATATATGTCACCGCCATTGTAATGGACAAATAACAGAAGGAAAATAAGGCAGATTCTCCTGATAGTATTGAACAACAAAACAACGCGTGTTGTAAAGGTTATCAATGAAATCGTATCACAGCTGTCGGTTCTATAAAACAAAATCATAAATCATACAAGCAACGTTGCACACGAGACAATGTTTCTCTCCAAAGATTTTAAAGAAAAACTCGTAACAGGTATTTTAAAGAGCGAAGAAAATATGTACAGTCAGGCTAAGTGAATCATGACCCACTTTGACGATAAATCGTTTGAAACTGTCAATATAACAAAGATGGCAGATGACAAATTCGTTACCAAGGAACTGTATATTTACGCGAATGTCGACCTAATTGTATTTGAATGTCTGTAAGAAAATAAGCTTATGGTGGGTCAGAATTCATTTTTTTCGACTGTACATTGATCCATACAGAATATAAAACAATATTGATTCACTATTCCAATTAATGCCCATGGTATTACTATGTTCAATGGAATTAGATCGTGAAAACTTGTCTGTTCTCTTGGAGTAGGTAAAATACCGTAATATTAACAGCTGATTCATAATAGATCATGCATACAAGAACGTTAATACAGCTAATTGGTTAACCATGTATTAACGGGGATAATGCATAAGACCCAACATCTCAATTCATAAATACAAATACCATATAAGTAGAAATATCTTCAACGGCCACTAGAGTAGATGCAATTAGTTAGGTGTTTTGTCTATAACATACATTACTGTTATGAAGTATATCTGTGAAGTATTTTCCTTATTATGTACTTATGTTCTAGGGAACAATTGGTGCGTAATTTGTAGCCACGGTGTTTATGTCATTGTTTGGTCTTTGCGGTCATCGTTTTAATACTTTATTAACACGAAGATGATCCAAGGATTCCTAATAATAAACAATACATTTCCGCATTTTATGTTATTATTTGTTACTTTCCTTAAAACCTACTTTTGTGTTGATTTTATCTATGAAAACTGTTAAGATTGGAATTAGTTATGTGAACTCTTCAAAAGTTCATCAACAATTCACATATGAACGGAAAACAGTGACGGTAAACATCGTGAGGAAACGCACCTGAAAGATATTTCACGACGGCATGTGAAGCAAAGTCAGAGGCCTTTTTTTTTTTTTTTTTGAGGTTGGGAAATCATCCAATGACTTCTCCCGCTCTGGGTGGAGCGGAAGGGCGTGTCAGACTTTTACTGACTAAAACCCACCCGTGTTCCTTCAGTTGCCTGTTGCCAAGGTCCCGGTATCCCTTTCGGACTAACCCGCAACCCTGGCAGGCATCGGTCCTAGCGGACCCCGCCAATTGTGCTGACAAAGTCAGAGGCCTAAGGGCGGAATAAAAACTCTGACACCAGGTTAGTCAATAATCACACGAAAATTAAGTTATGAACCAAAGCTAACTCAGAATTAGTTATTTTATTTTGTTATGCAATCTATTTATATTAAATATTTAATCTAGATCTACAGAATGACATAATTTAGTAAATACCCATAAACGCCAAAGATCATGTCATTAGAAATTCTCAAAGGTCAGGACATGACGGTTTTACCATTACAGTCTTTTAAATTAAGGCGCACTTTGTCACCGGTGATTCACAAGGTCTTTGAATCGACGATCAAGAACCGATATCAAATAGGATTCCAATATTTTACCTGTCTTTTCAAGGAAAAGTTCTCAATGTCCAATGTCAAGAATACCGGATTTTAAGTATAAAACGAGACTATGGGTCGAGTCGAAAATAAAATACAGATTTTGAAGCTTTTGGGACACTTTTGGTAGTTATTCGATTTCTTTCAATTTGGGTAATTCATTATAGAGCTATAGTGAGTTTTCTTGGATTTCGAATGAATCGTTCTAAACTTTTTAGATATATATTTCAATCAAGAATCAAATCAGCCTATCGCAGTCACATAGGCCTCTCCCAAGCTGTCCCACAACGCCCTATCCTCCGCCTTCCGCATCCAGTCTGTCCCAGCCACTTTCTTGAGGTCATCGGTCCCTCTAGCTCGATGCCTTATTTAACCCCTTTACATTTATGGGATAAATTCTTCCTTAGTGCTCACGCCTACGTACTTTTTAACTGAACAGACAGCTGTGCTGCTGGGGAGTTTGTTGCGCCACTTCTTTTTCCCAGGTAAAGCACTAGGAAGTGATGAAGGGCGGGCGTTTTGGGGGACTGTCTTATGTAATTTAGACGTACGAAAACTGCTGATTCTCAGCCTAGTTTTAATTGATGACTTTTGATTTGATTTAATCCTACTAATATTATAAATGTGAAAGTTTGTGTGTTTGGATGTTTGTTACTCAATCAGGCAAAAACGGCTGAATGGATTTGGATGAAATTTGGCAAACAGATAGCTTATAACCTGGATTAACACTTTTTATCCCGATATTCCCACGGGATCAAGACTTATGCGGGTGAAACCGCGGGGCGCTGCTAGTGTTGTATATGAAGAACTCTTGAGCAAAATTTCAAGCTTCGAGACCCAGCGGTTAAGGCTGCGCGTTGTGTGTCAATGAATATAAGATTTTTATTAAGTAGATTTTCAGATACTCACTGACGCCACACAGCTGTGCACAGGTCAGCCTTCCAGGGTTGGTGTAGGTTATGCTGTCAGTGCCGCAGACAGGATTGTACTCAGCAGTCACTGGGCAAGTGTTCATGCATTGACGCACCTCAGGCGACAGCGTGGTGGTACTGAAAAGTATTATATTTCGTCTTATTAATTTGGTGTTTCTATGACAAAGTATGCCGTATCTTAAAATGTTCTTTATTAAATATTCTGTGATCATCAATAACTTATTCATTATTTATATATTTTTTTTGTTACTATGTTGTGAAGGTTAGATAGGCAGTCGCTCCATGTAAAATGATGGTATTCAGCTGCATCTGGTTAGACTGGAAGCTGAGATGATGGTTTATTACATACAGATATCGAATTAAAGATTAACTTGCGTCAGTAAAAAATGATACCATTGTTATTCAAATAGATCGTTTGAAATGTTTGAATTTGTAAAGTATGTCAACAAAATCTTATTAGAATGATAACATTGTGAGAAGTTAGCGTTTCTGATTGAGTTTTAACCCTTCGGGGTCATTGATGGCTCGTAATCAACGCGATGTCAAAGTGGAAGTTCAGAGGAAAAATTTAACTTAAAAAATACTTATTAATTTACCCAAAGTATAATTGACTACTTACCCAGTACTTGTAGGTGTCGTTGTCGGTGCGGTATTTGGACTTGCGGTAGGGAATTGGTTCTGACCATTATTATTTTGACCGGGGAATTGGTTTTGACCGGGGAATTGGTTTTGACCAGGGAATTGATTCTGACCGGGGAACTGATTCTGACCAGGGAATTGATTCTGACCGGGGAACTGGTTCTGACCAGGGAATTGATTCTGACCGGGGAACTGGTTCTGGCCAGGGAAGGTAGGTCGTTGGCCTGGGAATTGGTTCCAGTTCGGGCGGTTCCAGCCGTATCTATCGTCTAAGTCCTCTTCATTTGGCTGTGTCTGCCCTTGTCCAAAAGCGCCATTTGTAAAAAGAGCTGTAAATATACAAATAATAAACATTAGCACAATTATTTATCTGATTTTTTACATATCTCAGTGCATTCTTACTCTATTTGACAGTATCATAGGTTTGAGATTTACTTTTACGATCTAACCAAAAGTATAAATGAGGAAATTACATTAATATAATATTATTAGCGACTGCTCCTGCTTTACACGTTTTTGGCGACTTAACAAATCATCGAGATTTCCTTAGTTATATGTAACTTTTATAATAACGTAATAAACAGATAGACCTTCCGGAATAAATTCTCTAACCAATGGTGAAAACCTCATCAACATCTGTTGGTTTGGAAGAACAACGCGGACATACATACAAACACGAAAAGCTACTTTAATTTATAATATGTATAATTAGATTTCAGCTACTTTTTGCTATCGCTACGCTCTAAAGAAGATTAAGGAAATAACTATTTCCTTAATCTAAAAGGGAAATTACAAGTCATTAAAATGAATCGTTATCTTATTAACAAGACCGTAAAAGATGAAAGGATGACAGATTGTGTTTCCCCAGTAACAAGCAGCGACCGCGTGATATGAAAACTTCTTTAAAAAAAGTTCTTCATCAACATCATCAGTCCAGTCGAAAGACGTCCACTACTGGACATAGACCTCCCCCAAGCATCGCCACAAATACCTAAGCTTAATTTCGTTGCGCGGACACGGTGGGCATACCCACCAACCCTAATTGAGGTCGATAGACATTCTGGCAGGGTTGCTGGAAAGTCCGAGAGGGATACCGGGACCCTTAATTGGCAATCATGGTAATAGGCATCTGAAGAAACACGGGTGGGGTTTAGTCAGTAAAAGTCTGACATGCCCTCTCGATCTGCCCAGACCGGGAGAAATCATTTGATGATTTCCAAATATCAAAAAAAAATAAAGTTCTATAGGCACAGGACACACACACTGTGTGTGAGCATATAACCATACCAAAGGAGACTGGGCAAAATGGACTTTTAGCAATATTGTTTTGATATTTAATGTATCAATCATGAGCGACTCCTAATCCAACGTGACCACCACCTTTTTAGGGGGTTGGATCCGCTCCTGGTTGGTATGACTAGAGCCAGACGGGCCGCGCGCGTGCCAAAACTTACCTAAACTAATTAGCAAGTGCTTGACGAATAGTTTTAATCAATGTTGAAGCAATAGCTGCTGAATTATTCTTCGAAACTGTACGTTAAGAGCGTTTACGCTGAAAGTTGGCAACGTCGCAAATAACTTTCAAATATTTACCTGTTTTGTTTAATTTGGCAATATTACTGTATGCAAATATGAAATATGGCTAGACAACTGTTTAAATATGAATTACAATTATAACACTGAATTTAAGTTGTAACCGGTTTTAGGTGTAAAAAAGGCATTTGGAAAGTTTCCAAATCCTTTTTTTACAACTAAAACAAAATATTTGGTGTAACGATATTATTTATTGCATTTCATAGTCAATATTTTAGACAGTTGTCTAGCCATATTTCATATTTCCATACAGTAATATTGCCAAATTAATCAAAACAGCGAAATATTGGACATCTATTTGCGACGTTGCCCACTTTCAGCGTAAACGCTCTTAGAATTGAACGCTCAATTTTAAACAAGTAAACGTTGCTATCGAAAATAAAATCAAAATGTTTTTACTAAGGTTCATGAGTAATTGCAGCAAAAAATGTTGTTATTACTTGGTAAGAAGACGGTCACTCCGTCAATTATTTTAAATGCAGGTACACACACATACCTTTTTTTTTTTTTTTTTTTTTTTTTTTCACACACTTACCTACGATTAAATAATTAAATGTCACATTGCCATTTTGAACTAAAGAACCGGATTAAAAAAATCTAGCTTGAACGCCTACTTAATTCAAAATGTTAATTAGCATAAGCAGTTTTAAACCAGTTGTGGTGTATAAGGTTTTAATATTTATATTATGACTGATCAAAATTTTGCAGATTTAAGGAAAGGGTACAATCGGATCGAATAAGAGGCCAGCTTAGCATTTTAAAGTGAATATCATCCCTATTCTAAGAAAAACTTTTTTAAATATTTACATATTGAGTGATACATAATGGACATTATAAAATTCTATTATTTTTATAACGTAAATAGTGTGTATTTAGTCATTTCAAATTAATGCAGCTGTACCTAAATGACACCTGTAATATAGTAAACAAAAATCACTGTATACTAACTAGTATACAGTGAACCTACTAAGAACCTACTTAACGTAAATATGCCAAAAAAAACTCACCAATTGCGAGAAAAACAAACAGCTTGTCCATGTTTTTTAGTTGATAATTACGTACGTCTGTGTCAGTGGAATACACTTTGTTGAATACAAGTACAACGTCCGCGTCGCTTGCCGGCGAGCTACTGTCCACTCGGGGACACCGGTTTTGTTTATAAACTCATGCGCATCATAACTGGCTCCTATCAACTCGTATGCGTCGAAGAATTCATGCTAGGGGTCAGTATAAACGGTGTGAATTACCCGGCGAGATTTTCCTTATTAATTATTATTGGAATATGGGCTTACATGAGGAAAATATGTTATATTTTTATTTATTTTCTTTGTTAGACCGTCGAAATTTATGGTCAATATGACTTCGTTAAGTATGGCCGAATGCCAACGCGTTCCATTGACTTTTTGCAGTACAATTTACGTTGTAACAAAACAAAGGATAGAAAAAACCTAGATTTATATCTTGAATCCATATGGTGTACACAGCACACGGCTACACATCAAGCTATACATTTCCAGCATAAGCTGACCTCGCATTGTACAGAAATTCTATACAATGCGAGATCAGCATAAACTGGAAATGTATAGCTTGATGTGTAACCGTGTGTACATACTAAAGAGTATCACTATCACTATCATATAAATCGCTATCACTATCATACTATCACTATCGTATAAAACAAAGTCGCTTTCTCTGTCCCTATATCCCTATGTATGCTTAAATCTTTAAAACTACGCAACGGATTTTGATGCGGTTTTTTTTAATAGATAGAGTGATTGAAAAGGAAGGTTTATATGTCTAATAACATCTATTAGTATTTAGTGTCAGCATTGCACCCGTGCGAAGCCGGGGCGGATCGCTAGTTCTATTATATTCTTAAAAAATAAAAAATAATCCGTTTTAAAACCCAACTCATCCGATACCACGATTCCATCAATTCGTTTTTGCATGCAGAGGTACTGCATGTAGAAAGGAGCTCATTTTGTTGATCTGCTTTAATCATTTAGGAACGAATCGATTTTGTAGGACATGCATGTTTTTATAGTGAATTTATAAGTGTCTTGGTAGAAATAATAAATGGAGAAAGATTTCATAATAAATCGTTTACACATTTTATCGATCAACTCCCAACCCTACGTTTGTAGAAGTTAAGTCGTATTCGGGTGCGTCAGGTATGTTAATGAATTCCCATTATAATGCAATTTTCCTTCAAAGCGGGATGAACCTGTTCCGTTAAAATTATCTGCAGTCACAGGAAAACTGGTAGGTACGCTCAATAAATGATCTTGTTAATGAAATAATGACAGCATGCTACTTAGAACAAGAATGTTGTCGTTTATTTTTCTTTAGAGCAATGTCTCAAAATATTTAGAGAATCATTATGAAACTCCAAAATGACCCGAATATTTTACTTGTAAAGGGTCTTGTTTACAAAGAAGCGCTTTATTTAAATGTGTAAATTACGAACGCGAGGGTCAAGATTTTCTGACAATTAAGGTGATCATAATTTAACAAACTTAAACAAAAGAGGAGGTTCTACTCTTATTTATTTTATTTTTACCAGCTTTATTTTGTAATTTATTGCCAACCTCATTATGAATTAAAAAACGCATTTTTTTTTTATTTTTATTTCCTTGTTTTTTAATGCAATCTGTTCTGGGACATTCAGCAATAGGTAGATGATGGTTCCTGATCTTGCACGGTATGAAGCCACTGCCTCATCCGATCGATAAATTTAAAACACATGAAGAAAGCTAGATAACGATTGTATCAACTAGTTGTCAAGTTAATCGATCCTTTTTTGAATCCTACGGAACTTCGATACCTACAAAAAATATTATGATTTGTTTATCCTTCAACATCCTTATTTTCAAACGTTTCCTTATTAATAGAATCATCTACAGTACTCCGTAATTTTCTGCATACATAATAATTGTTTACTACTGATATGTGAGCATGCACTAACACTTAAATGATCGATGATAAACAATAATTGTTTAAATTAAATCACTTTATAAACACCTACTTTACTAAATATTTAATGGTTCCCTCAATCTTATCTAAGTACATAATCATTGACTGCACGGATGGCAATTGCGTCGTTATATAGGTAGGTATCGATTACCTAACTATGTATAGTTTGATTTCTTATATAAGTTCTGAAATGTTCCTAGCACGGCGGGCTGTGCTGGCGCCGCTGCTGCGGCTGCTGAGACCCTCAAGCGGCGCAAATACTGTAACCTTGTGGGCAACTACAGTTTTGAGCCGTTTGGGGTCGAAACGCTCGGGTCATGGGGCCCGAGTGCGCGTCTCCTTTTTAAGGAAATTTCTCACCGACTGGTCGATACTTCACGTGACCAGAGGGCTGGCTTGTTCTTTGGCCAAAGAATTAGCATTGCCATTCAACGTGGCAATGCTGCCAGTCTTCTGGGCACGTTTCCGGATGACAGCGATGCGGACGAATACTTCGACGCCTGACGCCCCTTTGTTTTTATATCTATTAGTAAGTCCTTTTAGTTTTAGTTTTTTTTTTTTTGTTAATAATGAATTCAACTTGTACATAATTATTATTATAGATACATAAACCTAGTAATTATTGATGAACTATGGATCTTCTAAGATAATAAATAGCTGACCGTTACAAAGGGTATAATAAAAAAGTTCTGAAAACAATCCATTGAAGTTTAGTCGATATAAGAACCTGGGTTCGTTGACTTTATCGGGAATAGCTAATTCATTAAATAAATACCGGGGATGTGGTAACTGGCAAGTACCTATGCAATAAAACTTTTATCACTCCAGCATACCTACACCATAAAATTATATTTAGACTAAGGCCCGGATTCCACCAAAGTGTAGGCGAAACGAGAGGAGAGGAGATTTGTTTTAAACAACCAATCGTAATTCACACATCTCGTCTCCATTCAGCTTCAGTGGATACCACTAAGCGGAGATGTATCATATTTGTATGGCGCGATTGAAGCGGAGATGTTAGCTGTGCCTCGTCGAGACTGAGCTAGGCGGCGGTAGAAAGCGGAGATGTGAGGTGTGCCTCGCAAGCTGGCAACGCGACGCGACGGCGCGCAGCGGAGACGAGAAGAGATATCAATATCCATCTCTCACCGCACGCAGCTCAGTTTTGCCCTAGCACACATCTCCGCTCTAGCCAGCACACATCTCCGAACCAGTCTAGCCAGTACGCATCTCCGCACAGCTTCGATATATACAACCTAGCTGAAGAATCCCCCACATCTCCGCTTTGGTGGAGTCCGAGCCGGAGTGTAGTTATAAAATGTGCAAAACGATACTTATTCCGTTACTTATGAATATGAGCCGGTTTGCAAACCTATAGGTGAAACAGAACTGTTTCCGATGATGCCGCTGTATATACATATTTGTGGCAATCTAGACTCAGTCGTCAGTAGAATCAGTCAGTAATAGGAACTCCCGCGGGGTAATTCCGTAACAGTATTACAATGGCAATACCATTTATTTTGTCAGTTCCAACATTCCATGCGTTATTTTCGTTGCAAACAAATTTTTCAAACTTATGAAGCAATGGTTTAGGAATTTCCTACAAAATCCTTCGGATTGCGATTGATAGTGTGTTAGGCAATTGGGTGCAAATCGCATTTAGGGTCAATATAAGAAGCTGTTTCTTTTGTCGAGGTTCTGATAATCTTTATAAACGAGGACCTGAGACGTCTAGGGTTGGTAAAGTAAACGGTAGGCTCTCCGATAGTAACTGTTTGACATGAAATGCTTAGTAAGTATGTGTTTGACCTTTATCTTCATTATCTATTAAGTATATAATGTAGTTTCCACATTAGCATGTTAGCATGACGTCAACGAATGTGATTCGCTACCAATGTATCAATGTCTCACAGTTACAGCTGACCTCTCGCCTGGCTCGCGTCATGCGTGTTTTATCTCGTCTATTAACACATATTATTTGTTTTTGATACACTGACAGTAAAGTTGATAAACAAACCATAAAACCACAGGCATGGAACAAATAATATTAATGAGCTAACGGTACTATATTTTGTTAGTCATTAACATTTTTGTTTACAAGCGCACAACTCTATAGGCAACTGCTTAACTCAGACCGTTACTGAGGTAGCTGCGCGGTGCGGGAGGATGGGTGACAGTTGTAACAAGTTGACGAATCACTGAGCTCTCGCATCACGACACCACACCCTCTAGCACTGCACAGCCGTCATTTTTTAATTCATATTTTCCTAGTAAAATTATCAAATTGTAGCCTCTGTTTTCTCGTATGTTCGAGACCTTTATGTAAAACGTTTTAGTAGGCAACTACCTAATTAAAAATTTTGTAGACCAAACACTTACTTACTTTATTCTCATACCTAACAGTTTATTACCCATAAGAGTATTAAGACACTACAAAGGATATCCCAATTTTTTTTAAAAAAAAAAACCTAATCTAAATGTAATAATTTAATTTTTTTAATTTAATAATTTGTTTATTTATAAGAAGGGACACGTTTACAATAAATACAATAACAGTATAAAATAGAGCACAGTTGCATATTTGCCTGAACTAGGTTGAACCTGTGCTTCAGGCTAGAAAGTGCATAGATACTTATTTTAATAAATTAACAATGAGTACAAAATTAAAAACTAAAGCAAAACTTAGGTACATTAAAATTTTAAAAAACCCCCGACAAAAACAAAGCGTCTAAAAAGGAAAAAAATAATATCATAAAAGTTGTAGGTAATATTTTGATCCAAGCGTCGTCGTGTCGGGGGACGGCTAATACAAACGCCAACACACACTAGGCATAATGAATGTATGCTGTTGTAGAAAGGATAGCTGCTGTTAACTTCCTATTTTCATTAGCCGTCCCCCGACACGACGACGCTTGGATCAAAATATTACCTACAACTTTTATGATATTATTTTTTTACTTTTTAGACGCTTTGTTTTTGTCGGGAGATTTTTAAAATTTTAATTTAATTTTTATTTCCAGCTTTTTAAATTTGATATTATATCACTAGTAGAAACGCTACGATCAAGACGCAGCTCGCCGAAATCTGTGTAGCTGTACGTTTTTTGCCACAGTGAAGCTTGATACCTACTAATTCACTCTCATTCATCTTTCCTTCTCCATCATCAGACTTTGATCACCATCTATCTGTAACCTATTTGTTGAGACCTTTCCAATGAGTCCAAACACGATACCTCTGCTGTAAGTTCTTGAGGGAGTTGGGTATCCTGCAAATTCCAGGTGATGCTGCAGCATCAGCTCAAGGTTACTACATATATTCTTTTCATATCATTGAAATAAGAGAATTCTAAATTTCCAATCGATTAGACCTGTGGAAGATGCTCACATCCATTCATCAACTAGAAAAGAGCTGATAATTTTCAAACGGCTGAACCGATTTTCTTGAATCATAGTTAAGAACACTCTCGATTAAGTCACCTTTCAAACAAAACCAAAAAAATCAAAATCGGTTCAGCCGTTTGGCAGCTACGATGGCACAGACAGACACACAGATACACACGTTAAACTTATAACACCCCTCTTTTTCCGTCGGGGGTTAATAAAAACAAAGAGGCACGTTAGCGGTTCTATTTGCAGACAACAAGTAGATCTTCCGTTTGTGCATAATCTAGGGTTAGTAAATAATTAAGTATAATTTTTTTACAGCTAAAGTAATTTAATTTATAGATACTAAGTATTCTATTTAATCTATTATACAAAAAGGGTCCTAAAAATGTAAAAAATCTTTCTACAAAGACATGTTTTGAGGTTGCATTAGATGTGCACACTATATCATTCCGTCTTTTGTTAGTATTGTCAGCAGAATAGTCCGAATGTTGCGGAATAGTCCGAAAGGGATACCGGGACCCTGGCAACAGGCAACTGAAGGAACACGGTGGGTTTAGTCAGTAAGAGTCTGACACGCCCTTCCGCTCCGCCCAGAGCGGGAGAAGTCATTTGATGATTTCCCACACAAAAAAAAAAAAAGCAGTAAACTTAAGCATGGTGTGCTGTTTTAATACTAAGTGAATAATGAAAAGCTGGCGAACCGTCAGTACGTTACAGGATCTATATAGCTGATCTGTGGGAAAGAAGACGGGATGGAAGTTTGCTATCTTTAAAATTGCTCTCTGAGATCTTTCAAGAAGAAGTAAATTAGTTTTTGGTGCGCCACCCCAAGAAGTGATACAGTATTGAATTATTGATTGACAAAGGGCCAAATAAACTTGTGTGATTAATTTTGAATCAGCAAATGATCGTATTTTTTTAAAAACATATATTAGTTTGCGCACTCTTTTAACTAAACTTTCGATGTTTTCTAAAAGAGAGTGTTTCGTCTATTATTACCCCGAGATATTTTAAGTTGCTCGTTTTGAGGATAACAGGACAATTACACATGTTGACTGTACGGTTTTTACATTGATGGGCATATAGGTGAGGGTTAGTAATGTTAACTTGAGGCTTGCGCATGGAGAAGTGAATATATTTTGTCTTGTCAGCATTTAATGTTAGTAAATTGCATTGAAGCTTTCCTTGAAGTCTTGTCAGCATTAGTCACAGTATTAAAACCTAGTTGAGCGATTTCAAACAGTTCGCTACTGGTTTTAGCGCTAAATATTAACGCCGTGTCGTCGGCATAAGATATAATTTTGCCGTCTTTTATATTAAGACCATACAAGTCGTTAATATAGATCAGAAATAGCGTAGGGCCCAGAATACTCCCTTGAGGAACACCAAAACCAGTATTTTTCTGTTCATCACTCGTAATATTATCAATTTTAACACATTGGTACCGGCCGTCTAAATAGTCAGCAAATAGTTTCAGCGGCGTTCCCCTAATTCCTAAGATCTCTAACTTGTTTAGCAGAACAGAAACAAACACCGTGTCGAATGCCTTGGCTAAATCAAGGAAGATTCCCAAAGTCTGGTTTCCTTTGCCGAGTTCTTGTGAAATATAATCAGTCAGGTTATGCACCGCATCGTCCGCATCGGCTGTCGATAGTTTAGCTCTAAAACCAAATTGTGCCGGGGATAGAAAGTTGTTTTTTTCTAGGTAGTTAACTAGCCTACTGTTTATAATTTTCTCTAGTATTTTTGATATTGAGGGGAGTAAGGATATTGGCCTATAATTATTAACTAAATCTTTGCTTCCAGATTTGAAGATAGGGATTACAGCTGCCTTTTTGAGACAACAAGGGAAAATTCCTTCGGCAAGACACATTCGAAAAATATGCGTTAAGGGAGGTACCAAAATACTCTTAAATAGTTTAAGGATCTTATTGCTTATATTATCCCATCCAACAGCACAGTCATCTTTTAGCCCGGAAATTATTCGAGTTATTTTATCTTCATCAGTGTCTATCATAGCCGATAAGATAATACCGAAAGTTCGTTTTTTAAACCCAGATAGTACTTGGACATTTCAAATAATTGTTGTTTGTTTTATCAATTTGGAGTTTGACATTTGCACCTGTTGTAACGCGCGATTTTGAAATTTCCCGCGACGCCGCGTATGAAAACCCCGCGGCATCTAGCAACACTGCAACCAGTCGGCGGAACGCGCACCGCACTAGACGAGCGCCCGCACGACTCAGAGACTAATCTTAAAAAATAATATGGCAATCTTCTTTAATTTTGTAAATCAGTGTGTTTGGTGATGAATATAAACAAGTTACATGTCCGTGTCTTGTATTAATTTAATTAATAAAATATCACGAGTTAAACTGGCGCCCAACGTGGGGCACGAACCCACGACCCTGAGATTAAGAGTCTCATGCTCTACCGACTGAGGATACCGAGGAATGTGGTTTGTGTCCTGTTGTCATAAACTTACCTTCTACAAGCCCAGCTGACCTGCGAGCTGCGCAACTAGCCGACCCGGAATTAAATAAAATTATGCAGGATTTGGAAGATCCCGACGAACTTACCTGTAGTCGATGGTTGGAGAGAGGGTACGTAATGTCTCATGGTGTTCTCTATCGATATGATCCTGATTCTGATGGAGAAGACGCACAGTTGGTGGTGGCAAGCTCCATGCGGGAAGAGATTCTAAAGGAGCTCCATGACTCTCCTACTGCTGGCCATCAGGGAGTAGAGAGGACCCTCCAACGACTAAGGGAGAGGTATTATTTCCCAGGCATGCGCAGGTATGTAACAGATTATTTAAAGAAACTAGCTGTGCCCGCGACTTCGTTCGCATGGATGTCGGAAAACAATAATATGTCGCTTAGAAAAGTTGTACCTTCATTTAAAAAGGGGGAATCTTTCGACCAGGGCTGGTGATTTTTCCTAGTAAGAAACTGCCAAAAAACTTGTGTTTTTATTTAAGAAAATGCTTCTCTTTATAAAATATTAGCGGTGGAACCACCTGGAGCGTAAAAAAAAAGTTGCTAGGGTTGCTCACACGCGAAAGAGCTACATAAAGTTGGCCGTGGGAAAAGCAACCAATACTAAGATCCACCCCCGCAACGGATAATGTCTGGCCCTGAGCTTTGTTAATGGTCATGGCGTAACACAGGCTGACGGGGAATTGCACACGCTTAAAACTAAACGGGAAATTATTGGGAATGAGAGGAATTCTTGGAATAAAAACAACATCACCGGCGCCGCAACCTGTTAAGATTTCGGCTTCGATGACGTTTTGTTGGTGATTGGTGACTATGAGCCGAGTGCCGTTGCAAAGTTTGGGAGGACTTAAATTTCTGAGAAGAATTATTGGCACTCCGACTTTTAAACAAATTTTGTGTGCTGAAAGACCGGGTGTGTTAAGGGATTCTAAGAACTCTACTGGATAGTGTGTGGCATCTTCTTCTTCGGGAACCGTATTTATCGATGTATATTGTTGACTTTCCCCAGAAACACGTGCCAATATTTGTGTATTTATTGCTGTCCGATAGTCGAACAAATCGAATCAACCATAAGGCCTCTGCCTCGAACCTTGCGGGCAGCGGGGCGGCGGCGGCGGCAGCGGCGGCGCGGGCGCAGCAGGATCTTATGCGTAAAATCAAATGGACCGGTTCTCGAAAACAGCGGCGCGGCAGCGGCGAGGCGGCGGGCAGCGAGCGGTGCACTCCATTCAAGCGGTGACCGCCCGCGCGTCTGCATTGCAGTGTTGTTGCCCACAATAAATTGAGCGTTAGGAATAAATTTGAATCAAAAAGATGTTGCCGCCGTTGTTCAGCCATTTCTTTCGCGAATAAAAACAAATATCTCGACGACAAAATCGTGAACACAACACTACGCGGCTATAGTGACGCGCGATCTGCCCGCTAGTTTCGAGAACGGGTCTTTGATGCCCGCCCCGCTCCCGCGCCGCCGCCGCCGCCGCCGCCCCGCTGCCCCCAAGATTCGAGGCCGAGGCCTTACACATGCCAACAACGATCGAATCGAATGAGCGATGGTCACGAATCATACGAACAAATTACGAAGTATAATACAGTTCGATTCAAACTTAATGGCGGCTCGGAACATGAGGCGAGTCGCTGCGCAGTAACAATTTCATGTGACAGCGGGGGTGAGGGGTGGGGTACTGCGCAGCTAAAAGTTAACTTCCGAGCCGCCATCCGCCCCGCTGCCCGCAAGATTCAAGGCCGAGGCCTTACACACGCCAACAACGATCGAATCGAATGAGCGGCGGTCACGAATCATACGAACAAATTACGAAGTATAGTACAGTTCGATTCAAACTTAATGGCGGCTCGGAACATGAGGCGAGTCGCTGCGCAGTAACAATTTCATGTGACAGCGGGGGTGAGGGGTGGGGTACTGCGCAGCTAAAAGCTAACTTCCGAGCCGCCATTAAGTTTGAATCGATCTGTAACGACTCGTTTCTTGACTTCTTAATTTGAATGAACGAAACCAACCAAAATACCAAATCAAAACCAATCAGATCACTGATCAATACTTTCAACGAATGACAACCCAACCCAACCAACAATTTATTATTTATTTATTTATTATATTATATTATATTATTATATTATCGACCCTAAAGAAGTCAAAAACAAAGATACCTATACTAAAAATTATTTGGAATATCTGGGCGAAAGTCATTCTAAGACGGAGAGTCTTAACACCGCGATTCAGAAAATGACATTAAACGAACAACGCCATCTATCGAGCACGAAATGATACTGTCAAAATATATGGGTAACGAACACTCTGTAAGCTAAATAAACTATGTAGAAAAGTGAAAAATTAAAGAATAAATACCTATATTTTTTAAGAAATTAACATTTGTCACTATTCTTTCATGATTATCAAGATTTGAAAGATAGGTAGCGCCACCTATCGCACTAATACTAAACTAATAAATAAACAACGCATCTGGAAAATTTTAATTAATCTAACTTTAGAGTTATATTCTATACACAAATACACAATGTATCGCGTTAAGTTTCCGCGCAAAGAAAATGACGGTCATATAACAACACACGATCTCACAAACCTAGTAATTAAGAAGTAAGTATCATTTCGCGTCAATAGATGTCGTTACGTGGATGTACATTACGTAATGAAAATTCCTTCTTGAACACTTTAAATTCATATATCTTTTGATATTTTGAAGCGATTGCGATGAAACAAAAACTAATTGAAACATCGAGTTACACACAATATTTGAGTATAAAAGTTAACCATATTGATTTCGTACTTTTTACGTGATAGTGGAACAATACTACACAACATACAAACAGACAGACAGACAAACAGACAAACAGACAAAAATTCCAAAAATGGTAGAAATGGAATCTGTTGGTTATTCTTGGACAACCAACCAATTTTTTTTTTTTTTTTTTTCATTGTACAGAAACGCCTCGTCTACAGATTTATTATATGTATAAATGTGTTGATTGTCTTCGTTATAAACCATCAAACCAAAAACCCTCGGGCTTATTACAAACGCCTGTATTGCAACAGCGAGGTGAAGTCCTAGCTATTGACTTATTTGGTCCACTCCCACCTGGAGAGCAGGGGGAGCGATGGATATTTTTAATAGAGGATGTAGCTACAAGGTGGGTTGAACTTTTTCCACTTGTTGATGCTACCTCAGAGGCTTCCTCTCGCATCCTCCTAAAGGATTACTTCCTCCGATACGGATTGCCACGACGTGTCGTTTCAGACAATGGCACGCAATTCGTGTCTGCTGTCATGCAGCAGTGCATGCACCTGATGGGCGTCAAGCAGGAGCTCATACCGTTATACCATCCAGAGGCCAATCCCGCGGAGCGGAAGAATCGGGACCTTAAGGTACAGCTGTCCATCTTAGTTCAGACAACTCACACCGATTGGCCTAAGCACTTGGCAAATGTTAGGTTTGCCATGAACAGCGCCGTGTGCTCCACCACAGGTAAGACGCCCGCATATTTAATGTTCGCACGAGAGTTGCGAACCCCGTTCGATGTTGATCGAGATCTCCGCAGTATCCTGGATAAAGAAAACTTCGTTCCTCAAGTCACACCTTACTTGCGGTCGTTTATTTCATCTCTTTCTGAAATTAGGGAAAGTGTAGAGAAATATCAGGATATTCGCAAAAAGGTAGCTGATGGCTCTCGCCAAAGAGAACCAAACATTAGTGTAGGTGATTTAGTTTTGCTCAAGTGTCACAATCTGAGTAACGCATCAAAAGGTATTACAAGGAAATTCATGCCTAGACGAGATGGTCCATATCGTGTTCGGCAGATCACTAGCCCTACAACATTTGTACTTTCTGACCTCTCGAATAACGTGATAGGGAAGTATCATAGCACAGATTTAACACTGTTGACCACTCCGTTAGATACAGTAGTCCCGGTTATGCCGAAAGGACGCAGAGGGAGACCGCGCGACCGTGAATTAAGTCCCAAGTTGGACTCGGGGCGCGATCCTAACTTGGAGGGGGAGTGTGTAACGCGCGATTTTGAAATTTCCCGCGACGCCGCGTATGAAAACCCCGCGGCATCTAGCAACACTGCAACCAGTCGGCGGAACGCGCACCGCACTAGACGAGCGCCCGCACGACTCAGAGACTAATCTTAAAATAATATGGCAATCTTCTTTAATTTTGTAAATCAGTGTGTTTGGTGATGAATATAAACAAGTTACATGTCCGTGTCTTGTATTAATTTAATTAATAAAATATCACGAGTTAAACTGTCAAATTACTACCTGGAAACAAAAAACAAACACAAGCATTTAAAATATATGCATAGTGACACAAGTTATCTGTATAGCCTAGAACTTGTCTTGCCTCGTAAACAGCCACAGACTAGATAGACCGGAGACTAGAACTTACTAACATTAATGAAACCCGTTTTCTACACGTCCTTTTTATTGTACCTAAGTAATGTTATCGTTCGATAACCTGTTTGACGATTATGCTTATATGCTAACAAAGAAACAGGTAAATATTTTGAAAAAATACATTGCAGTAAATGGAGGAAGGAAAACATGTTAAAAACAAATATTTGGTAGATTTAGGTAGCATCTTCAGTCGAAAGGATTTACCACTAAATAATTCCTATTGACGTCATGGCATGGAACTATGTCCTCGTGTGTACGTCTAACACAAAATCTAAAAAGTAGGTCTTTATTTAGGGTTCCGTAGTCAACAAGGAACCCATAGAGTTCCGCCATGTCCTGTCTGTCCGCGGCTTATTTCAAAGAATCTTATCTTAGTAATGTTACTAGAAACTTAGAAAGCTGTAATTTGCTATGAATAAAATTTAAAATTCAAATCTCGAACTATTTGACAGTCTTTCGAATTGACAAGCCATAGATACAAAACCGACAATTTTTGGTTTATTTTTAAACCTTTGACATCTGAATTTTTAATTAACTAAGTATATTTTAATTTTTATGTTTTTGAGTATGATAATTTTGTAATGTTACCCTAATAATTATTTAATTAGATTAATAATAATGTAAATATTTGCACACCATAATAGGTAATGATACAGAGTACTTTTTTATTTGTAACATCTGTTTATACCAAAAATTTGATTTGATTTGATTTTGTTTTGACAAGTAGTTATTTATCTTAAAAGGAAAACTATCACAGCTAAGTAGGCTATACAAAAACGTGTTTTCTACAATGTTAAGTTTGCTCTTGGGATAATTCATCCCAAACCGCCCGCGGTTGGCCGGTTTTTTTATACAATTTCCCTTACCTTATAGATAACATCATCATTAGCTATCGTCGCACACTGGTCTTTCCTTGCAGCACTACAAGATCGTCAAAAGTTCTCTCAAGTCTCAGGAAATAGGTATCACTCATTCATGTTAAGCCGGATGATCGTAAGGTAAATCAGACACGCCTTTTGCCAATAATTACAAAAATTAAAAGTACAACTTTTCATTTTTATATATATTGACCAACTATTAGCTTCTGCCCGCGGCTTCGCCCGCGTAAAGGTCGGAAATTATCCCACGGAAACGTACTCCCAGTGGGTAGTACATTTCTAAGTACCTTATGTCCTAATCCAGGTCAGGCCTATGTGCCAAATTTCATCCAAATTCGTTCAGCAGTTTAGTTTGGACTCGTTCGACCCACTTTGGAACTGGGACCGCGGACCACGCAAAAGCGTAACAAACAAACTCACTTTCGCATGTACAGACGCCAGCACATCAAGCTACCCGAAACTGTCAAACTTTCCCAATTAACCTTGAACCTAATGCTTTAGCGATAAGGTTTAAAATTTACTAAAGAAATTTGACAGGTTGTAGTAGTTTGATGTGCTGGCGACTGTACATTTTAATACCCGGTCGTTCGAGCTTTGCTCGGGTGAAAATAGAGAAAATTTTCCCAGATATAAAACCTAGCTAGATCGATTTTTCGGCCCCGTAAACCCCAATATTGCAAGTTTCATCGAAATGGTTAGAGCCGTTTTCGAGAACGTGATTACAAAAACATGAATATACAAATAATAATTTATTTATATCATAACGTGTAACTTCGACAGACGCCATTAGATGGCTTCCGTTTTTGCAATAGCTCGACGAAACCCTAAAAGTTATCCTAGTTTCAGAATTCTTATCGGGCAGTTAAGATTTTTTATAAAGTTTATAATTAGTGATGATGTTCATGTTGACACGAAATCATTCGACAGATAACCCTTCGAGTGAGTACAATTCTGGACGATAGCATTCAATGAAACTGCTGTGGCAAAATAAGATCTGTCTTGGATATAAAGGCACTTGGGCACAAATGGCTTGGTGTTTTTCATGACGCCCACGCCCCGGTGGTTCTCAACAATTGTCACGCAATTTATTGTTTTGGTAATTTTTTTGTAGATTTTCCGGAGGCTGTACTTAAAAAAAACGTGTGTGCTAGTTATTTATTTAATGTGAGAAAACAACGTGAGTTGTTTTTTTGTCCTAGTTGAAATTCTATCCAAACATTACTCGACAACACGACACGCAGAAGCAGGCAACGACATAATAAATGCTTATTAGTTTACAGTTAAACCAAAACTTCTGTCAATGAACGCGAAAGAAAAAACAATTTAAAAAAAATTGAAGATTAAAAAACGAGTCTTCCATACCGTACTTTTATCTATAGCGAAAGAAAAGAATACTCGCTCTCATTTGAAAGTCGCAGCCGTTATCAGCGCTTCGTCCTCCGGTCGAGGCAGAGGTTATCGCTGCCACCACTACTGTGATCCCATCCCCCCTTCCGTCCATCCTGGAGCAGTCACTGATGCACCAGTGAACAGATAAGTTCTCTATACAATAAACATCGTTCATTAGAACAAAATTTTAATTTCAAATCTCGAACTGTTTGACAGGCGTTCGAATTGACAAGCCATAGACAAAAACGACACGTAGTTGTTTATCTTAAAAGGAATTAATTGAATTTGTAGTGTTGCGTTGTGGTGCCGTTCATTATTTGGACTCAATTAGTTGGAAATGTTAAACGGGAAGTTTTTGTTGTGCGTAGTTTTAGTTGCTGGTAAGTTATCATTTTATTAATTATTTTGTAGTTAAGTTACTAATTATTACTTAAACATGTTAATGATATTATATATTTTCAATATAGTTAAGTAAATGAATGAGGAAAACGTGCCCTATTAGGTCATGTTTATATGCAAGGCATTTAATAGTTTTGCATTGGTATACTACAATTAATCGTAATTTTTTAAAGCAAACAAAGTTTTTATTTGCTGCTCAGAAGTTTATTTATTCTTTTTTGGATTTCCTTTAAACTCCAAAAAGCTTTCAGTGTTTCAAAAGTTTCCTCGGCAATCGTTTTGTTTTTCATAACAGTAACATATAGACTTTTCAAACGGGTTTTGATATCATAGTGTGTGACATAATAGTAGCAACTCCTCCACAATAACCACTAATCTAATGTTGAATGGAAGTTAATGTCAAGTTTCATCAGGGTTTAATTAAGCAATACCAGTGTACATCTTTGTTTACTACGAAGCAACACAAAGACGCTCGAAGCCGAAATACGCGCGAAGCCATAGACCGTTTGGCGGCTTGAACAAGGGTTATCGCTACACGCCCACTGAGGGCAGCGCACATTTATTATTAGCAGTGAGTAATCGATCATAGGGCAGACATACGGACGACGTCGTAATCTACTGCACCCGCTACTGCGAAAATGATCTCATTTACAACTACATATTTGTAATTTTGGAGGGAATTTACTTGCCTTAAATGCTGCAAATTCTTGGTAATGGTTCAATTAGCAATGCAGTGTTTGTTTTCCTCTATGAGTAGGATCGAATCTGTCTTTTGATTCGTTATTGATTCGGGAGTCTGTATTTCCCAATTCATACGTATTTGATAACGGGTAACGAGGTTTTTAACACACTACTAAAGTGTTTATTTTTGCGTGTCTTCGGTGCTAAAGACACAAAAAATGCCATTCGAAAACTCGCGAATTAATCGGCGACAATCGCTGTTACTTTAAACTGATTTCGAAGATTCAATAATTTACGCAAATTTTGAAAAGGATGAAAATAGATCGCACTGAATAAAAATTGAAGAGTAAAAAATGATTTAACAAGAAACAAATCACTTATCTTCTAATATTGAGCTGTTAGTCCTATCTAGAATACCTATTTATGCACATTTTTTTGTAGCTACTGCTTCGTTACAAACCGTAGTCTAGTAATATTTATCAAATAATATGTGATGACGTAATTGGCCTGATCTATGTATGACACTATCGAATTCATCTCTGTGTGTATCTATGCCCATGTATGCGTGATGGCACTAAATAGTATTGTGCACTATGCCGGCTATCATTATCTGTAATTGTTTAAATTGTCGTGTTAATTAATAGTATTTACGTAATCTACTATTTACTTCAATTTTGATCTTCTCAGTCCAAAGTTTGGATGCAAGTGCAAATGTACTATGCACCTACGTGTCTATCTGTTTCTATATGGGCTCAGTTTATCAGTGATATAATTATGTTATGATTTATAACCAGTATATAATGTTCCCACTGTTGGGACACATGCCTCCTCTCTTTGAGAGGGAGTGGGCTGTAATCTACCACGCGGGCCCAGTGCGGGTTGGTAGATGTCAAAGTCTTCCAATTTTTAGTTCTAGGACATGCCTGTTTCCTCACGATGTTTTCCTTCACCGTTTTGATTTTACGATTGCTAACTAAGATTCTTAAAGCAAGAAGAAATTCTCCTATTTTATAATTCCAGTAGTAAATTATTTTCATCCATCATGCATCCATTCCACTGGAAGCATAAATATCTGGCACAAATATTTGCTGTCTTCTTCTTGAGAAACGATATTAATGAATGAATCATGAAATGAATCTATCCATATTCATGCCGTGTCTTTAGTAATAATAACTAATTTGACTCGCACATCTGAATAATATAATATTTGGTAATTAAACTTCAGTTTGTTCAGGTAGGCGATCCAGTTAGTTTATTTTTTTTTACTAAATTGACTTGTAAAAATATCTCAGAAGATCTATTTACAGAAAGAAATTAATTCATTTCATTAATAAGTAATACTTTTAAAATCATTTTAGAAAAAATCAAAATGGAACACCCCTCATCTCATAGCGATCCTATTTTTAGTTATCTTCCAATTTATATACATCATCAATAAATAAATAAATAAATAACCATCACATAAAACGATATTATCATACTACCAATAAATAAAATTCATATTTTTCGAGATAACTTATAATATGGCCTGATCACCACGGTGAAGCCGCGTGATACACTATCATATTATGAGAAATTCTATAGATAAGAAGTAGAACTATGTAAAAGGTTAGGAAAAACATTACATATTATCATCTATGCATGCAATGATAAATAATAAAACAATTTTTTTAAGGCCTACGGCGTAGGCGGTGCTACGAGTGCTACGAATTGTCGTAGGCATGACAAAGGGCCCTTTGAAGGCCCTACGACAAGACTCAAGTTTTTCTATTGCTACAATAGAGGCTTTATGCTGAACTGATGACAGCAATTAAATGGCCGACGCTAGTGGATATTATATTAGAAAATAATATTACAATTACCAAGCTTGATTGACCGATTGATTATCTATGTATATGATGTGGTTATTTAGAATAAACTAAAACTAGTACAATCTGTGCTATCATATACTTCTTCGTTACCATTTTTTCCCGCAGCCTTTAGCAAAGTATCCACTTTTTAACGACTTTAAAAAAAGGCGGCTCCCGTCATACTATTTTTAATTTTGTTTTCTAGTTAAGATCAATCATAATCTTAGTCTATCCTACTCGTTGCTAATTTCTTATCAATACTTTAAGCATCCGTTGTAAATCACATCTAAATGTTATCAGTACTTGATACATGCGGCTTAATCACATGGAATATAATAATAATGATCATTAACGCATTTTACATAAAGGAGGTTGTTAGCCTATTGCATAGACTGCTTGGTCACCAATTCGTGGTATTACAGTAGAACCCAGAGTTAACAGATGTCACTGCATCAAGCTTATCTATCGGCACGAGTCGCTTAGCTCAGCAACTTTGTTATCAAGCGACCGGCTAGGTCAATGGCTTAGATCACACATGACATAAATCTGATACAATATAGTATTTATAGCGAGCTCAGATATATCTTTACTTTTTATTCTTCTATGTCTCTACAAATACTAAACTAGCGACCCGCACGGTTTTACGAGATTTCTTAGTTTTAAGTAACTTTAATATTAACGTATTTATACACATAAACCTTCCGGAATAAATTCTCTAAACGATGGTGAAAACCTCATTCTGTGTGGATCAAGGAGTCTTTCCGGATTTAATGAAATACAGTAAGGTTATACCACTTTTTAAATCTGGGGACAATAAAGACACCAACAATTATAGACCAGTATCTGTGCTGCCGGTGTTCAGCAAGGTCTTCGAAAAGGTAATGCTCAATCAAATGCTTAATCATTTTAACACCAACCAAATTTTACACGATCAGCAATATGGTTTCACCAAAGGACGTTGTACGACTGACGCCGGTGTCACCTTATTAAAACACATTTTTACAGCGTGGGAGGAGGCCCAAGATTCCATAGGAATCTTTTGTGACCTCTCCAAGGCATTTGACTGCGTAAATCACAAAACCTTACTCTTAAAACTTGAGCATTACGGACTAGGTAAACTTGCGCTCAGTTTAGTAAAATCTTATTTAAATAGACAACAGCAAGTTCAAATAAATGGTGTCAATTCACTCGGCTTAAATGTAAAAATGGGTGTTCCACAAGGCTCGATATTGGGTCCTTTCCTCTTTTTAGTATATATTAATGATCTACCCCATTTATTAAAAAACCAACCACAAATGGTGTTATTTGCTGACGATACTTCCATAATTTTTAAAATAAATAGACGTGCATCAAATCTTGACGATGTAAATAACGCCCTACTGCAGGTCCAAAATTGGATCACTGCTAATAATTTAGTATTAAATGGGAAGAAAACTAAATGCATGAGATTTGCTTTACCGAATGTTAAAAGTAGTGATTGTGACATAATATTGAATAGGGAGAAACTAGAATTCGTCGATAAGACTGTTTTCCTAGGGATCACACTCGACTCAAGGCTGCAATGGGGTCCTCATTTAACATCTCTTGCAGGACGGCTAAGTTCCGCAGCATATGAAAAATCCGTCAATTCACTGATGTAGATACCGCGAGGCTAGTCTATTTCAGTTACTTTCATAGTATCATGTCTTACGGTATTTTACTATGGGGACGGGCTGCAGATATCGAGTCTATTTTTATTCTGCAGAAAAGAGTTATCAGAGCAATATATGACCTCCGTATGCGCGATTCCCTAAGGGAACTGTTTAAAGATATTAATATCATGACGGTACCTTGTCAATATATCTACGAAAACATCATGTACGTAAGGAAAAATCTAAGTCTTTTCAGTAAAAGAGGTGAAAAACACAATTATAGGACTAGGAATAGGGACCAATTAGTTCAACCGGGCTTCAGACTGGCTAAAGTAGACTCATCCTTCATGGGGTTCTGTTTAAAATGTTACAATAAAATACCTCCCCACATACTCCAATTGAATGAAACAAAATTTAAATCTTGTATAAAACGCACACTATGCCGCCAAGCTTATTATAAATTGGGAGATTACATCACTGACAAAAATGCTTGGTTCAGCGCTGGTCCAGCTCCACAGGGCGCATAAACTAATTGATTAGCATTCGAAAATATTGTTGGAGCTGCTGAAGATTGTAAAAACTATCTTTACATTGTATAAATTCAATCTCCTAGTATTGTATAACTGCATGTGTGTGAGCACTATGTACTTACCTAAGTACTTTAAAGCTACCATTTACTAGGTTCGTCTTTCATTGACTTGAATGTGCCCTGGCGGCTGAGAGTATGTCATGCTCACTTTAATGTCTCGCTGGTGGTGGCGTGTGTGTTGGATCATTAAGTTCCCTTCAAAATGGTTGAGCTGAATGGTGCTGATCCATACGTCATGTTCGTGAACGGGCGCCATCAGTAGGGACTGGTCATCTCTTAGCTGCCACGGCTTATTATAATTTATCTTAATTTTTGAATTGTTTTGTATCTTTTTTACCTTTTATTTACGGACGCTTTTAACCTGCACGTTTTTCTACATTGTACTCACATGTATAATTCCAACATGGATGATGTAAACAATATATTGTAACAATATTCTGATTTAAAAGAGTGTCCATGGAGTTTCTTGCCCGTTCTTCTCCATAGGAACCTACTACGTTTTGGAATGGGCAACTAGCTTCATCTTTCTGACTGACCGACCCCTTGACAATTCAAAAGTGCCTGTAATTGGTTTATTTGAAATAAATGCTTTGAGTTTGAGTTTGAGTTTGATTTAATTCTGTTTCGTGGTTTAGAAGAACAACGCGGACATACAGACAAAGACGAAAAGCGACTTTAATTTATAATATATATAGATTAACTACACCCCGGCCGATGAGAGAATGCGCACCTGGCAGGTTCTTGTCCAACTGACAGGTGTCAGAAACGCTCATCATCACTAACCATCCATTCAAAGTCGAAGTCAAATAATTTATTTCAATTAGGCACATAAAAGGCACTTTTGATCGTCAAAAACAAAGAAATAGAACTGATTCTAGTTGTCATTACTAACTAATGATGCTGTAAAGATTTCGGTTTTGTTACAATTAAATTCGATACGATTAATAACGAAACAGAAGACAGCCAATACTTTTCATTACATTGAAATGGTACTTCATTAAATCAATTTTCTTCAAAGGAACGTTGAACGGGAATGCTTTTTATTTAACACTAGCTGCGCCCCGCGGTTCCACTCGCATAAGTCTCGATGCCGTGGCAATATCGGGATAAAAAGTATTTCATATCCTAATTCAGGTCATGGCCTACCCATGTGCCAAATTTCATCCAAATTTGTTTAGCCGTTTTAGCATGAAAGCGTAACAAACAAAAAAACTCACTTTCGCATTTATAATAAAAGTTAGGATAAACAATGTTACGATAATATTATCTATGACCTTTGTATTAAGTAGGTAATACACACAAGATAATTATGTCATCGTGTATTGTATTATTAATTGTATTAATACATCCGCTAACCTAGTTTTCTTTACCTCAGCTTGCTTAGGTTCAATCATTAATACACATAGTCACTAAGTACTACTTCCAATATTATTTTTTAATCTTTTGAATCATCATCATCAGCCTATAGCAGTCTACTGCTGGACATAGGCCTCTCCAATTACACACTCCAATCCAATCTTTTGAATAGTAGTTACGATTTAAAAATCAATTTATTACCTTCTGCTTTTTCATAGATTGTGTGTCTGTAATACTAGGGACTCACAAATAACATTCTTGAAACAAAAACATTAAAAATAAAAACATAAACCCACGAACGACTCATACTAATTAAAGAACACTGGGAAATTCTGAAGGCGACACAGCTTAGTCACATAATTAAATCCATACTAATTTTATACATTCGAAAGTATATAACTCTGTCTGTCTGTATGTTAACTTTTCACACCTAAACTACTGAACGGATTTCGACAAAACTTGGCAAGGAGATAGATGGCATCCTGGGGAAGGACATAGGATACCTTTTGTTTCAAAAAGAATCTTTTACGAGGGATGAAAGTTTGTATAGAAAACCCAGCATTTCTTAAGTATCCCGGTAGTACGTTCCCGTGGTAACGATATCCGACATCATCGGGAAAAAACTAGTATCACATAATTATTAAACACGCAGTAGACCAATCTACAGTGAGTCACTGAGGAAGTGCCCCTATCTAGATCAGTTAATCAGTTACCCTTTCTGGAAACCGAACCGACACAAAACGATAAAAAAATCATAGTAATAACTCCATCCTGGGCCAACTACGCAGTTTATTATACGCAGTTAACATCGATGCGTGGTTATGCAAGTGTTTTATCTACCATGTTACGGATCGCGTACTTCATTAAATCAATTTTCTTCAAAGGAACGTAGAACAGGAATGCTTTTTATTTAACACTAGCTGCGCCCCACGGTTCCTCCCGCATCCGTCTCGATCCCGTGGGAATAAAAAGTATCCTATGTCCTAACCCAGGTCATGGGCTACCTATGTGCCGAATTTCATCCAAATCTGTTTAGCCGTTTTAGCATGAAAGCGTAACAAACAAAAAAACTCACTTTCGCATTTATAATAAAAGTTAGGATAAACAATGTTTTGATAATATTATCTATGACCTTTGTATTAAGTAGGTAATACACACAAGATAATTATGTCATCGTGTATTGTATTATTAATTGTATTAATACATCCGCTAACCTAGTTTTCTTTACCTCAGCTTGCTTAGGTTCAATCAATGTTAATACACATAGTCACTAAGTACTACTTCCAATATTATTTTTTATGTTACGGATCGCTTCAGATTTTTGATAAGGTGGTGGTAAATAGACCATTGGGATGAGCATGAAGTAACTTCATAGCTGAATTCTATACTTCTTCTTTAGCTAAAACCACTTTTAGAATACTTTGATACAGATTTTGAAACGTAGGCTCCTGTGTCAGGAACCTCACGAAAGATCTTTAATTAATATTGAAGAGGCAGATTTCTATGGACCCATCCATTTTTCTCAAAAGAAATATTGGAATATTTCCTGCAATTCATTTAATGGAAACCTTAACCTCTGTTTGATCAATGTCAACAATGTCCTCATTTGTCAAATCGATGATTAATTGGAATGTCGTAGCTAGACTTAAAATAACAGAGAACCATACTTTTTGATCGACTTAATGTTCGTTGATAAAAAAGTTTACCAGAATTCCAATAGAAATCGATTAATATATATATATATTAAATACCAAACCATATGTGCATTCTAGTTCAAGGCAATTTTAAAAGCAAGAAGTGGATAAAGTAATTAACCTAGAGGTAATCATTGACATTGCATTTCAAATGTGCGAGATGTTGATATAGCCGTTAACACCGTAAATAATGTAGAAGATATTTCACATCTGCAGCTGACCAAACAAAAATGCATTGCCTAGAGATTGTTTAAGAAGTTTGCATTAAGTAATTTGTACAAATAACCAGAATGAGATGTTTACTCGACATATGTGAGTCAATGAGAAGAGGCGTGTGCATCTCATTGTTTACACATTGCAACGAGCCGATAGGGCGCTTTACAAATGCGTAATATGGATGAGATCACAGGAAAGTTTAGGAAAATAAATAACACTGATTAGATTGAAGGGTCAAACGAAATGTCAAACGGTAATCAAGAACAACAATAATGGAATAAAACAAGAAACAATTAAGTTACGTTTATGTCCCCATTAATTTTATTATCTTCGGTTAAGCAGTTATCTCGAAAGAGGCGGTGAGCCGCGCGGGTGCATTGTTTTGATGGAGATTTGCGTTATGTTCGGTTGCAGGTCAAATTATATCACACTTAAATTAAGCTGGTTTGTTTCATTAAGATAGTGGTTGTTTATGCCATGCCTCCTACTGATATTGATACCTCACTGCTTACATTTAAATCACCTTGAAACTTCGATCTATCGTTTGAAATATATATTTTTACTAACTTCCGCCCGTATGTAGCCTATGTCCTTCCCCAGGTTGCCATCTATCTCCTTGCCAAATGTCGAAATCCGTTCAGTGGTTTAGGCGTGAAAAGGTAACATACAGACAGAGTTACTTTCGAATATTAGTATGGATAGCATAATGGATGTCCTAATTCTACGTTAGGTGTTGGCACGATTCATATATGCTGCTTAGGTACTGCAGGGAAAATGTTTAGCTAATAAAGTTAAATACTCATTAATTTGAGAAACTGCAGTCACCTTACTAACCACATTGACAGCACAAGACGTTACTGATAATTTACCCATTATTTTGCTCACCAACATTTTTTTTCCATTCCAGCATGGAACGAAGTACAACCAGCCAATCTGCCTTTCATGCCGTCCCGCCTCGCTGATGCCAACGAGATAGGGGAGGCTCCTGACATGAGAGTTCCTCCTGAATACATGAGGGCACGAGTGAGGGAGGGCGTCCCTCCTCCACTATGTGCTGGCAGATGTGCGTCGCCGCCAGCGGGACCAGTCTGTGCCTTCGATGCTACGGGAACCGCCAGGACGTTTGAGACACTGTGCGAGCTGGAAGCTGTGTCGTGTCGCGAAAGCACGTGTAAGTTTGGTCTTTTAAGATTAAGAAAGTGGGAAAGACTGTGCGGTTAGTTGAGCCTAAAGCTCTTAACATTATGCAGTGCCATTCCTGGAACTGGTACTTAAATCATCTTCAAAACGACAAAAGCTTATTCGACTTTGTCCTGAAGATCAGAGTTAACACTTAGAATAGGGAATATGCATGTGATTCAAATATGGGTGAAATATTTTTTTTTATAAACTATGTTACTTCAGAATTATGCCTCCATCAATATTTTTGAATAAAATTTCTTTTTGAGTGAGAAATTAATTTTTTTAAAGTACCAAAAAACTGTGGGCAATTCAAATACTTGAAAAGGCTAAGAGCGGATGTGACGTAACAATCCGGGATAGCGATCAAAATGTCAGTGTCAAGTCAATGTCAAACGTTCATAGAAAAAGGAGTGTTTGACGTTGACTTGACAGTTGCTTGTCTGTTTTCACGGAGTGTGACGTCACCACACCAAGCGCGCCAAATGGAGGGCGTTTAAATAGCCCGGATCGGTTGGATATTTTTAAACATTTTTTTAACTACTTTAAATTGCTTTTTTGCCGTCGAATTTTTTTTTACTTTTATTTGACGCTATAAACTATCGAATAAAAAAATTTAAAAAATACATGCATATTCCCTATTGTCCAAATTTTTTATCACTGCGAAATAAAATGAGTCAACTGAAAAAAAAAAATGCAATAGACGTAGTTATATTTAGTAACGTATTCCGCTTAACTATTCCTAAAGAGTCATGCGTGGTCGGAGAGGCAACACATCGTGTTCAGGTTCGCGACAAGTCAATCGTCGTCCTGAGGATGCCTTTTTAATTGAGCGGTGAAACACTTGTCGATTTCTTACATCGTTTTTTTATGACTCTTTAGGAATAGTTATGCGGTGCAGTTAACTATCTGAGTCCGCTGTAAACGTAACCTATAAACTCCTTTTGAATCTGAATTATGTTTTTCTGTATTAAATCTCCATGCTTATGTAAACACACACATCTTAATAACCACAATGTCATTCCAGATTATGCGATTACGAGTCTCGGAGAGTGCTGATG
This sequence comes from Lithophane semibrunnea, assembly GCA_947363905.1. Lineage (NCBI taxonomy): Eukaryota > Metazoa > Arthropoda > Insecta > Lepidoptera > Noctuidae > Lithophane > Lithophane semibrunnea. The sequence continues at coordinate 12,507,273 of OX376197.1, read as the reverse complement.
CGGCTACGGAACACGCAAAGTGCATTGGTTCTCACATAAGTGTAAGCATTACGTACCGCACTGCCTGAGGACGGTCGCCATATTACGTTCAACCATACGTATTAACTATAGTTAGCACAGTATAACTATCTCCATACAGTACTACAATCGAGCAAGCTATAAGATATACAGGCAGCTAACTTTCAATGACTTTTAAATAACAATGTTGTGAGTGTGCTAAATATTTTATTGTTTTGCATAAACCTCTTAACTACCTATGTCATAAGCTAAAAAAGTTATTTCGCACCAATATAAATGAATATTGACAGTGTAGTGGAAAGATGAATATTTTTACCTGTATACCAAATAGCTTGGTCGACTGTACAAAAGGTCGTCACATAACATGAATAGGTGTTTCTTGACGTCATATCATTTTCTCATTGTTCGCTATGAATCATGATTTTCATAGAAAATAAACTATAAATAGAAGATTAACATTATTCACAGTAATCTGGTAGGTATGAATCAATTGAACAAGAACAATAAACGCTATTATGTAAGTTTACTGGCGTACTATAACCTTGCCACAAAAATAATGTGATGTCAAGAATGACCTCAATATTACATGGAAGCGGCCGTAAATGTCAAAGGTTCAGCTGAATTTAAAACAAAAATGGGCACGCCTACTGTCACCTGTCAGTTGTCCCAAAATACAATATGGCCGCTCCACCCGATTTCGTTGCGAAATCAGACGCGATCAACTGTATTGAGTTATGTAGACTGTGGTAATAGTAAAAGATATACTTAGTATGTACCTGTTCTCTATGATCTAAAATTGTTTTTAAGAAATGTTTTTAAATCAAAATTAAATTAGTATGTACTTACAAATGTATCAATAATCATCGTGTTATGGTATATATATTTTCATGTTCATAAAAAAAATCCGCCCTAAGTTCTTATTCACACGGGACCCGTCACTAAAGATTCGTCAAAAAAACGATACGTCATGACGGATGCACGTTCACATTGCATACGAAAACGAGTTTTTTCGTGATTCGTCAAAATATCCGATAGAAGATCACACTTGATTCGTGATTCGAGCGCTTCAGCGGATCTGCCACAAAAAAGAAGTCGGTTAAATAGCGATTCATGTTTTTTGACGAACGTGATTTTTTAAAGACGGTACTTACGTCATGTAAGACGTATCCGTCATTATTCACGATTCGTAATTCGCGTTAATACGGCCATTTGAAACAATCGCTACCGTCAAAAAAAATCACGAATCGTGAAAAATTACGATACGGCAAAAAACACGAACCGTCCTCGTATAAAGGAGCTGTAAGTGTTCGTATCGATCATGTTTCGATATACCTAACATCATCTATCATGCAGGCTTGAATATTACAGGGGTTAATGCCACCATTATTCCATATTCCGTATAGCTCCGTCTCTCACTAACACTGGAAAAATGGTGGCATTAATACGTCATAGTACCAATGCTGTACCAATAAAATTGTCTTCGTCGTTTAATGTATAGAATTCAGGTAACTTAATGCTTACGCGGTAAAATTTAGATTTTGTATAATAGTTTAGTTTAATATATAGTTGCTATGATATTTTTGGTGGCCAAAGCTGATTGGAAGTTTTACTTGTTAGGTAATGAAATCCCTCTACGTTATTTCACACTTTTCTTTCATTTTCCTTATAAGCATTGGATTATACAAGGTTATATCACAGATGAATTACAATAACACAAAGTTGATTTGTTTAATGTATAAAGTGATAATTTATTGCTACATGGTTAAGTCATGTTGTTCACAAAGATCTTTTAAATCAAGTATATGAAGGGATTGCGATAGTATCATCTTTGTGAAGGGTTTCTGCAAAAAGCGTCAACCTTTTTTAATTATATTTGGAGATAAGTTCGATACATAACACTATTATTAGTAAGACTTTGATCAAAAAGTTCCTAAAATTCAAAATTACTCGTTTTTCTGTAGGAAATTTATTAGCTTGTAAGTAGTTGTAAAATTAACGCCAAAGTCATGTTCAAATAAACATTTTAGTAATGTTTGTAATTGTAAGATTATTTTGTAAGTCAATATTTTTATTTATTGTACAAAGTACGGATTATCATGACTTCTGTAGACTAGCAGTCGTGATGTTGTCATCGTAATAGACGAAATTTAGATTCAATAAAGATTTTACAATATATGGAATGTAATTATATTAATTTATTTAATTCTTCCAACACTAGCGTAGGCATAATCAGCCTATGATGTTCCCACTGCTGGGACACAAGCCTCCTCTCTTCGAGAGGGAGTGGGGTGTTATCCACCATGCGGGCCCAGTGCGGGTTGGTAGATGTCACATGTCTTCAAATTTATTTTTTGGTTCTAGGACAAGCCAGTTTCTTCACGATGTTTTTCTTCACCGTTTTGAGAGCAGTAGTGATGAAATTATTTATACAAAGTACAGACGTGCAGACTGGCGTGACAAGGGTCGCGCCCGTGATATTGCGCCAGTCTGCACGAGCCTTAAAACGTGAGGGTTACACAGTCAACAAACATTCCTATAGGCGACAAGCAGTCTATGTCACACAAGCGGGTCACATCGCCCGCCCTATTGACTCCTGATCTAGGTGGTGTCAGAAGTGAAGTAAATACTAGATAATCCTTACGATAAACATCGAATGTTATGCAGAATGTTAGTGATATCATTTGTTTATATTATTGGCGCGTTTGGTTCGGTCATGTGACTGTATGAGGTTTGACGATAGTGGGGCGAAGATGTTGTTTTCGTATAATGTAGGCAGTTTGTAATCTTAGTATTTACCTATGACCTGTAATTACCTCATCAGCCAAGTTAAATTAGGCACATGCGGGGCTCAGTATCAAGTATTTCACCTTTTATACTAACTACGTTATAATAGGTACGGGCCCTGCACACCCTTGGTTACACGGGGAATGCTTCATGGTATAGTACTTCAAATCACTCTTCTTTAATCGTACTGTTATCGGTATCAATCAGTTCCACCCAAACTGATAGGCTTGGACGAAGCACATAAATGACAGCCTTTATGTAGGTATTACTAGCTTTCGCCCTCTGCAGTTTCGCCCGCGTTGATGTCGGAAAATATCCCACGAGACGGGAACGTACTACCAGGATTAAAAGTACCATATGAATCCAGATTATAAACTATCTGTGTGCCAAACATCCAAATCCGTTCAGCCGACTGATTGATCGATCGATCTACATTTTTAACAAGACAATTACTTAACATGTAAGTACTGTCATTAGAACTGAAAGATTATAAGCAATTATAATTTGCCAATATACCTACATACCTATAAGATTTGAACGAATCCTACATACTAGTTTTCTAGTATCGCGATAACTAAGAGATTGTTAAAAAAAATCCAACTCCAAACCAGCGCACAAAATGATGCCTCCAGGGAACGTAGATCCAGGACATGTCCTAATTTTTCCAAGCAAACAACTGTTGTTAAGGTACGCGGTCGGTTCAAAGAAGCCAGTTCGTTTAGACGAGCCAGCACTCTACTTACTCAAAGGCGCCTCCGCTAGTAAAAGAAAATAAACTGAGACTGCATTACTCCTATTTTTGGAGACCAATCTACAGTTTGTTTTGAAGATACTTAACAAAGATCAGCATAGTTTATAGCTAGTGACATTCAATATGTAGATAGGTGTCCTAATAGATTTAAATAATGGTATTTTTAGCTAAGCTAAGACACGTGTATCTACCAAACACTTGGTAGGTACACGTGTCCTTAGCTTAGCTATAAACAACAAAAGAATGTACATTCCTATTTATCTATCTGCAAAGCCCTTTCACAACTATGTTGAGGTCGGCTTCCAGTCTAGCCGGATGCAGCTCAATACCGGTATTTTTTACTATCTTTTAAGCAGGTACATTCCTGCTACAAATAGGATTACAGTATTTTTGTGACAAATCATCATTTTCTCCCCTCATCCCCAATTCATTTGGGGTCGGTGCAGCATTCATCTCTAACTCAATGCATCCAAATTTTCTTTGGAATCTACTCTAACAGTTTAATAAATCTGTATTACGAACATAATAAATTATACAAACCTACGTTAACATTCAGTAGTGTTTTGTCGTTATCAGCCTCCAAAATAACGTTTGTGTTACCAACTACTATCCCTTTGTCGAGTTTCTTATTTAGTTCTAGAAACCTCACTAGCGCCGTTACAATGAACATAACATTTAAGAGTTTATTTATAAACGTTGCTTAAAGTTAAGTGACGTTGAAACGTCAAAAATGTATTGTTAAACAGTCGCTAATAATTACTTAACTTTAAGCAACGTTTATAAATCGTTTATTTAAAGTACTAGTGTGGTATGGTTGGGCTTCAGCACCCTCCATAAAACAAACAATCCAATTTATTTAAACTTACATGATTTAATACACAATTAAATATAAATGATAACACATATAACATTAATTGATGATACTCCGCTAAAACTCTACCTTAATCACAGCTTCTTTGATGTTAGTCGATAAGCAAATAACAATTTTGTATCTTTTATAAAATGCAGTCATCAAAAGCTTTGAATATCAAAGAGTCCTTAGTTGTGTTGTTAGCCTAAGACAGACGGATGCCCTCAGAGCCAGGACACTCGCCTTTGCTGATCTTGTGAAGTGCTGAAAAAAGAAAATCAATGTTAATATACCTTATCATTACGCATTTTATTCCGGATGACAGCGCTGCGGATGAGTACTCGAACGCCTATCCGTTTGGCATTGTTTTTATTTGTATAGTTATTTAATTTAGTGTTATTTTTTTTTTTTTAATTACGCATTTATGGTGTATTAACCGGGTAAAAATCACCAGATCTACTGTAAATTTCCCTAATGGAAAACCCTTATAATAACACCCAGGAATTGAATCTAGGATCTATGCTAAGCGTCGCGTTAACGATCACTTTTTGATTATATATTTCTCTGCTAAATATTGATAGGTATATTAGATAGGTATTCAATGTCACATTGGTCAATATTTGGAAAGCTAAGGAAAATTTCCATACAACTGAAGTTGTCACTTTGGCGATTGGTAATGCATGGTAGTTTCCTTACTTACTTTTACTTAATTCGAATTTGTAAATTTTTATTGAAACGGCGGATAGGTTTTAAGCTTTAAAAAAATGTTAATTTAATTTGCTAAGTTCACTATATGTAATCATAGTCCTAAGATTTTTTTTTGCCGAGTAAAGACATCCTGCACTAATTCAATGACTACCTACTCAGATTTAAAACAAGTTTGCTTTTGTCTAGACTTCAATTGTAAATGGCCAGAAACTCGTTCTTTTGAGTTCATTGTCCTCTCGTTTGAAACATTTGACTTGCATTCGACAAGTTAAAAGCTGCTTCAGTAATTATAGCAACCTGAAACTAGTTGAACTGTGAACTATTAATTAATTATTGGGAAAAAGAAAACCCTTTTACTAGACTGCCGCAGAAGGAGGTTTTAATTTACGTTTGTCACTCCCGAATGCAACGCCAACCATGAGAACATTTATATTTTCTGATTTACAATATCAATCTGCATCAATTTGATTATCACTGTCGTGAAACAGCTAAAATCCAGCATGCGACATCTGTGTATCCATAGCCATATATCAAAACAGTCTGAGTCACGATCCGGTCAGGGTGTCAGGCACAATGGCCGTCGCGTCGACGCCATATTATCACGGTTACCTGACGTGTCACACCTTGTTGATCACAGGCTCTATAGCAACTGTATTGCTAACTATTTCATACAGAGTCAATAGGTTTTTATTCGCTATCGAATTCTGTAACCCTTTGTTACCAGCTATCTCGTTGTTATGGGTTTTTTTTGGTATATTTTGCAACATCACGCGCCGTCGAACCGCTTTAGTGTTGAAAAATTTATTGCATTCATGCCTGTTGTATATTCCGTTGGAAACGCTTCTACGTTAGTTGTATTTTTAAACAAAATCGATATTTTAATTTGTTAACAGCTCTGTAGGACAAGAACAGCTGTTATTGATTGGCCACAAATTGATGATCAGTCATCGAATTTTAAACATCTATAAGTAAACTTATTTCATTTGACGGCCCAAAAAGGGACGACAAGGTTTCTCATCTTGTGCAATTTTGGTGTCACGAATCTGCAATTCTGAAGCTGTTATACAAGTGCACGAATATTTCAATGAAAAATTTGTTGTTGTTTTTTAAATGTATTTGCTAAAGCAGTATTATGTGTTTCCCTTATTATATCCAGGCAAGTCATTCACCCAGTTACCTGCCTAGTAGTTGCTTCTCCTACTCTTTTAGTTCCTTGTAAGCATTGTATACTTTACCTACTCCTAACTATAAATAGCTAAGTAAGTACCATTCAAAATTCATTCAACAAAATTCTTATCATCGAGTCCACCTTTCCAGCAGTTTTGATTAAACAAATAATGTTTCTCTCTACGAGTATGTCTCCTTATGAAAATCTCTTCATTATTTCAAAACGTGACCTATTTACTTTTGTATAGTTGTCCGAGTTTCTATGTTTTTGGACTAGCTTCCGCCAGCGGCTTCGCCCGCGTTATATCATTATAAATTATAGCCTATGTTACTCAGTGATATTATAGCATTCTACAAGTAAAAGATTTTTAAAATTTTTGAAGTTACAAACAAATACAAACCTACTAAAACACAAAACTTTTCTCTTTATATTGTAAGTGTAGATAGATAGAGGATCAGAAAGTTTTATAAGTTCACTTTACTCTAGTAGAGTTCAACTAACTTAGTTGACATTTAAAGGAGGTATTTTTAGAATTGATCCTACCTACGCTCTAAAAGTATTGGTAAACTTTAATTCAAGAAATACCTACCCACGCTCTAACACTAATAATAGTGCGAACGGGTAAAAAACAATGAAAGAACTAAAACACAGGATCTTAGATCTTACTCAAATGTCTGTAGGCGTTACAAAGAATTCAACTTTAATAGCATGCTAAAAAGTATCTTATGACTCACGCCGTTTATTTGAAAGGTCGTATAATACCGTCTACAATGCTATTGTAACATAACTTTACAAGGAAAACTGAGCTTCCCAGAACGTATGTATTAAATTATGTTCCACCTTGAACTGTCTTATTGCGTTCGTTTCTTTCATGTGGGTTTGTGTATTAAATTGATACTTACTGCCTGAATATATATAATCCATACTGATATACTAATAATATTATAAATTCGAAAGTAACTCTGTCTGTCTGTATGTTACCTTTTCACGCCTAAACCACTGAACGGATTTCTAAAATTTGGCAAGGAGATAGATGGTATCCCGGGGAAGGGCATAGGCTACTTTATTTCCACATACCACGCAGGCGAAGACGCGGGCGGATGCTAGTAATATATATTTTTTAACCGGACCTATTTCCTGACGCAGTCAAACTCAGATTTCAAAAGTGGATGCATTTAAAAATTCCGATTGTAAATGTTTTCGATCGATAAATCAATGGGTGTCAGATTAGGACCAATACCATAATAGTACCTAATCGTGACTTTACTCTAAATGCTTGGTTGATTCAGACAGAATCTTAGTAAACACCATTGTTCTCTCACCAGTAAGAACCAAGAACGTTTACTAACTTTTGCTAGACTCGATCGTTTCCAAATATTTTCAGGAACGACACATACTAACCATAATAATATTATTATTATATTAATCCACTTATGTTTACATATCTTTGGACCCTGGGGTCCCGGTCCTTCGGAAGGCGTACGAGGAGCCGCAGCCAAGTCATAGAAGCCCCTTAGACCATTTAAAATGGAATGACGCACCAACCGATGATTATCCCTGTATTCAATATGAAAGGACAACCCCAGGTTGGAGGACTATCGTAGAACATGGAAACAGAACACATTGTGCTATGGGTTTGGTTATATAGAACTGAAGGTTGAATTATGTCCTCTGCCTGACCAATTATTATTATGTTTCTTTTATTTCATTATTTACATATACCTACATTATATTTTTAAATATTAGAATTAATATAAAAAATAGTAGCCCACCCGTATCGGGAACAGGGTCCAAGCTACCGGCGGTCAGTGCTCAAGAGAGAGCAACCTCCTAACAATGCGAGCCGTGTCCAGGAGTACCGCTTTCAGCTGCCGAACGAGAGCCTCCGGAGCCTATTGGCTATTGGCTATTAAGCCATTGGCTGATACGACTATCAATTATTATGATGATTAATACGAAAATAATACTCACTGTCGTGATGCTCGCAGTTATAGTTGTTCATAACGCATTCATTGCCGAAAGACTTGGACTTCTCCCCCTGCTTGCCGGCACAGACGGGGTCCAGAGCGATGGCACTGCAGTCGTGCATGCAAGCCTTCTTGCGGGCCGCCTCAGCCTTAACCTGTTTCAGGTCAGGCTTGTCGGGACGGCAGGTTACCGCCACGATCACCAGCGCTGGAAATTGGTGAAGCGGGATAGTTAGTAAAGCTTTATTAATGATAACTAACATACCATCACGCCAGTAATCATCGAAGGGCAGAGCGGTGTACCTAACCTATACAGCGGTATAACTTTTTTTTTTTTTTGAGGGTGGGAAATCATCCAATGATTTCTCCCGCTCTGGGTGGAGCGGAAGGGCGTGTCAGACTTTTACTGACTAAAACCCACCCGTGTTCCTTCAGTTGCCTGTTGCCAAGGTCCCGGTATCCCTTTCGGACTAACCCGCAACCGTGGCAGGATACAGCGGTATACCTAATGCCTCTGTACATTTGTGTGCTTAAAGTATTAAATAAATAAATACAGGGTGTTAGGGTAAACACCGTTATCCTTGCAACTAGTAGTTTGGTTTCATTTATAAAACATAAAGTCAATGGAAAATTACAACTTTTTTTTTTATTTTTTTTTAATCTACATTTTACCTCTAGAGACGCAAGTTCGTTGCCCTATGCGCTAGGGTAACGAACTTGCATCTCAACACGGGGGTGCGGGATGTGACCTGACCGGCCGCGAGCGCGACCCCTACCTCAGTCAGTCAGCTGTTTCGCTAGGAAGCACGGTGTCGGATAGAAACTTTTTGAAATCTTTTAGTGAAAATAACGTTTTTTTTTTGTTGTGTTCGGTCATTTATTTTAATATTTAAGTCAATTACCCATGGTTTGAATGACAAGAGTGTTTACCCTTACACCCTGTAGTTCATTTAGGGGGCGAGCCTATTGCCATCAACCGGCCACAAATCCAGTCTCCGGTCTGGTACTGTGACGTCTCCGGTCTGGTACTGTGACATTTCCGACAGAGACACCCAATAACACTTTGTCCAACCTGGGAATCGAACCCAGGACCTCATGCTCAGCAGTAACAATTGCGATCACTACATTAACGAGACAGTCAACAATGTCAGTCATCAGATTATGATCACTGATACGATAAATGATGTTTATCCTGTAAATAGGTTTTTTTCAGGTACTCAGTTTACTTTGATTGTTCATTCTTTTTATTTTAACCACCTGAACCACTTTTACACGTCAATATATTTTTTAAACTAGATGAGGTCGGCGTTTCCTATCGCGCGTTATAAGAAAAACAACTTATATCCACAGAAGATTTAAACTAGCATAATGAATATGTTGATTCTCGTACTAAATTAATCCTGGCTATTTGAAAGCTTCTTTTTTTAAACTCTTCGTGAGGTACATTGAGAAAAATAATGATTTATTCTCAGGTAAAAATAAATCATTTTTAGAGATTTCAAAACGATAAATATTGCGCTAGCGCAAAAAACCAGTTAATTAAGAGTTCATAGAAGGATGCGAGGCTGAATATTAATTATTTCGTTACGACATTATTCATTAAAAAAACTGTTTGCAAACACTTAACACACATGTTATGAACTATAAGTTATTAGTTATTACTTAAATTCTTTTTCTAGAAACTATGACTCATAAAGTCATCACCTAAGTTAGGTTTTTTTCTTAATTATGGTGAAGAAAGTTTAAAAAATAACAATATATGACAATAAGGGTACCTACTTAGCATTCCAAGAGCCCCACATTTTTATTTAATTACTTTACTAGTTTACTTTATAGAGAAAACAGCTATGACAAATTCCTACTCGTCTGATAAGCAGTTAATGACTTGCACTAGAATAAATATCAAACTTTTGAATTTTTCATCTAAATCAGATCCGTTTATCCTTGAAAAAATACCAAACAGACTAACACGTATTTTCCTTTTACGTTACACAAGTTCCTAGAAATTATTAGACTACACCACATTTGTCCATGACTCCTTAACAAACCGGAAGTATTTAGAGCTCATCATGTAATCAAGTCAAAGGACCGACGTCGGCGCACATTCTGACCTTAAACACCATTTAAGGTCGTAAAATACTCATCTAGGTAATAGCAGGAAGAGGGACCACTTTGGACCAATGAACACCGGTTTGCGAATGACGTAAGCCCTGAATTAAGACCTAATTCTAAGGCTAATTTTATAGCTTGTTGAGCCAAAGATGTTGGAAACATAAAGGCTCCCACAAACTACTAATTTATTGTTTAGGAGAAATAAAAGCAGCAAAGGTACTTCTCAATAACAGGGGGTAGGAAACAACTAAAAATGGGGGAGGGATAGAATATCATAATATGCTGATTATGCTCATGATGCTAAATAATAGATAAATTATGTAGGTACTACTTAGTGTGACTAACCGGTTTTCTGTACTAACATACCTAAATAAATGTATTAAGTAGTATAAAATATATTTTAAATTTTGAGCTTATACATAAGTCAGAATTGGGCGAAAGTAGTGACAGATTCACAGATAGGGTTATGAACAACAGGAACCGATGAATCGCTAGGCCCAGATGGACATGGCTTGACGAGTAAGACTCCTACCTAAGTAACTCTAATCTCTCGATTGGGCTGTAATTGCTAAAGAGAGACACAACAAAAGCTCAAAAGAAAATAAATTAACTTGTTATAGTTATTATTATTATACATAAGTTGATTCTGCTGATGCAGTAACATTACAAAGTAAGTACCTAGTTAGAATTTAGATAACAACAAAAATAGTTCTTATGGAAACTTTTCGGTTGTAGTGTTTCCTCCGGTTTTTAGTTGATTGAAATACAACTTTATCATCCTGTTCCAAAAATGTTGGATCTAATCCCTGGAGAGCCTATTTAATCTCTTGTGTTCCATTCACGGAAAACCAGTTCACGGAAATTTAGTTATTCAGACAAAAAAGGCACACCAAACAATGCTTGCAAAAAAACTATAATTATGTAGGTACTGATGTGAATCACCCAGATTTTAATACAACAACAACAATTGAGATCACTGTCATTTACGATTTTTTGTACCCTCTACCCACTTATCTTTTAAAGTTAATAATTTCCGGGAAGTTATTATAAAAGACATTTCGCGAAAATATCTCAATTATTATAAAATGAAAAAAACAACTTACCAAAAACAAACAAAGTAGCTGCCTTCATATTTATTTTATTACAAATCTGCGTTCTCTAGCACTCAACGTGAATAACTGCCAACAGAGAGGGCAAGCCAACCCGCTTTATATATCACAGTGGGGAGCCTCGCAAACGGTCGTGATTAATGCTACTCTTACATCACATGTACACTGCCTCGTATTCCTGATCATGTCTTTTATGTCTTCTGCTAAAAACGGCGATGGAGAGCGTATTGCAAGAGGTGTCGCTTTATCTGCAGGTCAATAATGTTGATTGAGACGCAAATAAGTAGTTATAGTTCATTGTTCAAAAGAGACAGTTATTATTTTATTTGTATCCGTTGATTTAATCTCATGCCACCTACATGCATGTGTTATAAGGTCTATGTAAATATTTGCTATGAGGAAAATAGGAACCTCTGTATAATTAATTATAATTAGGACCTACATATACTCCATTTGTTATAGCAATAATAACGGCCAAATAACAACAATTATTGTGTAATATTTTTGAAATTACTGCATTTTAGAGCTATTTTTGAAAAGTAAATGGCGAATAGATTACATTCCTTTATTTTTAAATAGCGGAACCGTATACGTTGATAATGAAATAACGAAAGGGTTATCTATTATATAACCGTTATTTTTCCCGTTTTCTTTTATTTTTCGTTTTTGTTGCCTGAGAGATACTTATTTCTCGACGGCATCTGAAGCCAAATCAGAGGCCCACGGGCGGCTTTAAACTCTGAGAACGGGTTAGTCGCTAACCACACGAAAAGAAGAAGACCGTTATTACAAGCTTTATTGTAGCTTGGTCTGTTCGTATGTGTTTCCGGTTACTCCAATTGTCATCCATTTTTCAAGCACTTCCTGGCATCTGATAAAGCTAAAACTTGGCATACTTATATAATAACCGAGACATTTTGAAAAAATGATACCATGGAGCTGTTCTCATGATGGAGCCGGAACTTGGCCATAGAAACTCCTCAATCAAACAAGATAGCACTATCATGTTTGGGCTCATTGGATATTTATTAAAAAGTGCTTTGACACTAGGTGGTGTTCAGGGTCTGATGATGGAGCCGGACGGTGGCCATGGGAAAATCCTTTTTAGTTCATTAAAAGCTTGTTTTTAAAAGATTTTTACTTTTCTAATGTTCTATAGAATAAATGGAGTATTACAGGTTTGTATTAGAGTAAGTTACGCTATCAAGTAAGTACCTAAAAAATACTTATATAAGAAATTAATATAAGATAGTATATCTTAATATAGGTAACTCCAACTGTCATTAACGAGACACAATAACATTTTAATTGTTATCGCCTTCTAAAGGCCAATCGACAGTTGAGCGGAATATAAGTAGGTTCTTGAGAAAATAATCCAATTTCATTATCATTTCCCGCCGAAACGTTTTAAAAATGAAATAGTTATCTACTTAGAACAAACTGTTGATTGTTATGTAAACTGTAAATGGAATTCTGAAAAATCATTTGAATCTGAGTAAGGAGAAGTAGGCATTGACAATATAGCCTGTTGTTATTAAAACCGGTACCGGTGGGGACTAGTTACTGATAGTGATTTATTTGATAACAGTAACAAGATTAATGGCATGTACCGTAACGTAACGCAGTCTCTTTCGAATGTAAATGAATAGTAGACGGATAAAATAAACCTGTCTTTAGAAATTGGCAATTTTGTCGTTATAAGTACACCGTCAGAGGTGAATTGCAAGTTTGTAACTTGACCTATTGGTACCTCAGGGGCCCAGCCAGCAAGCCTACCATGCACTTGAGACAGCTAGACAAGGCCGCAAGCACCATTCCATTTTCGCAGTGGAATAATGATGGCATTCACACTGATATAGTCTATCTATATCTGTGATGGCATTATTACTTCATAATACTACCCCAGAAGACGTAACTTGATTGTTTACACTTAATTAAAATTTTGGTTTTCTTAATAAATCCTCATTGCCCAAACCTTTCGGATCGGATTTCCACGGTTCACATCCGATCTTCTTTTTCCTGCCCAGACAGAAGGTACACCAGCGACAAAAGATTGACTCATTCTTCCGCTATGTTATAAATTGTATAATTCGTCTCTTTGTTTGTTTCTTTATGTTAGGCACATTATCTAATGGTAGGCAGAATGAAGCAGTAAAATTCAGACCTACTACTTACCTACAGCCTACTGCTATTTACCACTACCTCCACCTAATGTTATTATTTGAATAAGTAGTACGTAGATACATACCTAGAGGTATCTACGTTAGTGCACACTCCGTGTGGGCCCTCAATGAAGAATTCTTTCCTCTACGTAGGTACCTAGGAATAGAGAAGTATCGAATCAAAATAATTTTATTAATCACGGTTAGTTTATAATATTTTAAACTATCGCAGAAGAAAAATGTTTTCATACAACGATTTGATTCTTCTTTCTTGACTCTTATGGAACTTTTATAATAAAAGTAGGTACGTTATCAAGCAAACTTTCCGTTGTTAGTCGTAAATTCTCAGTACTTATCAGTAACTAGGTAATATTTACTGTATACCTAAGTTATATTATTTTTATCAAAAGTGCAAGATATTTGAACCATTTTTTTTTAAGTTATTTGAACCTGTGTTTACAATGCAATATTCGTAGTTTCGCCATAAAAGAGCGATTTAAAAACATTTTAAGACAAAAATATTTAATATTATATATTTTTGTCATAGAAATTATATTAACTAACGGTATTTGGAATACTTTCCAAGAACTCTAAACTAAAAAACTATTCAAATAATTTATTTTCTCTTCACAAATAGCAGATGACCAGGGTCCTACCGCACGGTTTAAAAACATAATCAGTTATTTTATTTATAAATGTGAAGGGTTAACATATCAATGATAATACTATTCATTAATTATAGCGACATCTGTTGGGGAGTAGCAAAACCACGCAAAACTTGATTGTGCAGTTCGCGTACTTATTGCAACCAAATACCGAAAGATGGCACTGTTTAGCGAAAACAAAAAAAAATTATTCGTAGCAAGTTCTGCCAATATAGAAGCGTAGGTATCTGGGATCCCGACACAATAATCTTTTGACTGTTGTGCCCTCGCCGTAGGTGATTATATGTTCCTTGGATGTGCCTGCCTAACTAGGGGGGGGACCTTTTCAACGCCACCGACAACGACGACTATCTACAGACATCAAACAATCATTTGCTCTAAATATTGGATACAGCCGCGTAATATTTGTTTAAATCGTTAGTACCTATTGTAATTTGGCAGCATTATACTTCACGAAGGGACCACTGGGAATAAACGGTACCTCAAACAGAATTTTTCTTCAAACCGCGTTTCAAAGCTAGTGAGTTAGATTCACAGTTGAAGAATAGCGTCATCCCGAATCTTCTTGAAGTCTCGTCAAATAACTAGTTTCTTTGGTACTGGACTTATCAATAATTAAAACAACCTTTTCATATAAACATCTTTTTTTATTCCAACTTATAACCATACATAATATACACAGTACAAAAAAAAACTTCCTAATACAGCAATAAGGACAAAAAGAAATTGTCACATACTTTGTTTAACTATCATTTTGTAACATAACCAAATTGAGAAATCTAGTAATAGGATAAACTTATCTACATGCCGTGTTGTAATGTACAATGCTTCGAGCGAATACGTTTGTTTTACTTCAATACAATAACTTAAAAGTATACAATTCTTAATATGTACTCGATGGAATTCGAATTAAAATTTACACAATACATACATATCACTATAGCTACAATTAAGCTGTAAATAACCTGAAGAGTTTTATTTGTATTTCAATTAAGGAACATAAAACATATCCACATCTCAACGATATCACCATAATCAGACTAATTTACATTGCACATACTCCGATCGCGACCGTCGGACTAAATCACATTTCGAGTACACTTACACACATAACTGGTACACAATCGACTCGGACGCTTAACAATGGCATCTTAAACACGAAACGGCGCACAGCGCGTATCATACTCGCTCCCAATCTTACGTTTAAATGCGGAACTTAGCAATTAATGTTACGTTCGAGGTTGAGATCAAATGCGGGAGGCCCGCTCGTCTTCACTTGGCTTCGGCGAGCGCCTCCTCCAGGCAGCACAGAGAATCTTTGACCGCGTGGTACACGATATTCTTTATCTGTAGCTTATCTTCTTTATTAGAGTGCTGGCGAGACAGCCGCCTGAACTGCTGCGCGAGCTCGAAACACCGCGAGACATTCTCGGGCGAGACGAAGTCCTCGGCCACTTTGATGCAATCTAGTAGATTTCTGACTTGATGCGGCGCTCCGGCCGGGATGAAGACGGCGTCTCCGGGGCATTGAAGTATCGCATAGCCCTCCACTCCGTACTCGCGGTACAGGCGCTCGCGCAGCGCGGCGTCGAGGTACCAAGTCTGATCGTGCACGGGGTCGTGCTGCGGTCGCGGTCTGGCTCCTCGCTCTAACTCGGCTCGGACTAGGAAGTCGCGGATCTTGTCCGCGTCTTTAGCGGCGTAGATGTGCCAGAGCGCGGCGGGCGGCTTGAGGCGCGCGCGGCGGCGCGACAGCACGTCGACGCCCGCGTCCTCGGCCGCGCGCGCCGCCTCGCGCGCGCGCTCGGGCGCGTCGGCGGGCGCGCTGGCGTGCACCATGACGTTGACGGCGTCGCTCACGTCCAGGTGCAGGTTGGTGGTGCCGCCGGCGCCGCCGTAAGCGGTGTACATCTTCGGCCCGAGATCCGGGCGGACGAAACATTCGGGTAGCCGCGCGGCCAGATTCAATTTTCCAGTGCGAGATGTGTATTCACTGAGTGGTAGCGCACGCATGAGATCGTCGAACCGCGCCGGGAGAAGCTCCGCGAAGTCTTCGCCCGGCGGCCAGTCTTTTAGTTTGAGCACCATGGGAGCGCCTCGTTCGTCTCGCAGTCTCTTAGCGGCCAAGTCGAACCCGTCCCAGAACTTTTTACCGAGTTGATACGGTACCACTAAACCGGACGCACAATTGACCAAGTCGACTCTCGTTTCACCGAAGTCACGTGAGAAACTCTCAGGACTCCATAAGTCTTTATCGAGAATGGTCGACACGTCGGAGACTAGAACTGGTTGACCGCGTTTCCACTGGTCCTGTAACAAACGAAAAAATCATTAGAAACATGTTTGAAGAAACTTTTTGACGTGAATTAGATTTTACACTAAATTCAAATTCAGGGAAATGCAAAAAAGCATAACAATTTACCTGGAACGGTTTATAATTGCCAGGATTGATGGGGTCTGTCAGATGCAACAGCTTGCCGTCACACAGCCAAGCATGCGGCACGTCAGGATACAGCAGCTTGGACTCCGTGAGCGTCATGATACGTATGGGCAGCTCGTCGCGACTGCGACCGCTTCTATCGTACCGCTTGACTACGTTGGACAACGCGAAGGGTTTTACTTCGCCATCTTCATCTTTTTTCTCGTCGACAACGCTACTGATGACGTCATCGAGGATATCGCTTTTGCTCTTCTTTTGTTTCTTCTTAGGTTGTGTATCTCCGCCTTCAGGCGCTGGTCTGATGAGTAACTCTCGTAACGTTGAGAAGTTGCCTCCTTCCTCTGAGTCGGACGAGCTGGATTCAGACTTCTCGTCTTCAGCCTCAGTCTTGAGCGGTATGTCGGACAGCCAGCTGACGACGGAACTGCCTGTCTTGCCGTTTTCAGACTTGACCGGGGAGGAACCGTTCGCTGTTGTTGTCTCTTCTTTTACGTCTTCTTTTTTGACGTTCTGTAAATAAAATAAATCAAAATTAGTAACTTATCGAGTAAGGGTGGTGGTGACGTGCTGCTATTATTATCCAGGTTATCGCATTAATCTGCTGAACATGATTACTTATGCATCCAAGAGCCGATTTTATACACTTCAAATTCACAACAATGCCTTAAAGTTTAAAAAACCATAAAGTTTACTAGTAACTTTTTTTTTATGTGCTGCCCATTTAAATTGTTTTTAACCTATTATTGACGTGTGTCGAAAAAGTGTCTGTACGTTGATCCTACTTATAGAAATAAAATCATTAATCGTAATATATGTCGTCCCCAGGCCTACCTTCATGAGCGCCCTGTGCAGCAGCCTCCTGGCCGCGGCGCGGGCGTGCGCGGGCGGCGCGGGCGCGGCGCCGCACGCGCAGGGCGGCAGCGCGAAGGCGGCGCGGTGCGCATGCGCGCGCGCCGCCGCCGCGCCCAGCGCGCCGCCCGCCGCGATCTGCGTCAGCAGCAGGCGCCGCGCGGGGTGCGCGCCGCCCGACGTGCACGTCAGCCAGCTGGGGGGGGGGAGGCGAGATTATTAGTATTCAATGTGTGCGCAAATTCACCAGAATCGATCTGAGAAATACCTCAGCAGCAACCCGGGGTCTGGATTAGTACCCGGTTGATGGCAATAGACTCGCCCCACATTACATGGAACTTAACCTTACTAGCCAAATGTTGGGTAGGCCCCAACATTTGGCTAGTAAGGTTAAGTTCCACTCTTCGGGAAATACCAGCATGATGTTACGTCATCAATTAGCAAAGACAATCAAGTTGGGTAGGCCCCAACATTTGGCTAGTAAGGTTAAGTTCCACTCTTCGGGAAATACCAGCATGATGTTACGTCATCAATTAGCAAAGACAATCAACTAGTTTTTTTGCCATTTACCTAGTAATTAAAATGAGAAGATTTGCAATTTACTCACCCAAAGGAATCTCTCTCGCCGTTACTGTTGGCGTTCGAAGAGTTGTTTGTTTCAGCTGGTACGGTAGCAGTTTCAGTGCCGGATGTCCGCGACTGTAAATAAAGAAAACCAAATTTTATCAACAATGCTCACACATTCACAAAGTGAAAAAAAAGTAAATTAGGTAAAGTAAGTTATTATGAGTTTTCGTAATAATATTTACCTTATAACAGTCTAAACACACGACGAAGCCGCATTTGCCGCACGTCCAATGGAAGTTGAACAGGGTAGTCTCACAAACATCACACATTTCTCTGACTCCTTGCACCACTCGTTTCCATGCTATCGTCTTATCTGCAAGTAAAATAAAATAGTAATTAGTAGACATTCATTTTAATCATAATATAAAAAGGCAAATTGTTTGTTTATGAAATTATGCCAATTATGAAAATTATTTCATTGCGAAAATGCAAAACATAGGAGGAGTCAATATAACGACCGCGGGTGAAGCTGCGGGGCACAGAGTGTTTAGAATTAACTTGAATAACTAAATGTTTTTGTCATCTTTTAAAGGAAACTTACCATCATTCAAGTGATGGGATTCCGCCTCCTTCTCTTGTTGTAGCAGTTCACAGAACTGGTCTCCAATCTCCCTCAGTAGGAAGCAACTCATCTCGATATCTAGCTCAGCCGCGCCAGCGGATGACGACAGCCATAGCTTTTTATCATCCTGTAGACAATTAAAGAAAATTCTTTAATATTTGCAACATTATTATTCTAGTTTCAAATGTAAAATTTTTTGTTTTATAAAAAAAAAGATGAAGAAGAAAGAAAGTAAGAAGAAAGACTAGTCGTAAAATAAAGGTAACTCACCTCCTCGGCGTCTTTGTATGGATCCGAGAAGCCAGCTATAGCCAGCTGCCTATTTTTGGCGTACTTCAGTCTTCGGAAAGCGTAGAATCGGCAGAAGATGTTCGGCATGTCCTTGTCGCGCTGCGCGGGCGACCAGCGACACTCGCGACACTTGGCGAGGCGCGGCGCGACCTCAAAGCAAGGGCCGTTCTGCAGGAAGGAGTCGGGCGCGGGGCGCGCGGCCGGCGCGGCCTGCGCCGGGCGGCGCGGCGGCTCGTCGCGGCGCCGCCCCCCCCGCCCGCCCCCGCGCGTGCGCCGCCCGCGCGCGCGTCCCGCTCCGCCGCGTCGTGACGACGTGCTGCCGCTCCCGCTCCCGCTGCCGCCTGAATCGGAGTCTTTATCGTCGCTCTCCTTGTCGCTCTCGCTTCCGCTCTCTGAAGCTTTCTTCCTCTTCGGCTCGTCTCCGGCCTTCCGCGGGACCGCGCCTTTTTTTCGTTTAGCCTTGGGCGGCTTCCGTTTCGGAGGCGCAGCAGACTCTCGGTCGGAACTAGAGCTATCTTCCTCGGCGTCCTCCACGCGACCGTTCGCCTCTTTCGGCTTCCTCGGTTTCGTCGTCTTCCGCGTGCCGCGCTGAATTGATTTCGCAGCTACTGGCACGACTATGTTTGAACTAGAATCGTCCGGTTCCGATACTCGGTTGATCGCCATAGGTAGTGTGATACAAGTTCCGCCACCGCCGGAGCAGTCGCCCTCGCCTATCGGTGCGGTCTCGTGTCGCTGGAGCCACGCCTTCTTGCCGAGATGTCGGACGGGCGCTCCGCCGTTGTCACGTGGAGATTGTGCCGCTTTCCCTGGGGTATCACCGTCAGCTGCCGTGGACACGGGCGGCGTGGCGGGCGGGGCGGGCGGCGTGGGAGCCGTGGGAGGCGCGGCGGCCATGGGCGGCGACGCGGCCACCGGAGGGACAGGCGTGGAGGGCGCGGGGCTGGCCGCGGGCGTGAGGTGCGGCGCGGGCGAGGCGCCGGCCGCTCGCTCGGGTGTCGCCACGCTGCCGTCTGCGGAGGGCACGCGCACGTCGCAGGGCGGGCCGGGCGCCTGCGGGGCCGGCTCGGAGCCGTGCGGCGTCCGTCCGGTGCCGGCGGCGGCCGCTATTAGCGGTTCCGGCGCGGTGGGCTCCTCGAGTCTTCGCCGTTTGGCGTCAGCTTCGGGGGGGTCCGACGCGCCTCGTCGCCGGGGCGACAGGCGGTCGGGGTCGTCGCGCGTGACGCCCAGGTCGAGCGGCTGCAGCTGGCACGGCGACGTGGAGTTGGCGTCGACGAGCGCGCGCTGCGGCGGGCGCGGCTCGGGGGTGCGCGAGTGCGCGGGGGGCGGCGGGCGCGTGCGCTGCGCGTAGGGCGGCGGGTAGGGCACGGGCGGCTGCTCCACCTTGCTGTGCGGCGGCATGGTGGCTTGCTCCACGGCCACGGCGTAATGCGCGGGTCCAGGCCCGGGGCCCGGAGAGTTGCACGGAGGCTTGCCGTAGATATGGGGCGGCGCTGGGCTCGACACCTTGGGCTTCACGGGCTGTGCAGTCTGGTAGTAAGCCGGCGACCGTGGGGGCGGAGGCTGGTACATCCGCCGCGCGTTCTTATCCTGTGCTGGAAGTGCCGCGTGCGGTGACGTCTGCAGCGTGGGATGCGGATGGGGCGGCGCGTGCGGCGAGGGCCCCGTCCGGTACGTCCGCGACGGCAGGTAGTGGGGGTTGGGCTCATTCCGGGGCTTGCTCGGGTAAGGGTGCTTCTGTTCTAGGTGGATCTGTTTGGGGTCGTGTTTGACTATCACAGAGTTTTTCTCTGGGACCAGGGGTGGCGGCGCCGGTAGGTGCTGGTCTTTAATTTTATCGTATCGATAGGGGTAATTGTAGGGGCCGAAGTTAGGTTCACCTTTAGGTAGGGAGGGGTGTGACTGTTTGTCTGCTTTGGAGGGGAGGTTGAGTCTTGCGTGTTGCGCGTGGTACTCCGCGGGGGAGGTGGCGGGGTGCGGGGGGTGCGCGGGGTGGGAGGGGTGGCCGGGGGGCGAGTAGTAGGCGCGGTCGGGTGGAGGCGCGCGCAGCCGCTCGTGCTCCTGCGCCGCCGCCCCTCGGCTCGGCGCCAGGCTGTGCAGCAGCGACCACGACATGCGTTCCCGCTGCGACAAGAAGAAAAATTATATCAATATTTTTTTATGGGAACTACTGATTTTTGAAAGGCTAATTACTGATTTTTACTTCTTCTATAAGAGTGCAATTCAAAATACTAATTAGAGTATTAATAATAAAAAAACGAAATAATCCTTGAACGTTAAATTAAAGTTGCTAACTACCTTTTGATTAGCCAGCCTGAGAGATTCCTCGAAATGCCTCGACACTAGTTTTGAGGCAGCGTTTTCGTGATCCCTCCGTTCTTTTTCTTCCCTCTCCTGTTTTTCCCTGTCCCGTTCTCTTTCCCTCTCCCTCTCACGTTCCTGTTCTATCCGTTCTCTCTCTTTTCTCTCTTTTTGTTGTTTCTCCAACATTTCTCGTTGCTCCTGTTCCCTTCGATCTCTGTAAACAAAGGATAAAAATGGATAAGTAAAAGAAAATAATGAATATTAATTAAATGGGTAAATGTGGGATTATCATTCATAATAATAATAACCCCGCCGCCGTATCTCTACGTTGACATCGTGGTGGGGCTTGCGCGCTCCGAACTCTAGGTCTGTGCCGGTAGAGTTTACTTTGCCGGAACGGGTCTGGGGTGAGGAGCCAGACCAAGAGAGATACAAAAACCCGCAGGGCAGCATGTAGCGAGCTGTCGGGCAGTAGCGACCCCACGGACCCTACGTCCCGGGAGAAGTCTTGTTCCTCATCTCTGGCTTGCCTTTATTGGCCGGCAAGAGCAAACGTGCTCGGAGGAAGGAAGTATTCCAGTAAGATGCTGGTAGGGATCTTGACCGTACTTCCGGGATTGTCCTCAGGACATGTTGCCCCCTTGTCGTTACGACACTCTGTGCTAGCGACCGTTTTCGGGGGCCCATTATTGAGTGTGCAAGTCACCCCCTACCATTTTAGGTGTATTTTATATAAAACATTGGTCCGGCAGGGGCCATAGTCTCCCCATAGATCAAAACAACCAGTTCAATGAGCCACCCAAACCCATAATCTAATAACTTTGTTTCCATAGCTTGCAATAGTTCTACACCAACCGGGGGTTGTCCTTGGGTGCACTTGCATAGTGCATACAGGGATAATCGTCGGTTGGTGCCTCATTCCATTTAAATTTGTCTAAGGGGCTTCTGCGAGTTGGCTTCGGCCCCTCGTACGCCTTCCAAAGGTCCGGGACCCTAGGGTCCCGGGAAATGTCAAAGACAAAAAATAATAATAATAATTAATGGTTGAGACTAATTGGTTGGTAATTGGCAATTGGTTATTGATAATTGGTTGGTTAGTAACACGGTCGTTCTATAGTAATATTCTCAAAAACCGGTGATGATAAATGGATTACCCAGACCGGAAAATAAAACAATTAAAGGGCAAAGGCCTCAATTAATTGAGCTTTAATTGAAATTAATTTCTTTTTAATTGTACTTAATCGGACATTTATAAACTTACATAACAGTAGGTAGTTGTACGTTATGTACGTAACAATTATAAAGTAACGTTAATTGTTATGTAACCTGCGTCTACGCAACTTTCCCAAACGATCTGTAAGCGATTAAGTGGGTCAAGGTCATTCAATTTTGTTGATGAAATTTACACACGTATTTCTATACAATCTTATGACGTTTTTTTTTTGGATTAATAAATTAAACATTAGATTCTGATTCTAACTAATTAAGAGAGATTTTAAAACGCGTTGTCATTTTAAAAATACTCATTTTGGAAACCGGCATCTTTCTCATAAAATATTGTATATTCCATCTAAGTATTAGAAATTCATAGTGTTTCCAGTATTTTATGTTTCAATTCATTTAAAGTACGATTCTGATCATGATTTGTTTTTTCACAAAATTTTTGGGTATCAACAAAATCACATTAGTAGGTCTAAATAACACATATTTCCGTTTTTCTGGCAAAGAAAATATACTTTTTAAATACGGGATCTTGCAAATAAAATATATAATTTATGTTTCTACATGTTTACAACATGTTTAGAACATTCTTATATTGTATTCTCCACCATTCCCGCCCCTGCTTTGCACGGTTTAAAAAAAACACACCGATATTTCTATAATATGTTACTTTAATATTAATGAATGAACACAAACCTTCCAAAAGAAATTCTCTGAATGATGGTGAAAACCGCATCAAAATCTTTGCGTAATAATTATAACACCGCGGTCACACAGACAGACGCGAAAAGCGACTTTAATTTATAATATTATGTACAGATGCGATCAATAATATAAGCGTATCAATAAATGAAATTAATATACACCTTATATGTATAGAAAATAGTATGTCGCAGCCGTATCCACCTAATTGGATTATTGACCAAAAAGGTTACTGGTTTAATACTAAGCTATAATTTTAATCGGATGAAGCAGGAATCCGATTTCGTTTACGGAAAGGTTTTAGTGGCTTCGACCTTCGACCTTTAAGGGCACGACTTACGTTTTGAAACGGAAACGTAATCTAATAAAAATAAAACGTACTGGGGCGATTCGTCGCGCGACTCGAATTTTAACTAAACAATTTATGTGAAAACTACACGGCGAACAATGCGGCGGCGTCGCGTCGCGTGACGTATCGCCCCAAAATGTAAGAGCCTTTACGCAAAATACTTTAAAAAATATATATAGAACTAGCTGCGCCCCGCGGTTTCACCCGCGTAAAAAGTGTCCTATTTCCTATTCCAGGTCATGGTTTACACATGTGCCAAATTTCATATCTATAAATCATAAATGTTATATGTTCAGCCATTTTAGCGTGATAGCGAAACAAACAAACAAAAAATCTTTAAAAAGAAATATTATAATATTAGTTAGGATTTACTACTTACCTACTGCTAGTATTGCATTCTAGGACTTGTAGCCATGGCTCTTATAACGGACAGAATACTCAAAAAATGGCTAGGAATCATCATGAAACATCAATGTCTGATATCTGATTGATTTGTTGTGCGTAGACTATTAATGGCCTAAAGATTTGGGTCCACCACTAAGATACAGTTTACACCCACTTTATTGTGCAATTGAAAAGAATTTTACAGTTTCACGATAGTTTATCCTCTTCTTACTTACACACGTCTACATTTCTAATTTATTTTCTTTTCGCAGGTCTCTTCGCTGGCTTCTTTTGAAATAAGCAGTTCCCTTGTACTCAAGAAGGCTAAACAACGACAGACTCATGAAATGAAAAACTTACGAGTCAAACAGCGATGCTTCACACATTTTGAATCTTATCAAAACAAAATCTAGAGCGTACTTACTATGTACTTTTGTTGTAGGTAACTATGAATGTAATTTGCCGATGACTCGATATAATTCGATGCCGATAATTTACTTTCGTTCTTTACTTATTAACTAAAGATTCAATATGGTGCAGATAAAATAAGTACGTTTCAGTGATATCATATTATTGACAATTCAATGTCAAAAGAATTTATTTATCACTTTTTCAGCCACTTTTATTTTGTAATCAGCCAGTAATAATGATAAAAATTCTTCGTAGTAAAAAAACAATAATCCTCCTTATCTGATTTCCAAATATTATTATTATTGCTAAAATATTTTACACTTTAGGCAACAGCCATGACCAGTCATGATATTCTATCTTTTAATTCCACGAATTATGAATGTTTAAGCAATTTTGCAAATGCTTATGAAAATCAGATGATATTTTATCAACGGTTATCAAGAATTTATCACTTTACAACAATACAGGCTCATGTGATTTATAAAGAAAATAATTATACTTATGTGTATCCATCCGAGTCAAGAAGATTAAATGGGATTATGCAGAATGGTTACTCTGCAGAAATGTTTGTTGTCGGGAATTACAGATGTGAGATGCTGTTAAGTTATTTTCTATACCTAGAGTTTCAGGATCATAAAAGCTCTGTTGATCCAATAAAATAACTAAGTAAGTAAATCAATTTCACATGTTTGTTTAACACTGTGAGTGTTGATTTAATTTGTTCGGATTTATTTATCACCTTCTTAATTCTAACCCAAAAAAACTGCTTACATTAATAATGATCATTAAATTAATAATGATCATTTACACATTATGCAAAAATAATGCTTTATAAATTATATATTGTAAAACAAATTCATGCACGAATCACGAATGAGCAAAACAGATAATAAAATCAAGCGCATATATCGATTATGCGCATACGGCTGTCTGGCTTTACCGTTCGTTGACCTTGACCTACAGCGACTTTTGGATGCTGACGTCATTTTTAACCTTGAAGGCATCCAAAGCACTTCATTGTTGACGACACCGCAAGCTTCAAATGACCAGATATTTATGTAATTGTACTAAGAAACGCGTGTAAAATCTACGGCCTACGTAGAAAAATCTATTTATAAATTCGTCATACACGTGGATAATTCATTAGAAACGGTTCCGACTCCGAGGTTACGAAATCGGATAATGTTTTTCAATACGAGGGACGTGAACAATGACTGATTAGAAAAACAAATGAAGGTTTAAATAATAATGCAAAATATTGAGTCAGATAACAATCAGAGTGACATGACATGATGTAAGTAATGAATGCGTACCTTTGTACTAACGTTAAACATGTTTATGAGGTAATTTACGTACACACGGCTACACATCAAGCTATACAGTCACGAGCAATAATATGTATACACTCAGCAAAATTCAATAACGATTTTCTCGTGGAATTAAAATTGTAACTTTGAGATGATATTTTTTTCATAATAATAGGGGTTCCAAAATACTATATTCGTAATATCATAAAGTTACAATCAATACAGTAGGAGAAAATCACTTTTAAAAGTTGCTAAGTGTATACATATTATTGCTCGTGACTGTACATTTCCAGAATAAGCTGATCTCGCATTGTACGGAAGCCTATACAATGCGAGATCAGCATAAACTGGAAATGTATAGCTTGATGTGTAGCCGTGTGTACACGTTGTAGGTATTATGTTTGAAATTAACAATAAACGCCTCTGATAAAATTATTTATCGAACATAGTAACAAGGTTGTAGGTATCATAGTTTTTTGCCTCTAGTAAGTAGGTATATAATCTACATATTTTTGAATACCTGTACTATACAGGTAGGTCCTGATAGTAGGGACTTCTTTAAAAAGGTTCTAAATGATATGCATGTACTGAAACAATGAAAAATCTAGGGAATTACACGAAGAGTTAAATCGTACAATTACATTAGGTAAACAATGAGTTCACTGACTAAAACAATTGTAACTGGCCATTATTTGCTAATGAATGATTTAAAAACAAGCCATGGTAATGCTTTAAACCTTTATCATTCTTTGAATACCTATCTAACACCTATAACATAGTTAGTAATGATTATCCTTTCTTATATTTTTTTCAAAATGTTATCTTCTGCCGAGAATTTTAGTACAATAATAAAATGACTCAATAAATTCATTTAATAATCTTATTAAACTATTTTTCACATTTAATTTAATACTTTGTCTTCTATCATATCACATTTTTATGATTTTATCTCTCTAATTAGCAATGATAAGTAGAATAGAAATGAATGTGATAAATGATAATAATAAATATAGGTAAAGACTTACTGATGGTTGCAAAGCAAACAAACAAGATATTAAGTTGGTTTACGATAAAGTATTTATTTGAATCATTTGTCGTAATTAGTCGTAATCATCGAGCATGAAAAGACATTGTATTCTAATTTTATTGTGATAAATAAACTAACAAACATGACCAGAAATCACACACAATAGAGAGATTTTGAAAGAAAAAGGGGAGGCCTTTTTACCCAGCAGTGGGACACACTATAGGCAAATAGAAATAAACAAGAATATAACTACCTATGTGCTGCCCTGACTGGTATAGTCCGGTTAAGTAGCCGACAACCTCCTAGGTCGACCTGCTGCGAGATACCATTAAGTATGAAAAAATATTGAATTTGAATTATTCCATTTTATTCTCACACAGTTCATTAGACATAGAATGGCCGTATTCATAGCCAGGAAATCATGGCAAAATATTTTAAAGCATATCAAGCGCAAACAACGAAATTATAGGATATCCCGTATTTAATCGCTTATTTATACAGACGCCGACCTCAATAAACACTGCCACTGATATAACTTTTAATAATGCACGAACATCACGTCCTAAATATTCAATACGACGAGTCAAGGTCAAAAACAACTTCTTTATAATTTAAAATTCATGAATCATTCAAGATATTTATTCGGTTATTATAAGTATCAAGTTATGAACAATAAGAACCGGATAAACCTACAAGGTCACATTAATATGGACGTAAACAGATTTTCCTCTTACGTATTCATATAAAACTTGTTTTCTATTTACATTGAAAGATTAAGTAGAGATAATATATTATTTATGATGTAATTCAATGCATGCCTGTTTATTTACTTAATTAGTTGTATATTTATAGGAACAGAAGATAAATAACAAACAGTTCAAATTAGTGTTATAATACCATAAGGAGTATTATCTAATACTATAAACGGAGCACAATGTCTTCAAGGTCTAAAAACAATCGGTCGTAAAGTTTGTAATAATAATAATAATGGTGGCCATAACTTGTTTACAGCCCGTCTATTGAATGACAAGTCTAAAGGAAATTACAAAGGGCTATGTTCAACAAAATCTGTATCAGTATCAGCTGCAGGTAAATCTGTCTACAAACTATTATAAAAGGTGGTAAAAAAACGCAAAATCAGCTGGCTCAGTAACAGCTGCAAAAATCAATGCAGCAAAAAGTTTAAAGTAATAACAATGACAATGTAGGGAGCGATGCATATTTAGCACCATATTATGTTATTACTAGGTATTATAAACGGGAAAATACTGCTACGTCAAGCTTACATATTTCCTTAAAGTGCGAGTTATGAAGTTGTTAACAAGCTGGTCATGTAAAGTCAAATAAGGAATTAGTTCATTGCAGTCTGGGTAATCACGATGGATTTATGACGTAGGGAAAGAAGTATCATAACTGTGCTACTTTGTATGCCTCAACACGTTTAGACGATTGTAAATTATTGTTTTTCCACATCCGTAAGTCCCTCACGATTATTCAAGAAACGTGTCTCAACGAATTAGCATTTAAATGTTTGCAATGTAATAAATTTATTGAAAACGGTATTATATTTATTTATCATGCATATTTTAATGAGAGATTTGAATACTTAATAGTTTTAAAATGTATACGAAAATAACAATGACATTAATTTGGTTATGTTTAAAAGCAGTGACTTTCGGTTCGATGACCTTTGCATTTAACTTACCTAAACCTAAGAAACATGTACTGACCTTGACTATGAATACGCCGTGAAAGATGTAGGTTACATATTGATTGTTTTATGAGGAAAGTAGAACGTAATACCAAGTTTAAATAATTCATGAAAAATAAACGAGAAGGTCTCCTAAATGGGTCAAAATTCCCCCAGGATAATGTTTTAGTGAACGATATCGATAACCTACCTATAATATTAATTGCAAGTTTATTTTCCCCAATAAAATAAGCATTAGGCATACCTAATGCAGGTAGGCCTACCTACTATAAATTCGGTTTTTTTGGCGTAACGCATTTCTCAGAACGATCAATACTTAACGTTTTTTAAACGTATAGGTAGTGTTTTTAGTTACTACCCGACTACGGCGAAGTAAAAAAGAGGGTTGTGTAATTAATAACAGAACTATTGCTTGCCGAAGCTACCGATATAAAATTAAGTGCTGAAATTGCAGGCCATTTCTATCCATATCAATAATTGTTTAACGTTTACAATTTGTAATAAATACACAGTATTCTTTATCATCATAACATAACATTCGTAAGTAACACTAAACTGCGTTCAATTTTAAGACAAAACATTGTAGTAATCTATACATAAAATAATATAGTAACGAAGAATTTTTGTCCGTTTGTCTGGCTGTGCAAAAATGGCTGAACGGATTTGGATGAAATTGAACACACAGATAGTTTATAACCTAGATATTCATCTGTGCGTGGATTAACACGTAGGGGTACTTTCAATCATGGTCCTTCCGACAACGCGGGCGAAGCTGCAGGCAACAGCCAGTAACTAATAAATTAATAAATAATTCGAACACTGGCAATAATTTGATAGACGTAAAAAAAAAAAATATTAATGAATTTAACGACAGTAGTATAATAACATGCCAAGAAACCAAGAATAATGATAATTTGTTGCAGCATTCCACAGTATTTAAAGCAGTCAAGACGTATAAATAATAAAGTACCCATTTCCTAAACATTGTTCAAGAATAACAAGAAAGTTGGCAAGCCACCAATTATGTTACTGTTTATCATTGCCGAGTTTTTTCTTGCATGTCGACAGCACTATTTCTGTCTGCAAAATGCTGTTATTTTTGCGCCGGCCTTGTAAGTTTTAAATACGAATTCTGGTGGTTTTAACCTTTTATTTTATAACAAATGTTTCATTCCGTTTACATTGTTTACTTATTCTAATTATATTAAATTTCCGGTTTAAAATAAACGTCTAACAACTAGACGAACTATTTAAGTGTTCCTGTTGGTAATAAACATAATTTAAGGGGACTATAGGAGCTAAACGCATGTTTTATAATGCCTAAAAGTATATGATCCACTGGAGTAAACGAAATCAGAAAAATATACGTATGGTATTCTTTAGGATATGCTAGTTAGACAGTGTATTGAAAATATAATACAACTACTTTGATTCTATAGAAAAAATCACGAAAATACTTCTAAAACATACAATCATTCTGATTTTTTGTTAGATATATTCTACACAACGTCAGTGTTTTAATTTTTTAGTCCAATCACTAGATCTTTTATATAGATAAGTAATTTCTTCATATTTTACAATAAATTACTAGTATTGTGTCATCGCGCTTCACTTTATTTTCTATACAGTCCGAGAGTGACCGCGCTTTAGCTGCTGTCAGCCTCTTATATTTCCATGATGATGGGAGAGTGTAAGAGCAATTAAATAATTATGTGTATTCGGATGTCTGTTTGCAATGCCACGACTATTCACAAGATGTACTGGAATATTTAATGAAGTAGTAACAAATCTAAGTAATTTCGTGAATAAATCTTTGGGAAAATTATTTTGGGATTTTTTTTTCTAGCAAAATAATTAGGCAAATAATTTCTTGTATGTTCCCGATACCCATAGTTGGGTTTGAAATGTTTCCAGTGCCTATTTACTCTGGCCCTACCATAAAATACAACCTAATAATGTTCCAACCATTTTATTTGTTTATCTGTTTATAATTTAGTCATTTAAATTACAGCCGTAATTATTATCTACTGACTAACTGTACAGACGGCCGGGCTAACCTTAGTTTTTCCACTTTATACCTAACATTATCTAGGGTAAGTGAAGTTAATCATTCATGCCCACCCAAACTACACTAGATTTTACTTGACTATAACTGTCCGTAGTCAATTAGTCATAGTAATTGGGTACATTAGCGTCATGGTCAATCAATAAAATATTATTTACCTACATTACCGTGCGTTTGCACTGGCGAAACATTGCAACAAAACATGTTTAAATCTTTAGTTCCTGTCAAAAATTGTATGGAACATTGACAGAAGATAGAGATTTCAACATGTTTTGTCGCAAATGTTTCGCCAGTGCAAACGCACGGTTACAGTAACCTAATAAACAAATTAGACCAATAACATAATGTATTCTAAGATTCTAAGATGAAGCTTTTAGAGAATGATCATTTATAATCGTTTATTTAACTGAACATCAACAGGTCTATTTTAATTAGGTTAGAAAACTAGGGTCTGACAGCTCGGCCCGTGTCAACTCAACCCGAATAATAATACCAGATAGGTAGGTACTACGTCGTCAAAACGCCTAAAAAAGTGTGTACCGTCGGCATGAAAAGTATCAACCTTTTAAAATCTTGAAGATATTTTTTATTTATTGATTGATTAATGATGAATTCAAACAACAAAAACTAATTCTAAGTACCTATTTTACCAATAAATACCATCTGGCTATGTTTTGATCACATTCATTTATTATCGACTTCTAATTAAGCACTTGATTAATAAATAATATACTTCAACGATAACGAACCAATTCAAACTTGAATCGATTCACATTCGTTTGTTAAGTTTATGTTTCTGTGTAATTGAACGTATGCCAACAATGTTTTCTGAGAAAAACGATATGATTCAAAGATTTAAACCTAAGCTGAATAAATTATGGCACGTAGGTACCTTGCCATTTATTGCATTTTAATTAT
Organism: Lithophane semibrunnea; assembly: GCA_947363905.1. Taxonomy (NCBI): domain Eukaryota; kingdom Metazoa; phylum Arthropoda; class Insecta; order Lepidoptera; family Noctuidae; genus Lithophane; species Lithophane semibrunnea. The sequence continues at coordinate 12,475,811 of OX376197.1, read as the reverse complement.
GGATTGTAAATGGTACACTGAAGGTCAACAAAAACAATGTAAAACCGTAGCTACTTTTGTAATAGAATTGGAATTCATTTTCCATTTATAATACAGAGTAGCGATATTGTTTCCTACCGTTTATTATTTTTTGAGTCAAAAGAAAGGTCTGGAAAGCCATCTCCTTTAATAAATTAAAAAACCACAAGTGAGGTGGTTTATTCAATTGTTTTTTAAAAAGAAAAGTAGGATTGGAAGTAGAAGGAGAATTGTTTAGTAAAGCTCTTTTCAAGCTGAATTTAATTTTTAGAAAAAATAAAAATTAGGACACGATTCAAAATTCGAACTCGACAGAAAAAGCAAATCGTGTCATAAATCAAGCTTAACAAATCATGAGTATTTGGAGCAATCTTGTAACATCGGAAATTAACACACTTCGTTTTATAGTTCTATTTATTTACATAAATAACGTTTGAAAATAATAATAAACAATCTCGAGGATTCGTGATAGCGAACAGATAAAATCAGGTTAAGTACTTTCTGAAGTGTTGTTTCGAGTTTTTCGAGTATTGCGGCTTTACGTAGTACGCTTTGAATTCATGACTCACAAACTAAATAGGTAGCTCTTGTTGTAACATAAATTTTATTCAAACTGCTGAGTCATGGTAAACAATCTAACACATTCTTCGTCAAATACAGGAAAAAGTTCGGTTAGTCATGAGTGTGGGTTGCCAATGAATTTAATCGCTGTAATAAAAACCTAACGATTTTTCTTAAACCACATTTGACATTAGCGGTTTATGTTGCGGCACTGGGTTTTATTATAAAAATGTGTGTCGGTCTCATTCATAATTAACGCAGTATTTTGCATGTAGGTAATAATGAAGATTCCAGCTAAGCAAGCGATTAATTTTGCGAAATACCGGGAAATGTTGATTATGTTATTGTAATTAACGTTTATTGTATCTGTTTCAGCAAATATTTCATTAGTGGTGTGGTATTTCAGCGTAAACAAGAACCTTTATCTAATAATACAGTACAGTACCACCATGACTAAATAAGCAGTTTTTTATTCTTGTGACAGTACTATACACAGTGTAAGTACATCCCTACCTAGCTCACTTTTGTGGACACTTCTTGGTTTACAAATTACAATACTATTTTATAAAATGTTATCTGAGGTTCATTGACCCCTCTAATCTAGTAGAGTAGGCAGTAATGATAATAATATCAGTTCAAATTTGGACATACATTATAGTATTGACACAGATGGTATTGGTCCTATTTCGGTACTGTTCGATACAGTCCCACTGACGAAATAGCAATGGGCTCCTATGGAATGGGGTTATTCCCTGGTTTTCTTACCTAATTTTCTTAACAATTTCTTGTAGGTTTACCGAATTGATTTCAACATTTTTTACTGTAATGACACGGTCTAAGAATACCTGTTCTAAATTCATGCACGGGCCTTTCACGCAAACTATCAACGTTTTATCGTTAACTAGGGTGTAAGGTGTAAACCTGCATGATTCATACACTTTTCTTTTCGGATACCTACGACTTCCCCACCTACCTAGGGAGGTAGGTGGGGAACTAATGAAAAGGTAGTAAGAAAGTCTTAAGGGACTCACCGTAGCAGTCTTTCATGTCTCTCTCTATCGTAGGTTGCCGCCGCGAGGTAGTCATCCGCGATGGCATGATGCAGCGGCGCGTGGAGCGGCGGCTGGTACCGCTGCTTCCACAGCAGCTCGCTGGGGTACAGCGTGGGCGGCGGCGGGGGGGGCAAGTGCAGCAGGGGCGGCGGGGGACCTCCGCCGTAGCCGTGCGCCATGCCGCGCCACTCGCGCTCCTCCACGGAACTGGCCGAGCCGCCCGAACGGACTCCGCTCACTCCCGAGTCGGACCTATCGTCCGCATCTCGCGCGCACACTATCACACAGTCGTCCTCCTCGGAGGCCACGGCGCTGGCAACACCATCCGCGCCCGCACTCACTTCACTCTTCACTTCACACTCACTTGCCTTCACTTCCTCCTGTTTCACGCACTTGTCGGTTTCCTCACTGACCTCGACGACATCACTTGCACTCACACTTTCAGCGACACCTGTAACAATTGAAACAAACTGTTAGGATTACATACTCATAACAAGTGAACGATCAACAGTTAGGTATTTACGAAACATTCACGGAATCTACATAATCTAGCAAATCATCCGGAATGGTGAGTAAAATTCAAATAATTTATCAAAGCCGTGTCTCCCTGTCAAAACGTATTAATATTGTGTTATCAACGAGCTGCCAGCTGCATATTTTCAAACGGCTGACGTCAGTGTTCGGTCCGTCGGCCATGTGCCGCACGTTTGGGACGACGCCAAAGTAAGCCCATTCACACTAAACCCACGCATATAAGTACATAAGTACGTAAAAAAACATATATTGTATGGACGCACGATACAATTTCATTAGCTTCTCAGAAAAAAATGTTGCAACACGTGAAAATAAACGTATTATTTTTAGCTTAAGTATGTAAACATTACTTTACTTTATTATGAAGTCATAAATTGCTTTGCATGCACACGTGATTAATCAATTCAAGATTGCTCAACTTCCACTTGACTGGGTACTCAACAGATTGACATGAAAAGTGATAAACAGCGAGCCAAGCTATTATTGTACGTCGGCTGCATGACAAACACGAAATTATTCAAATGGATGGGTTTATTCGTAACCGGAACAGGAAGATAAGCTCATGAAGAGATATGGCGGCGTGGGTTGAAGTAACATGTTGGTTGGCGGTTGGCAGTAAGGAAGGCCTGTCGAGCCGCACGTGAATGACGTCTGGAGGAGCGCCAAGCAGTGCCGCCAGCGCCCGGACATTTGGCGCTCCACCAGAATGAGGGCAATGTGATAAAATCTGGAGGTGACGCGTCATACTTATACAAATACTAACACAATAACTTAAGAGGAAGCCGCGATCACTTTGAATTTTATTTACTAGGTTTAATACCTATCTACTAGCGCTTAGTCACACGAATATTTGTGACATCATCAACTCTAACCCAAATTAACTACAAGGCAAATAGCAAAACATAACTGCTGTTACGACTAAAAAACTCCTGAGATGCAAATAAAATTAACAGAACAGCGTTCAATTTAAACCGCACGCGCAAAAAATAAATTCCTTCCTAAGTACCTACCTACTAATCTTACAAGCGCACATTTCTCGAGGTTTTTCTTGTTATTAACACGCGATTGCATTTTAATTTCCATAAACATGCATAAAAAACGACCGATTAAAGTAAAGGCAGCTTCTGGCACGCGATTGAAGCGATTATTGGTATGCACATCAAGGTGATTCAAAATATTTTCCATATAATATACAATTACCTACTTACCTAAGTAATATTTTCCGCTTGAGGAAAATACAATACACAGATTCATTAAATACATGAACGTAGGTATACATATACGAAACCACATAATTCGACACGACACCTACACAAAAGAGCGAGCCTGCATGTCGAACGAACAACAATGGAATTTTAATGAGAGAGCTGTTAACGAGGATCCTCATCTACATAATCGCATAAATAATTATTCATAACAAACATAAACAGAGAAGAAACTGGCGATTGTGTGCTGTCTACAGCTGGTCATTATTCACTGGGTGCGTGAGCCGGGAGATCTCATCTCAGCCGACGCATAATGATATGATAATGTCTCGCGATACGGTTGCGGTCGAGCCGCCATTTTTAATGCACCCGAAGATTACTCACCGGCGCGCCGCGCTGTGAACCGGTTACGGCGAAATCCAGACAGACTATATACGCCTTGCTAACAGCCCCCATCGACATTCCTTTCCTGTTATGGTGACGCATCTACACCATATTAATTATCAGACTCAATAAACTTTGTAATTCAACACTAATCGCCGTACGGCCCACTCTAATGAACTGAGCTATTAGACCTTTGCTCTACTTACTTAAAAGCATACAAAAATAACATGCCGAGTAAACGTTATCTAAACCTTGGAAAAGAAAATAATTAAGAGTCGCAAGCGAAAATAAATGCTAATCTAATCGAGGAACAAACGTGTTGACGTAATACAAAGGTACAACACGATACGTAAATGCACTTGAGTAGGCGTGTAGATAAAAAGAATTGCAAAAATCACAATGGCTACGATAGCGTTACTTATTGCTTGCAAATGAAACGATAGTTGTTTTAGTCAACAATATTCGATAACAAGAAATTCAACAAGCCCCAGCTGTTTACAATGTTAAAAGAATACACGAGGCGGAGAAAACAAACCTAACGCTTTACAAACAAACGACCATTGAACGAATGTAAACAAAAGTTGTGAAACAATGCGACAGTGATCAGCGGGAGGGGACAATGGGGTAACAAATAACTTCATGGGGAAGTGCGGCAACGTCGCAGAGCGACAACGGTTGATTGACAAGACAAACGCCGCGGCGGAACCGGTGAGAGCTTTTCATTAGATGGAAAGGAAGGACAAAAAGTTGACACAAGAGGGCTCTGAGAAGCGCGGCCGCTTGCCGCTCTATCTCGACGCAGTAAATCCTGACCACGACAATTTGAATTATGCATGAAGGGCGGGACCCGGCAGCCGTAACTCAGACCGACTATTGCACCAAGCGCTCCAACCTATCTCCATTCCACTGCAGCTGTACAAAAACGTTGTAGCAGCTCTTTCCACACAGTCATAAGATAAGTAGGTAATGCAAAGACGATCCAAATAATGCTAAGAAGCCCGACAACGCAGTCCGCTTAAATAAACCACTTACTTTAAAGATTCTTAGTATCTAAGCTCGTGTAAATAAGTACATAAATTATTAGCACGGTTTTGAATTATTCACAGCGCAATACCGTTTACTGTGCCATTAGCTAACTACGTTTGCAAGTTTTCCGAGAATAGTTAACCGCAAGCCCATAGTTACCAATTACGTCAACCTTTTAAAGTATTCATTCAAACAAGAACGCGTCAATTGAGTTTCACCATTTTATTATGACGAGTCTTTCTTGATGAGGTCAAAAGGTCAAAATCATCAGACCATTTCGTAGCGCAGCGATATAGGCGCTGTATTATATAGATAGGTAGAACATATACTAGGTACGACTCACGATTGGGTAGAGGAAGTCGAGCGCGTGACTTGCAACGATCAATCAAACGATCCAATATTCCTTGAGCCACGGAATCGGTATTGAGGGTTATACAGGTAAGCAAGCAACTAATGACGGGAAGTTACGTAAAGGCCTATTAGATGTAGACCGTGGAACATTAAACGCATCGCTGAATGCAATGTATGTGGGACTGTGAAATCAAACAATTCAAACGTTTTTGTTCTCAAAATTAAATTGTTGAAATAATATTAACTTCGTGTAAAGGCCAAGTAGTAATAAAACTAAGACTAATATGCTAACGCGTGCCAGCCGTCACGCGAAGTTCTACTTTGTGCAAATTACACGCCCAAGTAATACGCGAGTGTGGTAGACAAAGCGGTTGTACGTCAATAATCTCAAATAACCTGTTACCGTGTTATCTGAGCGCGTTTCCAGGCTCAAAGCTATCTCGTTAAAACCACTGGAGCGTTTCGACTCGCCGACCGTGTAATGAAACACTTCCACTCGGAGAATAACCGTTAATAGGACATTTAGTTGTGACAAAGCTTTCTCTGTAACGTGGCAATTAAACATTCTTCCTCAAGTTACATAAAGCTTGGTGTGTTAACGTAAGATTGGCTGAATCGCCTCAAATTAAAGTAGGTCCACCGCAAACCGCATCCGAATCTCACTTTCTAAACGAAGCTCGCAAATTACTTATTCGATATCGAGTCAACATTCGCTTTTGAAATATCAACCTAGATTTAGATCGTTAGCCGTGTGACCGACACTTAGGAAGCCGGTCTCGTCCATATACAGCTGAAATAGACGATTTCCTTTTAGGTTATTTAGTTTATAGCCTTAGCTTCTACGAATTGTAAGATAGCGTGTAGGGTAGGGGTGCAACGTAGCGGGGTGTAGTGGCGCATCAGTTATCGTGACTTCAGAATGCAATACCACCTTGAAGCTACGATGTAGTGTAGCCAGATATCACGAGTGGCGCAGCTCGTGCAGTAAATTGCGCAATATGCTATTGAAAGCGCACGGAGGCGAGCGCGTTGCAATCTCCCTCGCATCTCACGACGTGTCCCGATTATTCGTGACCGGAATTCTTGATTTCCAGCATAGACAATACACGTATCGCATACTTTTACACGTAACAACATCATAAAATGTTTTTATCGCTTTGATAAACTGGACGGCCCTGAAAGTTACGATGAAAAGATTTAAAACTATTTTTAAATGGACTAGTGTGTGTAGTTAATTAAGTGATTACTCAATGACGTAAGTAATTTTCGGTATTTCCTGTATTATTTTATCGCGTGTAGTATTCAAATGAATTTATTTACATACCTATTTCAATATAATCCACTAACTTTACGTGATGACTGATCAATTCAATTTACTCGAGGTCTGTCGAACATATTGTTTAAAAACGCACCGTGAAATTGAAATACGGAAAAGCCAAGAATAACTGATTACGACTATCAAGGAATTAGAACAAACACTTCGGGGGTCACTCGACAATAAACAATAGGGCGATAAAACAAGCGCTTCGATAACGAATCGCTGTTTACGGTAACAATGCACACTCGGAAAGCATTCTCGATAGCATAGACGATATGAAAGGTCATTTGGTGCACGACTAGCGGAGAAGCGGCTATAACGTAATGTAATAAATAACAAGTTATTTATCGTGGGAGCACAACACGATGATCTGATTGCCTGCTCGTTAGGTATGCGATTATCTCACAGGTAATGTTAGAACGTATACAAGGTAATTAACACAGTTTTACTGCATTATCTCATAGCTAATAAGCGGGTAGGCATGTACCTAATGACGTTAGTAGACCTACATAGTTGGTATTATAATGCGCATTTAACTTAATAACGATTCAATCTTAATGCACTACCTGTTAATGATTTTTAATGGCTGTCATTTTAGATAAGTTAATAATAATTTAATGGGTACTCATTGACCTTCTACAAACAAGTAATTAAATAGGTGCTTACCTGCCGCAGGTAAGCTATTCGAATTAACCCTCTCAGTCATACTCATAAAAAAATATACATTGGGTTTGTAGGGTAGGTACCGCAGGTATGTAATTCTTTTGTAAGTACCGAATTTAACATGATAATCATATCTGTAAATACACACAAAAAAAAAAATTCGTCGGCTATTGGTTTCAATCTAAACAGGTAAGTGTTGGTAAGTAAATGCCACTTTTTATTCAGGCACATTAAAAAAGAGTTTTAACATTATCTTGATGATTTTTGCAATGTGCTCAAGTAGGTACTAACATAAGTACTACGGACATGCGATCAATCATTTAAATTCCGAAAGACGTTACGAAAGTCGTTAGGTGGATGACCTCAAATTTAAATTGAACTGTCACATTATTGTTCGGTGAATAATTTTAATATTATAATATAATCATAATACTTACAGGTCTCAATTGAATAAACACTACGTTAATTATCTTCTTTCAGCTTTAATTTTCAACAGCCTCGTCAATTTACAATAAAATCACTTCAATTTCTTATATTCAGACACAATATTCTTCGGTGCCCGTTAACCACACAAATGACCTAAGTCACTATCACAGATTTTTCACAAAAAAATCCTCGTGGATATTCCAATCAGCTTGAAATCCTTCCAAAGGTGTACTAGGTTGCGGTCAAAATGTCGCAGAATTCAGGTATTCACCAGCACACACTCACAAATTCCAGTTGGCTATGCTATCTATGTAATAATATTATGTACAATTCACGACTATGTCAAAATGATTCGTTGCGAACGTAAAGTGGCACAGCACGGACGTGCGAAAGCCTCTGTGGCGCACAAAGAACTGAAATGCGCGGGGAAGGGAAGTGGTGTACGGAGGAAAGGGGGCGGGGGGGACGTGTGCGGCAGTCTAGCGGCGACGACGTAGCACAACGTAGCAACAAGTGAACGGCGCGGGTGTAGCGGGGTAAGCAGATGGGGAGGTTGGGGAGACGGCGCCCCCCTCGCAGACTTAGCACCTGACGCTCATGAGCAACCGTCCTGTCTTCCAATTCCACAGGACCCCATATTATACGACAGGAAGGGCAGATGTCGCTAATCACGGTCGACGATTTACATAAGCAAACAGGCAACAGCTGAATTATAGCAAGACGTTTTAGTGGTTTTAGTTAAATATTTGTATGTATGAGTCTTAGATTATTAAATGTATGGGTAATAGGTACCTACTTTACTTACGTACTTAAACGTATATAAACATAGAACTCTACCTACTCATGTGATATACCTAACGCTGGCTTAGGCAGACTGGACTGCCTTACATTTATGTTTTCCGTCACACAACACAATACACAATTAGAACATGAGCTTAAAATATAATTGTTACTAAAAACATTTAACGAAATGAATGACAATAACACGGAAATGAAATTCATTCCAAGAAAACATATTCATTTCATGAAATTGATAACACAATGGAGGATTACGTAAGCGTATTGAAATAAACGGAACATTTACTTATCATTTCTAAATATTTGACACACCCGAATGATTACGGGTGGGAGTAAACAACATTCCGAATAACAAACAATGGAAACTCATTATTGGTACATTTCGCTTCAAACTTAATGACGGCTCGGAAGTTAGCTACTCGCTACGCCTACCGTACCGTAAAATGTTTACTGCGCAGCGACTCGCCTCATGTTCCGAGCCGCCATTAAGTTTGAATCGAACTGTAATTCCAGGAATATTAAAATAATTATTAAATTAGGCTTAAGTCTGGCTTTACCCGCGACTTTGCTTAGCGGAAAATATCACGAATAGGTATTTTATTTCGAGAATAAAAGTGCCTACTGTATTTACCGCTAATCCACCACGAAACATCCAACTTCCGTAACAGTTCTAAACATCATTCAAATCCATTAATCCTCACTTACTCATTAAGTACTTGCATTAAGTGTGATAATTAATCAATCGAGACACGCAGTGCTGTACGAACAAGCATTGTTATAATAGGTATAAACAAATAGCGATCGTTGACCAACATACCGAAAACATTTTACAATGCGCTAACGATTTGGCACGCTCCCAAGTATTCCGTGACAAGCTATACGTTCTTCTACGTTTACGTTATAAATAACACAAAGAGTTCAGCTCACAGGTCACATAAATAAAATTGATGTTTAACCAACGGAATTCGCATTAAAAATAATCTAAATCAAGATATTTTTATTTTTTTGCAGACAGAAAATACATTTACACTAATTAGATGCAATAATAACAAAAACCAATAGAGTTCTTCTGAGAAGTCGGGCGTATTTTTTTTGTTTGTCCGAAGATTGGTTGCGAGCACAGTTAAAAAACCTAATTACTTTTTTGCTAAGTAGATCATGCATTAACAATTTGTATCGCCTCGTTATTAGTAGTTGTTTTTATCTGTCTGTCTCGTCATGCGGGCAGGCGGATACAAGCGGTACGTAGGTAAATTGGCAAGCAAAACCCGTTCACGAAGTTTTTGTAAAAACAAGCAAAGAGGTCGCATACCCAGTTTTGGCCTTGTGCTAATCGAGTTAGCGGTTACACGCGAATAACTAATGCTGTGTAATTTGCACATACAATGCGATGAAAAAACGGCGATATTTCAAGTGGAACGCGTTCATGTTACATGTTAAGTGACTCGTAACACACCTACTTGTGAGTCAAATGTCTCGCGTTCCAAATAACAATGATAAATAGTTAATGTCATTGAGATTGCTGCGTGCTTATCTATACAGAATCACGTACAAGATATGTGTAACGAACACAACATCACGACTTGAGATAATCTACTAAAAATAGGTGTTTTATCATACAATAGTTTGCGTTCATAGATAGCTTGCATAGTGAGAGGCGGGAATTTGTAGATAACAAAATACAAACACGGCAGTCGATAGCCTGGTTGCAGGCACTGATAAGGGGCCCGTTACCAGCCGCCTGTTTGTATAAAGACCTGTATAAATAACCTGAGAGCGTTTGTGAACTTCTCAGAATTTCAATAGGTGTACGCTTCGTTTCATTTCATTTACGCTTGAGAAACTCAAACAAGTTATAAAAACGTTTTTCACGTGTGTTTGTACGGTTTATGATCTAAGTATCTCAGACTTTACAAGCTGTTTGAATCATTACAATTCAATTGAACGCTCAAGATAGTATTAATTGATACGTTGGAAACTAGAAAAGATTCTGATATTTCTGATACACAGCAATAAATTGATAAATAACACATTCAGAAATGTACATAAAAATGTAAAATAGAAACTTTTCAGGTAAACAACTTTGATTAAAAACACCTTTGTGTGACATAGCATAGATAACGTTATCTAACGAACTCGCGGTTGTTTGTTACGAGGTTACATACATTTTTACAGTGTGCACACATCCTTAATGCGTTAGAAATGAAATATTTTACACATACTTATGTGAGAAACGGCTTTCCGGATGCTATGAGTCAAGTTGCACTTCAACAGTAGACGTCAGATTTTACAGCAATGCCAGTAAAATTCCCCAGTAGGTACCACATGAGTATAAATGTTTAGGTAAAGAGAGAGACACATTTTGATAATAACAAAGTAATTCAGCCCTTATCAATAGTTGCTCAGCTGCCGACCAGTCGCCGTGGTTATTACGATTAAATTAATTCGTCGATTGCCTGATGCAATAATAAAATGTGACTCACGCCTTTATTTTATGAACATCAACGACACACGACGAGTACTTGGCATTCATAGACAGACGACGTATTTTTATTATTGTATTGTTTGTGAACTGTGTGTGAATTGATTGTATTATTAGCCACGACACGAGGGAGTGTCGAATTAAGTCAAAGAAAATAAAACAATAGAGTTGCGTTGACATAAATTATCAGGATTTATGAGAGTCAGTGTATTATATTGAATTGAGATGTTTTTTTGGAAACTAGCCGTAAAAGATCTGTCCCGAACGTCTGAAGTACCTACCTACATATCTAGCATATTCGAACATAATAATCAAAGCGAATGATATATTTGCACATTAAATCAGTTCGGACGTAAATCGTAAGTATTTCGTCATCGTTGCCGAGATCGTCCCGGACCGGTCTCCGATCGGATGTCAAAAACCGCACGACGCAATAAATTGTTGTCTCATGGAGAGTAAACATCGGCGTTCGGCCGCATTCATGCATAATTGATGAGGGTTCGGAACGAGCGCGTGGATTCCTGGCGGTCACGACTCGGTCGGCCCGCGCGCCTCCGGCAGCCATTTTGTGAAGCCTGCCCGCCCCGGGTGCGCCGCATCGTGAATATTAATACGACCTTATGATGAACACTCCGCACTAGTCAGATAATACCCCCAATTTAAAAAGAACTCATTTTTTTCTAGTCCGTTTCGCTTCCGCTGCGCTCCATCGATCGCACGTTACGATCATGACACGATAAGTATTGCAAACAGTCTTTACTGCGGCACGCAACGTGCAATTAATACAGAATGATCATTATTAGTTTCTATTGTTACCGGCTGGCTAAATAGAGCATGCGCCGGTGTAATACATAATTTTAATGGTACAATGCAACGTGTCCAACTCTCACGCACGGCCATTGTACCGTGTAATCGTAATCAAAAGTATTTTCTCTCGGAACGAAAGACTCGTCATTAATAGATCGTTTCACAACAATTAGCGGGTAACCAGTGGAACTAAAGAATAGAACTCGGGAACTTCTGATTGATGAGCGATACCCTTTGTGCTGGGGCTCTTACACAACCGACGGTTGCGAGATGATGAGTTATTCCGTTTGAAGTTTAAACAGTAATAACATTCAATTGTTCTACCTTCGTAAACACTATCTATAAAGGAGTGTTTCCTTTCGCCGAGCTCTTGAATTAACGTTGAATACGTTTGCGGTCGAGGCCTACCCTACGGCGCGGGGCACTCATTACTGATGAAAGTCTACCGCCGACGACTCGTAATAATGTGAAATGAAATACCGCGCCCGTCCGTCTGTTCAGCGACCGCAAGTGTGGGCCAACACACGCTAACGTGAACATAAGCGAACGCGTAACCGTGAACTACGAATTATTACATCGCGTTTGTACTGGAAAATACAAAGCTCGGCTGTAAATAGAAATGTGCTCATATTTTACTTTTTGACGGGCGTCAGCATGTAAAATGAACTCCATGCATTTTTATTACGAGTTTCAAACGAATCAGAAATCTGATGATGTAAAGAAAGAAACATGACCATAACGTAAACGTATTATATGATACGCAAAACGTTAGTCATTATTTATACCTTCAAGCATTTGAACTAATATTGAGAAAAACATTCAATCAATTACACGCTTTTCCTGCCATCTAGAAATAGAAAAACATGGTGGGATTGTTCAAGCATTTATCCCGTAAATAAGGAAAAATATCGTGTTTTCAACATGTGTGGGAATGAGGTATGAAGAGTGTCATCGATGCTTTTGAACTCTATGCGGGTCATTTTTGTAGAACCGATACCTACGTAGAATAATAGAAGAAGTAGAAAAGTTTTGTTGAATCTTGCAAATCTACTAACAATTGCAAAATTATGCCTCGTTGCTTTTTAGCGAACATTTTGCTTTTAGCAAGGTGTGTTAATTCGATAAACGTATGTACAACGTTTCTTGTGTGTCGGCCGTGTGTACCGAAGGTGAGCAATAGTGTGGGGTACACAGACAGCTGCGGGCTACAGCCGCACTTCCTGTAAACCCAACGACCCATTGTTACCACTCACCACCACACTACATACTTTTTATGACGCATTATCTAAGAATAGCAACGTTAGCACTCCACTCTTACGATCATATGACATTGTAAGATTGTACACTTTATCTGCGTGACAAATAACGTTTTCAACAATCTCCTTTCTTCACTGTTTCATATCTCGCCAACAAAATTTTATCTATTCAGATAACATTTCACTTCAAACATCTTGATTTCTTCATACTCAAGACAGAACAAAAGAATAAACAAACCGACACTACGCCAATTTAATGCACATTATCTCAAGAATTTTAATGTGTAATTTCAATTTCATTCAGGTAACTATACGAATCAAAATCATTATTGGTAGTTTCATCTCGGTATGCGTGTATCGTGCAAACCGTTAATATGGTGCATGGGTTTTTTCTTTTTTTGCACATACGAGTAGTGATGTCCAAACAATTTGTAGCGAAGCGCTGGGAACCTCGCTGGCGTGAGATCAGAAAGTCGTGATCGTCTGCCACGACGCGACGCCCCTGTGCCTCAATTCACTAATCAAACCCCACAATGACTCCATTGTTACCGAGATGCTTTATACTTTTCGCTACACATAACAATCGCTTCCTTGAGCTCAATACGGTAATGCAAGATATCAAAACATCAAGCATATAGTTTGCTATTATAATAATGGCTGTGGAAAATACCATTGATAAATAATCGCGGACGCTTTGTTTGTTTTAACGTATGAATGAAAAGTCAATAATGATGGAGCAACCTATTACTATTACAAAGAGATAATAATGTGGGTCTACATTACATAATGGTGTCTATTCTTGTATAAGTCACGTCATTAGACAGTAATTATGGTTGAGTAGAACTAGATACATGACGATAAATCGTCGTTTAATATTCCTATGTGAGGACAGAATGATATATCAATATCAAATACAACGTAATGGCGTTAGGTGTGGCATTCGGTCGTACATCATAGTCCTCGGTGGCAGACTGCCCAAACCCCCTCACTAGGACGGGTAAGGGCCGCAAGGGTTCCCCTTTTTTTATTCAGAGCATTAAGCCTACCATTAACGGTTAACTGGTGCAGCAGGTTATCAAGGGTTTTCTCAGAGAAGCACATTCGGTGCTGGAACAGAGCCAAGAAATGCTTCAACTAGTTACATTGACCGTTATCGGCTACCTGGCAGTCCACGTACTCAGCTGGTTTAAACGTTCCCGAGAAAATCTATAGAGCACGAGTGTCGAGCAGTATGCTCATTTAACAGCGTATTTGGTACTCGACGTAAATGTTACTCTACATAATGTTCTCAGTTAAAATCTTCCATGTAATTAAGATAGGAAAATGATGTAGATATGTATCTACATGTATAATTAAGTCTCCCACCGCCCCTCCTCCCCCTACCTCAGCTCTTAATTTACTGTTTACGGGGAAACCAGCTCGTATTAGAATTAGTTTGTCAATAATTTATTTACGTATGCGAATAAAACGTGTTTAGAAGAAACTTTGGCAAAATTTATTCAAATTACCCAATTATTTCCACAGGTGCTTATGTGAACCCGTGGTTATGCAAAAACGCGCTTATTATTGATGAACTAACCTGTTTCTCCAAAGTATCGTCATTACGTCAACGATTCTATTTCTATAAAAATGTTAGGAAACATGTCAATTGCTATTAAAAACGTCGCAATAGACCCTCGAAATGGACCCCTGAAAATGTCAAGGATTTTTGGAGAACCTATTGAAAAAAATGAAAATATAAAGACGAAGTACCTATATTAAGAAGGGAGGGCGTTTAATTTTCAAATTTCGTGTCGATGAAAGATTATTGAACTGTGAGGGAGCGACAAGAGGAAAATGTCACAATTGAGGCGCCTAGGGGACTAAAGACCCATTCGGGGGTGGCATGCCTCCCACAAACCGCTCGCAGCTTGTTTACGTTGTCACCCATGAATCGAAGTAAACCCAGGGGCAAAACTTTGATTAGTTATTCTTTTATTTATGATGACAAGAGGCCATTTTTGTTGTACGAGTATGTTTGTGATCTCTGTACTTACTTTGAAACTTGTTGATAAGTGGTATTTTGTTCTACTTATCTAATGCATGTGATGATAAAGTTGGATCGTGGCATGAAATCATGCTAGCGATATAAATAGGTTTTAGTTATCGACGGCTTAATTGATTAGGTACCTTCCTT
The DNA here is from genome assembly GCA_947363905.1 of Lithophane semibrunnea. NCBI lineage: Eukaryota > Metazoa > Arthropoda > Insecta > Lepidoptera > Noctuidae > Lithophane > Lithophane semibrunnea. The sequence goes on along the minus strand of OX376197.1, from coordinate 12,460,754 downwards.
GCTTTATATCAGATCAATTGATATGTTTTGGCAGATTAGATTCGGAGTGAGTAAATGTCATAACTTTTTCTACCTGAACTGAAAAAAATAAAAATACCTATGTCAGAATTACGAATAAATTAGGCCGCATATTATTCAAAAGGCTGACTGACCACAGCGACCTCAATCATCCCATATTCCAATTTGGCCGCGACATTCTAAAAATAATTCCCGGCCCATAGAGAAGCAAAACCGGCTACATTTTCTCAGAATTTATGCGTACATTAATTAACAGACCTCGTATTATTTTCCTAAAACAATAACCCAGAACAGTTTATCGTCTAACAAAGCATTGTATATTTGCTCAGTGTTATTGCTCCTTTAACAACGGTGGGTATCCGGCCCCGGTTGCTAGGCAACGAACGGCTATGCCTTCTCACAGAAATCCCCATCGTTATTTTGTGTATTCCCACATTGCACCCCCGAGCAGCTGATTCCATTCAAACATCAATTTTTCGTATTCCTTTGTACCCATAAAATTATGACACATTGCTTGCGATTGCGACGAATAAAAATAATTAAAAACGCTTAAAATTTTCGCACAAGAATAACAATAACTGTGTGTAATTCAGTACACATTAAAATAATTGCTTTAAGTTTAATCGCTATACAACGTAATTTCTGCATTTTATGACAGTAATTAACGCGAAAGTAGCGCTTTGTGTACATGTTTTTACAACTCCGCGATTTCAGTCCTAGTTGTTCCGAATAATCTTTTGGATTAGACAGGGTTCCAATCCCTTCTTTGCATAGTGAGCTGCTTACGTATTCTGTGAAACAATGAACAATTCTTAGAATTCGAATGAGTTTTTCAACGATCCATAAAAAATAAACAATGAACTATTTGTGTTATGACTCCAACTCGTTTTAAAAGCATTCTAAAAATAACTTCAATGGGCAGAAGCACATAAATATGTAGAGGTAACTATAAGTCTGACTACTCACTTGGTTTGTCCAGCGTAAAGTAGTCTAACTTATACAGCGCGTTACAGCTGCGTGGACACAGCGTAGCCGCCGCAAGGTCATGCTTAAGCTTAAGTTTTCTAAGAAAGCGGTGAGCCATCACACAATAACGGCCGTCCAAATACAGAGCATTTTTTGAGGCCTCAATGTCAAATCTGCTGAAAATTACAGATTCTTATGACGGCCGTCTTATTACGATGGAACCGCTTTCTCAGAAAACTAGCTTTAGACCACCGAGCCGCGTGTAGCAATAGCAGAGCCGCTACGCTATGATTGCGTAGCAGCTGCAGGCCATCTACGCTATCGTGGCGCAGCTGCTCGTAGCGGAAGCGGACACACTACGCCAGCATCGCGTAGCCGCTCTTAGCGTAGCGGAAGCGGAGCCGCTACGCTAAAGTCGCGTAGCCGCGCGTAGCAGCAGCAGAGCCGCTACGCTAGCGACGCATAGCCGGCATTTAATATCTCACTCAACGGATTTACTTTACTGTACAGTTAGCCCAGTTCAATTGTAGTAAACATCAAAATGATCGCGTTTTGAATCAAGTTCAATTAAAACGGAATTAACGCGAAGCTTGGTACATAATTGTTCTAAATATAGATGAAATAGAAAAGCCACGTCAACCCTTCTCTTGAAGAGCCCGAGGGAACACAAAGACCCTCTACCTCACCCTCCCGAAATTCACGTATAAAAGAAAACATTGATGTAAGATATGAGGTAGACATTTTCGAGGGTGAACTCAAATTATTATTCTTATAAGTGAGCGATTTGCCCGTTCCCAGCTGGTTTCATTTGTTTGGTTGAGACGTAGCTAAATAACGGTTCTGTTTAAACATAGCAACAACTGTTAGTCTGTTATGTACGAAATAAAATTAACAATATAACGCTCCTAACTCCTCTAATTAATTGAATGTAGTATACCGAGCAACGCGCAAACAACAACACCTCTGTTCGCACAAATATCCGAATTACGTTCACGTTTTCGTGTCAACATCACGTTTGGTCATTCCATTATCAAGTCACGACGACCTACATCCATATTGGATTTCTATTTTACGAATAGACAATTCGACCCACGTCATATTCTTGAAGTTTTATGGACTTTTGTCGTCGAACGAACCTCATGCGACGTCGAATCATTCCAATACTAGTTTCTTTTTGTTATTTAATCATGTTGACGTTTCTTAGTAAAGATGAAATCGGATCAATGTCGGTATGCTAGTGTGACATCATTCCGCGGACTCATTTGATACTCGTACTTAATTTGATACATTGACAACATGCGTTATGATATTTAATATCTGGAACATGTGTTGTACTGACAATGACTCATTCTCAACTACTAACGATGGCGATAATCAACTCGTGAATTAAATTACATGAGAACCGGTTGCATCGAGTAAATTGCACGGTTTAAATTCGATTTATGCAATTTAAATGCCAGTACGGTTAAAACGCAAGGCCAGCGTTATCAGGTCGAAAATCGGCACGTTTTATGTAGGCCAGACTCGGCGGCGATAAGTGAGTAGCATAATAGCATTCCTTTAACCGTACCAGTAGCCAATTACGAGCGTGATAGTTTCGTTTTCACGTTCCGATGACTTCTTTGTTTGCGCTTTTATTCGTCAAATTTATTTAAATGGTTTCGTGCGACCAGCGGCTTTAGGCCTTCGATAGTTCAATAGGTCGCCTTGTTTCGCTTGGCAGTGAAGGCTTGGGGACGGGCAGAGGGGCCCTGTCAAGTTTGTCATTGTTTTTCTAAACGGGGAGCAGCGACGCGTGACGTCCGCTCTCCATAATCATCAGCAGACAATTTGTTGCGCAACCGTAGCGTCGTGACATGCCCAAAGAGTTTGTTATTCAGTCGTCGACGGCCTTTACTTTCTCGACTTCCATATAAATAATCCTCACTTGACCGTTTACTAAAACTTTATCAGTCTTTGTTACGTTACGTGCCCGCCTAAAGAGAGTCTGTTTCTTGGCAGTCGTAATCAAATTACACTAAGTAACTTATTTGCACAGCTTATCGTTGTGTACTTTAAATCTACGTTAGTCTAAACAAAAAGCGTGTTGGTGTAAGACATTAACCGCACATAACACATTTACATTTCAACAAGCGCAAAAACACGGGTGAAATTCAAATACTTGGCAAAAAGCACAACAAAAATAGCGAGAGGTTTTATTAAGTAATCAACCTTGAGGCAATACAAATTGATTGGTATAAAGTGAGTTCAATAGCTGTACGATAGTTTACCAATAGGTGCGTCCGTCCATGTGTTATAAAACTAACAATATGTACACCTAAGTATTGAAAGACGACTTTGTGTTGTGACCTCGTGGCATTTGGTCGCATGGTCGCCGTCGAATTTCTATTGACAATCGACGTATGTAAATACATGTCTATGTATGTAATGAATTGATTCGTAACACTTTCTAAGTATAGATTGGTTATATAAGAGGTTTTATTCATTTATGATTTCCCTTTACTCTAAAATAGTAGTGGCATGTGATTTTATTATAGAATTCGTTTTATGATTAGAAATAAGAATTATGGTATCCAAAGAAAAAAATAATTGTGGCAAACTGATGACCTCCCATCCTTCGAGGTTTATTTTTGTAGAAGATCTTACAAAATAAACAAAATTATGTATTACTCAGGTAAAACGCAGATAATAAAATAACTTCTTGACATCATTATGATATGACTAAGTAACAACAGATTATAATAATGTTATGCTAATTCCAAGAATAATGATGATAGCCTACTCATAAAGTACTTGCCTACGACAATATTCATGAGAAACTAAAAATTATTATAATACAATGTAGGTAGAATACTTATTTGAAATTAAAAACATTTACTTACAATGTTAAAACCGCATATATACCTAACAAGAATAATATGTATAAACGTTAGGTACAATACAGTAATTCGAAGCAGGTTATTGTGTGTAAATAAATGAGTTTCCTTCCTAGTACACGCAGTAGGTAAATAAATTGCAATACATGATGTAAATTATACGAAACAACAATGTTTTAATCATAAAACTTGGAGCGGAAAACTTCATTTTAATTTGAATAATTAAAATGAAAACTAGTAGGTATGTATGTTTATGGCTTGTTCATTTTAAATATTAGTTTTTCTTTTATAATATCAAATCATCATTATCTGCATTGTTTTCTCATCCTAATAAAAGTCTAAAAATCGGAGTATTAAAGTAAACCTAGTAATGTAGATGGTGTTACATTACATTATATGCTTTCTCCTGAACGAAAATCTTTAAATATACCATTTATTCCAAAAAAACCGCGATAAGTGCCCAATGATGTGGCCAGTATAATTCATTTTATATTTACTAAACCCGTTGCTTACCTACAAGTGATGATAAATAGACTAATAAATTTATAGACAATGAATCTCCAAACAGCAGTTATTTTCTAAGCGCAATCATTGTAACAAATTGATCGCGAGGCACATTGAGGTCTGATTCCACGCGTCCTCTAATATTGATCATCAATCACTTGTGTACTGTTCTCAATGTCTGCCGCTTTATTAATATAACCTAATAGGAATGGATGGGTACTTTACCGAGATAATAAATTGTGCTGAACGATGGGTTCAGTTGTATTAAAAATATTTTACTGTGGAATCTTTAAGCCTACCGACACTTGCGCGTTGGGGACTTGGTCATTTCTAACCCCAAAATGATAATAAAACATGGTCTCAAACAAAAGAAAACGCTCTTTAATCCAGACCATAGCCAGGACAAAAGACGGACATGGATAATACAACAACTACCCAGAAACCTGTGTTGTAATAATAGGTATAACTTAGTTTATTATTACACAATACCTTAGTCTCAGATTCTAATTATAATTGAATGACACAATGTTTCTAAGGAAGGCTCACATTATAAAGCTGACATCAACTAAATGAAAAACAACACATTGCACGTATTTTGACACGACATCAATCTTACATAAGCCGGTTTTATTTATAAACATGTTATTAACAATAATGATTCAGTCAATAATATAAGGCAGGAAAATCAATATTCGGATAAACCGGTTTAGTTAATATTTTGGCTTAAACATATAAATGAAGACGACAGATCAAAAACAGGAAAAGAAATCGAAGTGAAATAAGGTGTCTTGAGAAAGAACCGCATAAATTAATAATAATGTCATTTGTAATTACACGTTATACGGAATCAGGGTTTCCGTCGCGATTGTAGCGACGGAAACCCTGATTCCGTATAACGTTCACATTAAAGTTTCGTCACATTATTCTTGGTACAACTTTGTCTTTCGTATTTTGTCCAATGTCAAACACATCAAACGCTACTTTACTGCGCACATAACATGGCGTACAATGTCCTAGCTACACGCCCCAGGCAAATCTCTTAGCGAAAAAATAAATTCTACAAAGATATAATAATCCTACTTACGAGTATAATTAAATTAATGTTATAATGCGAAAGTGAGTTTGTTTTTTTGTTACGCTTTCACGCTAAAACGGCTGAACGAATTTGGATGAAATTTGGCACATGGGTAGACCATGACCTGGAGAAGGACATAGGATCCCGATATTTCCACGGGATCTAGACATACGCGGGTGAAACCGCGGGGTGCAGCTAGTAACTAAATAAAATTGAAAAACACGTCTGTGCCTTTTATCAAATTGAACAATTATAATAGAAATTAAAAGGTAATTAAAAAACCCGGGCTTGTCTGTTGTGGCTGGAAATCTGTAATAGAATCGGGGCATTACTAAAGAAAATTTACGAGATTTTTTCCTTTGGGAACCTGGCGGAATAGCTTTAATAGCAATTAACGCACATCCGACAACCGGGATAAAGATTACAGACCTAACGCATTAATATACCGTTCAGAATTGAAAATAATCGAGGAAATGTGGGAAAACGATAGCCCTATCATTTAATCCATGTTACTCAAATTCCACAGGAAGCTATTCGTATTTTGCAAATAACACGATATTTACTAAAATATGTGTATAACTTCAAAGTGTGTAATTGCATGCTAATGAATCAAAAAGCCAGAAGTCATTGCCTTAACAGCCGTGGGCGTTCATAACTCATGCCTAATTAAATGTCGAGGTTCTTGACTCGATAGCTATAATACCATGCGCGGGAGAGCCACTTGAGCAGAGTTTCGTGTACAAAATAACTCGTATTGACAGACCTCGAATGGTGTTCGACGGACGGCCCACGCCCGACACTGGCTACCATTATTCATATTGTTATGTCGACATTTCGTGATGGTCGGCATCAGTCGTTCATCTCCGTGCATCGCCGACGCCTATCTACATCTAGACTCGACACCTAGCGCGTCAAAAGGCCGTTGGCCCGCTTTACACGGCGTGGGTCGCGCATTATGTGCATGCCACATCACAGAGGATACAGTTACGTGTAACTAACGTTTCCTATAGACCCACATTGTTTTCGTATCGCGTGTTTTAATTATCTAATTACGCAAGTGCAACGTCTCGTCACGAATATCTATTTGCGCCGCCCGCCGACGCTCACTTGCCAAAAGCTATTAATTACGACCGAAGAATAGAATATCTCGCCGGCTAATCCCCCGGAGACGGTTACGGTTACCGACAACGTTGATTAATGCCCGCAGCGTTCGTTTAACTCTTCTTTGTATACGTTCATCGGTTGTGTAAACGCGAATAACCTTCTTTCGGGTTGCTCGGACGTAAATAGGCTCGCATCCGCCGTACAAATAAATAAATTATACGCATTGATCTGGCACAGACGCGCTCCGTTTGAAACCTTGACGCCGTATCCGTGTGAATATTAGACCAGATTTAGTCGATGAAGCAATAAAGGAAAGTGGCCGTTGTTAGATTGCCACGCTAATCGATATCGGTGCCAAATAGTGTGCGGTTTTCACTGGCATGGCAACTAGAAGTTAAGACGGCGTTCTAAGCGAGAACAATAGAGAATGGAGATGAGGCTCTCGTCGTGTAGTTACGTCGGTTCTCGCTGACATTGTGTCAAGCGATAGCGGGCGTGCGAAGAATTCCAGTGGAAACAACTTTACTGTTGGTTTCCTCGAAGCCGACACGCGTGACGAACCGAGAACCGGTTACACGACACCGCGCAGAAACAATGCATTAGCAATGCTTTTCATTAATTTTAGACCCGCTCGCCATTTTATTTATAAAAACTTGCAGAAAATACTGAGAATTGCGACATTATAAGTGTACGCGTGAGCACGAATATTGACGAGTAGAACGAAAGTTTACACTTACGTTAAAACGAATCTTATTAATAGCCATGAAACTAGTTCAGAGCGTGTTGCAATAACATCACACCTCGTGTAAGTACACTTTCAAAAGGTGCATCCTGCGGCTAAAGCTTATTCCCCTACAAACGGGTTCGAAGCTGAGAAAGCAATCCAACTCGATCTACATGAAAACTGTGAAAACTACGTGAACACACGCGACCTATATTCTCGTAAGTAACGTTCGAATTCGAAATGTAACAAAATTCATGCGGTACTCAACTAATATTTAAATCCACTGCAACGTATCGTATAATCGTAGGATTAAAATAGGTCACCCGGGAGGCAAATAAAACGAGAGCTATTGAGCAAGTGCGGCGGCGAACACGCTACATCCGCGTATATTTCATTGGCTGTTAATTCAAACAGCAAATATCACGTAAAATATGGCCGCAAATATATTCATTCCACGCTGTTTAATCATTTACATATTTTACGACCATTCCTAAGTATAACCTGACCGTTCTGTAATTTAAAATTTTATCATAAAATGGCCATCTGCTGTATAAAATAGGTAGCATGACCTCCTAAAGACAACCTGAAGAGTATTTGAAGGTGAGCAAGCGAACATAATCGAAAATATAAAACGTCTTTGTTATCGTAGAATGCCGTCTAGACGGGAGCGTGACAAATGGAATAATTAACCTAAACTGTAGCAAAAAGAACAAGTTTCATTTTAAAACTAGTAGAAGTTGAATAAAATTTCTTACTATTTAACGAAAACAAAAGTTGCAAAAGTAAGGAGCTATGTCAGTGACAATTGTTTAAATAGTGTTGTGCAATGTATCATCGTGTTGTCGATAGTCGTCAGGGTAACCAAACAAGGTTAATAGATTACAGACGATGTAAATTCAACGTGCCCCGCGTGACTATAAATACCTCTCAATGCAAATAGCGATCGGATTTACCTGTTTGTATCTTGATAAATGACTTATCTACATATTTATTATATACATATACAATGGAAAATATGTTTCGTTGAGAATAAACGGCTGCCATAACATGGACGGTAATTAAAATTGACGTTTTATGTTCAAAGAGATCAGTGAAACATAAAAATACATCAACTATTAATTTTGTGCGTATACGTGTCACAGTAGATTATGGATATGATGAAGTAGTATGTAATTAATTATTCGCAATATAGGATTTCGCTGACCACAGACCGCGTTCGTTGGCGGTCTGATATAAATTATACGAACATAAAAGACAGATGAACGGGAATAAAATGAGATGTCGTATAGTGAAAAGTTTACGAGGGGCGCGCGAGCCGCCGTCTACGCACACCAGTTGGCGTGGGTTCAATTCCTGTTTGAAGTATTTTAGGAGCCACGCACGCCGTTCACGGTGCGCTGCCGGCCTGTTTACAAATACTAGCGCAGACTCGATTCAATTCCCCGAGATTTTGTAAACATTGTGCCAAAAGAGATTGGCTGGCGCGTTTGTTTGGTATACCTACCCCGCAGTAATATTTTCATGCTGTTTCTGTCGATTTATAGAGCCGTTTGCATTAAGCAAACATTCTTAGCATACTGTTAAACAATTACTGCCGTTTAGATGAATAAATATTAAATAGTGCTCAATGTTCACATTAAGCAAATATTTTCCTTCCTCAACATTACTTACGGTGCGGTGGCCTACAAGTGTTCTACATTGGTTATCTTATTTAACTATAATGCCGAGCAAATAACACATTACTTCGTGTTTATTTGTTGGACTAAATAATTATTAAATACCTCTTGTGTTTCACTATCGACGAAGGTCAGTTTCGACAGCGGTCGAATTGCATTACTGTTATGATGTAAAGCCAAGTCCGGTGTCAGCATAAATACTCCTTTTAAAACTCAAGCGAAGTATAAATAATTGATGAATGAGTCGGCCGTCCGGTTCGTTGTCGCGGAAGAAGAAATCGAGCGAAACGACTGCCCCGGTATCGATAAACCGACCGGTTACAAGCACATCACTATATTCGTGGGAGAGAAGTACTAAATAAAGCGGCATAAAGAAGCCAAATTCACACACAACTGATTTATTTTCGTAGAATAAAGGAAAAAATAAATTATACGGTATCGTATTCGACAATGAAACGGCAAAAACATGGAAAATTCCCTTCTACCTGCTCTAAGGCTCTTTAGTGAGATCAAAAAGCTCTTAACAGGTTCTCGGAATGAAATTCCAAGGAAGACATTTCATTCCATCGACTCAATTCAGAGTATTGGCTAACGAATTTAGATGAGGTATTTTTGATTGATAAATTCGTGGTTATTTCGAACGAGCAAGTTGAAAAGAAATCCTTTCTTCTTCGGATTCTAAACGCTAAGCATCACGAGTATTAATTGCGTCCTATTAAAATGCTCGCAGCCTCGTAACAAAAAACGATGGGATTAAATGGCTCCAATGGTCATGTTTATTCATATACCTGCCGAATTCATAGCTGAGAAAAAAAAGAATGCACGAAACGAGCAAAAAAGAGACTGAGACCACAATACAAGTTTTACTAGTTCCTTTATAGCTTCGGCAAACACGTTTCACGGGGAACGCACGATTTGGTCCGTCGCCGTCGGTCGCGCGACTTGCCTGGCTATAATTGAGAGTAACCGCCCACGCCGACAACTTAAAATGTAATGTACATAACTTCTTTAGAGTTGGAATTCGTTTGAACAAGTTTCGCACATTATGCATCTAAATATAGCAGTGAAACAAAAAGTCTCGAATCTCGTAAATATTTCGACATTTTTGCCTCGAGCGAGAGGTTATTTTGCGTTTATTGAGTTGGCTCTTGATTGCTCCGCTAAACGATTACTGGAGCATTGAACTTGGTAGTTTAGATTCTTTTATATTTCTTACATTATTTATAGCGAATGATATTCGTTTAATATTATAATATAAACTTAATATCTATGATTGCTAATTTGCTACCTATTTACTGGTAATAAAAAAGCAGTCAACATTTTATTTTGCCGGAATTCTGATCAATGGCCCAACAACACAACTCAAGACAACAAGGTTCGAGTGTTTCACACAAAGAACAAAAACATATTCAGGATCCAGTACTTCTACATGACTAAAACCAAATGAAAATATCAAACGACGGCAATGTTCACAATATTTTTTGTTGAAAGACAAAATAATAATGTCACCTAATAATAGAAGTATATTAGTGTGTCACTTAACATAATAACAGACAGCTGTTTGTCCGTCAGTAACAACCTTGGAACCTGTCTACATCTACCGGGTGATCAACCCTCGGTAAGAACCACGGGGCGTAACATGTGGTCGATCAACGCGAAGTATATTTATAGCAAGTCACTGCATATTTAATAGTCGTTATATTTTTACGTCTATAACATGGACGCATAACTCATTAGCATTACGCAAGTCATGAAAATTGAAAATGAAGAAATCATAAAAAAGTTATAAAACTTGCTCAAGTAACGCTGAAAGAGGTATACCGAGTTTCGTTTCAACAAAAACAGTGAAGAAACCGGCAGCCTTAAAAACTCGACTAGCTATTCTTAACTCAAAAACACCAGCAACAAGTGAATTTCGAAATAACTAAGAAACAGGTCAGAAACAGATGTAATACAACGACAAAAAGGGGTCAGTGACTGCACAGTGGGGTGTTGAGGGGCGAAGGCTCGGGGTGGGGGCGGAGGACCCGTAATAATACATTTGAAAAAAGAACCCCAAACATCTGCCACACATGTGCGTTCGTTTCATAGTGGAATAATGCAAGTGGTGCGAGCAACCACCGCGCACCGATACGGTCGAGCCTTTTTGTGCAGTAGCTTTTTGTAGTCTTCACGCTTTGTGCTCGCGAGCTTTCAAACGGACAAAGCTTTTTTATTAGAAAGGAAATCAATACGTTCGTGACGTTTGTGATGAGAATTTGAACGTATGAGTTCGAAAATTATAGTTACTTTCATTCGGTCTGCTTTCGAATCGTTAAAAAATTTGCGACCACATGTTGTGATAATGAGTTACATTTAGAATTTGTATGATCACCAGTCGTCCAGATGACGTAACAAAAATACATCGTAGTCGATGCGCGTAATTAGCAAGTTGGCGCTGAATACCTCGCTAGTGGATCGATGCATTTCTCAGAAGATCGACACATATTGGACCGAAGCCAGATTTGCGGTGAGGTGGGAGGAGAAAAGTGGCACTTGAATATACACAGATTGAGTTACAACGGTTATGACGAAGATGAATCATATTAAAAGACTTTGGCAGCTGTTACGTAAATCGCAAACAGATCTATTAACAAAGCAACTGAGCAAAGTGTATTTAAAACAAATATTGTCCTATCCAGATAGTCAGTAAACTAATTAAATTCTACAAACAAAATTGATCCAGATAGCCTCACGAACGAAATTAAGTCAGCCTGCCCAGGCCTAAGGCCAGATAAACGAAAACTATCAGACACGAATTTATAATCAGAAATTCGATCGGACAGATTTATTGAACAAGAAGAGAATAAATCATTAGTGTTTACTGATTTGTAAACAAAACTGTGGTCTGTATTGAATAAGAAATACGACCTTAATTCTCTTGACGTAGCCGTGCTCAGAAACTGTGACTCAATAACAAAAAGTGGTGGTAAAAAAGAAATTGTATAAACTAATTTCTTCATAGGAATGACAGTTTGTTTTGTTGAATACAATAAGACATGAATGCCAGCAGGTATTGCTTAAGTCAGAGAAGCAAAGATCGTGACTCCTGGCCTTTGACTGCGTGTGCCCTGGGGCAACGAGGGCGCGAAGAACTTGTCTGTTCACGACCGTTCTTGTAATCTGCCTTCCAGCTGTATCATGTTAGAATCGGGCATAGAATATATATATTTTACGAACAGTTTTCTGATATTTACCGATTTTTTACTGCACAAAAATGAACAGGAAATATTAATAAAATAAAAGTTTATAGCTCCAATTACAAAGCTGAAGTATAAACTACAAATCAATAAATGTGGTAATTTAATAAAAGAGAAAAACGCAAATGGACGCCAAGAACAGTTTCAATTAAATAAAGATTAACAAATATTTGTGGCGCACATATTATTTCACAACGTGTAACATTATCATCATCGTGATTCCGCAGTTAATAAAATTCAAAATGGATGTCGTAATCGTAATCGGCGTCTGCGCAGCCGGCAGCTGCTTGGGGGGAGGGCGGCGAGGTAAATCCCGTTAGGAGAAAGTAGCTGCCTACACTCTGGCGCACGGATCGTGACGAGCACTGGACCGACCGCCTCCGACTACGAGATACATTCAATTCGATTTTATCGTGACCAACCTAATACGGACCGTTTATGTCGCGAACAATACACAAATGACGGGTTATTTTTACATCACGACTTCCACATTCAGGCCCAAAAAAGCTTTTGATGCTTATCATGAATCATGATATTCTTCATTTATTCATTCTTCATGAAAAGGCCTTTAAAAAAAAATGGACACAAATATCAGCTTATGTTGATAGTGGCGGAAATTACTTTCTCTTTTGTCGTAAAGGGAACAAAGAATTGAAAAATCACTAGACTGTGACTTGGCAAAAAACACGTCAATCATCTCCCATTGTTGCAGGATTTGCTCAAAAGTGCTCGTTGAATTTTGGCTTGAATGTCGCTGATTGAAGTCACACACAGTTCACAGTCACTCAATATTTACCTGCCATTTTAAGTTCGTACCGATAAGAACGTATGTGTGAATATGAACATTATCGTGCTTTTCTATTTCATCTCAACACAATTCCATACGAGTTTTTGCTCCAATACTGCAACTAGTTTTCATCAAGAACATGGAACACCTTGATATAATGTAGGCCTGTAATAAAGTAGCTTTAACGAGCTCCGGTTTAACTGCCACTTCTGTTCAGTTAAAAATGATATATCATTAAAGCTGAATAAACGCCAATGAAGCTCACGGTTTCATTATCGGGAACGACGGTAGGAAGGCACGTTGGTCGATGCAACATTGAGGCGTGGCAGAGTTCTCAGCAATTATTGCGCAAGCGGTAAAATAAAATCATGGCGGTGATAAATAAATGTTTCATAACTACACGACTCGACACTAGACGGTGACGGGTATCGGAACTCGTCCCACCGGTTGTCGTGCAGGTGGCGCGGGCGTCGCGCTGACACTTGCCTCCCGCGACCCTGACAACTGCATTGCTCATTGCTGCACCGCATGACGGAGCAATTACGTTAAAATCTCAAGTATGCCACGCCACGCCGCGAATCAGTGGAAAATTTGGTCAAGCGTCCGATTTAAAGGCCACATCAATTATTGCCAATAATTATCTGGTAGATATTTATTGAAAGTTTTATAATTATGATGTGGCCAGTTATTGCAATTTTGACGCTGTTGTTGTAGTGAGTTTACTGCTTTCGTGAAGTAATTATTAAGTTTCTTTATGCATTGCTTGAAAAAGTAGGTGCATTATCAAGGTTATTCTATTGCAGCTCGGACATCAGTAATTTCTTGCTCATTAACGATGGTATATGAATCGAAACACCAATTACTCCACAACAAGTGAAAGGATAAGTAAGGTTTACTCGATTCACCTTCCAGGAAGCAATAAAACAATCATTATGTCGTAAATTGTCTATGCAATGGTTACCAGTAGGTACGTCGTATGAATACACCTATGGAGTGAGTTCATGTTTTCCCCTTGTCTCGTTTAATATTCAATTTGAATCACAACGAGGCATTATCATACAATCATTATTCAGTAACAACTTCTCACATGCTCGATATCATATACCTTGTTCTTTTGTTTCGATTGTCTATTCATGTATTACCTGTGTGTTTACCACGATAGTTCTCGTACAATATTTTCCCCATGAACAAATGACAATCGGATGTTCCGTGATCACGTGTAATAAATTAACTTTGTATTCTGCTGCTACATTTCTCTCTATCATTTACTTTGAACGTTTCATTTCTTTAAAAAGTGGTTGTGTCTGTTGAATTCATATTAACATAGTGGTTCGTTTCAAGTATTGTTAACTGGTTAATTTGCGAGGTGCTATGTGAATGCGCGCGGTTCAAGCGTGAGTCGAAGTCCGGAGTGCGATAGAAAGTCGTGCAAAATTGCATGTTATGCACAACCGGTCGGTGCTCGGGCAATGTGCTGGAAACTCCATCACCCGCCACGCTATAAACACGCATGCGGGCGAATTAATTTAAATGACGTCATTACACACTACATTTTGAGCTCTCATTAACTGTAGCCGCGCTGAAATTATTCGCGAATAAAATGTATGTTTAATCGTTAAAACTGCCATGAAATCGTTAAGAGTTAAATTTTAATTCAGTGACAGCGAGCTTATCTTTAGTAAAAATGAAACACATAATCGGCTTATATCTGCATGCGGGCTTGTTAATTGGACCCGTTTCAATAAGGGCAACAAATATGGCGGATCGTTACGTTATGCAAAAGCGTATCATTTGTGTGTATAATGTCAAAAGAGAAATTTATCTTTTTATGGTAATGAGCTGGTTACTACTGGTAACTACCCTTGTGGCCACATTTGAATTTCAATGGGAAATAAATTTATGCACGTAAAAAAGAATCTAGACAAAAAATAAAAAAAACCCTCTCGGACGTTGGATATAAGTTTATAGAGGCATTAGTTGTATCCACCTTTATCGTACCTACACAATAAACTTAATTTACAACTCTCAAATGCCAACAGCAAAACAAAACAACGCATTGTTCTTACAAAAAGATAAGATGAAAAAAAAAAACTCAAGGGCATTGCATTCCTATCTAAAGGCACCCCATCAGTCAAACAGGTAACTCAAGAATAACAGTAACGGTTCAAAAGGAGATCCCGAATCTATTCAACGACATAATAGTCGACCCCCAGACCCTCGTCCCGGTCGATCCTAACAAAAGGGACAGGTTCGCTTTACAAATCTCACATACATTACCTTTATTATTATTCCCTCCATCATTATATTACAATAATAATAAAAGATTACCTTGTGAGTCTGAACTTTAGAACCGGTTTGGTTACGAGCGGTGTTATGAAACTCATTTAATAATTCTGTCGGTCGAATTAGCTGTGGCTTGATACTTTCACCAGCGACTTTCTTACTCGTGCATACTGCACGAAATACTCGTTTGACTTGTTCGACTGTTCGTTTGACCTCCTCTGGCTCTAGTATTGTTCTGTACTGTTCATATCTCCGAATATCTCTTTGTACGCTGTCAATCTAAATGCGCGATCAATTGTGCGCCTGTCAATGTCAATGGTACGGCAGATACTTTCATAGAGATAGAATACTTCGAAATAATTTACGTCGCTTTTTATAACCTTAGTTCACGCCTCAGTTGTGATGTGCAGATGCAGTGGAAGATTTATACATTGATACAAAGTTACGAACGTTATGACGATTTGGTTTCAACGTAAGCCTTTGATGGAGTGAACCATTCTTAGAAGGTAGTTGAAAGGTTTACTAAAAAGGGCTAAAGGTTTAAAAAGGTTTACTAAACCTAATAAAAATGTATATCAATGATCTCAATAGACATAGCTGTCTTGCTTTGAATATTCAAGCGGTGCAGTGGCGTAACTTCCGTTGAATATTTGCCAATTCTGAACCTGCTGTTGTTTAAATGGAACGCTATATGTATATGAAACAATCCACAGTTACTATCATCTGTCATTACGTTACAAATTGAACAGTTAACAAACAATTAAAGTCTGTTGTCTGTGACATTCTACATAACATCGTGTGATCGCTAATTATATAGGTATCACCGATACAGTTCTGTGCGTCATCAAATAACCGAGGTATCACATGGTATGATCGCGTTCCTCCAATTAATTAGGTACAAGTTCTTGAATAAACGTATCCGTCGGACGCACTGACGCGCCTACACACGCAGGTGTTCATAAATAATAAATAAAGAGTTTGATTATACACACGCGGTTATAATAACTTGTAATCATTCTCAATGTACCAAGTTAAATAACGGCCAACAAAAAAACCGAGAGGCCAGCGCTTGGCACTACCACAAATTGATCCGGCCCGAGCGCGCTATGAATATTCATTTAATTATACATACATCTGTATACCAGATTCAAGATGACGCACACCTACTTAACCGGAGCTCTTACTGGTTTAGTATCGTATTGATTCTTATTTATAGCACAGGTCGATAAAGTAACAACACGATTTCGTGGAATCAGTGACGCCGACTCTATACTCTAAATTGAATAGGTATTTTATATGATCCCTAACTCGAATTAAACAATAAATTTTCTGGTTCCAATACAAGACAAGAATTCATAATTGAATACTGCGCAGTGGGCCATAAACACGTTCTGTAGGCGTTTAATAATCTCAATGAAAATACGTGATATTATTGTTACCAGGTACGAATAAGCGAGAAATAAGGCTCCGACAGTTAAGGCCGGCTCTCAAATATAACAAACAAAAGTTTCAGCTCGGTTTCGAGTGACCCCGTGTGCCCGTGTGCATGTACCTACTTTATTACGTTCGAGCTCGAAAAGGTGCGGCAAACGTGGTGAAAAGAAAATAAAGTTATAGCGGCGAGGGTGGCACCTCGTGTGTGGCCTTTAACTGCCGTAGGGAGAACGGAACGTGTTGGTTTAACCCACTCCAAACGAGCCCAGTCGACAAATAAAACATCCAACCGGAGATGGCTCTGTATACGAACATGAATTCAATGATACATGAATATCATAAATAACAATTAGCCACGTACCGTTGCACAAAATAGTATACAGTGTAAACCTATTTACCATAAATGAAACGGACGCACGTATAAAGAATTATGTAGAAACGTCTATCGAGAACGATGTGACCCCGTTACTTGGATGCCGAATTGAAATTCAGATTGTGAAATGATAATAACAAATGTATTTGTCGTCCGCTGTGACCTCTGCCTTTAAAAACTCGTGTTGTGGAGCATAAATACTCCATACATACGCAGATGAGGGCTGGACAAACAAAGATACCGATTTGAATGTGAAATTAAGGATGGTGATCTCAATTTTTCAACGTAAACACGTTTATGATACTCGTGAAGGTGGCGGCAGACCGAGAGGCAATAAAAATAAAGTCCTTAATGGGTTACAAACTTGATTACAAGATTCTCGTTTTATTTTAAGAAAATAAATTATTACTCCAATATAAAGTTTCAAATCTGTATAATCCGGTTTTTCGTCAACTGGATATCATAATATACAGAGATTATTTAAAGAGGTACATCGATCTCATGTTTTGCTGTCGCCTTAATATTAATTTGTGCTTTTCTTCACTAAAGCGGGGTTTACACGGGTGACTAAAGCCGCACGATTATTGCCGCGCGGCGTAAATCGACCGTCTAAATGGCAATTCGGGTAGGTCGCAAGTGTCTAAAGCTAAAGCGGCTTCGTGAGGCAATTTGTGAAGCGACTAGCCGCACGGCGAAATTCGACCCGTGTAAACCCACCTTAAGATTCAATTTTAAACTTATCGTCTGGCTTGTCTAAATAGATATTCACTTCCATCAATGTCAGATTTAACGAATAGACTTTACTTATGAAAGTCATCTATCTTGACATCAGGTGGTTTATCTCGGGAACCCACAGATTCCATTATATCCAGTAGGCTATTTTCAATTTCATGTTTTATATTTTTAACAGCAAGTATATCATCAGCCTAAAATAAACTTTTAAATTAAAAAACAACAGTTGCGTTATGGAGGCTGAGGTACGGTTATTTGGTATTAAAATCAGGCGAACGCTGTGATCGATATGAAGCACTGAATACATGTTTATATGAATAGTGATCGAAAAATGTGAACATTGTTTTTTACCTTTTTTGTTAATTTCGCTGGATTCACGTTCTGGTGATGAACCTGAAACAAAAAATACAACATATGAATAAATGCTATGTATGGCTTTTTGTGTGCTTGTAATTAAATATATGGGTTTTTTTGTTTCCTACGTGCCATAAACTATAACAGTTGGTATTATAAAAATATATATATTAGGTTGTTTGTAAAAACATCTGAACTCTCAGAAACGGACAAACAGTTTTTTATCGTCAGTGTCGATTTGTTATATGAGAACAAAAATCCCAGAATAATTTAATAGTGAATCTATAAATAAAAATGAGGAAAACATGTTCTAATATCAAAACAGGTTATTTTTATGATACGAATTTCAAACATTCGATACCTATAAAAAATTAACATACAGAAACACGAAATTGAGTCTTGAAACTCTATGAATTATACTGTTATAGAGTTTCACGGAATTATTAAAACGAAATACAAAGTTACGACACCCTCAGCCGTTGACGACAGTTTACGAGCACTTCGTGTTAATTAGATAAACTTACATTAAATTTATTCCTCGAGATATTAACTTTGTATTGCCGCCAAAACGGAACCTTTTTCGATTCAAAGGTCAATTATTACCCACTGAATATTTATAACGCTGTCAAGAATGGCAGACAAAGACCGGTTACGATAACCCGTTTCGGTGAGTAAAAGGTATGCGAAACAACCTTCTTTTTTTGTCAAGTATATTTAAAAAAATGGAGTGGTCTGTTATTTATAAGTAAGTTTATTATAGCCAATTTGATATTTAAATATGGCCGTGTCCATGCAAAGTTTACAATGCTGAATAATTTTGTCGAGTAAATAACATAATGAGTTACCGATTTGGAGCATTCAGAATGGCGTGGAACAGTAGAAAGGGAATGGTAATTTCTTGAAATGTTTAACTTTAAATCGATTGAATATGTTCACGTCAACGATATCTGCAGACTGCAGTAGCGATTATCTGCAGTTTCAGAAATAATTAATGGCGAGGTAATGCGGAGAACGGCTGGTCAAATCAGACGAGGGTGGTTGTATGCGGCAGGTGGGCGTGTGGCAGTCTCTCGTGTTTCTGTTCGCCCGCATGGCCGTCACATGCAGCTGCCGGTTCAGTAACCCGCGGACTCATATGCGGCTCGACGTGGCCACGCCTAATGGATTTGTGATACGATTTTCTTTTACATCCTTTATTGGTTGGCACTTTCGAATCTCTGGGTGGTCACTGTGGTCAGCGCTTCTTGAGGTCACTTTATGTTAAAATATCTCTAATTCATGCACGTTTGTAATTTTATGTAAAATCGCTGTCATAACACGAGCATTAAGTTCTCTTGCAAGTATTAAATGATGCATGATGTTCATAAGATCCGTAACTTCGAAATCAACGCTCACATCATGCAAATGTTTTACATAATGTTTTCTTTTTAAATACAATAGACGCTGATATATTTAGTAACCTATTCCGCTTGACTATTCTTCAAGAGTCATAAAAACCCTGTAAGAAATCGACACGTGTTTCACCTCTCAACGACGCAGAGACTCTCTGCGTCCAGCGCTCGGTGTGGTAACACGTCGCGTTCTGGTTTGCAATTGGTCAATCGTCATCCTGAAGATGCCTCGTTGAGAGGTGAAACACGTGTCGATAAGAAATCGACACGTGTTTCGACAGGGTTTTTGTGACTCTTGAAGAATAGTCAAGCGGAATAGGTTACTAAATATATCTGCGTCTATTGTATTTTATAATGGATTTCCGCAAAGTCACGCCTGAATCAATTAACTATCTTAAGTTTTCTTTTTGTAAACAAAACGACAAATCAAGAAAGTGGACCACTTATTCTGCAATCAATTCATAAAAAAGACCTTCCATCCATAATTGTGGTGTAGGTGTATAAGAAACAGCTGAGTTTAAATGCTTGTATGACTCGTCTCGTCTGACATTTTATCGGAACCTGTTTTTAAGTTATGCAATAGAAAACATTATCCAGTTAATGGCATGCCGGCGCGACTGGCTGTTTAGCATAATCACCTGTCAATTGTCGTGAAATACATGAGGTGCGCTGTAATTACATAGATTTAGGAGGTTTTTGTCTTACGTTGGACTTTAATGGTATTGCGTAGAATGTATTATTATTAATAAATAAACCTTCATCGTATATGTTCACAGCTGGATCTACTTTATCGTTATTGTCTCTAGAAATTACACCGGTAACTATATGCTGGTAACATTTTTAATTTCAGTAACGAGAATTTATTCCATGTAGTTAATTTAATAGTTCATTAAGCATTTCATTTAAGTGGGAGGTTTAAGAATATTAAAATGCTAAGCGAACCACTCTGCGGGTTAGTCCGAAAGGGATACCGGGACCTTGGCAACAGGCAACTGAAGGAACACGGGTGGGTTTTAGTCAGTAAAAGTCTGGCACGCCCTTCCGCTCCACCCAGAGCGGGAGAAGTCATAGGATGATTTCCCACCCTCAAAAAAAAAAAAAAAAAAAAAAAAAAAGCGAACCACTCTACTAATTTCAGCCAAGGCCGAGTTGCACAGGTGGCTTGTAAACTAGATTTAAGTAAATGAATTAATCATAGTTAGCCGACGTAAAATGTCTTTAGGCGAGACAAATTGTGATTGGTGGGTCCTATCGTGTCGGATCTGTTCAGCCAATCGCTACTACGTAAACCAGTTTAGGGTTAAATGGTAATCCGTTCACAGGGTTAATCTACAACTTTACATTGTTGAAACTAGTTAGTACGTGACTTTATTTGACAAATGAACAAGGATAGAGTTAGTCGAGTTATTAGTAGTTTGCTCAGTTAAACATATTCTAAAGTTAAAAAAATGTTATATCACGGATATAATAATCAAACAGAAGTTTAATTTAAACTGTTTAGAAAAAATAATGACTTCGCGTAGCAACAATTTAATCTTTTCATTCGTATTATAACAGAAGGCCAGACTTCAGTATAATTTTCTAAAGCCTTATTCTTGAGAATGAGTAGCTATTTATTTTAATAGTGTCTACTTTTTATACGCATATCTTCAGAGTCCGAATAACCGCGTCTTGGCGTCTTAACAAAAAACGGCAACTTTGTGCCGAAATTAATTCGCTAAGGCAGACAATGCACTGGGTAGACAGACTGCGGCCGATAATGTCTAAAATTGCAGCTTTTAAAAGTAATACTGTCAAGCCGTAGCCAACCCGCGTAGCAGCTACGGCTACGGCCACTACCAGTGGCGTAGCAGTTAAGATTTTTAGGTAAAACATTAAATCTACGACACGGGAACATACGGCCCATGTTCCCGTGTCGTAGATGAGATGTCGTAGACCGTAGCGACTTGCTGCGCTACGATTCCTAGAAATGAGTTACGCGACCAAAAAGGTTATAATTATTTGTGTAGTCATAAGAATTAGTTTAACCGCCTGCCTGCATCAGTTTTTCAACCTAGTGTGTCATTAGCTTAACATCGGTCTAACAACACGTGAGAGGTTGCGAGGCTAAAATCTAATCATTATTTGAGCCGCACGCACGGGTTAATGGTAATGGCAGCCGGCATACCCGGGGGAGCAAAAAACATGCCGTTTTCCCCTTTAGGGCACCGCACCACAGCCTTTCTTGATCGGCATGCCGACCGACAAGTCTGCAACTGGTCTGGACGTGAGAAATGGGGACTCGACTGCGTTCATTGCCCGATATACCCCGTGCTTGATACTACGGCCCGCCATTACAGGCCAATTTGATCGACCGAAACGAGCGAATTAATCTGTAATGTTTAGAGGTCGAGCCGTTCATAAATTATTGCTGAGAAGGCGAGTTTATTCGAGTTTAATGTTTGTAAATTATGTGTGTATGCTGTGTTAACTATTTTAAATAGCTTCAGTTTAACACCATTACTAAGAAACGACATAATTACTATGTCTCAGCTGAACTAGAAAGTTGTGATTCATCGTTTCTGGCATAAAAACGAATAAAAACCTGTTTAAACTATATAAACTACGACAGAATGCTTTAATTTATCCGCAACCAATTTTAAAATAAATTCCATCGGATTAAACAACTTATCTGTGCAATAAACTAAGTATCATAACTCGTAAAAGCGATCGTTCAATAGAAAATAGATGGAACGTCTGATCTAATTCTAATGGCAAAAACAATTTTACCTTCATCGATCAAAACGTCACTTCTGTCAGATAATGTTTAACTTTCTAATTGAGATAAGGTGATTTAGGAACTGGTTGTGTGTCGTCTAGTTACCGGATGTCTTCTGGTCGACACCAGACTAGAGACCAGTGGACCCGACCTAAACCGGACAAAGCTCATTGAATATATTCAATACATAATTTATAGTCCACAAAATCGGGCTCACATGTCGACACATCTCACGTTACGAGCACAAACGTAATCGGACTCAGTTACTGGAATGTATGAGTATTGCTTTATAAATATTTTACATGTTACGAGAATGGTGTAATGAATCGATGTCGGGAAAAAACGAGTTTATCTCTCATCGGTGCCTTTCTCTCGACTTGTTTATACTATATCAGACTGAGTAACGTCGAACATTGAAAACACGCATACACTTGGCACACGTTCCAGCTGAAACACAAACAAATAATATGTTGGACCGGTCTGCCGCTTATATAGTCTTAAAATAGGTATGTTTTCATAAACCCGATATGAGAGTTTACGCAGAACTAGTCTCGGGAATGAGGTCAAACGAGTTGGCATGCGATCCTCTGTCGGTCCGCTGAAATATGCCAACGGTAATAAACAATTCGTTGGCATCTTAATGTTAACACCCACTGGAGAAACTTGGGAACTAAATGTTGCAAACCCGCCAATTGTTTCATAGCTAAATAAAACTTTTACTAATTAAAAGGACATAAACTTTAATGATTGTTTAGGATACTTTCAACTAATAACAGCTTAAAATCAACAGTAGAGGTCGTAAATACGTGACGTGACAGTACATTCATTACGATAACAATAGCAATTGAAATGCAATCGTGTTACGAGTAGGAGTATTATATTATCAATCGTGTCGTGTCGTTCAATGCACCGCCTTATCGTCTTTGTAATTAACTTGAATGGAATCTTGTTTATAAATCTTATTGATCACGTTGCAGTCTCGACGATGTATCTTCAAACACGTAACATTAAACTTCGGAACGAGAATAATAACGTGATTTATATAATTATTTCGGAGAAAAACGATAATTTACTTTCAAATATTGTGTTAAGAGTGAAATAAATATTTCGTAGTCACTACAATAAATAAAGTAAGTTCAATGTTATAACAATCACTAAACGTTAATTAAGAATTACAAAAAAAAAAAAAAACAATCAAAAGCAACTGGCTTTTTTTGTTATTTTTTGTTTGTTTTGTGTTGCTCAGACAAAGCTATCATGGCTCATGTTGAAAGGAGTTTTTTATTTTCCGGGTTGAAGCGAACCTTCACGGGCGGTCGGTCTAAAAAGGAAGCCATTGCAAATGCACCGCATTCATCTTTATTTTACAGAACGAAAAATGGAGCAAAAAACCTTAATCGATTGTACACACGGCTACACATCAAGCTATACAAAACCAGTTTAAGCTGATCTCGCATTGTATAGGATTTCCCTACAATGAGAGATCAGCGTAAACTGGTTTTGTATAGCTTGATGTGTAGCCGTGCGTACAGAGACCGTGTCGAGAGATTCTTCCTTCGTACAATGAATAAAAACACTTAAGTGACAACTGTTGCGTAGTGGGATGAACAAAAAATGTTGGAAACGAGGTCACTTTACATCGTCTAGTGATGTGCACGCGTCGTAAAAGTTACGATCCATTACCTTTATTGTAGGCATCGATTGTAGGCCGCCCACTCTGCCTAGACTATTTGAACTTATTTGTTCGCCGATAATAACTTGCTGGCCATGAATTCCAATAAATTTGTCCAGTAACATTTATACCATGTGTCGCAATCAAGTCGTAAATTTAACGTAGACTCGATTGCTGTTATCTGGTTAATATAATATGCAGCCATTTTAGATGTCAATAAATATTGATTCTCTGGTATGCAAATGGAACAGACATGACGATTCAAAAAATCTCAATAACAAATTAAGAATCGTTTCTTTTTATGCTTGAAAACGATTCGAATAATCGTTTAATTCTAGAGTTGTTGAATAGGGACATGAACTTTAAAATGGATTGAAATAAATCCATTGGTTTAAAAACGCAGGTAATTCAGCAAAATATACTTTGTAAAAAAAAAGTTAAGCTTTTGATGAACTGAAAGTTTTGTTATAATCTCAAAGCGGAAATGGGGCATTTAATATTGATTAACGAGAGAATGTTGG
The DNA here is from genome assembly GCA_947363905.1 of Lithophane semibrunnea. Taxonomy (NCBI): domain Eukaryota; kingdom Metazoa; phylum Arthropoda; class Insecta; order Lepidoptera; family Noctuidae; genus Lithophane; species Lithophane semibrunnea. Next base: position 12,436,267 of record OX376197.1, on the reverse strand, counting down.
CGTTTCGTGGAAGCCAACAAGTCATCGAGCTATTTGCGAGGCGAAAAGCGTCAGTATTCCGTAGCCAGTCACCCGACCTCCGCTCCGTTTGTTTGCCAACATTATGTTACGCTAACGCCTCGTGTCTATTGATCAATAAAGTGTTTACATATTGGAATGCAAACCACATTACGGGTATATACACATTTGAATATATATACGTAAGTGCATACTAGAAACGAAGATCTTCTACGTAAACGTCAATCATTACCCCACGCATGATATTGTGATCAGAGTCGTAATAAATGGCCATATCATTTCTTTAAATTAACATGTTTGTGATACTTACGTTATAATATGCTCACGTTTTCAAACTGTTGACCAGAATAGTTTAATAGCAGACGCACATTTATATCTACATATATTTTAACAAAATCGTAGAGGTCGAAAATTCTGTACATTGAAAATGTAAATTTACACGAAGTTAATTAAATCTAGAAATAGCTGAAAAAATAAACAAAACTAAAAAAAATTTTTTTTGTTTGTCTTCCTGTGTGTGGTTTTGTTGCCTCGTCACGTGAGAACGGCTTGATGAATTTAAAAAAAAACTGTTATTGTTTAGCTGCTTACCTTACTTACTTACGGGGTACCCACGTCGTGATCGCTCGTCTCATCCGAAGATTGAAATGTATCCCATTCCCAACCCGACATCTTGATTATAATAACTATTGCGCATACCAGTACATAATAAGATACATCATACAATACAATGATAGCAATGTCCTTATTCCACACTTAGGCGAACGGAGCGGCGGGCACAGCTAGTTCGTAATAATTCTGTATTATTTATGAATGTTTACATATGTATTTTCCTCTGTCATACCATGGAAGACGCACATATGTTACGTGTTTGCTAAAGGCTTTTATAAACGGCTTGTAGCTATAAACATCGGCTATAAATGGAAACAGATCAAGGTGGAGGAAATTTATTCAGTATGTATTATCTTCCCAGTTGTTGACTGAATAATCCAATCAATTTGCGTCATTGATACATTTGAATTTCATGATTCTATCGTAGGTATATGATCTATACCATTCTACCTTGCATTACGACATTTTTCGAACTAAAATTATCTTATTTGCATTGAAAAGCAAATGTCGTGAACTTGAACTGTGAACAAAAATTCATTTAGCTGAGAGTCACATAAGCAATAAAGGTCATTGAGAACCCACGCGAACTCGGTTCCCATGGCCGTCGGAAACAATACCAGAATCGCGAGACTCGAAGGCGAAGCGCATAAAGCCGAGAACAATCGGGCCAATGGAAACAAGAGAGCGATATAAATCACTAAGCATTGCGTGCATCGGCCGGCCATAGATCCTCACGTTTCAGCTCGCTTGCCCGCCGCGCCGCGCCGCGCCGCTTATAATTACCGACTACTTTCGCCAACTGAACGGCCCGCCGCCATCTTGCTATTTATATTGCAAAATGGCGGACGGCGCGCAGCACGTGTTCCTCTTTCTTTTGTTATTTAAAGAAACTGGCGCTCGTGCATTTCAAAGGCAGAATGTGCTAATAAGTTATTTGATGCATAAGAGCGGCCGAGATACTAAAATTCACTAGTTGTAACTTCATATGGATTTAGAGCTCGAGTCGCGAACAAGGTCTCTCAGAATTTACATTGAATAGGGAGCCGTTAAGTTGCGATGTGACTGGACGCAAGGAAGGTCACCTTGACCGAACGAGCGCGGCAGTTTGTCTTGCCGACTGAATAACTTGGAATTAAATTAAACTTAAATACTTCGTTCCTAAATAACATATTATTAAAGATTTTAATGAACCGACCTTATCAGTAGTCGTATACTTGTGTAAGTAAATAGGTTACGTTATAGGATAAGGTACGGAGTGCAGTCCAATTCGCACTTTGCATATAAATTAGTGCCAATTTAGTGAAGTGGAGTGAATATTTTAAAAAGAAACGACCTGCGACTATAGTAGTTTTTAAAATTTAAAGATAAATAGTTCTAGTATTACATGACACACGAAAGGAGTGCGTCATTATTTATGTAAACAAGTCTACTGAATACTAAACAAATATCGGAACAGTAACCAATGTTTACAGAGCTCTGTATAAGAACAAAGGATATTGATGAACTTGAAAAATCAACAATGTTATCAATAGAGCAATAAATATTCGATAACAAAATTGCACAACTAATACATCACACTCATAACGAATTGATAACTCTTATCTGAAGCAAGTGGGTCAGCTCTAACCATACCGATGGCAAATTACAATGTTGAATAATAATAACGTGCTACATATTGGATCTTTAGTAATAATAACTTTGTTTTCGTATAAAATACATAGCAACTCTAATCCGTTAAAGATAACGAACGTCATGTGTATAAATAGAATAAGCCAACGTATTGAACTTCAATAGGGTAACTTGTAGATTTGATGGCTTCCTGCTAGTTAGCCGATCGTGCTACAGGAAACCGAAATCGAATATAATTTCAATGCAGATCTTGCAAAGGCGTTCGCTTAGTATTCAGCGAGTTTGCGGGCCAATGGCGAGCGACTATGATCGTCCGGCGCCGCTTGAATATGTATGAGCTACGAGCCACTCGAACACTACACACGCACGGGTTTAGCCGTGACACACATCCTCGGCAAATATATAACCGATTCTTCTCACTTTACATACTTATTGAAACGTTTCGCTACATTAAACTACATTTAAAAGTTTAATAAAGCAACTATAACTTGTTGTAAATCTAAATAAGTTAAAAAATTCATTGTTTAGTTGAAGGGAAACTTCAATATCGCTATTGTAGTAATGTAATGCTTACATAAACTCACGCCTTCCTATGGGTAAGCAGAACCTATAGAAAGCCATCTGCTACGCTTCTTACATCCTCCCTAGTTATGTACTTAATCTTGTATAAAATTATATTTAACAACAATAATAATTGCTTAAATCGGAGAACACAATAGACTCAGGCTTCTTCTTCGTGACATCAGTTTTAGCTCTTGATATTGACGATAAAATCATATTATTATTACTTACCTACCCTAAGCTAGGCCATAAACAGTAATCTATTCAATAGTCGTTAATCTATTTCAGTTATTTCCGTTCACCCAGTGTCCTTTATGTGCGATAATTGCGTTGCGTTTGCGTCCAATCGAAGGCCAATGGCCTCATTTCGTGGCATCACATTTGTCAATATTTGATTAAGCGTAGTAGAATTTATGGCTCACAAAAAAGTTAAATCTGTTTATACAAAAGCAAAAATGTTCTCAGAACGACGAGCATGACATCACGTCGTGCGAGCCGAGCACAATGTGAAGAAGGGGTATTGCCTCGAAGAACAAATAATAGATAATAAAAAAAATGCAAATTCAATGACGTTTGGATGTATGACAGATAGAATATTTAACCTCGAATGTAAGATGAAAATGAAATACGTTTAATTGTATTGTCGGAAAGAAGACATCAAAGTATCCAAATTATGTGTCAATCAGCCGGCACTATATTCAGCAATTTTAATGAGTCATTAGTATTTGTAGAAAACACATGTAGTCCAGCCATTCTCAGTCTCGAGTCTCGTTACCCACATCTGTCATACTCACGGTTACGTTGTTAACACATGTTAGCTAATGGCCCCTCCCTTCCCGGCATGCCACGCTCGCTACGTGCTTATAAAAGAAACGTATGCTCGTAAAATGCTCTCGCTAAAACATCCTAAACTCCAAAATAACGACGTAAAATTAACTTCAGAATGAACATTAACGGTAACGAAGCTAATAAAGATGCGATCATCAAAACGGAGTTAGTGCAAAAATGCAATAGCGAATTGCGATGCACAATAGAAAAGAAACGAGAATGAAGCGTGCGAAGTGGTGGTGCGCGACGTGGGAAAGCGAATGGCAGCTTTGGTGCTGGCGGCCATCTTGGATTGGGCTCGTTCGGAAAACATCACGTGTCCACGCGTCCGCCTGGCAACAGCGAACAAGCGCTAAACGGAGCGGAACAATTCGTGTACACCACGTGGTTTTTTATTTGTGCAACATTCCGATTGCCGACGGCTATTGAATTTATTGATTGGTTCGCGTACTCTTTCAGTAGCTGCATTGCATTAAATAATTTGAAGGATTACAATATTTACAATTTAAAACACTTCCTTACCTATATTAATTACTTACCTAAGTAAATATTGATGAATGATGATTCTTAGTTCCAAACGTTGAAAACTTACACCGTTGTTTAAATAAAAAAAAATATATATAAGTACCTACTTATTTATATTTACAATTCTGTTCCTGGAAAGATTTCTCTGATATTGTTTCTATTTGAAAATGTTAATATTTCGCTTAAAATAAATAATACTTACTTACTTAATAGTTTTTAAGCACTTAAGTATTTTTATTTTGATATGAATCATTGATTGAGTACTTAATCAATGATTAATAGTACCTTATCAAATGAATAAAACTATTAATTATAAGGTTCATACAACTCAATTTTTCAAAGCAATTAAATATTCAAGACCAAAATACAATAATTCACTCTGCTCCCCATTCAAACAATATTTAATGGCACAAAATGCCACATTGTGCAAAGCAAGGAATATAGTATAGGTTCCTCTATTACCAAGAGGTGCACATTGATTGTGTGCACGGACGGACTACGCTTACGTGAGCGAGATGGCAACAGAGCGCTCGTTCTAGACTAGTTTGGCTATACAGCAGTTGCGACTGCCGCGCCGCGGTGACTGCTTGTCCTTTGAATTTTAAATTGCGAAAGTTCGTGTAGCGTAAAGTACGTTGCTTTGAAAATGAAGCCAGCACGGGCAGCACGGGTTCAATCACGAGGACGTTCATATTGCAGTGTCAACGGATGTTTCAATACATCTGAGTCTAAACCGGATATCTCGTATTTCAAACACCCTTCGGACGTGGAAAGGTCAGTCGACATTGATTTTTTATTATCATTAGATCATTACAGAAATACGCTGTTTAAATGAAGTTAATCCTAATTGAAATTACGCCGTGACTAGTAACGACAAAAAACAGCGTTCTGAACACAGAATATCGTGATACTGAGGAAAGAGCAGTCTTATTCCTCTCCTTCCTTCTAATTCCGTAATTTTCACATTATTGTTTGTACAGTAGGCCGCACGCCAGTGAGTGATTACACTGACTTTGAACTGGCTTAGCGTAGTACGGAGGTTCAGCGGAATAATAGGCCAGCATATACTGGTTTAGCTACAACTAAAGTGTAAAAAATTATAAACGGCGCGGCGCCCTTTAAGTACGATGTTGACGACAGACGCCCCGGCGCGGCGTCGCAGTATGAACGCCACCGAATCTAACTAAACAGCTAAGGGCCCGACACACGTACCACAACCACACTAATAATTAATGATAACATGTCTTTATTTCAGGCGGCTGAAATGGCTTGATTTGATAGGACGAGAAGAATTGACAGATAGACCCGGAAAAAATTATTGCGTTTGTGAAGATCATTTTAAAGTGCAGGATGTTTTACCGGGTACACATCGCAAAAAATTAAAAAAGAATGCGTTGCCTGCTCTTCGTTTACCGGGTCAGTCGCAGAGCCAATCTGAAGAAACAGATATGGACATGGAAATTTCCGTCAAAATTGAAGAATGTGAAAATCCACCGAATATTTTTGCTGCACCTCTGCCAGAGGCAACAAAGAATATTAAATTAGCGTCACCTCATCCAGGATGTAGCAGCAAAAAAGAAGGTGAAACTCAAAACAATAACTTAATTTTTTTGGGACAAGATACGTTTCAAAAAATGTGCAATAAATTTCTGACGAAAGACCTTGCTGACATAGTCAAAGCACAAAATAATTTAAAAAATTTAGCAGGCAAAAAAGGCCTTGATATCAACCTAATGAACTTGAATTTATACCACAGCAATCCTAAAGCCTACCGAATGCTGCAAGGTGCTTTACGTCTGCCATGTACAATTAGCTTACATAAGAATTCCATACCAATAACCACTGACATAAAAGGAAATTTTATGTCGCTGTTTACCAGTAAAGTTGACACCATGACAGATATGGACAAGAACTGCTCAGCTGTAATAAGTTATATATCTTTAAAGCCCAATTTATTCTATAGGATAGATCATGATATAATTGTTGGTTTCCGCGATATCAATGGAATTAGGTTACCAGATACAGCAGAAAAAGCTTACGTTATGATGGTGCGCGGAATATATGGTAATTGGAAACAACCTGTTGGATACGCACTGCTATCTAGAGATGAAAATTGGATTGAGTTTAATGAATGGATTGACGGATTATTAGAACAGCTATTTAAAATCGGACTTAACGTTCGAACTTTGGTCTCCGACACAGGAAGCGAGTTTATTAACGCAGCGAAAAATAGATCTGTCACTATTGAGAAACCGTATTTCTTTATCAACGATAGAAAAATATACTACATATTTGATGCTCCTCATCTTATTAAATTAGTTCGCAACATTTTCATGCAACATGATTTTCTCTTTCAAGATCGTCGAGCTAAATATGAAGACGTTCGTAGTTTTTATGAAAAGGATAAAAAAAAAAAAATCAAACTTGCGCCCAAATTAACAAAGAATCATATTCATCCCACTAATTTCGAGAAAAATGAGCTACGCTATGCCACACAGCTACTTAGCAATTCTGTAGCCACTGGAATATCAACCTACGTCGACTTTCACGTTATTAAATCCGGAAGAGACACTGCAGATTTTATTAAATTAATGAATAATTTGTTTGATTCTTTGAACTCATCCGACATTAAAGAAACTGATGAGTATAAAAGCGTTTTTCGTGGCATAAAATCGCAAATAGAATTTTTCAATGAAATGTTGATATTTTTCCGAGACATAAAATTGAATGATATAAAATTTGAACCAAAGTTTATTGAAGGTTTTCAAATAACAATTACATCTATCTTACAGCTGTTAGATGATATTAAAACAGAAGGATACACATTTTTGCCAACAAGGCGGCTGAATCTGGAAGTAATTGATCATTTGTTTGATCAAGTTAGAATAAAATGTGGCATAGCCTCAGAACCAACGAGTTGGCAGTTAGTGTCGACTTACCGAAAAATTTTATTATCCAACTTTATGAAACCTCAACAAAGGAAAAACTCCGCAGAAGATTTGGCAAAATGGATTATACAGATTCAGACCAATCGGTTTAAACGAGCCCTATCTGATAAGCCGATGAATGTATTTATAGACTCTGATGACGAAGCTTTGAAGATTAAGGCTTCAGATTACAACGAAAAGGAATTTCAAAAAAAACATCATCTTTTCGAAGTTAGCCACTTCCTGCTGACGAAATGTGCTGAAAAACACGATTGTAAATTTTTTAGATCATTTATCAAACCATACAAAAATATACCCGATTTCATTGAAGAGAATCGCTATAGCGGCTACAGAAAATATAGTCAAGACCAGTGTAAAAGTTTGTTAGTTGTGCCGTGCGATAATTTTGTTCAATTTGTTAAGAGAATGGACGCAAAGTTCGTTTCATGCTTTATAATGTTAAATTCTAAGTACGACATAGGGCACTTACTTTATAATAATATTATGGAAGAACCCTATAAGTGTCCACCGTGCGGCTGCTTTCCTAAGCCATATCTTGTAAAACTGTTTGTAAGAATGAGCTTATATAATGTCATTAAATTTAACAATAAAGCTTTTGGTTTATCCCGATCGAATGTTGGAAAAATAGTTATTAGTCGTTTATAAATACTTATTGCTGATAAATATACTTATTAACTTGCAAACAACTTGTTTTATTAAGCTTACTTTAATATGGACGCAAAAGTGTGAGTCTTATTGGATATCGTATATCTTATGTATTAAAAGTGATACACTCTTTTAATACTCTACTATCTTATTAATTAGGGTGCCTGGTGCCGTATTATGAAGTACTAATGCCACCATTGTTCCAGTGTGAGAGAGAGACGGAGCTAGACAAGGCCGCTAGCACCATCCCGTTTTCGCAGTGGAATAATGATAGCATTAATACTTCATAATACGGCTCCTGTAGGGCAAATATTAAAAACTATTTAGTAATAGTGCCTCATGGTTATTAATTTTATTGTACAGTTGTCTTCTAAAGTTCCTGGCTTCTGAAGGGGACGATTTTTCTTTTTGTTTTTACAACATAATTTTTTGTTTATGCTAAACCCGAAAGGGTTCATTGTACGCATCATTTTGAGCAACTTTTTCTATGGGTCCAAACTTGAAATCGCGAAAAAAGAATCAGCTGTTCCCTACATTTTGTCGATGAACACAAATGTATGGAACAGCTGATTTTTTTTTCGCGATTTCAATGTGGGGCGCAGCTAGTAAGAAATCAATTTAACTAATATCCTAGTGTGTTGGTAAACACAGCTACACATCAAGCTATACATTTCCAGTTTATGCTGATCTCGCATTGTATAGAATTTCCGTACAATGCGAGGTCAGCTTAAAGGTCGCTGCACACAGCGGGCGCGGCGCGGCGTGACCGGACGGCGACGCACGCGACGCTGAGCAGTTGTAATGTACTAATTCCTATGGACGACGCCACACAGAGCCGCCGCGCTCGGCGCGACGCGAATACAAGTCCGACGCGGCGGGGCGCGGCGCGACGGGACGTTTTTGATTTATTTCATGCCCCCATTTCCGTTTACGTTGTTTTTCTTAGCTAGCGCAAATAAGAGCAAGAGCGTTTCCACGTCTAAATCGCTCAATATCTTTTTGATGAATGAATCGCGTCGCTACACGGTCAGCGTGAATGGGCGCGGCGGGACGTGATCGCGCCCGCAATGTGAACGCTGCCGTCGCGCCAACGCCGCGTCGCCGCCCGGTCACGCTGCGCCCCGTCACGCCACGGCCACGCCCGCTGTGTGCAGAGACCTTAAACTGGAAATGTATAGCTTGAAATGTATAGATGTGTAGCCGTGTGTACTTGGTGGGTCTCATTTACATAAAGAATAATGCACGCTAATGAAATTAAGCATAGCATTGCATTGAAATTCACAAATGTATATTCATGAAGTACAATGACATAATTATTCTTTAATCAAATGTTTTGTGTCAACCGAAGTAGCTCAGTATCGAGTATATTTAGGTAAATGGCACGCGAATGGAGAGCCTGTCCAGCCCAGCGATAGCAGCAAAAGACTGCTAACTGATGACGAAGACTTGGACAATCAACAGAGATATTTAAGGGGGATGCGCTAGGGTGGCCCGCAGAATTCAAATTTTATAGAATTATAAACATTAAAATCAGCAATACAACTCTCTAAGCTCATGTAAGTGCATTGAATGACTATTTCATGAAATCATGACATTTGGCACTTTCATGAACTTAGAGAGTTGTATTGCTGATTCTAATGTTTATAATTCTGTAAATCCATATTTGTTTCGAGCGCTAACAATATTTAGATCAACATACAACCTGATACTGACTTGCAAATTGCAAAAAACGTAAGTAAATTTGAATTTCGCGGGCTGCCCTAGCGCATCAACCTTACAAAGGTCTGCTACGAAGAGATCCGAATACGAATTTAGCTAATCCAGTTACTTTGTTGATGAACGTTAGTAACGTACGTTACTATGTTGATGTATATTTAGGTGGGAGTTTATAGTCATATGTTTTCCGTGACAAACGTTTCCTCGACGACCCATCACGCCACGCGTGACTCACTTGTATTGTACTTGTTATGTTAGTATTACGTCTACGCGATGATGTTGCCAGCTCAGCATTCTACGCCTTTATGGTATGTCAGCGATTTATGTCTCTGCCGTTATTGCAGCCATTCAAAGTATCAGCTCTCATCTATTTAAGGCAACAATTTTACTACTCACTGCACCCAGATTTATTACTACCGATTTGAAAAAATAATTGTAATGTAACGCATGGTCCATGGGTGGGCCCGCATGGCGAGATATAAAAATATGTATCAAAGGCATTTAGCATAATGTCCAGATTTTCAGAATAATTATGTAGGTACCTAGTGATTCTGTCGTTGTAATCGCATTCCAGACAAACTCACATCAAAATTCCAACATGAGCATTAGTATGGGCGTCGCGTCTCGACAGCTGATAGGCTGGGGTAGACAAGAGCATCAATCTTAAGACGATCCTAAAAAGGTGAGCTCCGTTATGTAACTCGCTTTTGTGCGAACGTAAACAGGCGCGCAGACCGAATACATTATGCAAAGAGTTTTTATCTCGACGCCTCTCAGAACACGCATTGGCTGTTTGTGTAGTCTTGCATGCAAATGTGGAAAAAGACTCCTTGTTCCTGCCGCAGGCAATCATTTCGTTCAAATGTACCCAATTAAGCTACCTCCAACAGTAACTGGATGTTTGCGTCAGTAATATGCAAACATTTTTCGCAAATCTTATCTAATCTGGCGAGTTCACGACTGTCGAAATATACTTCATGATAAAATACTCATTCGAATAATATCCCGGGGTTATCATTACATAACCTCAAAAGATAACAAAAGAATCAACAAAAGCCAGCTCGGAGCTCTCGCCAGCTCCACCATCACGTAATTCGTGAAATTCAATGACAAAAAAGTGGATAAAAAAACTAGCCAGTTGGCAAAAAAATTAACGGCATCCAAATCTGGTAGAATGGGACAGAGGTAGTGGATTGCAACCGTTAGAAGGAGACGGATGTGCACGCCATCTTGCCTGCATCGAGTCTTTAGTCACGCGCAGTAAAACAGCGTTTCTATTTTTTGCGCGCTCTCGTCTGACCTCGTTGGTTTATCGTTATCATACGGCTCTAATATTAAATGGATTTCGCTCGTCATGGAATGTGCACGCACAACAAGCGGGTATAGCAATAACGAAGATAACCTTCGCCCGAGACTCGTGAAATTTATAATAGGCCTGGAATATGCAGACGCTCCATTAATTGCACAAATTACCTTACCCACTAAATCAATTTACATTATACGCTCAAACTGCTTTCCGTTGTAAGGGTTATTGCATAGATTAGTTAAGATTACTCGTATAATGCTCTATTTTGTTGTGTCTATTGTTCCTCTCGATAAACTACGGCCCACTTAACCCCTTAATAGTAAAGTTCATAGTCAATTAGTACAGCAACACAGTTGTGAACTTTCGACGTCTGTGTGCAAACGAGACACAATTGGCCGCCTTTCGAGACTGTCCTGTTTAATAGAGACGTTTTAAACTAACAATCACGATATTTCGTGACTCAGTGTTCAATAAGTATAAGTTATGTACTTACATATTAATGACGTTGCGTGACTATTTACAATTTGATACAAAGTATTTAATTCAACATTATCTGAATTAATTTGTTGTTAGTTTTGAAGGCACCGTTTTTCTTAAAACGTGGCGGATATTTCCGAGGCAAGTCAAGGACGGATCGAACACGAATCCATTGAGAGCGGCGATCACGAGTGAAGCTTCTTTATATCAGATGCAATGAATTACTGACTCAATAATGTGGCCATTTAGTCATTAATCATGATTCTCAGACATGATTTGTGACGTAAAGCGACGTAAAATCGTGCAATATCCATAAAATACAGTTAGTGCTGCCTGTGTAGATACTGTAGGCAGACTATGACTTGTAGACGACATAAAATTCCATTACAGCTATAAAGTACATCTTAGTTAGCTGCACAAAGTTCATGATCATGACCTAATAAGAATAAATGTGAAGAAAAATGAACCCTTTGTCTGGGAAAGTGTGCGGTGATAAAACTGAGACGTTTTCACGTAAGTTTATAAAACATACACACGCTAGATACTTTTAAGAAAACTTTACTAGTTAGAATAACTCCGGTCGTTTGGAAAACAAAACTAACTCGAAGCAATGAATAAGAAGACACTATAAATTAACTCGGGTAATGTAATACAAAGTTTATTCGCAGCCAGACAGCAATTACGTCGAGAACTTTAAGCGGTATTCACGAACACCAAAGAGGATGGGAGGTTCCCCCCTGCGGCGCCCTCCCATCGCTCACCCCTTTGAAACGGTTCAAACTCGTAGCAGCGGGGGAAATTGTCAAAGTTCCACCACCCTTGGATTCTATCCGATTATTTTGGAATCTTTTAGGGCTTCTAACTTTGTTTGACACTTGGGACTGAGAGAAAAAAGTTGATCGTTCAGTGGATTAATTGAATTCACCGCGATTTCATTACGCATTGTTGTCAGTGGGGGTGAAACTTCTGTTGTGGGTACTTGTTGAGCGGATACAACATTATTTCCACTTAAATAAACACCCTTCACCGTTTTACTGTTACGTATCGCTTCATGATTCGTATCGGTAGAGAGAGAATGAATTCCAAATTACACAATCCAATTAAATTGTGAACGAAACTGAGGGGTTTCATAACAAAACAAATGAAAGATGAAGAAGTGGCAAGTATACAGGTTATTTTACAGTAGGAACGCTGCGAGCTGCGAGGCGACAGGAGTTGGGCGCAGTCCACAAAGTTGGCAAGTTCGGAACTGCCGGCTGGAACTCGGCTGCTTCAAAACTGTAATGGCTGGAAGCAGATAATCTGCAAGTTTGTCACCGTAAGCAAATTTCGCTAATATGATCCGTAATTACTTTCCAAGCATGATCTTGATATCGCTCAAGAATATTTTACTGGGAGAGAATCGAGTCTTTGATCAATATTAGCTTCAAGTTCAAATTAATAACGAAGCCATTATGATCAAAACGATTTCAGTCAATTAAGGTAACGTTGTTAAGTTGTTGGACTTTGCTTTGATTGAAAGCGTTAAGTTCAACCGTATTAAAGCATTTTAACAAATTAAAATGTGTTATTTTCAAACAATAACAAAGTCACACAATAATCAGACACGTGACATGTTGATTGACTTGGTCAATCGGACATATTATAAAACAAAGTCCTCCGCCGCGTCTGTCTGTCTGTCTGTTCGCGATAAACTCAAAAACTACTGCACCGATTTTCATACTGTTCTCACCAATGGATAGTGTTTCTCGAGGAAGGTTTTAATATATAATAACCGACATCCACGCAGGCGAAGCCGCGAGCATTAGCTAGTATACATATAAAATAGTTTACGTCAGTAACTTACCTAACACAATTACCTACCCAGTAGACAAAGAGAAATAAAACTGTAGCAATAAAATTGGAACAATAAACGTCGCGTATAAAAATAGGACAATCCGTTCAAACTTTCATTTTAATGAAATATAGAAACAAAGAATAACAAGAAAGTTTTATAACGAGTAACTCTTGGAAAACCTGAACTGAACGTCATCTTGCGAAATGTAAAACCTAATAATGTTTAACTTTCCGTGCCAACTTTAAGTTAAAGTCTGAAAGTGTATAATGGTGTTGCTGAATTTACACTTAAATGGTAAAGTGGATATTCCTGTTTCAAATCTTTCTTTTAAAAACCATTCTAGGTAAGTTATTTTCAGCTTGGGGTAAACAAAGATAATGATGAATTTTGAGTGCGATAAGGAAAATATAGACGTAGTTTATGTTATGTATTTACAAAATATAATATAAACAAAGATGATAAAAGTATTGACACCATAATAAGACAATGTAGCAGATAAGCAGAGTAAACCCCAACTTAACAAAGTATACGTGAGTCGTAGTGAGTGACTCTGTATCTTCAGCTCGATGAATAACTTACTGACACAGAACTTCGGATCGACCTTAGTTATATAATTGAGTTGTACGCGATTCACCAACTTCGGAAATTGATTATTAACTCAGAAATTGGGATTGCAAAGGAAAGAGAAAACTCCATTAAATTCTATCTTCGACTCTTCGGTTAAAACTCTGCGAAAACATGAAATTGTTCCTCAAGTTATAATAACCAAAGGAAAACAATATTAGTTTATGACTTTGCGAAATATGTTTCTAATGCAATGATGGATCATATTGATTACTTGCCTGATGGTAAATTAGTTTGTAGATTACTGGCCTCAGTTTCTCCTTATTAGTCTTAGAAGATTAGGGTCTAGGCAGGCTAAATTACTTCATACGATCATTATGTTGAAACGGTAAGTAATGAACTTCGATGATGCCTACCTAAATAAATTATCTTCGATAAAATCATTATTATATAAAGGTAAATAACTAAGTGAACCTCTAATCAGAGACTAATTAATTTTGAAAGTAATTAAAGCAGACAGCACTTAATTACATTCTCAATTGGATTTAGTGAAAGTCAAATATTTGGGGAGAAATAAAATATTAGTTAAGTAGGTACCTACTGATAAGAAAAAAAATTAAAGACTAAGCAAAATTCATATCTAATTTATTTTATTTTATCTTGTCAAGATAAAATATCGTGTTTCTTACAATTTTCCACAATTACTGGATAAACATCTATCGGTTATCAATGAGTTTATCATCGAATGCACTTTGTATAATAAGTATGTCTGGAATTCCGCATTGATAGTCGGGGTCTTTTGTTTATCACTCTTGGTACATTTTGCGTCATGTTTTCATCACATGAACGTATGTCATGGTCATAAATAATAGTAATAATCAGCCTGTATTGTCCCACTGCAGGGCAAAGGTCTCCCTCGTCATATTCACAACAAAATCCCACAACTTAATTAAGTGTACATATTGATTTTTCACTCATTTTACTATAACAACTTTAATAAAGCCAAAAACCAATATCAGTACTTAAGTTAATCTGATATTACAATCGGCGTGACCACTAAAGTTTCTACAAACCCTATTTGGTATTCAACGGATGTAACGAGTCCCAAATCCACGGCCACTAGGGTAAAACAATAACTGTAAATTAAGCTGGAAACTCATTAAAAGCGAGCCGAGAGAGGACGTTGCCGGTGCTTCAACATGTTTTATACGATCGAACTTTAATTGGGAGGACCGAGGTTCACTTGATATTTGTTAACTTACTCAAATTGGTTTCAATTCTCAGTAAGTCCTCGACACTTTTTATAAACGCGTTATTTTCGGAGTTAACACCTTTGTGCCGTTACATAACGTTTCATTTCTGCTGTTTGTATTTGTATTGCTGTTTATGTAAAACGTTATTTTACGACAACATCGTGTAAGCGACTCTCGTCTCTTTCAGTTTAAAAAAATATGAATTTTATTATCATTACAACCTTTACGATCTTCATATTTTCCAACCATGTTTGTAGCATATGAGTAATCACAGCGGGTATGAAAGCTTAAGGCACTTGATTCCGTGAAAATGATTCCACATTTATATTCAAGTTAACTGCTCCAAAGGTCGATCCGGTCGTTTACAGGGAAGGGAAACCATCAATCAACATTTAGTTGATACGACCACTTGGAATACGATTACTTGTACATCGACGTTGGCGCATTTCCAATTCCACTTCAGATAGCTATTTACAACCGTAGAGTTCATGTACTGGCTATAAATAAATATGTACTAATTGAAATAAAATGCCATGACAGAATGATGATAAGCAATGAATGCTGGAGATAGAAATGTCAAGGACCGCTGTAAAATTATTAAAGTATGTTGAAATGTGTACTCAAGATAAGTATAGAAAGTCATTAAAAACATGTTAAACAATGCACTATTAAGTATTTAATGTGTACCGAAATAGATACATGACATGATTGAGAATAGGATTGTGTAAAAAAGGCAAGAAAGGCGATAAAATGTTGTTATATTTGCGCATTTAAGAGTCTGAGTCATCGCGTTTACGGTTTGTTTTCGTTCTTACTACGATCCGAATTGGGAAGCATAATTTATGGCATCTCGTTTTATGGATAACGTAACGATTGGCAAGAATCGTATGAAGTTTGGGCCTAAACAAACAATCTATTAACGTGGATACATTTACACGTATATTTTACAAAGACTTACGATAATTAATTCAAACAACGTTTCATTTTATTTGCACTTGCGGTAAACCTAGACTACGCATCAAACATTTTAATAAGACTAAGGAATAAACACTGATTACTACCTACGTAATCAAATTGAGTCAACAGAAAACAAGCAAGCATAATGACTGCAAAAATACTCAAAAATGATAGCATCAGAAGAACTAAAAACATCAACGATAATGACAATATTTCATGACTTTTAATAATTTCAGTTGTAGTTATAGAAAATGAAACACAATTTATTGGTACATGCGGTTATATTTGTGAAATAAACGTAATTCGTAAAGTCTTAATACCCTTGAGATTGCGACCATATTCTGTCGTTGGAGCGAAGCCAACCAATTCGCGATACAGCATTAATTCACTTACTAAACACACAGTTTTATCGTTTTTAGCACCGGATTGTGACATTGCATATTGTAAGGAAATGTTAATATTTGCTCAAATAAGTATGTCTGCACATACGACATTGCTATACCAGTTTGATACAATACAAACTGACAGTTCAATAAAATTACTAGGATAATGGCTGCAGTATTAATGTTTCAGTAAGCTGCTTGGAAATAACAATCCGCATAAATAATTGCCTCGTTCACGGCCGCGATCTTTGTGGATGTAATAAAATTGTCTCCAGCTCGACGTTTCCTCATTGCGAGGGTCACGACCTCTTACGTCGCCTCTTTATGTATTTCATCTCAATTTTACGCCAAACAAATTACTGAAATTTTCCCAACGTTCAAAGTCAAATAATACTCATTGAAAATTATTTGAGACACTGTCGCCAGTCATAAATATTGGCCTCTGTTCATTGTTTCCAATAAAAAAATATGATAAATGGCAGCCATTACGGTGGGCCACGTTTGGCGTGCCGCCACGGTCGTCAGCCTCGCCTTGACCAACATCGAGACGTGATCCGAGATGTCCGTTTCACTGTATGCGCATATTGATTACCAGATTATAGAGTCCTTTTGCATAATTCGCCAGATGCATATTGATACGGAGCTGTTTAAAAAATAAAACAGAATTTCAATGAATAATACATTAGATGGGAAAAGAGGCTGTTAATTTTTGCTATAAAACTAAATCTTCATTTAGGAAATTTCTAGCGAATTGACAGTCATTGAACTGAGAAAACGAATACTTCAAAAAAAAAACCTTGGAGTAATTGTTATTTATTTACCATTTAATTAAAGGTATTTAAGGTAGTCACGATGGTCGTCAACAGCGAAGACGTCAGACCTTGTCAAGTAATCATCAAGTAGGTATTTAATTGTCAGACTGAAAACGCAAACAAGCCACGTGGGCGCGTTTCCACATTTTGTTCCATTCTTGTAACATTTATTATTGGAGCTCGCCCATTCTCTCGATTAAATATGCAAATAGAATCGTTTATTTCCAAACCATCACTTATTTTAGTTCATTTGTAATCTAGAATATAATTAGAATGTTCATTAACAAGGGAAATGAGCTGAACATTAGCACAACCGTAATATAGTGGCGTTTTAATGATAAGTACTAGTTTTACAAAACTATTTAGTTTACTATCTATAAAACATGCGCAAATGGACGACTAGATAACGAAGTAATTTAAAAATGTATTTTATGAACCTATTTCAATGTTACATGTATTGTATTTAATGTAGTACATTCTGAACTCTCATGTCCTGCCGAGAGCTACCAGACAAACAATTTTATTAAGAGACACGATTGTGGCTCTGATAAAGGCGTAATGTAAATAAATTGTAGTTGTGACCTAGTTCACAATCGTACACTAGTTTGTTTAAAATGATAACACGCCGTTTCCAATGATAAATTTAATAATAAGGATTTATTTTATCGAGAACACTTAGAGATAGCGCGTATATGTAAAAACACGACGAGTCAAAAACGGTCCTATCAGCCGACAAACTAAAGTATCAACAATTAATTTTACACGAAGTCACATGATTTTACAAATTACCTACGCTGCTTGGTGGGATTGTTTCCTTCAACACCTTGTGAAGATACAAATTGTACGGCAGCCACATAATGAATAATTTGTAATGGCATAAATAGGGAAAATCTAGAACAGGAAAGCATAATATTTGCGCTGCAGATAATCAATTTCGTGTTCATGGAATACAAGACGAACAGAGCCACGTAAGCTGTTTATTTTCCTGTGAATACCGAAGAATCGCCTGGGAAATATCAATAAGTATTATATTATTGAAGACTTCTTCGTAAATTCTTACGGAATACGGCTGTTTATAGACGAAATTGACCGGCTACGTCTATTGTGAATTGTTATGATTTTCAAACCGAATGCATTAGCTACACATGGCTTTTAACATTACCAACACACTTCTCCTTTTGTTTACAGCTTTATGTTTCCGTAAGAGAAATAAAACAAGCGATAAGTAAGTTCTGGGAAAGTTTCTAATACGATCTATTGTCACGGTATTGTAACGAGTTCAATACCTTCAGATAACTCGATACGTGCTGGTGCGTGATATCGTACATGTTATTTCCTATCTTATGTATGACTGGTATTATTTTTTGCGATCGATTGTAAGATATGAATTTAATAGAACACAAGATTAGTACACGCCATTTATCATTCAACATTCATTTCAGAAGTATTATTAGAGTTCTCATTAGCAGCCATTCTAGTTCAAGATTTCAAAAGCTGTTTTCACTAATATCATAAATTTTATCTTGAGTAGTTCGCAAGGTGTGTCAATGACATCATTCAAGATCTATTGAAATGATATATAAATGAGATATTCTGTTTTTTATTCCGTTCTGATTTACAATGGAATCATTTGGGTGATGTCTGGCAAATGTTTTGGCATGGAGCCCGACATAACACATGTGCATGTATAAGTGCTCGTATGAATATATATAATGGTTGGGAATACGTCTGGAAATGTAGTTACACTAAACGAAAACTGACATGTCTGATTTATAGCGCTAAATTCATGAGTTCATGACAGTTTGAGTACATTATGAGCTGTTTTGATCAAATGCTTGCTCTGACTCATAAGGACACGATAAAGTATGAATGAATTAAGAATTCTGGAACATAGGTAAGTCTAAGTGCTTAAGGTGCTAGTCGTATCTGTGTATAAGTGAATAGTTATGCAGACAGCATAACTCAAAGTGAACAGAACAAGCAAATGTAGTGACACGGTACAGAAGCGTGGCATAATTTTAATAAATTAATTTTATATTACGTGAATTATGTTTCTAAATTGTCATTAAACAAAATGTAGAAGCAGTTATTATAAATTTTCATGATGCAATCATTATGTTTAATTTGTTTCTTATCTGTATTCACGCAAAAATGTCTGTAGTAACTTTATAAATTATACATTAAATAGGTTAACAGTATTTTATGAACACAAAACTTTGTTAAACATACTCGTAGCAATGTTTTCAAAACAAAAAGGCGACAGCTAAAAATATTTAGCACAATAAAAACGCGAGGGGATTAAAGGAAGATAAACGACTGAAATTCCGCTGAAACGGCGAAAAATTCCGTTTGCATCGCCCCATTTCATTCAATCAATTCCTAGTATCGAAGGGGACAAATGCCTATTGATTTTCCTTGGTCACAAATGCGTCAGAGTTGACGTCACATGTTTATTTTTGTTCCACACTGGTCATTACCAGTGTGGAACAAAAATTTATTACCCAGTCATGAATCTAACATTCTGGCCAATTTCGCATTGTGAGCACTGTGACAGTTTCCCTGCTATATTTCACCGGGTAATAGGTATTCTGTACAGCATCGGTAATTTCCTAAGAAATGTGGCAGCACTTTCCACGTTTTGACTTATACAGTGGATGTGTACTTCCTGGAAGCGACAAACATTAGTAATGACGTTGGATATGAGCGGAACTTTCAATATAATGCTTGAAGTGTATTCTTCACTTATGAGCACTTTATTGTTCAGGGAAAAATCTGTACAAAGAAAGAGTAAAGAGTTCTTTTACTTTTCATTACACTTGAGGTTTTGATAAAATCCTGAATAGAAACTGCTTTAAAATTCTGAATTCCGTATCGCTGTAAATCGAAAGATTCGAAACAAATTAGCGTGCTATCACTAACGATTCGGAAAGTCACGATCGTTTAGCATGGATAATAGACCGAACCGTAATCAGTTCGACAAATATCGGTTCACGTACAATGAATGAGGCTCATGGGAAATTAATTCCCCACCCTGCTTCAGGGCGTGATGACCTCGTAAACAACACCACTTATTAGATTAAATTATGTTTGTAAATCACCACAAATACCTATGCCAAAATAGATATCGACAAAATTGTTATAGTGTTACAAGTATCTTCTGGCGTCTGAATGACATTGACAAGAGGGCGTTGTTGGTAAACATTTGTGAAATTGTCATAGAAATTGTATTGAAAAAAAAACAAGATGGCGGCGTTAATTCTGATTTCGGCCACGCGCCAGAAGGTCTTGCAGCGTTATTTTATTAATAATAATGTACCTATCCACAGCGTTCGTTATTCTCATTAAACTTTTGAACAAAAGAGTGTCGGTTATAGACAGAAAAATGAGGTTAAGAAAAGATTTCCTCTTGCAAGCGATAAGCTATAACTAATATTTACAAATCGTGCCAAATTCCAATGCGTATATAATACACAATTTGTAGTGTGTTTTCCCGGAATGGCGGGTATGGAGATATGATTAAAAATATTTATTGTGAAATACCTACAAAAGGTCAAAGTGATAAAAATGATAATGGAGTAGAAATACATAATAATATTGACTGTCTACTTAAGATAACAATAGAATTTAGTGTCTCTAATGTTGGAAATTTAGAGGCAACTGAAAAACACATGTTTACTGTACCTTCAGACTTTGTTGATACTGTAAATCTCTGCGTACCTGGAACAACAAACAAACAAATTGTAAATAAGATTAAAATAAAATAAAAAATAAATTATAAGTGTCAAGGTTTCATTAGGGAAAATTCATGGCCTCGTTTTCTTAAGATAACGGCCTACAGAACAATAGATTTAATTCCGACAATACCTTTCTCATCTTTGATAAAGTTTCTAAATAAGATAAATGGATGAGGAAAAAAATATTATAATGTGGTTTTATCATACGATGCTGATAAAGCTATTTACCGAGTACCTGATAAGGATTAGGTAGAGTAAGTAGATTTTTTTTATTTGATTGCAATTCTATCGATCAGAAATTATTATTATGAAACATTATATGTTAGTGTATTGCTGGTAACATACCTAGAATTCAATTCGCGGAAAAGTTCTCCGTATAGGTACAGAATTGTAAATGAAACTACTATTGTAAGTGCGGAATTAAATACATAAAACATAAACTGTGTCGAACAGAATTCCCGCTGCGATAACCTCGCTGATAACACCCAAGTTCCCGGTTTTAATTAATTTAATTACAATATCGGAATAATAATATCAGAAGACCCTACACTAGCGTATCTTTGATCTATTTTCGGATTCTATAATGGCAAGGAGCAGTGACACAATATATCAATGAATTAACTTTCACTAATTTGAATTTTAATCCAAACTAATATTATAAATGCGAAAGTAACTCTGTCTGTCTGTCTGTCTTTCTGTCTGTCTGTCTGTCTGTCTTTGCTTCACGCCTAAACTACTGAACCGATTTGTGTGAAATTTGGTACAGACATAGTTTGGAACCTGAGAAAGGACATAGGATAGTTTTTATTACAAAAAATAAAATAAAAAATAAAATTTATTCCGGACATACAGCGCCATCTATTGGTCAAGAGTCGGCATCAATTCAGTACTGAAAATTCATCGGAAAAATGTAAATAAATAGTAAAAAGGTATGAAAAATATAATATAATACAACTTTTAGTACATAGAAAATGCTCTAACGGAGTATAGATAATTCTATTAGTACTATATGTCGAGTTGGTGATCGCGCAATGGTGTCGATCGTTACACGAGTTCGGTTCATGTTATTGTTTTAATTCACTGAAAAAAGTAAATAAATAGTAAAAAGGTATGAAAAAAATAATATCAATATAATAAAACTTTTAGTACAAAGAAAATGCCCGAACGGAGTATAGATAAATAATCCGAGTTGTCACTATGCTCGATAGATGGCGTTGGGATCGAAATAGATCGCGCTATGGTTTCGTTACACGCATTTGGTTGGGTATCGGCCGAGCGTTTCGGTACTGTCGTGGAATTGTGAATTGATCGTCGAAGGGAGAAACAGTATTTTTTTTCTGAAATGGCAAATCAAAATAATATTTTGAAAATAAGGGAAAAATAAATAACATTTTCGCCTTTTTCGATCGGCAATAACGGCTTTAATGCCCTAAGTGAGTATACATATCTTCAATTCAAACGCAGAGCTCATTATGTTGATTTTTGAAGAGTTCCCTAGAATATCTTCCACATTTCGTTTTTGAAGAGATACCGCGAGATCGGGAACTATGTGGGTAAAACCAAAAATCTGCCGGAAGTCACTATTCCACGCGAACGAAGTCGCGGGCAAAAGCTAGTAGCACTATAAATCGTTAGTCTGACGTCGTCGGTTAATGAGACCGCCACTCCTTCGGGTCACTCCACCCGACGGTCCATTGCGCTAATTAATTGCCTGTTAAACTGCAGTTCCTTGTATGTTAATTCTTGATGGTGCAACTGACTCGGGTACATTCGAACCGGATTAGTTTATAATTGAGTTTATAGTTTTTGATATCGTTGTAAAACTATAATGTTCTAAGGCTCGAGAAGTTTCACTGGTTTGATCGGTTTATGGTCTTATTATGAGTCATAGACTACATTTATAGTGCTATTTTAGTAGCTATCAGGATTTGAATGAAATTGCGTATTAATTAGTTAGCCAATCATAGTAGTAAATCAGTTATTATTTTCATTCCAAGGATGATTAGTAACGGTCATCAAATTGTTGTTGCTACGTGAGTGTCTACTAGAAAATTATTAGTTCTTCCAACATAAAACTGTTTATTGTGTACAATACAGTTGCAAGCACTATAGAAAGTGAGTGCGGAACTCTATGGTTTCCACTGCGAAACATTCTCTTAGTAACGGTACAGTGGTCCATCTATCATATTCAATTGCATGTCCGCTGACAGTCACTGCTATCTATGGCCACTTAAAAATGTAGCTCTCGTCATGTGTCCGCTTGATGAGGATGGATTTATTTATCGTTGGGACGCATTTGACGTCTCTGAATTGGATCAATCTGGGTTTTGAATTCGATCAAAGAATACCTTCGAAATTTAAATTCTCTGAATTGGATGAAACTGGGTTTTGAATTCGACCACAGGAAACCTTCGTTTAAATTCTTAGTCACGTAAGCCTTGTATTTATTTAGAATAGGTACGGAATGCCTAGTGTGCCTACGCGTATAAAACCAGTTTTTCAAAATGCGTCACAACTAAGCACATTCCTTTCAACATACTTGCTTGTGAAATTCGCAAACATTGAATTACTTCCATCTACGATGGCGAAATTTTACACTATTTTTAAATTTAGTACAAACAAACAAAGATATTCCGTAATATAACTTACTTCAACATTACGAGGGAAATACGATAGCTGTGTCATCATACCGCTGGCGGATATAACCCGATAAACTATAATTATAATGTAGTCATAGGAAGTGACAATAAAAAATCCTCGTGTGCTATCGCAGTGTTGCGACAAAGGGATACTTGGAGCTGTTATCGGGCGTGCAATAAACGTGATAAGTATCCTATATCGTGCACTATGATACAGATAACGGTAACAATCTAGTGGTAGATTACAAAACGTATAAATGTTTACTTATGTGCGAGCGATTCGGTAAGGTTTTTCCGTTGATAATCCATTTAATAACAACCTTGCTCGATGACCTGGTAATAATAACAAGTTTGTTCTAATTATACCTACTTAAAAATGTTTTTTTTAACTTTATATGTCAGTTTAATATCGTTTGACCGGTTTGACCTTTAGTCTAATAAATTTAAGATTTAATAATACATTTTCGTTTTTCAAGGTGATCTTCATCTTTCATCATCTGGTTCTAAAACAAGAATAGACACCCTAATTGAACGTGTTGACCTTGGAAGAAGTTTTTTTTTCTTGAACGTTCAATTTTTTTGGGGCTTGGGGTTCGTTGAAGCAAGGGTGAAATGTGTCGACAGGTGCAATGCATACGGCGTCAAAAGACATAAAAAGAAAATCAGTCGCAACTGGCACATAAGGATAAACTTCATTCAAATGGGATCTTTCTTATTGTATCGTTTTTCATTTTGAAAGTTGTAAACAGCATCAAATTCTTTTGTGAACTACAGTTCGCCATTTCAATACAAGCTATTGTAGTAGAAAATTGGTTTTTGTTTGATAATATTAAGCGAAAATTGTTCAATATTTGAGCCATTTAAGTCGTGCAATCTACTGTTCACGAATCTTGCGGAATTCCTTTTAAATTCAAACAAGTTATTTCTGAAATCTTACCCTTTTCATAAGAAATATTTTTATTTTTACTGGAATTTGATTTATGTTCGTAGAACACGGCCATTTATTTTGCTTTAGACATCAAAATAGATAGATAACCTTTAAAGAATCTTCGTAATCATTAAATACAGTTTACCTTCGCGTTCTTTAATGAGACATCAATTATGTCTTTAAGTTCTTATCTGATGGATAATATTGTTGACCGTTCAATTATAAAACACGAAATATGATTTATTTATTTTGCAGTGTCATTGTGTTAATTAACTCAACGTCTTAGGTAATCATGCTTACTTATGCTAAGTAGCAAATACTTCCATAAATAATCAATATACATTTAAGAGTTACATCAGAACCCGTTAAAGAAAAGTCAGTATTCTTTATATTAACGATGTAAATATAATATCAAAACCCACCAACCAAAGTAACTGATATAACTAATAAAACAAACGTTATGGGGTCCAGCTGTACGAGGATCAAATGTCAAAATTCGTGATAAACTAAAGGTCATGTGGTAAGTCAAAACATAATAAGGCTTATCTTACAGCTCGTTTAGCAGAAGTCGGCCATCTGATCTGACACAAGTAGTGAGGGCACGACCCCGGCATGCCGCAGTAATGGGACCAAACACTTCGGCTCGGGTTTCTAAATAAACATTGACGTCTTTAACTAGTTGCACTAAGAAAGTCCTTAACTTAATGAGTTCGTGCAAGATCGAGTTTCGAATGATGCAGAATTATTTATTTTTAACCACAAGCATTCGAATGTTAAGGGCGCACCCAACCTCAGATTTTATCCCGCTCGCAGAATACTACTCGCGACCTGAGTGAGAACGAGACGGAGTTGGGCGCTAGCGGCTCTAAAGCGTCGAAAAGTTTAGGTAATTGCTTTTTACGTTGAAAATAATGGTAATTAAAAAAAAATGACACACATAAGACCTGCTTTATAGTTAGTTCAGTTATCATACAAAGTTTCATGATCGAATTTGAAGTATTTTTTTAATACCAGTGGTTTATAATTCTGTGCAGAGGTAACTTTGGATTTTTTTTCTATTGAGAAAATTTTATGTAATCGTGTTTTCGCCTCACATAAGACCTAGCATCAATCCTCAACTTTAACATATAATTATTTCAAAATTAATGGTGCAGTATTTTCGGCATAACAGAGGATCATGCTAAGCAATTTGTGATTGGGTGCGCCCTTAACGCATTCAATATTAAGAAGGTCATGATCGTATTTGTTAAAGAAATACCTGCCTCACTGGTTTTATAAGTATTGCTAAAGACTTCACTATTAATAAAAAGACAATTCAGTGTCAAACTGAGGGTCACAGTACCTGATGTTAATACGAGTATTGTTAATAAAAATTACGTGCATACTTATTTGCATAATTTAAACATTCAAGATGTGTTTACCATATTAACGAGAATCGTGAATGTATAAACAAACTCATATCTGACATAAGCCAAAGCATCTTAATGAAAACAAAAACCTGCACATAAGAATCTTGATGATGTTAGATTATTGTAATTTAATTCATTATTCAAAGGCAGATGTTACGTCAGTTCTTATATAATCATTTATATTTTCTGTAGAGTGTAATAAAGAACCGCAAAAGACGAAGTTTCTCCCCTATTATTAGAATCCGAGGAAAGAGCATTAAAAGTTTGGCATTTCTTTTGAGAAGTTTGGGAGCAGTGGCGGGCAATATCGAGCTAAACTGAGATTTATATCCGCTTACGACTTCTTTGACAACTGTCTGTAATGTTTCAGTTGATTGAGAAAGTTTGGTAACTCTTAATTTGTTACAGAGTTTCGCACTGATGACCTTTTACTTTCAAGTTCTGTGTTGCACACTGCGGTATTTAAAACTTGTTTGGTGCCAATTTAATTGAAATATTACGGCCGTCAGTTAAATGCCTAGTTAAAATAATATGGACACGAAAAACAAGTTTCACAACAACACCATTCAATATGTCTTAATATTCAAGATCGTTTGAATAACACAGCGAAGAGGAAAACTTTATCTAATTAAGTCTTTAGACTACTTCACATTAGACAACAAAGTCAAATGTCATGAAACTTGTCCATCTATGTCTCGTATTCAAAATTGCAGGCAAGCAATTGGAATTGCTGTGTGTATTTTGTACTGTTTGAATTTTATGATCAGCTGTGTCAATCGAACGCGTATTTTGATCAAAATGTAGTTAATTATTATAAAGTATTAAAACTTCCGATACTTTCAGCTGATACCTCACTGATAGTCGATATCTACATACCAGTGATTATTAGCACAGTTGCCTTTAAGGTTACGTCAATGTGACCTACGCTAAACAAAGAGACGGCAATGTCGAAAGCGCATAATTTTGTCGGCTTTTTCTCACCTTTTTCATTGTTTATTTTAACTGCATTGTGCTGATGTTTTAAAAGGTCAGTTTATTGTTTGAGGAATTGCTGAAATTCAGTCTGATTAATGCTATAATATTTTCTTTCACTCGAAAATTCTGTGATAATCATTGGCATTTAGTTCATCCAGCCTTGTTCTTTATTAAATAAATGCCAATGATTATGTCTACTCATTGCGTCTTCGTCTTTTAATCTTGTCTTCAGTTGAAATTATAATGCAGTTTATAATTACATTGCAGATTGAAATTCAATTACTACTCGGTGAACCGCAGATTGGCCAACTCTTTATGACAATATCACAATCATTATCATTGTCATTGTAACCAAATTAATTGTCATCTGGAAATCAATTTCAATAACTTTTCTTTTCCTTTTCCTTCCGTACGGTTGACAATGGAAATAATTTATTGTCCATTATTATATCTTGAGTCACGACTGAAATCAAAGGACGCTTGAATTTCAATTCCTACCAGCTCTGGTTTGTGATTACCGACTCCATTATCAAGAAAATAAATACTTAGCCTTATTAATCCCCGATTGGATTTTTTTAAGTTACATAAACGAACCTAATCTAAAAGATAACCTTTTATTAAAACAAGTCCATGTAGACATAATAATTTCGCGATTCTTATCAACGAGAAATAACGACAAAATTATCATCAGCAACACGATTATTTATCTGTATGATTTTTGTTCTAGAAAGCGTTTTAATAACAAATGCTATCACTATCTTACAAAGCTTGTTATCGTGAACACACAGTCTGTGTAACGATAAGGTGTTGTTAGCTCACGACACGTAGGTACCTAAACATGTTGCAAGATGTGTAAATAAGCAGCAGATTAGTATTAAGCGACACCTACAAAGTGAAAAGCAAACGGTTACGTTTATGTCCCACGACACTGTGACCTGCCGCAACTATGTCACTCACATTCACAATACTGTTGTAAATCTGTCATACAATCACCATTTTCTATCCATTGTTATCGAACATTTTAGCGAAACGCTGGATAACACATCGATCTCACAATAAATCCCGATTCCGCAACGCACCAACGAATTGTTTACATTTTTTTGCGCATGAAAAAACTGGTCCATATACCCCATATTTAAGCAGTAGAATGCCTCTTTCTTTCCAAAGAATTAAAAGGGAGATTTTTTGTTGGCCGACAAAAACGGTGCTTTCTGCCCGAAATGCTTTGTGAGCTGTAATTATAAGTAAGAATAACTTTGGGAATATCTTTTGTTACAGGAGGGGAGTTTTTCTGTGCGGGTAACGACCGCGGCAGGTGGTATATAAAATGGCGGCTGATAAATAAATTACAAGAAAAAAAAAGTGCAACAAAAACTGTAGAAGCGAGGACGGGCGAGCCCGCCAATGTCAAATAGAGGTCGTCGGAACATACGACTTATCAATTAATTATTATAGCTTTGTGGTTTCATTATGAGGAAAACAAAGTAACATAACA
The DNA here is from genome assembly GCA_947363905.1 of Lithophane semibrunnea. NCBI lineage: Eukaryota > Metazoa > Arthropoda > Insecta > Lepidoptera > Noctuidae > Lithophane > Lithophane semibrunnea. The sequence continues at coordinate 12,408,016 of OX376197.1, read as the reverse complement.
GGTATTTTATTTAGTAAATATTATATTATGTATTTAATAATAAGACATGAGCTAAGTTACCTACACAATATTAATAAACATTTATTATTATTAACTTCAGAGAGTAGGTACAGTGACATGAGTATTTTACATACTTATGAATATAAGAACGATATTACCATATTAATTAAATATTATGTTTCGGTCTTTGCACAACATGAGTAAAGAACTTTGCACAGTTGGTGGAACGAAGTAGTTTACATGTTTGTTTTTACATTATCCATGTACTAATTACTGAATACTGATAACAACGCCTGTTTCGAGAAAGAATTCCGACTAAACAAATAGGCAACAGTATGTAGGAGCAGGCAATTCATTTGAATACCATTAAGTTTTCAATTTACTTTTGTTATGCGTACTTAAATGAGTAGTTCCACGATCAGTATCATGTGAATCATAAATTCAATTTCATGCCACGTGTACCCCGTCCGGGGAACACGTATTCTACACGCGATAAAGTTTAAAGGCCCCGTCTTTGTATTCATCCGGTCGAGTCCATTAATATAATGAAGCCACAACGCCAGCACATCACGTTCCTAGCACTGGCTACGTCCGCATGTGCTACAAAAGGAATGCTTAGTATTATTATTACGATGGAAAAAAAAGCTGACATTATATTTTTTCCGCGGCATCCAGGTAGCGCAACAAAAACCGAGCGGGGGAGAGGCGGGCAAACCGGTCTGGTGAAAAAAAAAAATGCTCTTTGTAAAGGCAAAGGCATAAATCATGCGGGCTCACGACCGAGACCGGTTCGATGCGTGGTCTCGCTCGTCTTGACTCCGCGCGGCTAATGAGCCTTCAATCAAGGTCGACTCTTCGAAAACAGCGACGTTTCCACTATGTAATTTATAACCCGTTCTGTACTATTGTGTTGTATGAAGACTTGTTGAAGTAGGTATAAATTATCTATTATTATTATAATAAAAATTTGTCAGTATAACCTGTTCACCCGGTCATATTATATTAATTATTTATACGATTACATAGTGGTTCTTTTTTGTGCTCGGAAATAAAAATATTAGGTGTTATACCTAATATTTAACAAAGTTAAAACCGATGGCAAATGTATAACGAAGATGAGATCAACAAAATGTAGACAAATATTATTTTTTACGACGGAACACTGAAGCAGATAATAATAAAAGCAACAATGAGCAGTAGCTATTGTATGAAGCTGAAAAACAAACATTTCTCATTAGGCGAGTAGCGCGAACAATCTATTGTTCTCTGAGAGGACATAACGGACCGTGTCGGATTTACGTCAACTGCGCCGACCGACGACCTTTGGAATGCCAAGCAATACAATGGTCCCTTATACCGATAAGATTACCCATTTTTGTCCTAAATCCTTATTACAAATCAGTCTGTAGAAGCAAGTAGGTATAGAATTCCAAGGATTTGTATGTTTTCCTCAAAGGACAAATTAACAATTCATATTAACAGCCATGTGTAAAACAAAAAATAAACATGAACAGCAATAATAACCTCGTGAAGTCGTGACCTTTTGTTATTTTACCTGATCACTTAATAGAAGCACGAAAATAATCGAATAAAAAGATAATCAGAAAAAATATGCGCACAAGGATAAAAATAATGACATACTACGTTATGTAATTTAATCTATCAGCCTACGGGCACAACGTTAACAACGAGTGGAGTGGAACGGTTAGGTCAACGGCCGGCGGACCTCGGACCAATTCGCGACATGAGATTGAATAATAAGTTGATTGCGAGTACGACCCAAGGCCGGCGGCCATTACTGCGCGTGTCGTGGCGGCCATTTTGCGCAGCGTGCACCCTTCGGAGATTTTCGTGTAATGTTCGTCCATGTGACCCAATTTTCCCCATTATCCCCGACTGTCCCGGGAGTTGTAACCTCCATTTGAACAATTTCGGGTGAATTATTAAATATTCCACTCCAAATTGTATTTAATTGGTATTGATCACGAGATTCATGATTATTTATGTGTTCGTATGTTTTAAATAAAAAATAGACTAGTTTTAGTTTGGGTTGAAATTAGCATTTAGAACTGGTTTTTATCCATATTAAGGTAGGTAGGTAGTTAATGGTACAAGCCGTGTATATATTATCTCCTAAAATAGTTCTGATTTTTAATGATTGAATATTAGTGATATTGAGAAAGAGATGATGGAATATTTCTAATAAATAAGTAGGTAGGTATATGTATTTAATCAGCATCTAATTTAAATTAAACTATGGAGATTGAAGATATAAAATACACACACGTGTGTTATGATAATTAAATCGCTACGTGGCAAAGCCATGCTAGTTTCCTTTGCTATAAACGTCATAAATATTGCATAATTATGATCGTGTCTATAAAGATCGCAAAAAAAGCATGTCATGTTATAGATAATTGCCCTATGGTATGGTATTTATAATTGGTGTTATTATCCAAACCGGTATAGTAATGCAACACGAGATATTTTTTCAATTCAAATAAGCTGTTCATTAAATACTTAGTTATTTAAACCATACATAGGTGGCGATCGCAGTAGAGTGGTAAGTTTGCAAGTTAAAAGACACGCTTGAAAAAATAAAGTTTATATTCCAGACAATGTCATTAAACCTTGGCAAAATCTCCAAAAACATAATGACATAACTTGAATATAAAAATAAAACCTGTTTAATTTCGCTTTAAAGATATCGCAAAAACACTACCCATATTTTCAAAATACCAATGCCACTTGGAAAAGGTGAAACGAGTTGCTGGATTTTAAAAGTCGACATTAAATGTTTTTTGTTCAAGGATTTCATATTTAAATAAAGAACGGAGTGCCTGTTGGTAAATCACCAATAATTAATAAATAACCTCTCAATTAAAAATAAAAGCGTTGTATTATTACAATGAGAGATTATGCAACATGACCTATTTTGCAAATAATTACACTCGATAAAATTTTCAATTCTATGGTTAATAATGATTATTTAAATATTTAGATCTGATAAAACGTGTTGCAGCTTTACAAGCGGGAAATTAATTTAATAAAATGATAAGTAAATAATTTTGTTTGTCATTATTGTTGAAAACTTGAAAAGCAGCTAAAATAATTTGTGGGTTGCGTGTTAGGTAGCTAGCGGTCATATTAACCCGTAGAGAGTCAGAATAAATTACAAATTGTTCTTGATGCGAAGCTGCCAGTTCCAACGTAGGCTATTGTCCTCTTTTACTATAGCGGAAATTTCCATTTAGTGTCTGACTGAAGAATTTTTTTTTATATTCAATAACAACTTTAACTTAATGTCATTCTTAATGACTGTGTAAATTTATTTTTTGCCTCTCATATTATCAGCATTCTATCACGCTGTGAAAATATAAACATATTTCAATTCAACAACAAATTAATAAAACTTGAACAAAACATTAAATTGGATGCTAATATATTCCATTAAAGATCTATTAAAATAATTTAATTGTTATTCCTCAATTAATATTGTCATTGTGATTCGTCATGCTATTAGCAGATCGTTTAGCTTAGCGTCTAATATAATGATTATCCTATTGTAATAGACAATCTATTCGGTTTCTTTTCCTTATTAATGTCCTTCACATAGTTAACTGACTGCGACACAGATCTGTATTTATACACGACTGCAAAAAAGACCGTGAGCGTCAATCAACATTACGATCAATTTAATGCGCCCGCGCACCGGAGCTGACGTCATACCCGCAGCCATCTTGGGGAACTGTGTGTTCTAACTTTTTAAAACTCCGTTCAAATTTAATCTGTGTTGAGTGGTGATGATTCTTGATTTTATTTCTGGTTTTTATCCAGTTTCTCGGAAGATGTTTTTAGTTCTCAGAATAATCTTTGCAAATAATAAGACATGGCAACAGCAAGGCGTATTCTTGCGAAACAAAAACATGTCTCGTTCTAATGACAGTCGAATAAAAAAAAACTTGCAAAATGTGGGAAGTTGCCTCGTAAAAGTTTAAACAATACGTGAAGGATCTCTATAAATCCAGCTCCAAAAGCATTTCTTTTGTGTTAGTTACAAGCTCGAATAATCTACCCTTTTATGGTTCTTCGTTTTTGTCTAATTATATAAGACTGCATTCCAATCCAATTAACGGTCCATTCTACCCGATAGCCATTTAAAATAAGAATAACAAACTCACAACCCTTTAATGTAAAGCCGGCCCGCATCGAAACAGGTTCTACGAAAAGGCTGGTGATAAATTCTTCTAGGAACCGATTACGATTCGACAGCAAAATTCCCTTTAAGGGCACCATGAATCTTCCCGTTTACGGCGATTAGAGGGAGATGAATGTATGTGAGAGATTATCCAGATAGGGTCTGCATGCCTCGCCCTACTCGTATTTATGGAGCTGGTTTCGAAACCTGTTTGTGCGTTCTACGGAGGGCAAATAAAAGTCATAACGGAGCGAGAGTAGCCACCGGGCGGTGGGCGCGATAATTGTGTGAGGAATGCATATGCGCCGACGTGTGAAAAATACACGACCTCTGTGGTCTTGAGGCTCTTTGAGTTCTTGACGTGTGATTTGAATAATGTAGAAACACAACACATTTTGGTGTGCGCAGTGCGATGCAATCGGGTTCTGATTTCACTTGTTAAAACTTGCGCGGAATGAGCCGGGTCGCCTTGACTCTTTATTACGTTTTACGACCTTATTAGGGTCTCTTTCACAATCAACCGATTGAGGCTAAACGATCGATAGAATAGTAAAAGCGTATTTTGAAGGCAATTACGTTGTTACTTCATTATGCTTATCGAGTCGATGAACAATTGACATTTGTGTCTTTTACATTCAGTATCAAATTGAATGCTGTTTATGTTTCGTTATTTACCGATCTATTGCGAAATGAATAAGAATAATTATATTCACGTAGGTATCTATTATGAATAGACATTTAAGAGACCTTTGTTTCCATTCAAAGCATGTTTAAACGAGGCCAGATACCCGGCCTGAATAAACACATAAATCGCGCTGTTTCTGTCCGTTCAATAAATTTCTAAAGAGGACAAAATAAAGGCAGTCTACGTTACCGTGGCTATTACCAGTCTTGACTCTTTCCGTCGAGGCCATTTAGATACGAAAACACCTACTGAGTAAATAACTACATTATACTGAACATATCAGCCTTTAAATAAGGAGTTGGTAAGATAATGGTATGATAATACATCGGTGGCATGACCTGAAACCGGATTACCTACGTACTTACCTATCTATATTCAGGTAAATTATTCTGAATGAAGAGAGTTCTGGATTTTTCCGATACATTTGGATTTTAAATGCTTCGCAATTTAAAAGCGACAAATAACATTTAGCCATGAATTAATGATTGCGTCCGTTATTTAGTGTAACAACCAGCTGAGTTGATCGAGATTGTGATCGTCGAGTGCGAGAGAGATAGCGAATATTCAGTAGTTCAAGTAACGGTGTATCGGGGTGAAAGTACACATAATAACGTAACGTCCGCACCGGCAAGTTTAAGACTGTTCGGCTTCCAGTTTACATTTACATTAAAAAATATTCTTTTATACTTTGTGGAAATGATCGCTTTAATGACTTTGTAAATTATATTCTTTGCATAATGTAAAAAACGTAATAAGTAACGTTGTTAACGATACCTACTATTTTTATTTTATTTTTCTGTTAAGTATACTTGAAGATACTAACAATAAAATTATGTAGGTTTGTTTCTACATTGTAAGTACCTATAACTCAATAAAAATAATCAAAGAATGAACAAACAACACCACAGATAATACCTGCCTACAATTAGGACATTTCGAACTCCGAACACGGCCGTACGAAAATATGCAAATCGCTGTTTGTCCCACACTGAGGACGGAAACGGTACTGCCGGCCATTTGCGATTCCACACCGATATTGTTAAAGCAGAGTCGTCACTCGGAATAAATAAATGGCATAGATTCCGTGTAGAGGATTCGCACCGCGTTCACGGCCGCGTTCCCAGCCAGCCATTGTTCTTTACGTAACGCCAACATGACGCGCCGCAAACATTTTATTATGCTTACGCAGGTGCCAGCTCTTCACCGTGTCGATTTCCACCGACTATTGTTCTTGTAATCGCACTAATCTGCATATAAACACGGATATTATAAGACTGTTTCTAATAATGCAGCCATACAAGAATTATAATTAGCTCGTTCAACATAAATACATGTTAATTGGTCGCAGCGACTGAAGATCATCGCGTGATGTAATATTAAACAGTGTTCAATATTCAATGTGATTGTTTGTCAATTGACGTGTTTCATTAATGGCGGTCTGCTACTATCACGTTTTTAACACGACCTCGATGCAATAAAAATTAAATGAGCTCGGAAAGCCGGCTCCAGTGCGCCCTCATAAATCTTCCATAACGGTCGACCCAACATAAAAAGGGCATTCGGCTGTCTATTGAGGGTTCGGAAAATATAGTAACCATTATTTTTTACACTATCGTTCACTCTTGCCTGGCTTTCGGTATAGAAAAAAGTTATTAAAGCGTATACGAGTACACTTAACTTGTATGGTGACGTAATAATAAAAGATGTGGGTGTTATTGCAATGTAGAAAAACAAGTCTTTACATTGGAAATTATCGAGATGGCTTGGTCGAACGACTAGCGACATCTATCACCCAACAACGAAGCTACACTTCAGTACACAGTACAGTGATAAAAAAATAACTTTTTGAGACTTTTTCTACCGATATGACTTCTTGCACAACAGCTTAATTCGAAATAGTTTTTCAGGATGTCAAGCAGTCAAAAAACAGTGATTAATAGTGGTAGGTACGCTATTAAAGTGGCATTAGGCGTTAGAAAAACATTTTCAAATTGTCACAGTGATTATTATATGAAAACAAATAAGGATTGCTTAGTTTTAAATGAGACAAATTGAAGGCAGACTATGCTGAGCCCCCCCTCCCCCTTTGCGTGTCTAACAGCCGCTTTTCTTCTAATTAAGTAGATGTTGATTCACTCGCACGCTCGTGTTGCGTCGCGTGTCACTGACCTTCGCGCAATTGTGGGCCGGATACGGCTGTCATGCGTTCGTGTACTTCATCACATGCGGCGCTGCCTGCTTTATATCAAAACAAAACATCGCGAACACACGTTGTGACTCATTATTTAGTGTTAATTAATACAGTCGTCTTTTGTTTACACGCACTTTCACGCGCTTGATAAGTCGGCTGAATCAGTAATCAGTTAATCAGGCTACGTGGGTTTCGATGATATATCTTCTGCGATTATACGATTTGAGTCGTTCAGATATTTCTTTTTTATACAGTTAGTACGTGGGATTGGAAACTAAACTGTTTCTGAATACATTTAATTAAAGATAAAGACTAAATTACTTATTCAAATGACAATAAAATTCGCTATAACCCAAATAACATGTCTGTGCAGAAACAAATTGCATAATTTCACCCCATTGTCTCAACCTCCACGTCATTACCGTCAGGTGAGGGTTATTATGGAGCAAAGATTAGGGTGACACTGCATTCCTGCACGAATTTCTAACGCCACCCCACAAAACGTGTCACAATTTCCCTGGTCACCCCCGTTTCACCCCCGCCCACCGCCCCGGGGATGAGTTCGTCGCGTGCCGCAGCCAGTTTTGTCGGCATGCAAATTTAATATTGTTATTTTTATTCTAACTTTACAAGGGCAGTAGGGGAGAAGCAAAGTATGATAAAGGAGCATAATGTGTATTAATGCACGCCCGGTTTCCTAAACTCGTATAATATTCACATGTAAAGGGGCTGCCTTGAGGATGTTTTTATTATTGACTACACCATTTTGCACTTAAGTATAATGTCTGTACGCGTATGCGGAATTGCATAATAATTTTACAGTTGAAACAAGTTTTTGGGTCACGAACTTGCGATGAATAAAGTTCTTTGTTTAGCCTCTTTTGCATATCTTCAAGTTTGCAAAAGGTATGCATATTTAATTTTAATAATTCAAGCGCATAATTGCCTATGTTAGATACTATCCCTGGGTACATAATTATGGTTTATTTAGAACATATGCACTAGACATACCGCAGTCCCAGCGTACCTCTGGTGCATTTAAAGGTAAATATGTAAAGTTATGCTAACTACATCAGCCAACGGGCGCGCACGCAAAATTTGCGATGTTCCGCCAGCGGAATGCAGATTACTTCGTTACCGAACATCAAGATTGTATAAATCTGTCAATGAGATAAAATTTGCTCCAATGGAGCTAGCTATCTTCTTCATTTGCAATTTAGAATTATATGACCTTTAAATTAGGGTCGTAGGTAACTACAAGAGGGGTGATTAATCTGTCATGTTGAGTCAGAAGACATTATTACTTAAACAAAATTCTGTCTGTCGCTTTCTAGGAATATTAGCATTAATATGTTAATTTCCAAAAGAAGAGGTTAATATAGTCAGTTGAAATGTGCAAATTGGTGTGACGCGACGCGTTTGTCAAACATCGTTACGTAATATTAAAGGACTCGTAACGTAACAGACATGACATGACATTAGGGTTAACTAATGTACATTATTAATCTGCACATTGAATTATCGCTGACAAATATCCGAGACAGGCGTACAATTAGTTGAATTATACACCGTGTTCGATCGTAATCTTGTTACAAGTATTACTAGCAGTTCAATGAACAGCCCGCTTGCTTATTACTGCTGGCATTTGTTAATATTAAATACCAGTAGAACATATCCGTCACAAATTGAAAATCGATCAATAAACAAGACTGCCAAACATCAATTAACAATATAAACAAAAACTATGATTAGATACAGTGCGATAATTGAGTGTATTTGTTTTAAACAACACGACACGGGACCGTGGCGAGGCGACGCTCTAGTGCTGCGAAAGCAATTAAAATCAAATTGTTAGGTAAACAAACAGGCGGGGGGACCGCGGAAGCTTATCCAATATCCGAATTCCGTTAACTGACACAAAGGACTGTCGCTTCCACCGCCGCTTTGTGAATACACAACACCGCATATATGTATTTGAAGAGGTATACGGTTGATAGCTTTGTCAGTAGTTGTCGCTATCGACTGAGTTATGTACTACGATTGTTTGGATAGTATATTATGTGCTATCAAAATGGGATTAATCGAACACGCTCGTGGGTAGTACATTAATGTCATGGTTTGTGTTGTTAGGTACTAATGTAATGTTAATGTTGCTATACATATATGCTAGTCAGTTCTGGACAAAAGTACCAGACAGGGAAAGCGATGACAAATTGTGCCAGGACTGCTCATTTCTACCTGTTTAAACACACAATATGGACATACTCTACATAGCAAAAGTGCCGTAAAATATCGACTCTACTAAAGTATTCGACACAAACATCTTGGTATTTTCGGAACGATATGCGGCTTAGAAACGTGACTACCGTATAAGTATTTCACTATTTCCATATAAGAAAAACAGGACAAAACATTCTCAATTATGTAAAACGGTATTGTTTACTGAACGGTACCGACACAAGTTGCTACCAACCTTGGAAACTTAACTAGTTTCACATTCAAAAGTTGGTCCCACTGGCCGATGGGGCAGGTCGCGAACGCTGACTGAACGAAAGTGACCGAACTTGGAACGATGAACAACAATGTGAACAAAGTTCCAACGATCCGAGCAATATTTGTACGAAGCCCACGGTTGTTCGCAACTCCGTAGTTCCCAGTTCCGAGCCAATATAAAGTTAGTTGCCGTTTGAATACATACATATAAATACACTAGTGGCCTCAAGGCAAAACTTGCCAACTGGTACGTATACAATAACTTTCCTACAGTTATGTAAACGCATCACTAAGAAACAAACGCTATTACTGATCCAGTATTTGAACTTTATTTGAATAAACATGAGAAGAAATAATATCAAGAAGGAAAATGGTTCAATATATTAACGCAGATGGCTTTCAAAATTACGAAGAGGGTTGGAAAATTATGAAAACTGGCGGAATCGCTTGCTGCCTACGTTATAAGATCCCAACTCTTTATTATGTAAATATAATATACGTTGGCCCAGAGGCGACGAAATTTAATATAGGTACTTTGAATTATTCAAGGAATAATCAACATCATGACTCTTTCATTCTCAAAATAAGCCTTTAATATGTATGTGATTTTTAAACACTCGTCAAACCAAACCGCTACACGCTCTTTTTGAAGACAGAATTTCAGAATTTCCATCAAAAGGTAAGAATCTAATATCTTCTGTTGTAAATTGAGTACAACTCGAGTTTCAAATTCATAGAAACATAATCTAACTTTTGTTCTGCAGACGTGGACGTGACATATCTCCGATTACGTAGTAAGATACACGTGCGGGTTACTATCAAATCGCTTGTGAAGTAATTATACTACTACGCAGTTCTCTGATTTATATGACACATGTACGTTTCACATGTATGTAGCATAGCATCCCCGCTGCTGCCCCGCGCTGGCGGCCATTCTGTGACGTCACGAACGAAACTGTCACTCGCACCCCGAGCACAAAATGAAAGCACGTTTTATCTCCCTTTATCGCGGACATATTATTTCACTCAAAGGATCCCATACCGTCCGCTGGACAGACCAAAGAGAATTTCTGCTTCCTCTTTTCAACTCTTTCTGTTTCAAACTGAATTGAAGTTAAACATTAAGATGCTACAAAAGAGTAAATGGATTTTAAAAACGCTGAAAGTTTTAGAAAGTTTAAAAGGAACAAAAGATTCCTGAGCTCGGGTTGGAGTTTTCACTCGCTTAGATTAAGTGGATAGGTAATTAAATTCACAAAGGAAACAATAATTTATCTTTGCAGTCTTGTTAAGCAAAAACAGTAGCTAGTCCTGGATAATTTGCTACTGCTGAAATTAAATTGTATGCGGACTACGAAGCTTGCGTGGAAATTCGCATTTTCCGTTGAATTTAGCTGGAACGTAGTCGAAGGTATAAATTGTGCGTTTATATCCTGAAGTGGTCTAGTTCATTAGGCTAATACCGTCGGCTTGTGGGTCTTGAATTCTCCCAATTATCGCGCGATCCGCTTTTAGCTGAGATTACACGAAAGGTACGAGTGCTGCTTGAATAGCTGAATACGTTTTATTAGTTAGCTACTACACAGTACACAGTACAAGTGCTTCTACAGGGTGTCTCTGGAAGTATGGATCAAATCGAATAGGGGCGTGGGCAAGGTCATTTCCAAACTTTTTAACCCTGAGACTGTCGGGTTACGGTACAAAAGTTATGACCAACTTTCTATCAGGGCTATCAATTTATATATATTTTCAGGACGTGGGGCGTCGCCCTTTCCTGTGGTAATACTTTTCTAGAAAACATGCGAATTATCTTATTTTTATCTTCAATAAGAAAAATCATTTACTGCAAAAGCTTTGATATGGCAAAAATTTTACTCAATTTTCGAGCGATTTTCATGGGAAAAAGTTTCACTAGCGAAAAATATTCTCATACACAATTACAAACTTTTTGTTTTCTCAGGACTTTGTTTTCATTATGTCTGCTTTTAATTAAATGTTTTGCAAGAGTTTCGCCTGAATTAACACCTGCCAACGATGAAAAATCTTAGTTCATTCTCAGAGCTTACGTAATATGGTAAACAGGACATTATCTATATATTTTTATTTCATACAGGTTTCATAATAATAAAACTTCACATGTAATTAAAAGAGACGCTGTGTTTATAACCTACACGACTTGAGACAAAACATTCAACGCTGTCAGTTCACACAGCTGTAGGAAACAAAAGATAATTGAATACAAACAATTCACACACTCAAGAATTTCGCATTATAAAAGATTCCTTTGTTGTGATGAACTGTTTCCAAACACTAGAAAGATTAAGAGATTCTATCGGGAATAATGTCGTAAGGACCAAGAAAGTAGCATTGCAAGGAAAATCATTATAATTGCAAATGGTAGCCATCCATCTTGGGTGCAGTCAAAGGCGAAGCAGGAATCATCCATTAAGAGGAACTATGGGGAAAATGTACATCTTATATTTATTACCGGTACCAAAACAGAATTATTTATTAAACCACTATTATTATTTATTTTTAAACGGTCTCACCATTGCCGACATTAAATTTAAATGAATATTTATAAACACGATTTTTGAAATCAGACACGTCTGTAATAAACGTCGCTCATACTTTTCATCTGCACTGGAAATATATGAGCTTTGCGTGTAAAATATTTTTCAAGTTTAGTGAGAAACTGTCTCGTATATTTAAAATTTTCTCGAAGAAATGGCAAACGTTTTTCGTTTTAAATTATTCATCGTAGACGCAAGAGGAAACTATTTTTGAGCTTTCTAATTATTATACTACTAAGATGCGAATAAACGTTTTTATAATTGGTTTTCCAAGAAAAATGTTATTTCGTTACTCATTATTATTATTATTCATTTATTTAAAAGACAACAAAAGTCCACACTGACGAAAAAACAAACAAAAACATATAATGTGTATGGAAAAACCAATTTAATTTACATGTGAACAAATTCGGAAGCACAGTAAGTACATACATATATATGCAGTAAATTTCACGAGTTAGCTGCAAGAGCACTAAACCCAGCTGTGGGCGAATGCACTATTTAAGTTAAAGTTACCCGTTTATAGTCGTCGGCTGGAACCGTGCCAAGGTATGGAGTAAAACCCGTAAAATTTGAGACTCACTTATCTATACATTCACAAGTATATACCTAAAGACGTCCGAGTAACGATCCACACTTTATACTGACCTAAAAAGTTATCTAAACTCATATTTCAGGAGGTATAAAAGACATGCGTATTTTACCGTAAGCTGCTTTACTTAACGCCAAACAAAAGGACATAAAACGAACGGTTCTTGGTTTAAGATTAAACGTAAAAGCAATGTATATTAGCTTTTTGTTCCCTACCACGGAAAGGCTAGGAGATAATGGAGCCATATCTTAGATAACTAAATACTATCTAAAAAGATAAGACAAGAAAAAGCTACGGTACGTATCTCACTCCCTTTTGCACTCTTTCAAACGTGAAAGTTAAAACTTTAAACGTATGTTTTCTCTTGAATAGGGAACGTTTTTCATAAATTTCAATTTAACCGAAAGCTTTAGTGAATAGTGCATTCAATCTAATAGGAATTACAAATGGAACGGTCACGGGTGCCGCGGACCGTGGTACAGTCAGCACACCTGAATGCTTTGAATTCTATCCTATTAAGCGTGGAGCCCGGCTATCTCTCGGGGGAGCTTTTGTAACTATCCCCTCTATACTACTGTACTGTGCACATACCATCCCCTTCGTATATTGCATGCTACGTCGATATACTGAAGATACCGCTCGTGCGGGTTCGGAATGAACCGAATCAATACATGGTTAGAAGGAATGAGATGCTTGTTACTTTTTTTTATTAATGATTAGATATAAGGAGGCCTTCACAGATATACAAGTTCTTGGGTATGTTTCTAAATAACCGAACATTCTTCTAGCTAGATTCATATGACGAAGTTGTAATTGACTTTCAGATAATACCGGTGAGTGTTACCGGAGGTGATCCATCAAACAACTTTCACTACAAAAACGTTATTTTATGACGTAGCCATCGACAACAATTCTCGCCTTTTCAAGAATAATACATTCATAGCAAAAATAGATAACTTTGTAATGGCGCCATAAATTTTGGCTTTTATTGAAGAGTTGGCAAGTTTATGTGATGAACAAAGGAGATTTGTTACAGAGGTGGAATAAAAAAAATGTTTTGTTTACCTACCTGCAGGTTGTGGTGGAGGCTCAGTGGGTGCTATTTGCCCGTTGCTCCTCACGGCTGACGATTTCTTCCTGCCACCGGTTGTCGCTGGACTTTTTGTAGTCTCGCGCTCAACTCTCTGGAAAAAAAACCAAATATTGTGATTCGAAATTCGAAAATAATCTTGTTCTTAAAATATAAAGACAGAAATAAAACGTGATTGTATTACAACGATTTCAAGTTAATCTGGGTTTTATCTTATTCGAACCTTATTTTGCCGCTTACGTATTGTATTTTTTTTTTCTTACTAAATCATAAATTATGATTGGGTTTTTGATATAAAAAGAAAAATTGGACGTATGGGCGTGTTTCAATAACGAACTTGAGTCAAAGTAAACAAAGGACTTTGTGCTCGGAACACAATGTTAATTTGAAACCCTTCAGCCCTTTGATGTTTGGCTAAACGTGGGGGCGCCCTATACATACTAATGAACTTCTAAACTTTTAAGTTATCAAGAACGGTCTTGTTTTGTTACATTTATGGTAATTGAAAACCGTTTCGCTTGACATTCAAACGAGAAAACGTGAACCTACATTACTATTAATGTTATGTGATTAGATCTAAGAACCGATAGCGCTAATGTACGATTAATTGATTGCTAATTAATATAGATGAATGTTTAATAAGAACTGCTTTTTGTACGTCACTGCTTGCGGTAGTGTTTATCTCTTAATATTATTGATATTATACCTACGCAATAAATACTTTTATATGACGTCAAGGAAAGGCTGTAGGTACTCATTCTGTACCTATTGTGTAAGGTTCTAAAAGATATTTACACAAACGCTTGGAAAATATGTTTGTGGTAACTCGACCTCTTTTAACTAGTATTTATAAATTGGGGAACATTAAGCAGTCACATCAAATCGTAATTCAGGTCACATTCTAATTTCTTACGGTCTTTGATAGACCCAGAAAGCGTTAACCTCGTAACATAAAGAATGATATCACACAATCAAACGGACCGTGTTTTGAGGAAACCACTCCAAGATGAAATTAATGGAACATAAGCATAGAGTAATGACATCAGAGAGCGCCCTTTGAAATGGAATCATTGAGCCGTGAAGCAGCAATCCACTTATTTTGGCTGACGGCGGGCGATCCCAGTCCGAATTACGTCGAGTCATGACTCATGGCGTTTCGTGCCGGCTCGTGCTGACTCACGCTCGAGTCGGCAAGACTCAGCAGGACTGCCGACTCAGCGGCGCACCTCGCCAGCGGTTATTGCGCTGACTGGGCGGAAAGCGGCCGCCCGTTCACTGTTATGCACTAATACTGATTGATACCCGATAATCACAAACTAAACCTCTTCTAATACTACATTTATAATGAACGTTTGCCTTTCTCAGACACAACCTGTGTTTATACAGTATTACAGCAGACTAATCAGTATTAATACTTTCGATGAATGAGAATTAATTGGAATTTCGTTTTGTAGACATAGGACTAATAAGAGGGAAGGAACTCAATAAATCATGGTGTCAAGAGCGAAACAGGAAATTTAATAAAATACCGGGTAGAGCAGAATGGCTGCCAAAAGGACACAAACGAATGAGACGATCCTATATTAAAATTTAAATTAATGACATCAAGCACGAAAGATATAAAGTTGCGAACTCGAATGAAAGACGAAATAATTGTATGCCTAGACAGTTGAGAAAGCGGGTGAAACTCTGAATTTAATCATGTACAAGCAGAAAATACATGTTTCTGTATAAGCAAAACATACACAATTAAATAAATGTATGGCCCAGCTGACCGTGTGTTGTCATAACAAAAATTTATAGCATAAACATGCGAAACTTGGGGAGGTAGGGGATGGGGGAGCCGACCACGACATGCTAAGTACTTGTGAAAAATGGGGCAGCGGGGTGGGCGATCCTCCCCTCCCCCCAGTGGGGGAGGCAGGGGGTGGTGGAGTCGACGGTCGCGACTGAACTGTTTATGTGCACAGGCGAGCTATGCTTTGACAACGCGCTGCGTCATCGGGAAATTGACAAACAACCTGTTTGTATGGATCGAGGAACATTGTTGGCTCAGTGTGGCTTCGTTTGAATACCTATACTAACTTTGTTTATTATAGGTATTTCTCGGATGGGGAAGTTTATTGCTACACATGCATACGTGAAGCCGTCAAATCTTCCACAAAGTAACAATAAGAGTGATCAAACTCCAGAATTACATCAATTAAGACGCGAAATTCAAACAATCTACACGCGCTGAAACTTTTGTATACGAATAGAAAGTTTTTAAAACATTAATTAAAACTTTTGCATTTGTAGTCGACTGAGCGCGAACGGGAGAAAGTTATGACTCATCTGGTTCACTTTAGTATTGACTCTGTTCTTTGTACGTTTTGAATTACATCACATTTTAATCAAACGATTGTACACCTACGTACGGCAGATCGAATTGTTGATTACACTAGTGTTGTTACTACAAATGCCATGTATGATTTATTCATCATAATGTACATTAATGATCATTATCTTCGTCTTATTTTCATAATAATATATGCTACATGGTACACTACGCCTTTTTTTACCGTTCAAATATAATAAGGTACATGCTAATTACAGCTCTCGGAATTTTTTGTTACACATCCGCCGGCAACTTACACAATTCGTGCAAAAATAAAAAATTGGAACATGAAATTGCGTTTTTACATTAAAAAATTAAATGCTCTGAAAAATGACATCAAAATGTCGATCGGCGAGTGAAAGTGAAATGGTGCATTAAAGAGAAAGTGTGGTCACACGCGACATGACTGACCTACGCAATGCGCCTTGCAAACTAGGCCATGGGCCCTGAGCTTACTCAAGCATACTTGCATACTTTGCATTACACTTCTTACTCTATGCTAATAGACTTAAGTGTTTCGCGTCCGTAAGTATTTGCACAAGATAAATTAAATAAATTATTTCAACATGAACGCGAGATGCAGCTTTAATGACTACCGCATGCCTTTGTTTTATCTTAGTCTATCCATGTTTTATAGATCCTTTCAAGTAAAAGATTTAGGATTTGACAATAAACTACCTGTTACTTATACATAAATAAGACTTATTCAATACATTTTTAGTAGATAATATTTAAAAGTTTAAAGTCAATAAACCTGTATATTATTTATCTGTTCACAAATGTCTAGACTTCTAGAGATGTCTCATTCTGAGTTACGAGTTCTGACCTCGTGGTCCAACAAACGTGATTTTATGCATGTGCATAAATTATTTTATGTGGAAAACCCCTAATAAATTATTCATCAATGACAACTTGATTACTACTTAAATCCTTGAGCTTATAGGAAAAACCTGACTTTGTTTACGTATTTACATTGTTTACATACAAGAATTTGTTCGTTCTCGTTGGTATAAAAACGGGACGTATCACGAAACGTGTTTCAAGCATCGTGGGTGGTCCGTTATCGACCAGGAGTAGGGGGAGTAATCTATAATAGGCGCTATTAACGTCCACCCGCGCACGTCTATTCATAGCCTTATAGATCAGTCCGTTTACTTACTCTATGATGAAATTAATGCTTCTTTTTTTGAAATATTTGGCAACGTTCCATTGTGCTGTTTGATTGTGCCCCGCGTGTCATGTTTGCAAACCGTTGAACGATAACATAGTCAATTAAACTGACAATTGAATATTGTTAAGAGTAATTGTAGACTTAATAACGATGATGTTTTGGCTATTTCGTAAATAGGTACATTCGTCAGCGAAATATGTAAGTATAACGTCTTATGACAGTTTACGAAGTTCAAGGATTTAGTTGGATAGTAACTCGCGACGCAAATAGCATATCAATCAATATGTGACAATTACCTACAATAAAGTATGATTGATAAAAACTATTTTTATCGTAGGTATTTGAATATTATAAATAACTAGCTGCGCCCCGTGGTTTCACCCGCGTAAGTCTCGATCCAGTGAGAATATCGGGATAAAAAGTATCCAATGTCCTATTCGATGTCATGGTCTACCCATATGCCAAATTTCATCTAAATCCGTGCAGCCGTCTTTGCGTGGAAGCGTAACAAACAAACTCACTTTCGCATTTATAATATTAGTTCGAATTTAAAAGAATTATACTTTTCTTGACGCCATTCGATTGTTTAGACAAATTCAATCTATTTAGATTGCCGGAATTAAATGTGAAGCACTTATAATAAAGTTGGCTGCATTTCACAAAAATATGCGAATAACGACCTTGCTCTCTTCACAGCTTCAAATAAAATAAATACATTTCACTTGGCACCGCTTCTCATAGCGGACGATCTATTTAATGTCGAGTCATCCTTTACTGTGTCATTCACCCCCGGTACGGGGTCTGTTACACCCCTTAACCCTTTATCGCTATGTATGGAACGTTGTGCGTGACAGATCAAAACCATCTTTCGCTTTAATGAGATTTCACATGGGTTAAAGGGTTAAAGGTCGTATTTTTATTTTACCCTCCGAGCAATTATAATGTCAGACTAGGAAGAAAACATTTGCACAGTGAGTGAATGATATTATGTTGACAGATTTCATTTAAAAAATACGTAGTATTAGTAGGTAGGTACTCGTACCTACTTTCCCGATGAAAAGTTATTAAAACATATTTTTCAGAATTAATTTAATTTTTAAGAAAAAATAAAATTCGTATTTGTATTTTGCTTCAAATGAATTTCATGCTACCTATTATATGCATTCTCCGAATTGGAAATGATCATACGTAAATATTTTATATATATATTTTCATACGTAAGTATTTTTTTATCAATTATTTATTTTACATATTTCGAATACGTTAGCATATTTTTTGCTTGCACTTTATTTAGTAAAATATTTTCATTGTTACTTTTATAATCTAATAAACATATTAGGGCCTGACGTTTTTTTTTAAATAATATTATACATAATAATATATTCCATCACAAAACAAAATAAAACCAAAAAAAAAACTAATGTAAAGACAAAAATAAACAGTTAGTAGGCCAAAGCTCTAGATACAGTATTTAGACATTGACAACCAATTACACATTGATTAAATGAACCTCAATTCGTGGAGCTGCATTTAAATGGGTCCGGTACAAATTGCCTTCGAACGAATAGCAACAAACATAGATACCTACTAAAATCAAAACCAATTAATCGAATAAGGCCATTATACCTCATAAATTCGAAAAGTCGACTGGATTATTAAAAAAACATATTATTGAATTTTTAGTCAACCATGTTTAGTCTACTAGTTTTTGGGCTCGTGGCTAAATAATAACAACCCCACAGTTCGATCGAAGGTACCTACGCTAAGGTAACTACGCTTGCCTGGGTCGGTTTGAGGATGGGTGCCCATCTATTATTGCATATGAGACGGAACGAGACCCCTCCATACCTCGGAAAGCACGTCAAGCCGTTGGTCAAGTCTGTCATTCGTAAATCTTTGACAGTCGTCACGGGTATCAAAACCCAGTCTGACTTCCAGTCTTACCGAGGGGTATGTATCGTATTACCCAGTAGCTGGATTGTGAAAGCAGTCGCTCGATGTAAAATACTGGTATTCAGATGCATCCGGCTAGACTGGAAGCCGACCCCAACA
This sequence comes from Lithophane semibrunnea, assembly GCA_947363905.1. NCBI lineage: Eukaryota > Metazoa > Arthropoda > Insecta > Lepidoptera > Noctuidae > Lithophane > Lithophane semibrunnea. The sequence continues at coordinate 12,388,594 of OX376197.1, read as the reverse complement.
TACTAATTGGGAAAAGGCTAGGCAGATTGAACTTGTTTTCAGAAACTGATCAAGCGTGTCTGTAAATAAAAGACTGATGAAACTTTAGCAATTTTTTCGTAGAATATGGAAATGTGTGCTTCTCAGTGTCTCTACATGTAGTCAGTAAATTGTGGTAAAATTCAAGTTACTACGGCACGTGAATTCCGAGAAAACCTTGTGAAAGATCGACAGACGTACACACGGCTACACATCAAGCTATACATTTCCACTATAAGCTGACCTCGCAATGTACGGAAATCCTTTAAACTGCGAGATCAGCATAAACTGGAAATGTATAGCTTGATTTGTAGCCGTGTGTACGCTAAAGTAATTGAATAAAGGTTCCGGATTTTCCTTTGACGAACAGAACCCTAAAAGAACTTTGAACCATAGTCGTTAGAAATATAAGTACTTACTTATCAAATATTTCAAAATAATAAATCCAACTATGGCGTTTTGCTTGAAGCTGTTTAAGTTACTAATACCTGTTCTGCTTATCCTATAAAGGAGAAGTGTAATACGGGGCCTATAAGGGAGGATAGGTGACATAGGGCCTTTCTTCTTTACTTTGGCAGAAACGCAAGTTACGCATTCCAAAGACAAATATGCACAGCTGGCAAAAGTAGTGAGAATCAATTTGACACACGATGGATGGTCAAGATATTTCAAAAGTGCCAATCAAAAATATGTATATCAAACGAAACACAAAGGTAACAGCACCAAATTATGATTTCAACCAACTCAATCCACAAAAGGATGGACCTCATTCAATTTCCCATGTATATGAACTATTTAGTGAATTTTCCAAACGCCAGTCGCTTGGTAACGAAAACGGTACATTCACCCCATTCAAATCCTCCGGACCGTTATGAGATAAAATTGACTTAAAGGAAACGGACGCCGTTATTATGTTGGGTGAATAAAGTGTTACGTGTTTGTAAATCACAGGCTCTTTAGCCTGTTCAATGTAACCTAGTTTTAACTTCGATTTACCGATAGTCATTAATATTAACTCGCATTATGATAATGAACAGGATATGTTCAACATTCCGATATTGATTTAAGCTTGCGAGTTTCATTTCCATATTGTGTTTTCCATTGTACAGTAGGTGATGCTATAAAGGGAGAGGACTACCAAGATGACGACTAATAGAGAAGTGTGGAAGAAAAAGACATGTTGCGCCGACCACAAACAAATTGGGATAAGGTAAGAGAATGATGGATAAGTACGTGTGAAATTATGAGTTCCAGGATGATGATTCGCATTTCGCAAGGAAATTACCTCATTTGACATGAGGTGTACATAATAGTCCTGCCAGGGTTGCGGGTTAGTCCGAAAGGGATACCTGGACCTTGGCAATAGGCAACTGAAGGATCACGGGTGGGTTTTAGTCATTAAAAGTCTGACACGCCCTTCCGCTTCACCCAGAGCGGGAGAAGTCATTCGATGATTTCCCAAACTCAAAAAAAAAAAAAACTTCGTTATAGTAAACAATTTACTCTTTCACATGTTCGTACTTCGTAGTCAATACACACATTTCACAAGCGCTCTAAATAGAACTTATAAACGATTAATATTCCGCCATCATGAAAGCTGTATAGCGCAAGTTAATTCAATGGGAACACAATCAGATCGTTTATATTCTCCGTGGTGGCGTTGTACCGCACGTTACACTCTGTGTATCGGGCCTTTGTGTGTTTCCCTTTGAAACACACAATAAACAAGCTGAGCATTGTGGACGGAGTGTACTGAACCATGTTCTATAGCAACGGTACTATCAAGTCGCTTATCTATAGTAAAGTCAACTTGTCCCTATCTATACCTACCTAGGTACAAACGTCCACGTCCGGAGGCCGGACTGATTACTCAGACTCAAACGCACTAGATTTGTAAGAGCTTTCAGACTTGAATTTGATGTCTACGGCACTGCCAGTAAATATTTTGGCAGATACTGAACCAGATTCAAGTAAAGCAAATGAATACAAGACGGAAATCAAAATTGAGGAAAAGGTAGAAATAAAATACTGAATAACACTGAAGAATAAGAAGAAATTGTAATGAATACCAATTTACCGTCAGCTATAAAAATAAACACGTTAAAATTACTTGATCGCTAAAGAGCTTTACGAGCTGAGCGAGGAGTAATTTCCCGAGAAAGTCATGCCACGAGGAGCCTTTGAAGGATCTCTGCCTAGCAACGGTGCTTCAGCACCTATTACCGAGATATTTGAGAAAATGTGAATATTATTCTGCATATTTAATAGACTGAAAAAATAAAGTAAATTTCATTCCACTAGCTGCGTAATTGAGATATTTTACTTACGAGTGGTAAAGGAGCAGATTTTATTCAAAAATATACCAATAGTAAAGATGGAGTTCTTTTAGCAATTAGTGAATGTAAACAGAAGAATGATACTGATCTCAACCCAGTAAGTATTCAATAGAACAACGCAAACTTTAATGACCATTAATAAAAATAAAAGGGAAAGATTTATCACCCCCGGGCCCGGGGCCACGCGACGATACGAAAACTAAACGAGCGGCAGAAAAACTAAGCGGATTATCGACACGTTCCACGTTGTGCAAACAGGGTCGCAAACAGGCAGTATAATCCTTTATGAAACCACAACAACGTGTGAGGAAGCAGGAATAAGTGTAAAGGAACCCATCAATCTGTCACATGTGTAATATTCACAAGGAACAGTGCAGGTGAATGTCCCCAGCAACAGTACACAGTGATTTATTTCCAAGTTCACCTTCTAGACACCGCCCGCTCCCCGGAGGGTAATATCGACAAAATAACCAAGATAAATTGAACCATTCTGCCTTCACAAGATCGTGATAATAGATACGTGGGTACACAATAGACGGAGCTTTGATTAATTGGTTAATTTGAACATGAGAGGTTAACGGCACGGGTCTACTCTTCAAAGCGTTGAAATGCCTTCAAGACATTACTCAGTAAATACTCAATCTAATTCTTAATAAATTTCCTTTACCATGTAAATGTTCAGCGAGTCACGATTTTGCGTGATAAAGAAAATCTCATTAAACCTAAGGCTTTGGAGGTACTCTACATATAAAGCGGTTAACTAGAAAATGAACCTAGGAGTTTATATCCTTATATAACGTTAGCTATCTTATGAGAAGCTTTCTAGATAATAAGCCTGAAATTGGCGCCATAAAAAAGATTTGTAATGGATTATAAATATCCTGTTGAGACCGTCATAAGATGTCACTAGAGCCTTTTGCTCTTTTACTGAGGAATTCCAAGATAATAAGATCAGTCACTCAATTATGCAAGAAGTAGGCAGCAAAGCGAATAACAGTAGATTATCTTCCTAATATTTTCCACACATTTCAACGTTCAGACATACGTCTAAATCTTCCAGCTTGTCTGCTAAGAAAGACTCGTCTGCATTAACGAGAAACATTGCATAATGCAGATGCACGGAACTCTGTCTGAGGAGTAGAACACTTTACAAATGTTACACAAGTGCACGCTCGCCTGACCTTTGTTTACCGATGAATGCTTCTAACATAATTTATATAATACTGTTACACTCTCCTTTGTATGTTCTCCACTGGCAGTAATTGGTTTAAGAGGATCAGTACATCTTATCCGTTCAAGCGTAGAATACTCTATCTTTATTATTATCTTTCGTAAGTTGTCTACGTGATAATTACTCATCAGCATTGGCAATTAGGGTATTATTTTCTTCTATTAAGCGCATTTAAGCCTTATCTTTTACAATTACAGTAAAAAAAATACGTGTTATCATAAAAATACCTAGTTTATTTAAAACTAGGTATTTTTATGATAACACGTATTTTTTTGCCATTTGCATTGTAATCATTCTCTGTTATTATTATTTCCATTACATAACACGGTGTAGGATTGTTGTGATTACTCAAGATGATTAAGCGTTTATCATTGTTGAACATAATATTACGCGGTTCGTTCCGTATACACGAGTATACAATTTCACGTACTTTGTTAAGCTCGTGGAGAGAAAAAAACATAGTGCCTCAGACGGTAATATAGTGTGTTCATACGAGCAGTTCCCGGTACGTTTATCTCTCAATCTTGTGAAACCGGGGGCAGGAGTGCAACTCGACTGGTCGGACCAGCTCGCCCCCCTTCCCCCTCTGTTCCCACCAGAAACCGGTATTCCTAGTCCGGTCCTAAGCCTTTGGGGCCAGACTCGCTAACTAGCTTATAACGTCGACACGGCTATTAACTGGTCATAATTATTATGACAACATTACCTTATTTGACCTTTTACTGTGGATTTTCATAAACGATATTCAAATCAACCATTTCCTTTTTGAATACTGATTGGTATCCGATTATTGAATCCGAATATATACTTATTCCTCCGCTCGTTATGCGAATTGCAAACGTTTAAAAATAACATATTCGATGATGTTTAATTCATGGTATTTATTTACATGTGAAGTAGTTATGGTATGTTGATTATATTAAGTATCGCCAAACAGGAAGCTCTAATGATTAACTTGAAACGTACGTAAGCATATTAAATTAAACATACCAGTTATGTTGTATTATGTAATAATAATTTAAGATAAATAGGTACGTGTAAGAATACTGGTGTCCGAACCAAATAAGGATAAAATAATTAATATGAAGGACAAAGTTTGTATCAGAGAGTAAAGTAATAACAATATTATTAATAAAACTACAGCAAGTGCCGCAAACAAGGTAAATACACAATACAAATAAAATAGCAAGGAAAGCTATAAACGGACACATACGAGCAAAGTTACACACTACAGAAAGTTGGATCCGTCCCAAACCTATTTTATTAATGTCTTGTGCAGAAGCAATAAGTAAAAGGGAATATGTAATTAATCTACGAGAACGTACAGAAAGTGGGTCAACACAATAAAGAAGAGATTAATTTTACCTTTGAAAGTTACCCCGCTTCATCGCATTTTAATAGTCTCAAATGGAATTTCGAAGTGAAGCTTCTGGCTTGCTCGAGTCTGGGTTTAAATCGATGGACCAAATAGTTACTCATTTTAATGAAGTAGATTAGTACAATGTTGTTTTACTTGTTAAATGTCCTGTACTACTAGGTATATTGTTGATGTTTATCAGACCAAAGCCGAAACAAATTAAGCTGTAACATACATAATGAATAATAAATCAAAGTTACGACGAGGTTAATATAAGCAAGCAACGGGTATTTTATAACTCGTATCGTTTTATGACGTCAATATAATAAGTGTATGTGGTTTACATACATAATGGCAAGTCTCCAATGCGGTTAGAGATAGCCGAACATAAATAAGAGGGGAATGTCGCCGTGACAGCCAGTCGGAACTTATGCCTTTGTTACTTCCATTTCCATCGCGATTGCTCTCCGCAGTTCGTCAACTCTGAATAACAATATTCTGTTACATTTTTTGTGGCCAAACAATTGAATTGGTTGGGAATTTTCACATCTCTAGCTATTTATTGTTACAGTGTCACAATCACAACGTTTGATAAAATAAAATAGGGTATCAAAATGTTAAATTTTCTCAAAGGAAACATTGTTGTTTTATATCGGAAAATAACTCGGCAATTTCGTGGAGACGCTCACGTCTCTATTAAATCCGCTAACGTAAGATAAACCTAGCGCTACCTTTGTATGCAAGGCTCGGCCCGCCGCCCGCTCTCCGCAGTCCGGACTCGGCGTTGTCAGGTGAGATTTATTCACGTATAGCCTTAACATGCGGAGTGGGCGTACGTGGGATGTAGACGGGCCGTGGTATTCGTGTACCGCCTTTATGTAGTTGCGTCTAGCGGACTATTCAACTCCCTATTTGGGCTTTATTGCCCTTTACGGTCATATTTTATTTCGTAAAAGCAGAATAACAAAAGCTTAAATTATGCCAGCACCGACACAGGTGCTGGTGTTCTGCCTATAACTTTGGTTTCTATTGTTGTTTCAGATTCAGAGAAAGTATCGCGCATGACCTTTGTGAATTGTGAATTCTCCGATTATTGTAGGAGTAACGCAATAGAAAATAATCCGATCGAAGAGTGAATGTTTATAAATAGTCTCCTCCGCAGCGGTCGCTTTATCATGCCGAACAAAGGAACAATAACGACCAACAAAGAAGTTAGAAAAGAACAAAAGCAAACATCGAGACCGAGTCAAACGAGCTGTTTCCTTCTAAGGCGATGCAATAACAATATGGCTCACATTGTGCGTGCGTGCGACGATTAGTGATGCGCAACACTCTCAAACTAATCTAATTCCGGGCTCTGGGAGTGCAGTCCACTTTCGAGAACGTTTTCAGAAAGTGTCGTAAACATCTCTTCGGAATTAACGGTCTGTTAAGCTGTCTAATATACTGAACAGAGATGTGAACGTGGGAGAGAGACAGTCCTTATCGGGGTGTGGCTATCTCTACTTTGTATGCACTGCGCCTACATAGTTGCATGCGAGCGTAATATAGTATGCATATATTATACGTATACGTATGTACTAGCCGGTCGTGCTCAAACTATTATATGCTAATTAGCTTTTCGATGCATGTTCACTGTTGCATTGCAGATTAGGCTCCGGCCTGTAAAGTACCATCATATTTTGAACAAAAGAAATGCTAAATCGAATTATGTTACAGGTGAGTTACAGGTGCACAGCTGGCCAGACAATAAATTGACTTAATGCCAGACTGTAATCCATTTTCATAAGGATATTATTAATTCACATTTAAAACAAGAAGCAGAAGATAAAGCGGCTATGCAAATAAATAAGTACGTAACATACATTTCTTTGAAGTAATATTTGTGGTGTATAAATTACATAATATATTGTGATACAATAATAACGTGTAATACCCGATGACCCAACGAAATATAAGTGTTATTGCTGTTATAAACATATATAATAAATCATACAAGTAAGCCGGCAAACTAATAGGTAAATAGGCGATAGTAAACAATGAGTCATGATGACAAGTACCGGTGGCTCGGAGGGGGACGTTCCACGGTCCACACTGGCCACAAAGCACCAAAATCACTTCACGACGTCACGCGGCACATTCGAAATTTGAAAAAACATGTGACGCTAGTGCGGTGAAAGGTAAGATGCGTTCAGTAAACCGTTCCGAGTAACGAGTAACCGAGCGTAGTGATGCCGACGCGGGAGAATGGCGCAAACTGGCTGGCCGGGAGGGAGGGGCCCCCCGCGGTAACCCCCCACCGCGCCCGGCGCAAGCCTGGCTGCCCGGCGAACAGACACAGGCTTGCATAATTAATTATACTTCACACACATTGCGCCTTCCGCACAAGCAAGGTCATCTTTTAAGTGATAATATAGATTTGCGATACGCTTATCTCTGTGGCAACCGACGGTTCATATCGACAGGTGATAAACAAGATTTATCTGTTGAGTAATATTGTATAATGCAAACTGGTTGTAGCTTATTTAGCTCACGTGCAGCTAAAAGCATTTTTTTTCTTTAATTGTCAGGAAAGAGGAAGTAATAGAAAGCTTAGTTTTGGTAACATAAATAATTGGACTGATACAAAATAAAATTGTTTTTGTTTCTTTGGAACCGAAATGTTTAGATTTAAACATAATCATTTCAAGATTGTTGAGATTTGTTCCAGTGAACTGTTTAAGTTTTGTTGAATAATTTTTCAATAGAATCAGCACACATCATTCAACGCCTACAAGAACATCTAAAAGAATTCTAATTCTAATTCCCATTTGAACAAGGAATTCCGTCATTCAGGTCAAAATGAATATTAGCCTTCAAACAAAACAAGAACAAAGTAGTGAGTGGCACGTTATACAGACCCTTTTGACGGGTGGCGCGTAGGGTGGGGCGAGGGTGTTCGGTTACCCGGGACTGCCAGACGAATCCCGAGCGTCCCGCACTTGTCGCGATCGATATCCGTATCCGCTGCACGCCACGGGAACTCGCATTAACTAACTTCACCGATGGAGGTGGAAAGTCGGCCGATGTTGTTACAAACTTTACCGATTACAGTTTCACGAGATACTCTCCCTCTTGTTATTGTAAATGAATCAACTACTCGTTACTAGGTAGTAACAATATTGACGCCTTAGCTCCAATGTAGAAGTTTTGTTCAGGAGCTAGATAACGAAAAAGTTAGACGTTACATAAATAAGATACAGATCAAGCTCATGTAAGCTCGAAAGTTTTACTTCATTCTACTTCTGGCATAAACACAACAGTTTAACGAAGCCTGACTGACGTTCACGAAATTATTTTCAGTAGAATCACGGTAGGTGGAAATAAAATTAAAATGATGACAAAATAATTTTTGGACAATATAACATTACTTCTTTTTATTCAACTCCCAAAACATGAAAGAGAGGCTATCCACCTTTCAAAAGATCCACCAGAATGAGATTACGTTTTGGCAAAGCATCAAATGAATCTGAATGAGATATATGAAGAGAAAATTTTACAGAAAAACCGACAGACAGATTGGCTAGAAGTTCTGACATCTGAGAGAATCAAGAATAAACCAAGAATAAAAGTCTCGTAAAGTCATTACACAAGTCTGAAACTCTGAGAGTAAAACATTGACTGTATTCATGCAAGACTGTATTGTATAATATACGAATATAAATGTCATTTGCAGCAAGTCCTATTAACTGCGGACTTAATTATAATGTAATTTATGCAAGATAATATCACGATCAAAATATATATACGTAGATATACTAAATTAAGCAACGATAATTGATTCTGAGAACCAAGACCACGTTATTATAATTTAATTATTTCTATGATGAAACCTGTTACAGACAGCAAAGATTTAAATATTATATTAGTTATTTGTTACTTGACTAAGCGTCGGTTCTCACGGAGATAAACATGTAGAAAAGGTACTTCAATTATGATAAGATATATTTGCACAATAATAATTTTACAAAAGTTTTACATCCATGCAAACCAGGGCTATATGTATATACATATATAACGCTGACATTATTATAATTACTGACATTATTCTGTGTAGATGAGAAAGGACACGTTTCCAAGATAACGTTCAAAAATTCTCTTCGTGAATTATATCAAGAACATGAATCATGCTCAGTTACTGCTACAAGTCCCAGGTAAAATTACGTTTGTTTTACTGACAACAAAATGTCTGACGAGGAGACAAAAACAAAAACGATGACCAACGCTGAGTATCGAAATTGTTCAATATGCCCTTGATCTGTCAGCCGAATTGATTCACGAACAAACGAGTTTTAGAACAGCCATTAAACACAATGGAGCGAAATGGGCTACACTCAGCCACGTTCTACGAACGTCTCCAAAACGAATATGACGACAACGGAATAAATTGCAAATGTAGACCATTAATCCTTGTTACAATGTCAACAGTGACCCGGTCGCAGAGGGGAGCTTTATTTATTCGACATCTACGGTATTTACATACAAAAACTAACCATTCAAGTGTTTTCAGACTTGTTAAGGGGCACAAACACAAAGGAATCTTGATAGACGTACCCCATTTTGATGTTTGTTTTTTTGTAGGTTTTCTATGAGAAGTGTGTAGGACTACACACTTCTCATAGACACTCTACGTAAAAGCTATTTTGTTATACTCTCTTCATGTGCCCATCACATAAAAAATATTGGAGTTCAGTTGGGTAAGCAAACAAGGTTTCATGAGCATGTATTATCATTCAATCATACTGCATAATTATCTCTTTGTAAAATATTTTGTCAACATTTTCCGTTTACAAAAGATTAAATAAGAAGTTTTTGGTATTGCTTATAAAGAAAATTATACATAAGCGATATTGCTTGTATAAACTTCTTCGTCTAACTTTAAGTCTTACTTTAACTTAAAACATTTGCAATATCTTTGAAGCAATTTTGAAGAATTTACAAGTACAGCTCAACAAGACCGTCCTACAGACGTTTGAAGGCTTTTGGCTAGCATAGGGAAAATTGTGGAGACATTTCTCAAACTCAAACTCAAATGATTTATTCACTCGACGGCATGTGAAGCTAAGTCAGAGGCCCATGGGCGGTATAAAAACTCTGACATCAGGTTAGTCACTAACCACACGAAAAAGAAAAATGGTGGAAAAATCCATTCTATCAAAATATGAACGTTTATTCAGATTCAACATTGAACAAGAATATTTATTTATAAGGAGGAAATTTTTATGCAAAAATCACACCTGTTACAATCGGAGACAATGCATATGTATCGGCAAAAAACAAGTGTGACGTCGAAGCCAATTCCATGGTAATAGGAAAAGTTTGAATCGATTCACGAAGCAAGTTTCTCGCCGACACGAACGCTCGAGAAGCAAGGGCCCTACATTTTCTACAACATGCTCAGATACGGCACAGCTTGCAATTGAATTTCCATGCCACGCTCTATTCTCAATATATTCCCATTTTGTAAACCTATTACGTTTTTTAACAACCAATAGACTCTAAACTACACAGCAGACATTCTCTTTAATACGTTTTATGAATTTATTTGCCGTTCAGAAAATGTTCACTGCGAAAATACAATTGCTACTTATTTTAACTTAGTGCCAACGATAGCCAATTTTCTGGATTATCTGGGGTATTTCTCTTGGGAAACAAAAATTTGAATCATATCTGGTAAATAAGTTTTTAGTAACAGTTGGAATAATCACCATCATATAACTGTTCGATTGCAGGGCAAGGGCCTCTCAGACAGAAGGCACGGCTCACGAGCATTGATCACCACCCTTGCCCGAGACGAGTTGGCGATTTCGGATACAAAACAGTTGAAATAATTTTTGCTAATACATAGTAGGTTGATCTATAGATGATATAGTGACTCATAGATTCTAAACCTTTGATTTCAAATGTTAAAATCATAATTATGTAGAGTCACATTAAAAGGCTCTAATCTGAATCTGATGAACTATCTGTCACATTAATAATAAAGCGTTCAGTGGTATCATCAATTATTTTGTCTAATTTAAACATTTCCTGTTCTTCTTTTAGCGCTGTCAACAAAAGCGTCTGGTTAACCGACTAAAGGTAATACCTGCGACTTCAGTTGCCAAACTACGTCACAGTTGTACTCTTCAATTTAGCGAAGTTATCTAATTCGTTGTATTTTCTAAAAGGTTTGGGGAACCTGTCTTTTTGGGTTCTTTACAATAGACAGTTTACACAATATTATATCATGTTATTAAATCTAACAAAAAAAATGTGCTTAAGCAGTTACATTTACGAAGAGTAGTTTAAGAATAAATGATAAAGTTTAACATACTATAATAAAAGAGGAAACTATCCTGTGATCGAAAATAAATTTAATTTTGTTATAACGTATTTTTAAACAAGAAAGTGTCAACTATAAAAAACCCTTTTTACGATTTCTTTACCTTTTTTAACTACCTAAACCTTTAGTTAGAGTATAGTTCTCTTTAAAGTATTTTGTTCTAGATATAATAGAGGGCTTATAAATAAAATTATACACATGTTTATATTTCAACATTAAATATCATTAAATTTTCACTTCACTTGTGTTCATGTTTATCAACACTCAGTCTCAAATGATAATTTATTTGAATTGACCAGGAGGTGTAGAGTTGTTCTTGGCAGTTCTCCAACTCGAAATGGTTTCTTTGAAACGTAAGTGCGAATGCAAAACTTCCTTACGTCTTTTATAATTATGTGTATCTTCATCAAGAATATATTTATTGTTTAGACTGGCTTTTATTTTTATCGCCTTCAGAATAATAAATTCAACTTTTTCAGTGGTCTTTACAATCTATGATCTGTCATACGGAAATCCTGATTTTTAAGTGGGCGATAAACTACAATCCTGTAATTATTTTTCATTAAATTCAATGATTTACGTAATAAAATAAAATATTGATATGTTTACGACTAGAGGTCGTAAACATTATTATACATATTATATCAACATACTAACATAATATACACTTATACATATATTGGTTCTAATTTGAATCTCTTATTCAAATTATGTAGAACCAAGTAGTATGAGTACTTACCTTAATTACTAATTGAATCAAATTATATAACTGCTGTCATAAATATTTAAATGATGTCTTGGATAATATGGTTTTAAATTGCTTTAATTAACATAAATCATATAAGTGATACGTATTAAAACAGTCCTACTACAGCATTTTATCACTTTCTATTATGAATAGTCTGTCTGAAATATAAATAACCTGATAATCTATTTGCGCGATATCTTTCAATATTTTTTATTTAGCTAGCTTATAAATCAACACAAAAAGAAGGTTATGAACGAACGAATACATTTTGATTAATAGTCTAAACACATGCCAATAACTTTTTTTATGACCACTATCTAACGAATTTTAACAGCTGCAAAAGTGTCAGATTTATTGTGAAGTCGCGAGCAATACAAAGCGTTAACGTTGCCAAAACGATTACGTCAAACAATCTTTTCATTGAGGACGACAACGTCGTGACTAACTGGATTTCCCACACCAAAATACCATGTCATTAGCAAAGTTTAGAACGAGTTGTAAATAAACCTTTACGACGCAACCGGCGCCAACTTTCGATTGAAATCTTTATTACAAGTGGGAGCTGGAGCTAGCGTTAGACAAAAAGCAATTCCAGATGTTTCTTGACCGTTCAATTCAGAAAAGTCAATAGAAAAAGCAGCTTAGTAATAGCTGTTTCACGATCACGGAGCACCTGCACACCAAGTTGTCGCAAGCAATCTAAAAACACTCTAAAAGTGCACTTTTCAAAGTCCCTTTTACTATTCCCGTAGAACGTGCGGGAACAACTCGAGTTAGGATTACAGTTTAGCATTCCACTCACGTGCGGAAAGAGACGGTGCTATTACAGCTCGGCTAGAGGGAAAAGTGGAGATGATTTGTTTGAATGTACTTTTTGAATCGATAGTCTAAGAGCATTCATAATGCCCCTGTTCTGATCTACTATCACTATGCGTAGATTTCGCAAGATGAATTGTTTATGGGTTCCGAGCCGGGAGAATACTCATGTCTCCGAAAAGGGTCACTGAACCAGACAAATTGCTACGAAGAGAATTGCTTTGCTTCGCTCCCCCTTTGTCAAATCGCGGCGCAATGTTCGGTTTAATCGTATTATTTGCAGGATTTACGTCGAGTTGAATTTTCGGGTGAATTAAAATTAGAGGTAAGAGGAACAAGAATTTGCACTAATTGAGCATAAATTGCGCCTTTATGAATGTCAAACTAGGTTTCCGTTGGGTATGCAAATGTGGGATTGTTTTGAACGCTTTGTTGTCGGTTGGAGTGGATGCGATGTGAATTATTCACGTCACAAACTACAAGAGCTTTCAAATGTCTTTTTCATATTTTTGTACCTGGAAAGTAGTGCAGCGGTAGTAGCTTAACAATGTAAGCGTCAGAGCTGAGCGGAATATTCAAGGTTCATTCTAGGTGACGTAGCTAAGTAATAACAGCCGCACGGGTCGATTCATCAGGTTAAGCTACGCTTGCAGGGGCTGGTCCATGGATGGGTGACCATATTTACATATCGAGACTCCTCCGTGCCGCGGAAAGCAAGTTAAGCCGTTGGTCCCTGCTGTCATTCGTGGATCTTTGACAGTCGGTACGGGTCGTCAGAAGCCCGAAAGTCTGACAACCAGTCTTGCCAGGGGATATCGTATTACCCAGTTACTGGATTGTGGAAGTCAGATAGGCAGTCGCTCCATGTAAAATACTGGTATTCAGCTGCATCCGGTTAGACTGGAAGCCGACCCCAACTTGGTTGGGAAAAGGCTAGGCAGATGATTCTAGGTTACGAGATTAATTGACACAGTGAACTGGTGTAATGGACTAATGGAACGTTTAAAGTCCACTATTTTGATGAACGACGCGCGTGTCGCCAGTTCCCAGGCAAACCTGGCCAGATGAGAATTATGGCCGGGTGTATTGGTGGCATACGAGATGAGCACTATCGGGCATTGCGCGGCTGTACGTGACATCCATATACAATGCACCACTAAATCTCTCTCATTGCCTCCTGGCTTTCAAAAAGAAATATGCTTTATGGACGGTGACACGAATTCGGACGACTGCATTACCGTTTTATAAAACACTTCCATTTCCGTTTCACAATCTAGATTATGTACTTCGTTTGACAGAGTAATTTAAATCTAAATCAGATGTAGCTGTTTCGTAATCTAGTCTGGTAATAGAAACTAATTTATCATGTAATTTGAAATGAAACTCGTTTCACTCAAACTTTAATTGCGGAGACCTCGTTTATGTTCACGGCCAAAGATTATTCAAATACTTACATATAAGGGTTCAAAGGAATATGAAAGTGAGTGTGGGTGTTCTAAATAGGACCAGTTTAATGTGACCCTTTCGTCGAGTTTGATATTCTGACCTACATAATACAGGTAGACAGTATAGTTTCGAGGTCCGAGTCCTACTATGATTGGTCTTTGTGAATAATAACTACACATCCTGGGGCTTGGATGGGTCACTGCGCAGTTACTGACGACTTTCTTTGTCTTCGTTTTATGTTAATCTGTATCGTTGTTACTTGTATTATACTGTTATTATCCGAGGCTTCATCCGAACTAAGAACTTTGTTCTGGAAGAAGATATTTTCTTTTATTATTTACCTTATAAGAAAAAACAAAGGAAAATGTAGGTAGGTAGATAGTTGTATGACTATTTTCCAAACAGTTGAGAGGAAAATAAGTAGGTAAATAAAATAAAATTTAAGTAAAAATCTTTTTAAAAACAAGCTTTTAGTGAACTAAAAAGTACTAAATAACTTACGTAAACAATAGAACTTTAATATTTTCTTAAAAGCTTGAGGCGTAAATGTCTTACACTAAACTTGAAGATAAGCCTCAAGCTTTTAAGAAAATATTAAAGTTCTATTGTTTACGTAAGTTTTATTTAGTACTTTTTAGTTCATTAAAAGCTTGTTTTAAAAAATAATTTTACTTAAATTTTATTTTCTACTTTTTAGTATAAGGATTTGTTTAAATATCTGTTCTATCACCCTCACAAATTCAATGAATTAGGTTTTCCCATGGCCACCTTCCGGCTCCATCATCAGGCCCTGAACACCACGTAGTGTCAAAGCACTTGTTAATACATAACCAATGAGTCCAAACACGATAGTGCTATCTTGATTGATTGAGCAGTTCCTATGGCCACCTTCCGGCTCCATTATCAGACTCTGAACACCACCTAGTGTCAAAGCACTTGTCAATACAAAACCAATGAGTCCAAACACGATGGTGCTATCTTGTTTGATTGAGGTTTTCCCATGGCCACCTTCCGGCTCCTTCATCAGACCCTGACCACCACCTAGTGTCAAAGCACTTGTCAATACAAAACCAACGAGTCCAAACACGATGGTGCTATCTTGTTTGATTGAGGAGTTCCCATGGCCATCTTCTGACTCCATCATCAGACCATGAACACCACCTAGTGTCAAAGCACTTGTTAATACATGACCAACGAGTCCAAACACGATGGTGCTCTCTTGTTTGATTGAGGAGTTCCTATGGCCAACTTCCGGCTCCATCATCAGACAAGCAACATGGTATAATTTTTTCAAAATGTGTCGGTAGTTGTATCAGTATGCCTAGTTACAGCACAATCAGATGCCAGAAAGTGCTTGAAAAATGGATGACAATTGGTGTAACTAGAAACATATATGGCCACCTTCCGGCTCCACCATCAGACCTTGAACACCACCCAGTGTCAAAGCACTTGTTAATACGTAACCAATGAGTCCAAACACGATGGTACTGTCTTGTTTGATTGAGGAGTTCCTATGCCTAACTTCTGACTCCATCATCAGACCAGCTCCATGATATCAATTTATCAAAATGTATCGGTAGTTGTATGAGTATGCCAAGTTTTAGCTCAATCGGATTCCAGGAAGTGCTTGAAAAATGGGGGACAATATTAGTAACCGGAAAGAGCAAGCTAATAATAAAGCTCGTAATAATAAAGTACTCACAATAGGCCTAGTGCGATTTAGGTACTGCTTTGTTTGTAGCGTTTCTACTAGTTCAAAGCAGTTAATTAACCTAGAGGCGAAGCTAAACACTTATATACCCTAGCAACACATAAAGAGAAACTATACCATATAGGTAAATTAAAACAAAGATTACAGAAAAAAATACAGTCAATTAGCTACCTAAACTTTTATCCACATCCAAAAACGCAAGAATTCACTTGGAATAAAAAAAAAATATTCCAGTCGATAAGATTTTGACAAGAGCGACAAGATTATCTGAAGGTGAACCATATAATTAGTCATCCACATTCAGGACTCATTTCATCTAAGAGTAAAAGACACGTCCTTCACGAATGTCAGGACAGGACCTTGGAGCGTCCGATCCTTGAAACCTTGAAAGCTGTCTTGAGCAAGACCGACATTTTAATAAAAATGATTTTCTACGTAACTTTAGTTAGAACTTTACCGTTTATTGCTCAAACAAGGTCTTGAATTTACATAAATGCGAGAGCAAAATAATGGCTAAATAAGTACGGTTATAATAAAAAGGAATTTAGTCCTTATATTGAGAATTTGAGATACATTAACTCAATATATTGATAATATTCGAAGCTTAAACCTCAATAGAACCACAAAGAGGCAAAAAACACTAGTTGTTTCTCAACTGCCAGTATAATTAAAGTGTGTCATTCACATTAGCGAATGCCCTTTGAATATAGTTTGTAAATACATCTACTCAGAAACAGAATTAGTCTGGACAT
Source organism: Lithophane semibrunnea (assembly GCA_947363905.1). Taxonomy (NCBI): domain Eukaryota; kingdom Metazoa; phylum Arthropoda; class Insecta; order Lepidoptera; family Noctuidae; genus Lithophane; species Lithophane semibrunnea. The sequence continues at coordinate 12,371,815 of OX376197.1, read as the reverse complement.
ATTTATGGACTGGAAGATAATTATCTTACACTTGTAACAGCACCGGAGCTAAATTTGAAACTCCCGAGAAGTTTTAAAGCCAACACGTATTTCAATATTCAAAAGGAGTATTCCGTTGGTATCCTTAACCATCCTTCGATTAACATTAAAACAATACCAAAGCCAAACTTCTTCGCAGAAGTTTCTATTCCAATATTCAAATGAGTTCAGTGGTGCAGAAACTCCATCGTTTAGAGTTAGTACGCCAGAACTTGAACCACCGAAACATTGTTCAGAAAACATTCTGCGGTTGACTACAAGTCTGCAACACTGTTGTCATAAATCTTAAGTGGATTTTAGTTAAACAATGGGGTAAGGCGGGTGACGAATATCGATTTGCTAGCTTTATTCGGCTATATTGCTCTTTTATTTGAAGCGAAATAGTTTAACACAAACAGTTCCTTATATTTCGGTAAATAGACCTTCGTGTTAAACTATTTCGTGATTATATCGGTTTGGATTCTAGATTATGTTCAAAACAAATCATTCCAGTCACCATTTACATTATTCAACGTTTAAACTGTTTCTATTTCTACTGTCTTTATGAACGTGTGAATATCAGTTTCATTTTACGATTACTACCCAATTAATTCCGAACTGGTAGCATCGACCAAGACCGTAACTACACCTACCAGTTAGTCATTTATACCATATTTAGCTGAACCGGTGTGAGTTCAGGATAATGGCGGCGTATGCGTCACCAGGCGCCGTGACTTGTCGCGACACGAACACCAAAATAACCGACGGACGGATAGACAGACAAACGCTACTTGAATATACATACTTATGTGATTTGCATCATTTGCATTCTATGAACATTATGAAGTAGACTCGGCACACATTAACCGTAGATACGACAGTTTACGTAGTAGTAAATTCCAACCAAATTGGTAAACGCAATTCTAGGGACTATAAATATTTTACTTAAATGTCTTCTATTTATTTTAAGAACGCTCCAAAATCTAAGAGAATTCAATTAGAAGAAACAGGACTAACAACTAACATGGGCACATGTACGTAATACAGTTAGCTTCGAGAAACATCGTCTCGTTGAAACTGGATAATTTTCCTTTATACCGTCGGAGCTCGGATCCCTTACTTAATTAAATATTCAAGGCAGATTATTAGCTAGTCAACTTACTTGGAGGTTGGAGCGAGATCGTCTCGGCATTACGCCCACCACTTCTCCCTTCATGATCGATTCGATTACTGAAAAAATAAGGTTAAGTCAATTTTTGGATTTGTGGAGTAAAACATGAATAAGATTTATTTCTATATTTTTTTACTAAGGATCATGTGATAACTGTATACTCACGAGAACATGCTTGTGTAAGTAAATCTAGACGATAAAGCAAGGTATAAAATACCTGTGATCTTCTACTTTCTTGTTAAAAAAACTCAGCTGTTCCCTACATTTTGACGAGATATGCGAACATAAACAGTAGGGAACAGCGATTTGAGGTTTGTTCCCATAATAAAAGTTGTTTATAAAGATGAGTACAATCTCCTCTTAAGAGATTTCGTCTATGTAAAAGATATACCTTATTATAGTTGCATAACAACACAACATCACGTCTATTCTCTTCGAAAGTTTAGGCAGAGGTGACCTATAATAGTACACCCACATTTCGCCAGTTAAGTCCCATGTAATAGGGGGCGAGTTTATTGCCATCAATCGGGCACAAATCTGTTATATTATATTACAATTAGGATCTTTGGCAATGCTCATAATAATTGAATTCCCTTTCTACGTTACTTAGTTCAGGTCCTCGTAGCGCTAAGTCACTTGTAACTTGTAAGCGTACATTCTTTCTTCAGCATAATGCAACGTCAATTACTAAGGCTTCAATCCAATTATGCACGTATTTACAACACCATCCTATGTTCTCATTGCAATATAGCCGTTGGCACACACGGTTGCACAATATTATAATGCACTATTATTAGTCTGTCAGCTGCTATCTAAACAAAGGATCGATTTATAAAAGATATCTTCGCATTCATAGCTCTACATTGCCCCGAGCTAGATTCATTGTTTGATGAAACTTGTACGTGTACTTAATAATTTCTCAGACAGTTAGAACAAAGAGAATCTTAACTAATGAACTTTCTATTTATAGGTACAATATTTATTTTATACTATCTGATGCCCGTGGCTTCGCCCGCGTGACAAATTATGTACTAAAACCTTCCTCTAGAACCACTCTATCCAATGGTGAAAACAGCATGAAAATCGGTGGAGTAGTTTTTCAGTTTATCGTGAACAGGCAGACAAACACGCGGCGGAGGACTTTGTTTTATAATATGTAGTGATAAGGTAGCTATACTATACTACTCTCTCGGGATCTCGCGCACTAGACGGCCACGACTCCGGCAAGTCGTGGTCCGTGGCCCGGTCTGCGGCTAATTAGCCGTGGCAACTTCCCACAGTAAGTGCGCCATTCGTATACAGTTTTAACAGTTTACCTGTTCGCTGCGACCACTGGTCGTGAGTGTGCGAAATCCCTTATAGTAAAACTATCCTAATCCTAACTAGTTCTAACTAATATTATAAATGCGAAAGTGAGTTTGTGTATTACGCTTTCAGGCTGAAACTGCTGAACGGAGTTGGACGAAATTTGGCACAAGGGTAGACCATGACCTGGAATTGGACATAGGATACTTTTTATCCCGATATTCCCACGGGATCGAGACTTATGTGGGTGAAAACGAGCGGCGCAGCTAGTATGCTTATATTTTTTTAGATAGTCCTTCAATTTGTACAAAAAGGTAAGTAGATACGATTGTTTACTTAGTTGTCCTGTAATCAGGTTAGTAGTTTAGATAAACATTCATAACGTCGACCTTACAATAAGCCGCTGAGCGATATCTATTTAAAAATACATCATAATTGTGCGTGGTGAAACCCGCCATTGTTCTACAGATGGCCGAAGATTGTTCACTGCAGCGTGTAGGTTATGTAACCAGACCCCATTGTTTCCATGTACCCACATAAATGTTATCGTAATCAATCATGGCGATCCTTTTAATCGTTAACCAGAATAATGATGCGTAATGCGACAAAGCGATACTGTTTTGCATTGTTCTGAATCCATTGGCTGATTGCTTTTGGTTTGAATTGTGCATGTTGTATATAAAAGGTATTGTTGACGTATTTACCTCCATCTCCCAGGAGTCTCATCTGCACCAGTGATGGATCTTCGCTGTGTTCCTCCAAAACTGTATCATCTGTCACAGTCAGCTCCTGGGAACAAAATAACAAATAAAAACTTTATTACTCTGTTTTTCTATTTAGCTACTACATAACCGGATTCTTATAAATCGCCTCGCTTATAGAACCAGATATGGTAATACGATCACCTATGATGATCTGATACCGTTATAAAACTTCACGTCTCCGGCTTGATCGTGGCAGTTTAGCTCGTTACTACTAGCGCCATCTAGTTACAAAAGTAGGCATCGTAATACTTAGAAATAGTAGGCGGAAACTTGATAGTTTGATATTTATAAGAATCCATCTAGAATTATAAATAAGTTTGAAAGAAACCAAAAAAGTGGCCTCATAAATATTTTGTTTAGCTCTTTCATCGACGCTATTAATAAATTTCCATCCCATCATACAAACAAGAATACTCATAGTATAAGAATAAGGAATTTCTTTGGAAGTAAAACTCGAAGTTTGGCAGGTGTTTTATATTCGTAAACAAACAAGATTCTCTGAATTCCCATCTAAACTTTCTCACGCCCGAGCGCGTTCGGTTAAGTTCGGTAGAATATGACGTAAACAAATACGTCTCTGTTTTATGTCGCTCGTTGAGTGGGTACAGGTGTTTGAGCGAATATAACCTTGAACGTACCTATTAACTCCACCTACCGTGAGTTTAATCAGAATCGAAAATGTATTTCTCAAAAACAACGTCTGGATCATTCTTTGTATCTAATTCTTACGCACGGATGATCTTGTTGTATAGCATTATGCGGACATCCTTTGTTGGATGAATCATTTGAGCAGTGACGAATGATACGCATTGTTAATCGAAAACGTCAAAGATATTATGTAACATGAATATATTGTAGAGAAAACGTTTGACAAACATGTAAATACAATAAACAAAGAGTGTTGTCGATAAACATGCCGACAGTCGACAGACAAAGTTCGACTCAAACTTGCGAGAAACAAAGAAGAAACTCTAAGAAAGTTACTTCAGAAGCAGGGAAAGGGGGCGAACGAGGGGGTTACTCAAAACTTCGACGTTTCGGACTCAGTAATACGAACCTTGCGAAGAACGAACGAAGTTTTCCACTCGCTAATTCGCAGTATAAATTTGTTTAACGTCTCAACTTTTTAACTGTAATTACTTAGCCAAGTTCGAGATAGATTGAAGTACTCTGAAACTCTGACAGTCTGTGAAGAGTTTGATGAGTTATTGTAATAATTGTAGTTGGCGGTTCGCAATCACCCACCCGAACAAGGACGACTGGAAGTCGTGAGGTTTATGTGTCTTCTTTACTTTGTACAGGCTTTCATTTCGTATATCTTTTCAAATGTACCAACAGAATGTCTTTTTGAAGTAAAAGTTCTTCTTAGTACAAGTATTACAAGGTAGCGTCTTCTTCAAAAAGTGGAAGGTAAATTCAAAGCTGGAAAAAATGATTTAATCCACAATTCGAATATGTCTCTACAATATTGGGACCTTAGAGTACCTATATAATTACATATACACTCTAAGATTGGACCTATTTTGGGAATTAAAAAGAAAAGAAAGGTACACCGAACCCAACTCCGTTACCAAATTGTAAAGTTCACAAAATAATAACAATGTAAGTTAAAATAAAATAATCGACCTGCAAAACGTTTTAGACAGAAAAAGACTGATTTATATTCAACCTGTAAATTGAAAACGAAAACAATTCCTATTCATGTAACATTAAACAGTACAGCAACAAAAACATTTAACAAGCAATCCAAACAGAAACATTTCGTTTGGATACGTACAATACAACTTCGACATCACCATCCTCAAAGGAGAGGAGATGAAAGAAAAACAATAAAGTGTTTCAATAACGCAAAACAACAAAGTTTGTTTAGAGAAGTTAGCGAAGGGGTGAATGGGGTGGAACGGAGCGCCCAAAACCCACCCACACGCCACAGTATTATCGATACAGCTTTATACACTACCAGATTAATCTTGATTAAATAGTCTGTAAGCTGATTTCACGCTACTCAGAATAGAAATTAACACTGTAATAGCATATATGGCTGCTAGGCAACGAACCAAAGGCATTATGGAAATAATTAAAGGAAATTATTGTACAATAATAAATTAATAAGCATTAAGACGGAACACGCCGGCAGACGGTTACAACTTCCTCTCATAAATAATTATGACCAATGGTCGTAATAAATATGTATCACGTAATGAGGATAGCGGTTCTGCTTGTAAAAAATGTTGGATAGAAAATATTAACATGCTTATAAAAGAAGCTGACAAAATGATTGATGATTGTAACAAGCTAATATAAAGCTTGTAAAAATCGACTAACAAGATATTATGATGCAAAAGATAATTCAGCAATGTAATCAATAGAGGCATCTGATAAAAATGCGGTGTTTAACCACATTAAACATTTCTCAAGACGTAAGCGTGAATTTTTCATATTATAATTTCCGTTTGATCATAATACCAATAAGTTGTTCATACGATACCTTGTTTACCTTCTTTGCAAACGTATATCGAACTAAGAACACGACGTGTGAATTTACATGGAAACTAATATTATGTAACAAGTTAAGCTGTTGTTAGATCCCAGTTAATATCGTGAGCCGGCCTTGATCCGTAAACAATGAACGGTTGGCGTTTCAAGTACTATACGGGCATGGAATTTGAAATTATGGATATTAATATTCAACTACACTACATCCAGCTCGCATAAATTAAACTTGAAGCAAACATGCGTTAATTCTGTATCCCTAGGAGAATGTCGCTCCAAAGTAAAAGTAGCTTGTTATTTTCAAACACATACACGTATTCCTCTTTGCAAAGTTTCATCGCCTTAACTCTCATGAGACTAACTCGTAATAAACGTATAAACTTTACCAGTTATATTAGTTAGAAACGCTATCAAAGACCACACTGTTGTAGGACATACTGTGGCATTAAAGACAATTTAATGGACTGCAATTAATTGAACGGCACTTAGTCCTACGCATGACACATCCATCACGGAATTCAATTAAATCTCCATCAGTGTTACCTCACACGGACGCTGTCGACATAAATTGACTGGCTGTTTTACTAACTTCTTATACATTTACGTGGTCGAAGTTGGCAGTTACTTGTGGGTACATGTAATATAATACGTTCATGGCTGCCTTCGAATTAACGAGTTCCATCAAAGTACTTGGACTGCTTGGTTATCCATCAATAAGTATTGAACAGGTTCACAGGCGCCGGCGACCAATACAGAGGCAGCGTTATAATTGGAAGCATGTGGAAAGTTCAGGATTCCGTGTACACATTTATGGAGCGACACAGCGTTCTGCAGAACAGGTTTCCATATGTTGATCAAGTAACGAACACGCTGCTCAAGTTGTTTCGTTACTTATGAGCGCCCTTATAAATTGAACATCGTTGTCGGATGCCATCGCGTTCAATAAACCAAACTGGTTCTCTCCAGAACTTCCCGCTTTGAAATTATCTTGTAGAATTTCTTGTACAGTTACTTGTTCATGTTATAATGCTCACCTGCACTCAATTATTTGATGTATTCCTTCGAGATCCTATTGTTTGCTAAGACAACGAGCGAGATAAGAATTCACGAACGTATTATCTTAATGGGTTTTGTTATATCCTGTTGGAAATAGATAATTTTAAACGACTTGTTAATGTTGAGGAAGGTGACGTAAAATCCTTTTGAAACAAACTAGATATTAGTATTGAGGAGGTAATAGAAACGAATATTTTCGAATCGAGATTCGAGATACATTTCTTTACGAAGATTTTTTATGACAGAAGTCGATCATCAATCCCGTTGCTTTATTGGAAGTCGGAATTGGTTTCGTTTAATAATTGTAACATAAAGAAAACGGTAGATGACTTTTGAAGCCAATTTCCCATCTGGGAAGTAGAAAAATACATGTCGATGTGAATCCAATTTATATTTTTTGTTATTATTGGTTTAATATTCAGCCAGGTATAATAAAGTTACCCAATCTCTATATTTTAAAGAATCTTTAACCACGTTAATAAGCGTTAGTGCATTGCAGGAGTAATTACGCTATATTTCACTTAAACTCTTTTAAGAATCTAGTTTTCTGTGAAATGTTTGCGATATGACTTAACTTAGCCTGATATATCCAAGCTATTCAAGGCAATTTTTATAAGAACTTGGCTCTTATAGTCTTATCGTACACTCAACTATCTAATCTTGATTAATAGAACTGCTTAGAACATATCGGATACTGGTCCATTAATTATTTACCCTTTTCCTAACTATTTTGGGATTGGTTTCCAGTTTTATCAGGTATGGTTCAATATTTCGCTCTACGGAAAGCGAATGCTTGGCCTTCGTAGAAACCTTGTATAGATGAATCAATTAAATGGTTCGATTGAAATGGATTTAATGGATTCGATCAATCAGCCTATCATATCACAAAACTACTCAGGATAAACGAATTGATAACAGATAGAACTAATGAGAGGATATTTGGGCCATTTGGTAATCGTTTTTCAATTGATTCTATAGTAAAGCCGTTAGATGCGAGTGGCTCTAAACTAATCATTATCATATCAGCTAAAACACATTTGGTGCTGGACAATGGACATGGGTCTACCCCAAGGATCGTCACAACGACCGATTCTGAGCTAGCATCTAGCAGATTCAGGACCATCGTTTTCTAAAAGTCTATAGAAGATCTAAAGACCATGACAGTGCTCACCCCAGTATGCTCGTTGACTCCAACGATGACGGCAGTGTACCATTGCGTGGCACCTGCAGACCGATACACCTGGGCGCGGCAGCCCCCGAGCACCGAAGGAGTGGTGGTCAGGATCCGCTGCCCATCTTGTATGGTCTTCCATTCTGCGGCTTCGGAAGACAGGGAGGAGAGTATGGCGGCATCTAGGCCAGCATCTGCTCCTGCTTGACGAGGGTCCCAATCCTGGAAATAAAGGGTCTGGTTAGTTTTTGCATATACGGGTAGAATTTTGATGAACTATATTGCTCGTAGTTTAATCAATGTTTTTGCATAGGCATGTTTGAACGAAAATTATTCAAAATCAATCTGCCGAGCCTTTCCCCAGCAATGTTAGAGTTACAGAGCTTGGAGTTTCAGAGCGAAGTTTTCTAAGGATGATAATTGGCTGTGACGAATTTCTTGAGAAACCAATTCGTCTCTACTCTCTAGTCCTTGAACTTTTATTTATCTTAGACATACGACACAAAACATCAAGATTTATTTGTGAGCAATTCGGAGAATGTTTTTATTTACCTCAAGATGAAAAGATTACATTATTAGCGAGAACTATTATCTCCTTATTTAGTCTTGTGCTATTATGTCTCGTTCCCATTATTTCTCGGATAACCTTTCTTTCAACCGCTTCACGACAAAACCAGTCGGATTCGTATTGGGTGAGTACTTTCTTTGTTATTTTACTGAAGTGACATTGGATACTTGGATAATACGACTAAATATTGCTTCGCCTTTCTCAAACGTTATTTCATTATTTATCCAGTTATCATAATACTTATGTAAATGCAAATAAAAACTTACGTCTACTATGTTAATTTCATGAAACTAGAAATTTTAATCAATTCAAACCGTATAATAATTTCCAGTTGAGCTGCTACAGTTTCAACTTTCAACATAATTTAACGCCTATTTAAGTATAATGTTTATGTATCTATGTGCTAACTCGTTTAATTAGCAGCATACATGCTGGTAGCACACATACCTAACGGCAACCAGAACATAAATTTGTATTTATATATTAATTAATGCAGAACATCGATAGTTGCCTTTACGACCTCGTATCACATGTAAACATTATGCCCCACATTATGGTACACCTCCACAAATCAACATTAGTATAGTTGCCCACGTATATCGTGCTAAGTGCAGCAATAATTCACCGTGCACACACAATCTACATACACACATATGGAGGTACCTGTTTGTACGCCGGAGTGCCGGAGTTGAGCGTGCACACGATTGCACTAGTATTTATGTCAATGTTACAACACACACATTGACATAAAACGCACACCTGTTTCAGTGTATTGCATACAAGCCAGTGCCCGGCGACAGACGTATCCGGTGCGTTGAACCCGCCCCCCTCCCCGCAGCTCGCCCCCTACAAACGGCTGTTATATCTACATGTAGACCTACTGTATCCGCCTGTTTGCTAACTAACGCTATTGGACCATTCAGGGTCACCGGAGTTGTGTAGACAGCTTGCTTGAAAGTATTTATGTGGGGCGTAAGACACGAATTTTAACACCAAACTCGACAAAGACAATGGAAATACAATTGTGTAATTACAAATGTAAAGGATACAGTTACAGTTAGTATCTTTATAACATAAATAAACTGTTCAAGGTTTACTGAATACGATTGTAAATGTTTGCAAATGTAATTCAGAGAAGCAGAAATATTGCTTTGCTTGCCGGTAACCTTATATTGTGGAACGAATGAGAACGCTTTACGGATGAAGCGGCGGAATACAATGAAGCCCTTTTCACGGTCAAATCATTTTCCGATATTATGGTCTGGAAACCTACGTAGTAATCGTAAGCGGTAAGTATTTGTTAAGTCACGCACTGATGAGCATGGTAAGCGGCGGTGACTCAGCTCGGCTCAGCAGCGGTTACGCAACGTTGCCTGCAGCCATTACTGTTTATTTTGCTCGCGGGTCGCTCTATTTGGTGAGATTACGTCGTGATTAATACCGGGCCGTGGCCCCAGGATCAGGGAACGGATTAAGCTGGTTCTGTTTGTGAAAGTGATGAATATTAATATTCTTAGCTCTAAGTCTGCGTGGTCACCTCTGACAAATGAAAGTTTCAAGTTTATTACGGCTATCAATTTTATCGCCATTATTGTGAGTTAACTTTTTACGAGAGATGTTAAAAAGTTTGGAATTTTCGATGCTTCTAACTTTGAAGTGTGAGAATATGCTAACTCAGTTATACAACTTTTTACGCTGTTGTTATGTGTTTTATAACACAGTAAAAAGTTGTTTCTCTGACCTCTGTTCAGTTGACTGCTCCCTAATTTTTTTCAGCTAATCTTATTTACTTAGTTATTATATACTAGCTACGCTTCGCTATGCCTCGCGGTTTCTGTTTTAAGTCTCGATCCCGTGGGAATATCGGGATAAAAAGTACCCTATGTCCTATTCCAGGTCATGGGCTACCCATGTGCCAAATTTCATCCAAATCCGTTCAGCCGTTTTTGCGTGAAAGCGCAACAAACAAACAACTCACTTTTTTTTATTCAACCCCAACAAAGTATTTTACTAAATTATCGGCGGTCTAAATTAAAAATATTACATGTATAAAAAATAAAAAAAACTAGATACCCATCATATCACTATTACTCTTATGTCTCAAGGAAAATCCTTCCAGCAAATATAAGTTCTTCCAAACATAATTCCAAACGGTATTGTATGTCCTTTGTATCGTATACTCTGCACTTACACACAAGCTGGTATATAGCTAGGTACCTAGCAGCAGTACCTAGGTAGCACTCCACCAGGAAACCATTACGTCTGGCACACATTTGCGTCTCCCGCGACTCATTCAATTTCCTGCCAGCGAGCGCTCCAACTAGCTCCTAGCTTGTGATACTACTGATAACAGGTTTACATAGGAACAGCTAACTATACGTTCCAATAGAATTTATTCCTAAGATATTGCCTGTATTGGGTAACGCAAATACTCAGTAGTTACTGCCAACGGTACTCCCAACAATTATCTTCAATACTTATTAATGTTCCTTCCTTATCTAAGATCTAGGCAACATATAAAGATCACATAACAGTCGTAGGATTCTAACTGCCCATAATTTAGCTTCTAACGATCGTAGCTACGATCACCATATACGTAAACGAATACCTTATATCCGTATAGAAATTAATATACAGTTCGAAAGCGGAGAGCGAACATAAATACGAAATATTCGTGGATTGTTCGCAGAACAAAACAGTTGGATTTGGACGCAAATAAAAATAGACGCATGAAAAAATTCGTGTGTGTGGAGTTTCACACACAAGTGGCATTATTGCGAATCTAAAAGTTCCCGGAGCGGCCATAAACGAAAGGTTTTAGTTCCCTAGACAATGCACTCGTTCTGTATCCATCAACCGAGATGAAACGTCTGGCGTATCCCCCCACTGAGAAAAATGCAAACACTTACAACGGAAAACATAAATTGTGCTTTTGTTATTCACTAGGTACTCTACTCTACTCCCTCTCCGTTTCAAGAATGTATAAAATTATAATGAACCATTGTAAAGTCAAAAACTGTGTCTGAAAAGCTTGACAAATTAATCTTGGGAGGTTCAAAGCGTTGCGAAAATTAAAGAATTAATTCTGTAATGGAACGTACAATGGAGCATAGATTCATTGTTCTAATCTTTATTTAAATAAACAATGAAGTACAGTTTAAGATAATCGTTATTATTAAAGGATTATTGTAACAGCGTGTAATAAGAATCTAAGCGCAGTAATAAAGAACAAAGCGAATCCGTCAACAATCCGACATCATATTATTTTCTTTCAATAGAATTAGCAACAGACATGTTTCTCTACTTTGTTGGGGTATTGATGTCTTTCATAAAATAGGAACACGATCAAAGTAACATTGTCTCGTGTCTAACACACGCCTATATCAGCCAGAACTCCCCATTCCTCCCTATTGGGGGGTTGGGGAGGTTGGGGAGTACCGGACAGTTGAGTAAGCTAACTGAAACAAACTTTACTCGTTTAAATTTTGCGGGGAGCAGTTTCTGAGTTGGGTTGCGTGCATGCTGACGACAAAGTTAAGAAACTCGCGATAAACTTTCATTGCCGGTTGGCTAATTGAGTTTTTTAATTATAAATACATTTTTCTTAAAGTTTTTGGTGATTTAATTATGTATTTTAACGGTGTGGCGCCCAAATAGCTGTTTGTACTGACGTTTACGTAATGAAATAATTATAATTTTTCACGTTGGTGTTTGTGAAACTTATCAAACTAAAACTTTGAAAACGTAATTTGATGTAAAAATTTACTGCAGTCTTATAAAACAACTCGTTTTAAATACAGCGACAGTCCAAAAATCAATAAAACATTTCTATCCTCTTCTAATGCTTCTGCCTATTTCTCTTTGTTCATAGTACATAAAGTAATTAATGTAAGTACAACAATTCAGAACTATGTTCGCTCAGCCATAACTGACCAACAACAACCACCCCAGTCGCCAGGGCAAAAAGGAGTTACGTAACCTCCATTGTTCTCCACAGTTTTACTAATAACACAGAGCTAACAACTCTTTTATCTGGGATACCATAGATTACACATAGTTTTTATGAAACTCCTTTCAGAATTCGAACACAGACAACAAAGTATCGAAACTTTTTCGTTATTGGTATCTATTTTGATTTTAATTGTTCTCATCCTCCTCTTTTATGACCATAGATCTACAATTTACTACGATTAGGCGCTTATTACGAAGTCATAAGTTAACTGAAAATAAATTCCTTCACGTACTTAATTAGTATAAATTACCGTCCGTAAAATAAGCAAAGGATCTCTTTCTCAAATAAAAATGTAATATCAAGTTAAATGTCAAAGAAAAGAAAAAAAAAATAACTAAAGATCGGGAGCACGGCTGCCTGACGTTGAAAGGAAATTTAACATTAATGAACATCCCTTTTCGTAATAATATTCTGTTTAGCGCTCCCGAAGCGTTTGTATGTCTTCACAGAATAAATTACTTTCTCAAATCTCGACGTAACGATGTTTTAACTGAGATTTATATTCTTTATCTTGTACTTAGGTACCTTATCTACTTACTATGAAACAAAAGTCTAGTTCCCTCAAAAATATTGTCAAAAACATCAGTCAGCAACGAAACTAACAGCATTTTCAGTTAGAATCTTAATAAATAAAAGTAAATACACCTAGGTATCATGAATCCTGGGGCATAATTAAATTGACAGACGACCTTCAAACGTTAATCGACGATGTACAAAACTTGAGGGGTCCTATTCCTATGCGATGAAATTGCAAAACAAAAAAGAAATTGGCTTTGCGGGGTAGCAGCCGATCAATCATGGAGTTTCCACGGTTGCGACGTGGCCGGGCTAACCGAAAATAGCACGACAGTCGGCAATACCGTCATCCACCTGGCTCAGAATATGTATATAATAAAGGGGAGGCTCGGGCGGAGCGGGCGCGGAAAATCAATAAAGCGGGCGGCGAGCATCAAAACATACCGCGCCCCGCTCGACGCTCGCCAAATCACCTCCGCCACCCGACCCTCCCCTGCGCCCGTCTCCCGGGGAAACCCTCCCCATGTTTGGCAGACATCGTCCTTGATCTCCCCACTTCGCCGAAGTGCGCAAGTTTTGATAAACACTCGTATCGTCTCATTCGAAATTGGGTCGCTTATGCGTTTTGCTTTTTACCATCCTCCCTCTTTCATCTCTTAAACTAATAAGCTTGGCCTTTGATACGTGATTCTTTCCACGGACGAAATATTGTCGATTTTCTTTCAGCTATTTTTAGAATCTTCCACGCGTAATAACGTAGGTAGGTTGAATATTACTTCAATTTATCATGGGTTCTCTGCACAATGAGAACCGATGAAATTACAAGACGTTTTCCTCAATAGTAAGAGAGGGACCGCACTTCATTTACCGAAATGATCCAATCCAAGTATTAATCAATATTATTTAGAGAAGCGTATCAAAATAAATTAGGTAAGTACATTTTCAGACTTTTCATGCGACGCCACTTTTCTTTTGTTTTTCATTTAATTAGAAAAGTTCTCATTTTGAAGTTTTACCATAACATGTTTACACGGTATGAAAATTCTTAAGAACTTGAGCTATTTCGAACGATTCTAGCACAATTTTGTTTGTTTTTCTTGGAAAATAAACCATCTCTAAATGTCAAGGACTATGCAGTAATATGTTTTGGAGAAAATGTTTGAGTAACTTTGAAAAGGTAAATACCAACCAAGCTTTCTTTACAATCACTATCACTATGTTATAATAATAGTACTTTACTGCTACAGTACATATTATTTAATTTCATGTAATCGTCGAATAAAATGTATTGTGGTCCAATTGGTTAGATCTCACCCTCCGGCAGTAGGAAAGAATTTTCGCCACCGATGGCTTTTTTTAAATCATACGTGCATTAGAAAACCTTATACTTTTTCATAATAAAAAAACAGTAAAACCAAAATCAGAAAATCATTATGATTTCCGAATCGCAAACAAAGAGATAAATTACTTGATAACGGTAGGTACCCACTTTCACTAATAACTGATAGGTATATGTACCGGATTTCCGGAAACTAAAAGAGTTATATTCAAAAATATATATTAATATGATGTTTGTACTTAAACACTCGAAAGATTATTTTTATTACAACGATATTATGTAAAAGTCGGAAGCTATCTATTAACTGTACAACATAGCGCCATCTATTGGCAGCTTATGTAAGCACTCAAGTTGGAAAATTTTCATTCCGGTCGGTAACTTTAATTTCTGTTTTTGTGCTATACAAAATAATGTAATAATAAAATTATGCTTACATGAATATTAATGAGTGACTTTGTTCATGTTAAATATTTGATACTTCTTTGCAAAGCATTACAAATTACTATTCAAACTGGCATGTTCTGTTGTTTTGTTGAATATGTAATTACTGCAGACTTGCAGAGTAAAAAGGAATATGGGACATAGGGAATTGAAAATTCAGGTGAACTTCTAGCTTTGTAGGAGTAATAATTCTCTCATCATCATCATCATCATCAAAGTTTCCAGCCAAAAGATGTCCACTGCTGGACACAGGCCTCCCCCAAAATTATAATAATTCCCTAATCGAAATTTATTCTATGTAATATTCTCTAAGCTGTCCTCAAAAAGAATGCATGTAAAATATGTAAACAAACTGAGATCACGTTATGTCACCTTATCATTCTGAGAACTGAGATTGTATAAGTCATTGATAGATTCTACATATTTATAAGACATGGTCATAATGGTTGTTACATAAATGACACGCAGTTGATTGGCGATAGTGACACCTACAACTTGACCTACAACCTGCTTAGCAACAATAATTGTTGTCACTGTTGTTGCGTCCATTATTGTTTATTTGTCTTGTTTGTTTTTAATGTGTTTTTTGGATGGATTCAATTAATGAAATTGTTTATTCCGTAATAGGATATCGGAATCACTTTTATACGCCATATTAAAAATATAATGAGGTCGGCGTTTCCTATCTGACAACTCTCGAGAAGAAAGGCCGAAACAAACTCAGAGGTCGCCTTGGATTGGAGAGTTACTTTGGTAGACAACAAAAAAAGAAAACAGATAAGTAGTAGTGTCAATTAAATATAAAACAGCATGCCTGTGTTCCCAGCGGTGGTTATTAATATTACATCCCCATTTTACCAGTTATCGAGCAAGCATGTACATGTACACGTCTCTTGTTATAGCGAGTCTATTGCTATCGCGATGATGGACGTTAACCGTAGGTGTAGCCACAACTTGTTGCGAGAACTTGACAACGGCATTCACATTGGCGTTTGACGTAAGCTATATCTCGGGTGGCGGTAAATGAGCATTGACGTTTACCGTTCAAGTGTTTCCAGTCTATTTATCGCTTTAACTATCGGAATAATTACTGCTTTATTTATGGCGATGATGGGCTTTGACGTTTACCGTTAGTGTAGCCCAAGCATAATAGAAAACTCCAAAACACTTTGCCCCAACAACAACATTACGCTCATACCAACAACAGAATAATTTACAAAGCATTAATGTCGACAAGACTCATTACTTTCAAGTTTCAACCTACGCAGTTAAGTATTTATAGAAGTCGATTTGAAGCCTTAGAAGCAAGTACCTACCTACGCTACGTGAGGAAATGCGCCCGCATATATAATCAATAATGTATTCCGAATGCCTGCACCGGCGTCGTTCGAACAATGACCCGTAGCGCCACCTGTCTTGTCATACTCGAACTACCGGTAGTACGTGGTGGCTAGCTGGCTACAGTGCGATTAATATTTATCAGGTCTGTTGACTGTTCATTATTTTAAATTTCTATTTATATTATTTTTATTGAAGTTGACTACCTATGAGGTTCTTTATATTTCATCTTTCATCACTCACGGAATGTAACAGTACAACTATTTTTAGAAGAACATTACAGAACTGTTTTTTTCGGTCAGGGAATGGTCAGGGCCGCGCAATACATGGGGCCCTCTACTTCCTGCCAGCACAGCGCAGCGTCGTCGTAGTCGTAGCTAAAGGCTGTCAAAAGAAATCCTAACACCCTACACAATAGATACTTGCCTTAGGTTTGTTTGTTTATTCATTTATTTGTTTGTTTGCTACTCTTTATCACTAAAACGGCTAAACGGATTTGGGGGAAATTTGTCACATGGGTAGACCATGACCTGTAGAAGGACATAGGCTAATTTTCATCGTGGATCGCAGACGAAATTGTGTGCAACAGCTAGTACTAAATAATTCTAGCTTTTCCTCTGAACTATCTGAACTGAGTCATTATGGACTATTACAGTAAACACTCGTGGACTAATGACTTTGTAATTTTCATATCATTAAACTAGCTTGCTTAAAGAGGGGTCAATACGAAGGTCATTGATCGGAAGTAAGTAGGTATAATAAGTAGTTTTACTGTTTATTCATACATTACATGACTTCGGGGCTGCTTCTGAGAAATTCCTGACGTAAATACCCCATGATACTGTCCGCCTTGAGAATCGAACCAATTGTTATTATTTATTACCAAGCTGGCTCATCGTTCCTGCTTCTCACGGCTTTTACGACTAGAAAGGACATCAAGATGTATTTATTATACTTGTGTAAGTACACATAAAACTTTCGGGATGCATTTTCTAAATTATATTGAAAACCACATCTAAATCAGTTGCGTAGTTTAGAAGAACAATGCATCCACACAGATAAACTAACGGCTTTAAAACTCTGACAACAGGTTAGTCACTGGTATGGTCTCTTACCTGATAAGGAAGCAGGTTGGCGTAATCGAAGAAGTCCAGCTGCTTGTCATGGAGGAATTCCACAGGCTGTGCGTCGGCCTGGAGCGTCAGGTCAGCTGCCAGCGGCATGAATGTCTAGGAAACATTTACATAATTAGGTACGTGTATAGGCATATATGGATGTATTATTGTAGAGCAAACATGTACGAAATACCGACAAGATTCGTTGGTTTGGGTAGGGTTACCATTTCGTTATTTGAGTAGTCCTGACAAAAAGCCGGACATTTGCGAATAAGTCTAGAAATATTTACTTTGTCTGTCCTATTTCAGAAATCATAAGGTAAACTTTTTATTTAAAAAAAATCCCCTTTGTCGAAAAGTTCGGTCAAAGGCAGAACGGGGAGGTGTAAAAGTCGGACATGTCTGGAAAAATCCGGAAGGTTGGTAACCAGCACTGCAGTGGATTGAAAATGGGCTGTAGTACATAATAATGATAACAGTCCACTAATTATATTATTATTTTCATTGGCTAAACTGAATTATTAGGGTAGTGCTTAAAACCGAAAAGGCATTTCAGAAAAGTGCGTATATTAGAAATTCACAACACGAAGATACCTAGAAATTAAGACAATTTTATTCAATTTACAGATCTGAAAAATTCTGTCTAGATTCTTGAGTACCACCTAGTTTGGCGTGAAACATTTTCTAAACTCGATTATTTGTAAACGTTTGAAGAATTCGTTTATAGGTCTGCTACTTCTATTAGTCATAAATTAATTTTAAACAGAATGAAGCAAGTCTGAATTTTATGTAAATATCTAGTATAGTAGCTCGGGAAACCGGTTTTTAATGGACTATCAAACTGTATAGCCTACTCAGTAGTAAATCACGTTTGAAAAGCATACTCTACTCGCTAATAGATGGCGTTGTTCACAAAAGTGAAGAAAGTAAATTAGGACCGCCCTTCTAATTGCTTTAGGTACTTAGCTATAAGGTTTTTTAACTTACCTATTTATTATACTCAATTTAAAGCTACCGAGCAGAGCAGTGCTGTTAATGTCTTTGATACTTAGATTGATGATTTAATAAATAGGTATACTTAATTAACTTTTATTGATTAAGTTTATGGGGACAAAAAGAAACGCCTAATGAAGCACCAGCTTCTGATCAAGATACCTATACCTTATTGAGTTTCTTGGAGTCTACTGGAAGCCAGAGGAAGAGGACAGAATGATGTTTTCATAATATTTAGTTCATGGTAAAAATTACTACAGGAGGGTCACTTTACATTTTACAGAGAGAGAGGTATTTTATTTTCACGTTTCACTGAGCATTTGCCTTGAATGATAATTAACTGCATGAATAGTTATGAACTACAGCTGGCTCAATAGAACCGGTACAGTGTACTTACACCAAGCAAGAACAGCAGCACCATACCAGGTGGTATTAGTGGTGATACTGATTGGTGCTACTATCTATACATATATGTATAGTAGTTACCACTGACAACCCTTTGAATAAATAATATCTCAACGCCATGGGACTGATACGAGAGTATTTCGAACAAAACTTTCTAAGGTATAATTTGCAAAAAATAATATCATGATAATAATATGTAACGTTATATTCCTTTGAAGGAACCGTGTAGGTTAAAAAGATATGCAATAGTTGCACTTACAAAATGTCAAGGACCACTCTTGTTTCAATATTTGTAAGGTTTTCAGTACGAATCAAAACGCTGTGTGACCTCAGACTCGCACAAAACGTGACCGACATACGTAAAGAGGGGTGAATCTGACACAAATGGAGGTCGTACAGGACACGTGTGTGTGGAACAACGTTTCGACGTAACCTTATAAACAACTAAAACATTCCCTCGTATATTGAGTTATCTTCATAACAGACAAGAGATGTCTGTGTAATGTATTACCTACGGTAATTCCATTTGGAACTGTTGCCAAAGATTCCACCGTCTATCTGTCTTTATTTTGGTATGCTAGAGTGAATTATAGATTTATAAAGAAATAATAAATAGGTAGGTAGGTACGTAATGTTGTTTCTCAGATTTGAAGTTCTGTTGTTTCCGGTTCAAGTCTCTAAACTAGGGTTCATTCGACCGTCATACTTTATTTTATAACATTTAAATACGTTACTTTCTAATTAATATTTTCAGATTCACTAACAGTGTAAATATCACTACTTCTTACTACAAAATGTGTTAAGTTAGCGGGACTAGTAGCGCCATCTACTGCAGATTGAATGTACTAAGAAAAAAAATTACCAAAGCTGGCCATTTCACGTCTTTTCCTTCGTGTGTTTTGGGAGCCCATACAAGAGTTCTTTCCACTAAAAAAACACGAAACGTCCGTCGTGAATAAACTGCCACCCACTCGCGACGTTGCCAGTCTACACCATCATATTCCACTAGCACCTGAAACAAAGAAAAATATTTTTTTAAACACCGAATATCTATTATTATAAAATTTGTACCACGGTATATACATACAATAGTATGCTTAAGCAAACTATAAAAGTATTTTCATGAATATGTTACTAGTAGCGCCATCTTCCACCGAATAGCGACATCACAACGACTGGAGGAAAACAGGTTGACCAAAGTGGTAAGTTGAACGCATTCTGCCACTAGATGGCGGCACGTGTATTCAACAGTTCCATGCTGCAGTTCGACCCCGCCCAAATATAGTATAGCCCCAGATGAATGTATAGCGTGGGAAAGAGACTTGCATTTTGAAAGAGACGACAATAATAACAAATCAACTTTCTATCCTACATAACTATCTCATATCGTAGTATTACTATCAAAGCGGCACCGATACAAACACGTTTTAAATAAAGTTCCCGCGAAGTATCGAATATGATATAGAATTCGTATTTACTCCTACTCCGTCTATATACTTAGTAAATGCTTGTTTATCTTAGCTAACACAGACGTCGGAATAATTTATCTTGGCAACTAGTAAGATCGCTGATAGAGAGATATAGGTAGGTAGGTACCTAGATCCCTTTACTTACGCAAAATCTATGTAAATTAGTGGCAAGATTGTAAGTCAAGATGGAACTACCCAGATATTGGGAGAGGTACCAATTTAGATATAAGTTTCATGTGGACGCAGATACATAAATATAAAAGTTTTAGTATACCGAGTACGTCTATACTTGATTAAAAAAAAAACATTAAAATAACATAAAATTGACATTATATTGGAAAACAATTACACCCTGTGATGTTTAACCGCATTTATTCAGAATACCGCATTTATACCAATAACTGCGGCATTATACAGGTTGATTTTTCGAATATTTATTTATTTATTAGGGACAAAAAATAGTTACATGCTACAAAATACAGAAAAATAATTAAACTAAGATTTACAAACATGTAACCCACACCATAGGGGCAATCCATAGCATTGTTGAAGAATCCTATCCAAGTGTCCGTCTCCCTAGCTACAAAATGTGAAACATCAAGCAGTCTTGTTTTTAATTAATTTAGGAGAAAGGGATCGCATTCTTCAAGGTGCTTAAGTAAAACTAAAAATTCTTTAAAAAGTATTTATATTATCTTGTCTTACTGACTGTACCAAACGTTGATAAAGTTTAGTTCCACACAAAAAGAAACGTGAGACGAGATGCAGAATGAAAATATTATTTATTTTGATTTTCTTCAAGTCGTCCTAAATGGGCCGTAGGCATGTAGGACGAGTTGACGAATCACTCTATGTTATTAATAATAGTAAGTACCTCCTGGTCAACCGAGATCTGCTCGGGTGAAAATGGATAAACATATCGTCCAGCAGGCGTAGCATGGCGTTTTCTATCTCTACGAAGAATAGACATCTAATTTCAAATTCATATTATATATTCAAGTACACTATAACATTATATTTTATGGAATTAATAATTAACAAAAAAAAAAAAACTAAAAGTAAGTTTACCGGCCTTCCTCTCCTCAGTCCACAGTACCGATAAATTAACCAGGAACATTTTATCTTCCTCACTGGTTGATTTTGAGGTACCGTGTTTGGCTGATGCGTTGAACGCTTGGAAAATGGCTTGTCCCAATACGGATTTGCCCGGCAACCCGTCCTCCCAGAGACGGTGGGACGTGCCGCTCTGCAGTATTATACGGAATACCCTGATAAACACATCACCTAATATTGTTGAGCGTGCCAGTCTGCTGGCTGTGGGAGAATGGGAGTCGGGCTTATGGCTTCAGGCGCTCCCGTCATCCACCATAGGTACTATGATGGATGACTCATCGTTTCGGCTCGCTACATGTCTCCGTTTAGGCGCACCTTGTGTTGCTCCGCATCGGTGCCACTGCGGCGAAGCTGTCGACAGTCTCGGGCACCATGGCCTGTCCTGCTACAGGAGTGCAGGCCGCATAGCACGGCACGCCAGCATCAACGATATTATTCGTCGAGCCCTTGTCACCGCCGGCGTACCAGCGGTATTAGAACCAAACGGCTTGGTACGTGACGATGGGAAGAGACCAGATGGCATGACGTTGCTGCCTTGGAAGGTAGGTAGGCCTCTGGTGTGGGACGCAACGTGTGTCGACACCCTTGCGCCATCCCATGTTCCTAGCACGGCGGGCTGTGCTGGCGCCGCTGCTGCGGCTGCTGAGACCCTCAAGCGGCGCAAATACTGTAACCTTGTGGGCAACTACAGTTTTGAGCCGTTTGGGGTCGAAACGCTCGGGTCATGGGGCCCGAGTGCGCGTCTCCTTTTTAAGGAAATTTCTCACCGACTGGTCGATACTTCACGTGACCAGAGGGCTGGCTTGTTCTTTGGCCAAAGAATTAGCATTGCCATTCAACGTGGCAATGCTGCCAGTCTTCTGGGCACGTTTCCGGATGACAGCGATGCGGACGAATACTTCGACGCCCCTTTGTTTTTATATCTATTAGTAAGTCCTTTTAGTTTTAGAATAGACATAGCTTTTTTCTATACAAAGTGACAGTTTGTTTCTTCATTTTTGACATCCACCGTAGAAATCTTTCTACAATCTGTCATTTTGTCTTTCATTTCTAACGATCTTTGTCTACGTCATTTTATATGTAGACTATTTTGGAACAAAGTTTTCTATCCTTACTGTCAATATCACACTGACAACCGATAAATCCTATGACAAAACCGACAAAACAAAGAATTCTGAGTCGAATTATGTAAAAGAGTGAATTTCGTAAAAAGTGCAGTTGACTCTTTCTACTTTGCTGCCGTCGTATTGTCTACAGGAAACGTAATATTTGTCTACTCTTCCGTCGACAAAACGATGCTCATGCTACGCCTGCTGGTATACCAACCTTATATCCCGCAGGCTGTGAAAAAGAAAACGAGTTTTCCCAGATCGATCTAGCTAGGTCTCGTAGCTAGATCGATATTTCGCTCTCGTAGGGTCTATAATTTCCACTTTCATCGAAAACGTTAGACCCGTTTTCGAGAACGTGATTACAAATTTTAGGGACCATCATCTGCCTATCCTTTTCCCAACGAATTTGGGGTCAGCTTCCAGTCTAACCGGATACAGCTGAATACCAGTATTTTACAAATTTTAGGGACCGTACCTAGGTACATAATAATGTAGGTACACTAGGTAGCGCTACCTACATTATTTTTTCAAGGATATGTCATAAAAATAATCGATGTACTTACCTATCTAATTACAAATAAGCACTTCTCGTACACATCAGTCACGAATTTAAAGCTTTGAGTTTTGACTCACACAAAGTTTTAATATCAAAATCGTGTGTGTAACGTTGTGATACTTATCTATTCTATATCTACCATAATCATCATCATTTAGCTCAAGCGTTACGTAACTAACGGCCTAGGGCGACCCTCGGGCAAATAACAGACACTACGTTACATTTGTAACGTAACGTAGTGGAAACGTAACGTACGAATCATTTGTACGTTTACGTTTCCATTTTCGCTAACTGACACTGTTCCACAGAACAAACAGTAGTACTATAGTAATGTTGTTCTCTCACTATTTTCCTAGAGTCATGTCCTAGACTCCTAGAATGAGGATATTAAGTACTAACTTGAAGCTACGCAATTAAACTTCGCAGTAATGAACAAATAATTACTGTAACTCATCTAAGGCCAGGTTAGTTACAGCTATATAATATCCTTCATTTGTATTGTTGCATCAGACAACAACGAGAACTACCATTTTGTACTCGTTTACTACAAAAGCCCTGCAGTCAATGATAGTACTATTTCATGACTGTCCGACTAGGTATATCTCCCAGACGACCAATAAAATCCTTGATTACTATAATGAATATCGGATTGGCATTTTTATTTCCCCGTTTCTGCTTAATTACCATAAAAGGCATTATTATACAAACAAGGCACACGACTGACACGACACGTCTGACTGGCATGGCATGGCGTGCCAGTACTCGTCCTAGTTTCAATCGAAGCCCTACTGTCAAAGCGACCTTGTCACAATAACAGAGTCTTTCTGTACATACATAATGTATATATAAACTTATCTTTCATGTATTTACAGAAGGTTTGTTTACAAAAACATTTATAATGGACGCAAAGTGAAACCCTGATTAATTTTGGCAGGCGACCAAGGAAAGTGCCATGAAAGAGATTATTGTGTAAATAGGCGGAAACGATATAATATTAAATGGAAATGTAAAAGTTGTGACGATTTTTTTACACTTTTATGTAATACTGAATGAACATGGATTTTTTACAGGAAGTTGCAGGAATTTTACGCACGAGTAGAAAGTTGTTAAAGATCACAAACACAAACTCACTTTACGTGCTTAATCTTCAAGGATAGGTACCCATGATTGATTGATTAAAACTGGAACGTAGACGGAAGATTTTATACTTTTAATGCAGTTGCTACTACCGCCCATTAAAATGATATAAGTCCAGCTACTTTGGACGGCACCCACGAAAATAGAGGAGTGCTCTATTCTCGGCTGGAAACCACAATACAACTAAGTCACAAATCCAGAAATATCAACTGAGTACTGAGTCATAACTTCAACATAAATACTGGCAAGTGGCAATCACTCAGACTCACAAAGAGGGACAACACAGATTTAGGCTGCGTTTCCACCAGAGATGAGCGAAGATGCGTAGCGAGGGATGTGTGTGAAACTAACCAATATCATCGCTTCACTGTCATAGCTTGAGCTAAGCTAGCGTTGTTATTGACAAGATTTACGGACATTCCTCGCTACGCATCCTCGCTCATCTCTGGTGGAATGGAAAGGCAGCCTTAAAGGCATAGGATAAATCAAGTCTTGAATATGACACCGTAAGCACAGCTATATTATAGTTACTACGAGACACTGAATTAATAATGGGGTCACTGAATTCAATTAATTTTCAAACGCGTCAAAGAGGTCTAATTACAAGACTTGAAAACAATTTCAAATGTCACCTTTATTCAAAATTATGCAAATGAATTAATGAATTCGAAGTTTAGGTACCCGTAGAACCGGTTTGATTCCGAAATAACACTACAGTGCTTACGAATACCGATCACGTCAGCCGAATGTGTAAACAAACATTGTAGACACTGCACTGCATTCAATGCAATGGAAGCCACGCTCTAATTTGTATTCACCACCGATAACTTGAGTACCATCGTATCGCACAAAAAAGATTGTTATACCACGTATTATTAACCTCATTTTGTTTCTTAGAAATAAGCAGTGCTTCTTGAATGTTGTTAGAATTAAAAAGTCGTCAAACTCACGCGAATGGGAGACCACGATATTTGCAATCTAAATGTCACTTTGGTTCCCCTGATTGTAATTTTATTGCCTGCTCGCTATTCGAGATCGTGCCTCGGAAACTTGGCAAAAAATGTTTTGTTCGTCTCAATAGAAAGATTCCCTTTCTTTCTAGAAACTTAGAAAGACTAGAAACAAACGACTGTCTCTAGTTTAGTTTATCTTATCATTTTAGTACCTTGTGTCAGTTTATCTTGGGGTCGTAAGTCGTAGTCTCGTATCATCGCAGGCAAGATCTAGAAATCGACTGCTAAGTA
The DNA here is from genome assembly GCA_947363905.1 of Lithophane semibrunnea. Taxonomy (NCBI): domain Eukaryota; kingdom Metazoa; phylum Arthropoda; class Insecta; order Lepidoptera; family Noctuidae; genus Lithophane; species Lithophane semibrunnea. The sequence continues at coordinate 12,346,479 of OX376197.1, read as the reverse complement.
CACGTTTAATAACTTTAAATTAGCCGGACATAGTGAGTTATGAGACATTTCCCTTTGTTCATAAATTACTGACAGATAAGGCAGATATAGAAGCGGTTTCGTAACACTCGTAGTGAAGAGTTTCACTGTCCGTCTTGTTTGAAGTAAAACTCGGTCACGCGTATAATGCTAACATTTGACAGGGAATACAATTTTCAGACGCCAAGTTCCATTCCATTTTACAAATGTACTTATAAACTTGTCTCAGGTCACTTTTTCAAGAATGTTTATTTCTTTATTTACGTATGATCTGAATGATTAAATAAGCCTAATTAGATAGGTATGTTCAGAATACTTTGAGCATAATAAAAAAAATCGGTGTATTTTATATTCAAATGTAAGATACAATCTCAGTAGGTACTTTGACTTAACAATGAGCCAAGGTCACACGGTCACTAGTTTGTAAACACAACTTTAAAAACAAAAACAAGAGTTTTTCAGAAGGAAAAAAGCCCATTGAACTCCAAATAAATATTTTCATTTAAATGTTTTCGCCATCGGAGTGGATCTGTCCTAAATCAATGTTATTGTTAATTTATTCAATCATCTCCTCTTGGCTAACCGCTGGAAACGAGTCTGCCATTATTATTAGAAACACCAAGTACCTACGTCAAGGTTTCGAAACTAGGCCAAACGCGAGATTATACCAACAACCAGCACTGCTGTGTCTATCTATCTAGTTGAATGCAACATTTGAAAATGAACTATTGATAAACGTTTCGCTGGAGGGCCGAATAAGGGCACGTAATAAGAGCAGACCCCACTTACACTTTCGATATCGAGTATCCGGCAAGTGACATGACGAATATTTACAAAGTTCGGTAGCTGCACGGAAATAATATTCAAAAACATCCGAAGTTGTGTATTCTGAAGAATAAACTTTATAAAAGTAGGTACTTAACTATAATATGTATAATAATACCTATGTATATATATAAGTGTTATTGTTGTTACTTATTATTATGAAGTTATGATAATCTAACATAAAACAACTCTATCATAATCGTAACGACAGATTTTGCCTGCAAAAAATTAAAATAATTCTACGCACCTAAAACTACGCAAGCAAGACCACCTCTAATTCTATTTTCAAATTCACCAAACCACATGTTTCCTTTGTCCCAGCGAACTTCAACGAAAAAAAAAAAAAAAGTTTCCCGCCAAAAGGATCGATCTTAGCCACACGGTTGTATTGTATGAATGTATAGGGCTCCGACGCCCCGAGGCGGTCGGCCTGAGGCGCAGCCCCCGTAAGGCCGGGTTCAGTGGGTCAATGAACGCTGTGCAGACGCGGGCGCGCGGACCTGTCGTGCGATCCGTTGCAAAACATTGTCACCGCCCGACCTTGGTTTGTGCCACACGAGCGTCTCAATCTCAGTGAAACTAAACAAAAGATTACATACGGCGATGGCAATGGCGCGAGTATGCTGTGTAATAGGTACCTAATAAATAGAGGCGAGTTTTGGTTTTATATTCGTTAGTCATCTCGACTGCGGATTAAATTTTACATAATTTAATTATGTATAAGTTATTATAATTTATAAGCGAGTTAAACCTATTTCTTTTGTAGTACCTACTTTAATGACAAGTTTTTGTAAGCGAATAAGTTTTGGCATGTGAATTGAATAATTACCTAATTCTCTCTCTTCCTAGGTATGTATCCCACATGGTGGTGGGGTCAGCCTTCTTAGTCTTTCTCTTCCACTTCGCTCTATCCTCGACATCGTCTTCGGAGACCTGACACTACTTCATGTCTTTAGCACTACAGCCTTCCAATGAATTAATTGAATAATTAATTAATTATCGATTAGCAAATTTGTACTGGTTCGATACGAGAAATATGGCAGTAGACCGATTTAAAACTCAGAACAAAATATTATTTCCAGTTTTAATTTGGCAGTTTTTAAAAACCCCAAGTTAACCTACAAAATTCTTAAATTTTTTAAATTACTTTTGAATCGGGGTCACGATAATTGTTAAAACATTCAGATCAGACGAACAGCACTTCGTGTCAGACAGCGTAATATTATAGCTTGAAATAAACGGGCATCTCGCAATAAAACAGCTCATTATTGCGACCATAATTATCGATAGTGTGATAGACGAGTAGGTATGCATTATCATTGCAGAGGTCTTCGACATCCTATCGCACCTAATGAATGACACTTGACGGACAAATTCTACCGCTCAGATAATTTACTACATAGCTTCGGATGTATCGATACGACATGGATCTTTACTTTACACATGATCTAACCAAGATTATGTCTGGACTTTTCGGCCTCTCAGAGTAGTCAGATAGGAAACGCCGACCTCATCCAGTTTAAAAAAAAAATGTGATTGACGTGTAAAAGTGTTTGTATGTACTATCGCGGTCTAAAAATGTTTATCAGTTTTCAAATTAGCTTCTTTACCACACTGTATGCAGTAAAGTCTAAAATGCTATATCTGCTTCTTATTACTTTTATTTCTTAATTTTAAAGTTGACACATTACCATAATGACATAAAATACTATACCTCCTTCGTATTACTTTTATTTCTTAATTTTAAAGTTGACACCTGTTGACATATTACCATATGACATTTAACAAAGAAAATAGGTTTGAATTTTAGTAGTTATAGATTGATAGAAATAAAATAGCTAGTATAACCCTGCAACAAAGGGCTGAAATATTATTTCTCCACGAAGATGGCTTGAATATTAGTGCGATATCACGAGAGCTCAATATATCTCGATTCACCGTGAGATTTTGGATTCGGCGTCATGGCGAAGAAGGGCAAATAACAGATCATAGAAACAATTCAGGACGACGGGCGATACTAACCACCGCGCAAATAACTGATATGGTTCGACATTACGAAGAGCGCGGCTTCACACCAACTAGTCATTTTGCTGCTTTGTATGATGTGGGTCCTCGGACGATTCGACGAGCTTTGCACGGAGCAGGGCTACACTACAGACGTCATGCTATAAAAGTGGAACTCAAAGCTCACCACAAAACTGCCCAACTTAATTTTGCGCGACAATATCTTGATTAGTCGAATGTTATATTTACCGACGAAAAAACTTTTAAATCGAGTCAAATTGGAAGATTGACTTTATGGCGTTATAATCGCACTCGGTATGATGAAGCTCATATCGTGCCTCAAAATGAATCTGATCGCATAACAGTCAACTTATGGGGGTGGATGAGCCACGATGACGTCGGAGAACTGACGTCGTTAGAAAAAAGGGCTACTGCGAATAATTATGTGTCACTTTTGGAAGAGGTGATGCTGCCTACTGTGCGCGTTGTGTATCCTGCAGCAGAATTCCCACAAATTGATTACGTTCAGGATAATGCACCGATACACAAGGCCCGGGCTACTATGGCATGGTTCAACATGCACCGTGACATTCGTCTCATTCAATGGCCTGCTCGTTCAGCAGATATGAACCCGATTGAAAATCTGTGGGGCATAATGGTTCAACCCTGGGACTGTCAGAACGAAAGAAACCCTGAAGCTCTTAGATCACATTGTGCACGGGTATGGGATGATATCAGGGGGACAGATTTGTGCGCGCGGCTTGTCTCATCTATGAGAGATAGACTACGTGCCGTCATAGCTGCTGATGGAGGCTATACTAGTTATTAAAACTATAAATTATTGATAACTTCCATAAAAAAATAAAAAATGTTTACTATAAAATTGTCTATTTTTGCATTTTTAGTAACAAGTTCAACCTCGCTTGGTTAAAAAAGATTTGTTTTAGAAAAAATATTAAATGATGAATGATTTATTTCTGTAAGTAGGTTTATACAAACACTTAAACGTCAATCACATTTTTAAACTAAATGAGGTCGGCGTTTAATATCTGACTCTGAGAAAAAAGGCCGAAACAAACTCAGTATTGTGCTCTATACCTAATCAAAATCACTATATTGTCATCGACCGTGTGACATAGATGTGTGCATGCAATAATAAACCTTAAGGTGGTAAACATTCTCAGACCGCAACCGTACTAACCCACTTACAGAAAATAATCTTCAAAAATATTATCATTTACGAAGTATGTTAATTTCCTAAAATTCCAACAATTTTTTTTTAATTTTCATACCTTTACTTGTTTGTTTAAAGTTTTAAAGTTGCACTCAAACAACAAAGGATATTTAATTATTTCGCACATAGTTGTTAGTTACCTACTTAGTTTTATTTATTTTTATTTTATTTATGCTAGATTCTCGGCGAAGATAAAGAGTTCAAAGACTGCTATGTATCAAGAATCAAGATATACCGGCTATAATCTTGAAGTGTTTAACACAAAATTATTTAGAATACCTACACATTCCATAGCTCGAGAAGATTCGCAGGTGCCTGGTGTTCAAAAATACTAAAAATATTTTCATCTGGTACATTTATTTGAAATAGAAAACTTGCAGTAAACAAAAACACGAACGCAGTCAAACTATAATCAATCTTTCATTGATCTGCTACATTACGCCCTCGATTTTAAAGGAAAGTTATTTTGGAAGTATGCAAATGGCTACTCCATTAAGATTGAGTTATAATAAATAAAATAAATAAATAATAGTAATAAGGACCAGGCCCAGGGGGCCTATTACGAACTTTAAAAAAACCTGGCAAGTTCCAGGCAATTCATATCCCTGCATGGTTAAATTTCGTATTATGACATTCATAATTCTGACCGACTTCACGCTGGGTAGTTTGTCTATGGCTGGCTTGTAATTCTCTGCCGTTTCATTCGGAAACACAATGACATAATTTATCGGTAAGTTACGATTTTCTTTAAATCACGTATTTTATGAAAAATAATAAATAAAAATAATTCTAGTTACTAAAAGTAAGTGAAAATATGAACGCAATGTATATTGTGCTACTTATTCTTTTAATAATTTTGTGTGTTTGCAAATTGTAACGCGAGATTAAGTTTCCGAACGTGAAATTCAGCTGGGAATTTGACAATTTCATCGACGTTTTTTGTTGTCATTGATGCACAAAAAAAATATTTTTATTTAATTTTAAGTACCTACTTACTAGATTCGAAGTATAAACAAAAATATGGCTAGGGATGGATATGGTGGTGGATGAATATACTTACACCACACAACCATGTGGTGTAAGTCAATCAGTTTTCAAATCAGTTTTCATCATGATAATAGATGATAATAGATATTATTAATAGAGGCAGTTGTTGACATGTGGAATATGAGCTCGGCTATCATTGCATTGTGCCGATTGTCGGAACGGCCAATGGCCTGGCTGATGGCCGAAAGCCTCGGCCAGCAGCACTGGAGGCTCTCGTTAGGCAGTTGGATCAAGGGCATGATTCAGAAGGCAGATAAGGCTCGCATTGTGAGGAGGTTCCTGTCTCTGCAAGTCTGCAACCCTAACCACTGCTTGGACCCTGCTCCCGATAACGGCGGACCTATTTATATATTTTCAAATGATGTTTTTAATGACTTTTACAAAATATTTAAAAATGTTTAAATATGCATGAAAATAATAAACGAGATATTAAAAGGCAGTTGTAATTATTATACATAGTTCAGTGGATGAGAGTTTTCGCCCTCGTCGGCGCCTAACTTATGTTCTGTTGGAAAAGTTGTGGGAGTTTTTTTCGATGTTTTTATCAGTCAGAAGTGCTACTTTCTAGAGTTTCCAGAAACTCAAACGGTACATATTCGTCACACCTGATATTTTTTTATGTTAACTGGATAACGCTCGAATACCTAATTTCAAAAAAATAAATCTAAAACAATTCACAATCCATTCAATAAAAGCTGCTTCAGAGGAGCTTATATTGAATGGATTGAGAGGTTACTTATTAACAGTTTTAATATGTCAAGAAATGTCAAACGAACGTTCGTAGTACGGTATTGCTAGGCAATATTCGGGCAGAAGGCGGCCAGGGTGTCACGTGACCGCTGACTGGCTGGTTTTAACGATTCATAATACGAAATTGCAAGGCAGTTCTTTTTACGCCGTAAACTGCCTGGAAATAAGAGTTCATAATAGGGCCCCTGGTCGACGGCGCGTTGTGTTCTAAGCGCGCCTCAAAGAGATGTCAGCACAATTGACGGGGTCCGCTAGGACCGATGCCTGGTAGGGTTGCGGGAAAGTCCGAAAGTTATACCCGGACCCTTGATAAGGCAACTGAAGGAACACGGGTGGTTTGGAAAGGCTCATGATAAGAACTGCACTGCAAGGAAAGAAACACGCTCAAGACAGAGATTCATCCACCAACCAATTCATTCAACCAACCACGGAAGGCAGCATTGCTTGATGACTAAAGACATATTAATGATAAATAGGGGAACAGATAATTGATTCAGGCATGACTTTGCGGAAATCCATTATAAAATACAATAGACGTAGATATATTTAGTACTCGTATTCTGGTTCGCGACTGGTCAATCGTCATCCTGAGGTTGCCTCGTTGAGAAGTGAAACACGTCTCGATTTCTAACAGGGTTTTTTATGATTCTTAAGGAATAGTTAAGTGGAATAGATATTTCAAATAGGGGAACGGCGAAGAAGAACATTAGTTTCAGAACACGATTTAAAATAGTGTGTTTTTGTAAAGCAAAAGGAAAAGTCGGTTTTTATTGGAAGACGCACATTACGTAAAATATGGCAACTATTAGACTAGCTACATATAGAACATAATGTATGTGCGGACGTATAAACCGTAACATACCGAACATGACTGGAATGATAAAATGCGTGCAGCGGAAAATTATACAATCTTGAATAAGAAACACATAAGTGGCAGGAGAATATGTATGAATCATCAGATCATCAGTCAGCACCTGGATGAGGCTGACACAGGAAAAGAGACAAAGACAAAAGTGGACTGCTATAGGCCCATTCACATAATTCGTTAGATTTTTTAAATGAAAACTTCTTTAGGCGCGTTGAGCACTTTTCGGGTGAACAAAAATCATGGAACTCGAGTCATCGTCACGCTTGAAGAAATGAATTAATGTTAAGTGAAAACTTCTTTAGGCGTGTTGAGCACTTTTAGGGTGAACAAAAATCATGGAACTCGCGTCATCGTCACGCAAGAAAGAAGAAATGAATGAATGTTACTAAGTTTTCACTTCAATCGGCAGTCCCCAAAGACTACATGTTTTTTTTTTTAATTATTATTCTCTGATGTAAATACACATTTTTCTAGTTGGAGAACTAGAAAATCTGGCCTCTTCTGTACTCTGAAGTCTACCGCGTCGTTTATTCAAAGCGTTTCATTCTAGCGATGTGAAACCTTCGGTACACTATAATTACTGTACGTTCTATGGTACATGTGTAGTGATATTAATGCGTATCCAAGACCGGTCGTTAATAACAGGCATAGGCCGTGTTGATAGCTCAAACGTCTCGACTCGTGTGAAAACTTAGCGCCATCTATCATCTGGCGTACCAACCGCATGACCCTAATTTGTAGATACCCTCAAACGCCCTCAAACTAAAATTGGTTTGAAGGTTGGGCGGTTCGGTGACGTATGGGATGTCCTCTACTTTATCAAAGCGTTTTCTCTCTATATGGTCCATTAATTTATCAGATGGTCTTACTGTTATCTGGGTTCAAAAACTTTGCTCAATCAGTCTTTGACAAGTCGAGTTTCTTCTCACTAATAAATGTCTTTTTTTAAATTGAATTCCAATCTTTATTTCTTCCTTACCTATCTAGTTTATCCAAAAGGATGCTGCGCATTAAACCTTCAAATATATAATTATTACGATACCTTTTGAAAATGTGTTACTTATCCATTTCACTATTCATGTGGTTGGTAAGATGGATTAAAGTGTTAGTAGTTTTAATCTTTCAGTAAATTGCTATCCTTATCCGAGAGCGAACTAAAGTATTTATTTATCTTTGCGAGATATAAATCACAGCCTGAAGGTACTTCACACGGTGTAAAATACTGTACCTTATACATAGTTCTTATACATGTATTTAGGTAGGTATATGATACTAGGTGTGTAGGTACGTACGATACATTATATCCCTCGGGTTCCTTTCACGGGGTAATAAATTGAGTTCTCCCCTATCCTCTGGTGATATTTCTTTATCACGCTAAATCTCTTGAAGTTTCGTTGAATTTCGACACTTATTTAATGAGCTTGCAATATAATTTGTATCTGTAATTTTTTTTAATGTAATCTGTTGGACCTTCCTTATTTAAATAACTAGTTAAACCTTAAAAAAAAAAAAAAATCTAATAGCTCGTACGATATGTAAAATCAATACATACCCCTGAATACAGAGTATAGAATGTTAAAGAAGAAATTAAACTAGTTACTATAGAGGACTCTTCAAACCTTAACAATGTCAAGCAATGATTTACATCCATAACTATGTAGAAGGAGGAGCTCGTGGCTAAGTAATAACAGCCGCTCGGGTCGATCCATCAGGTTAAGCTACGCTTGCCGGGGTTGGTCCGTGGATGGGTGACCATTTTCACATATCGAGACTCCTCCGTGCCTCGGAAAGCACGTTAAGCCGTTGGTCCCGGCTGTCATTTGTGGGTCTTTGACAGTCGTTACGAGTCGTCAGAAGCACGAAAGTCTGACAACCAGTCTAACCAAGGGGTATCGTATTACCCAGTTACTGGGTTGTGGAGGTCAGATAGGCAGTCGCTCCATGTAAAATACTGGTATTCAGCTGCATCCGGTTAGACTGGAAGCCGACCCCAACATAGTTGGGAAAAGGCTAGGCAGATGATGATGAACTATGTAGAAGGCAACCAAAAGGGTAAAAACTTAAAAAGTCAGACGTCCGGCCAAGATTGCATTCCAAAATTCCAAGTTTGCATTTCTCCTAGTGACATTCAGGAATGCAATCTTGGAATTTTCCTATGTTCTTATCAATATCATGAAAAGTAAGATTGACTGAAATTATGCTGTTGAAAGAAATAGGTTGCGACTTAAAAATATCAGAAACAGGTATTGGACACTATTGGAAATGGTGGAAAACGAGCATCCTGTCCAAAAAACACAGCTGACTGGTTACTAACAATACACACTATAACTTTACGAAATAGTAGATAAAAAAGTTTCTTTAGAAACTCAATCAAAGATCCAGCCAAATACACCAATATAGAGCCAAGTACCATTCAGGGACAGCGCAAAACAAAAGAAAGAGATATAGCATTCTATTTTCGAATAATCCGTAACAACCAGCGAAATATGACACGAATTCACGCCAGCCGCAGCCGGTTCCAATCTCAAAACTAACATAGCGTGAGAATATCAGATAAAGAATTTTACTTACATCACCAAATGACATGATAACAATGACCTTGAAGTTGATACGCTCAGTTTAACTACACCGTGAAGTATTTACCATTTAGAGACAAAAAAACTAGTACTCCGATCCTCCGATAGATCTTTTTCCTAGGCTCAGCTGTACATATTCGGATTTCTAACTAAATGTTCTGTCTCTGTTTTCATCGAGCATCGACCATCTAACCTCCGTATCTCATTGAACCGGGTGTTATTATGATGATTCATAACAATACGAAGGTGAAATCCGTGTGGCTACTAGATTTACTTGCAAAATTCAAAGGTCAAGCCACCTTCTCTGCCGTAGGGTCATATATTACAACTATGGTACCATTTTAAGGAAGAATAGACCAGCGTCTTAGAAGCATCCTCAACTTCATTCAGAAAAACAAACTGAATACTGATCCAATCGCTACACTTTATGATAATGGAAATTTCCCTTAACCGTCCGCGAATGGACGCGCTATATAAGGAGGCATATTTTGCAAAAAGAAACAGAAATGGTTAGCCTCCGTAACACAAGTTTTAGATTCCGATTTAGATTCCCCCTTGCTTGGGAACACTACAGTTTCCAATCTGTCTGTCAGTGTCGCAGCTAGCCGCTTGACAACCGAGACCGAGTCTGTTTAAATATTCACCTTCATTAATCTTTGAATAAAGGGCAATGTCCTCTAGACAAATTAATCCATTGAAACCCAGCTTTGGTAGAGCAGTAGGTACTGGTACGAAAATTTAATTTTGAAGTTGACAAATGGGTTCACAAGACTAAGCTCTTGAAAATACGCTTTCAGTATTGTGGGAATGTTTGATGGAGACTGTACTTTCCAGAATTGAAAATTTTATAATGTAAGTAGTCCTGGGGGTTGCTTTGCGTACACTAATTTATGGCATAAGATTTTCTATACCTATTGTGTTGTGATGTATTTTCCTTCTCCTTTTTCCCAAGAAAATGGTCTAACTCGACACTTTCTTCGTGGGGAACCGCTGGGCCGACAATATTAATTTCTGATACTCCCCTGTGAAATTATAGTAATTTCATACTTGTGAATTCAATTATTCAAGTAGGTAAACTACTTAGTGCAGTTTCAGTCAATTAAGTATAATTTCACACCAGAATGTGAAGATACTATACTAGGAATATTTTACATAAGGTAATGAAAAGCAACGAACTCTGTTTCCCCAAGCCCCAAGCGCGGAAGAAAACAACTTTAACGGTAGGTAAGTATCACCTCCCACTTCACGCGTATATCGCTCTTATCGCTACATTATACAAGATTACTAGACGTTAATCTAAAATGCAAATATGTATGCTCTTCGGCTTTCTTACTTTCAATAAAGAAACACGAATCATTTTCCCTGCATGTACACATGTATTTTTTTTTTTTCAGAACACTCTTTGTCTTACCTACACGGAATGTTAAACGTTGTCATTCGTGAAGAATTTATGAGCAAGACAGTAAATGAAATCAAAAGAAATCGGTTACCATGAGTGAGCTGTCATGTTTTATACAAATGAAATCGACGATTTGTTGTAGTGACCTTGCTGGCACTGACCGACCTCGTTGTGATACATATTCAATGAGACTATTCCGCAGTTAAATTCTCTGTGGAAGTACACATCAAAACAAACAACTTTGTTCATTTTTTTATTATGTGGACCGCTCCGTATTTGGATGCATTCAAATTTAGGTTACCCCGTGGCGCTAGTGTTGTCAAACAAGACCTTTTCGCTCTCGGCCTAGTTCAGCGAACGTGAGGGGTGAAAGAATTTTTACGAGAAATTAATCTCAGCTTCGCTAGATGTTTACGAGAGAAATTCCAAGACCCCAAAGGAAATTGCTGTCTCTCTAAAATATTAGGTCATTGAAGATTAAGTCAGGGTTTCGTTTATGGAGACAGCTGACTTAATTCATCATGAACATAAATGCAACATTTTTTCTCTAAAAAGTACAATTCAAGTCACAATACGCTCGAACTCTTTTATCGGTAATTTTCCCCCGAACAGAGATGAGACACACGCCGTAACAGTATCATGAAATATTTACGAGTATTTTCCCAACGATTTTCCTTGAAGGGAGTAGGGGCATCGGCAGTAAAGCCAGATTCCATTTATAAGTGCGCTGGCTTCTGATGTTGCTCATAAAGCGTCCCTGATAAAGCCTCCGGTCCTGAGGGATAAGGGGGCAGACGGGGCGAAGTGGGGGGAACACGTACAGCGCGAAGTTTCGAAATGTGTCTATGTTGTAAAGAAGTTGTCATATTTGGAGAGGACGGGTATTCGGAAGAAAGATATATTGAAGGATTGGTTGAAATATAACTAAACTGTTCGATTTATTATGAGATATAAGAAACCTATTTGATATCTTATGATGTGATGCGGGACTGGCGAAAATGTCCTGAGAAAAGTTTTGAGTATGATTGTGGATGGCTACAAAAGTAGGGGAAGACCAAAGCCAAGATGGATGAGCTGTGTGAAAGATGGTATGGCTAGAAAGGGGGTAACTACCGACATGACGACTAATAGAGAAGTATTGAAGAAAATGTCAAATTGCGCCGACCCCAAATACGATAAGGACAGCAGGCGTAGCATGAGCACCGCTTTGTCGACGGAAGAGTAGACAAAAATGACGTTTCCTGTAGATAGTAGACAGTACGAGACGGCAGCAAAGTAGAAAGAGTCAACAGCACTTTTTACGAAATTCACTCTTTTACATAATTCAACTCAGAATTCCTTGTTTTGATAGATTTTCATAGGATTTATCGGTTGTCAGTGTGATTTTGACAGTAAGGATAGAAAACTTTCTTCCGAAATAGTCTACATATAAAAAGACCTAGACAAAGATCGTTAGAAATGAAAGACAAAATGACAGATTGTAGAAAGATTTCTACGGTGGATGTCAAAAATGAAGAAACGAACTGTCACTTTGTATAGAAAAAGCTATGTCTATTCTTCGTAGAGATAGAAAGCGCCATGCTACGCCTGCAGGAGAATGATGATTTGATAACTTAAGATTTAAACGAAATATGTGATTAATATTTTTTAAAGATTACATTTAGACCTACACAGGCTTATGACACCAATATATGTTCAAAGAAGCACGCCAAAAGCATTATTTTTAGTTTCCGCCTTTTCCCCATATATCACAGCGAAGCTATCTACTGTTTTTTGCCATTCCCCCAGCGAGTATCCTGTTACCCCCAGGCCAACCGTTAGCTCTTCCGAGTTCAGAGAGAACTTTCTTACTGCGCACCATTCCCCCTTGTCCCCCTTAATGCTGATGGTAATCTACATGTACTTGGAATATCGTGTTGACATTCGTGGCGTTGTTGTTCCCACGAACATTAAAATACTGTTTTTGAGAAGAAATGTACAGTTCTGAAAGCGGATGTGTGTCTATGTACTAAAGACAGGAGTCACGAAATACCTAGATTCGGATGGAAAAAATTAATATTAAATGAAATACTTTCATTCATTGTATATTATTCTATACACTTAGCGGAAAATTGAATTTATTGTAATTTCTAATAAATGAGAAATCTATCTAAATATTATGATATATGAGTAAGGAAGGCGATGAATGCGGAAGTTTGGAATGTCTCTACCTAGAGAATGTTGGATACATCATGCACCAGATATAATTTCATAATGGTGCATTGTATTTATGACGCAGTCAGTTTAGAATGTGATAGAGTATCGTGACTTAATTCGGTTAGAATCACTTTATAAAATTGCGACGCTTTGTAGTTTTGTGATATAACTACTAAGATATTCAAATCACTTTTTGTCTACACTTAATTAATTGTCATTGCGTCCAACAACTTTTGAATCATGAAATGAAAGTTCCATCATTTACGTAGTTTGCTTGTTATTGTGTTTTAAATTAATATTCTCGCCAACAGCCGTCCAAACGCCAGCGGAACAGGGAACAGCTGTGAGTGTGTGCTTGCCCATGCGCGTGCGATGCATTCCTAGCGGTCAACGCACGCGCCTGCGCAGTCACTGCGCATGACTTTACTATACAACATTTTTGTTATTACTCTTTTTATTTTAAGATTGCGTTAGACCACTATTTCACCTGTGTGGTCTGTATTCTTGCTTCGAAGTTATCTTTTCACTCGTGAAGTCGTGACTTGAAGATTGCCAGGTTATAGATATCGGGAAACACGGCCTCCAGCAAGCAGTTCTGTCTGCTACTTAGTAGCATTGCATAATAAACGTACCTATTGCCAATCGTAATTTGCGAAATGGTGGAATATCTATCAGCGATAGTGCACGGGTGTTTCACGACAAGCAAGTAAGATAATTTCAAAGTAACTATAATCTTAACAAAACATAGTGAACTGCCCTCTTAAGTTTTGAAATGCTGCACTCATGACCGGTCGTGCTATACCTATCACGTAATACCATGTACAAACTTACACTGCAAAGGTAGAACTATGGCAAACAGCCGCCTAAAACATTATGATCTCTGCTTAAACTATGTAACTTTCATAAGCTGGTACCTGATTATAAATTCAGTTGTTGGATTTGAAATTCAGACAGAATTTTGGAGAAGTTTGCTTGTGAAATCATGTACCTACAATCTACATAGTTGCTGATATTCGTCTAACTTCTTATGATGCTTTTCAACACAAGCAGAACTATATTAAACATCAGGGTAACTAAAGTAGTTCCAACTCCAAGTAAATATACGAAGCAACTCTATATATTTCTCAACCAATCAAATCTAAACAGAAACTTTCTACAAAAAAAGAATAGACACCATGAAATGTACGTTCCGAAAACATTTAAATTATCAATAAATGACCCGTACAATTTCACCAGACACACAAGTTGGTATGGAGTTATTTCGTGGCAAATTAAGCGGTCTACCGACTATTAAAAAACAAGCAGTCGTGGTACCGCCCGTAGATTGGCAAGACGGGACCAGCATAGCAATTAGAAAGATTGAGACACAAAAAGTCCCGTTCCTTTGAAAAAGGCGTTAATTTTTCATTCGCGGTGAATTAGACGTGGAACGGGTTGAAGTCTCGACGGCTGCTGGCGACGATCGATAGAAACGAGTTATGGGACTTTCAGTTGTATGGTCTTGTAAAGATTCATGCTATATTTTATACGATTTTGAAAAATAAATGTTTGGATACACTAGCACCCAATAGTAGGAAGAGTAAGAGAAAATATACAAGAAAAATGCGATTAAAGAAGACGAACACATAATTGTTGTAGCTAATTTTTTTTCTGAAAAACGTAAATGCAGATCTCTCACCACAACATTGAGATCAATTTTCCGCTCTGTCTGGGAAATACTTAAAAATACGCAGTAGCTAAAAATATATATTCCTGATCAGTCTCAATTTACATTTTTAGCAATCTGTTTACCATTGCTATTTCGACTGCCATACCACGTTATTTCTCATGCAACCTTGAGTGGTGGCAGTGGCAACACGGCCTATTTCAGAAACAAAGAAAGAGAACATTTAAGTAGTAGATTTGGATGCTGAAGAAGAAGGAGTGAATTGTCAATTAGAGCGCAAAAACATGATAGTCAATGCAAATGCAATTGCAGAAATGAGACCAACTCCAACCATCAAAAACGTATTGAAAGAAACAGAGGTCAGTGATATTGGCTTTCCAGAAAGTACGAGCAATGCACTATCTCACAAAAATAGCTTGTTCTGAGTTTACTTAACGTCTCATATACAAACAGTATTTCATCAACTCTCAGTTTCTTTCATCCAGTGTAGTACAATGCAGTGCTTCTATTTATAATTAAACTGTTTAACCTTAGATCTTTACAGGTATTATTTCCAGGAGTTACGTCAAGCCGCGCATCGTAAATGAATAATTCATCCACAACTGTAAGCATTAAAAAATGATCGGAATACGCAACCGCTTTCCTTGAACATACAAACTTATGAATTATACAGAATTAACACAACCACGATGCATTCCGCTATTTTACTATACATTATCGTACCGTATTTGAAATTCAATTTGCTAGTAAAACGAAATCGAATAGTTACAATCGGTCTTTTATGCGAACCCAATTTGGAACGAATTGAGTATTTGAGATAAGTAAAGAATGTGTTGTGCTTGTGTGTACCTATACCTACTTATATTGTAGTGTTTAGCATTACACAACGCATTTTGTAGTAATTATAAGTACTGTAATCAGTCCAACCAAATATGAAGATTTCAAAACACCAAGAGAGTTGGTAAGCTGGAGACTATAAAAATAATAAAATTCGCTCAACAATCACAGAGCACAATCAAAAATTGAAAACCTAACTCTAAATAGAAATCTTATTAATGCACTAACACTATTCAATCATTTCAATTGACGCCAAGTGCAAGTCACAAACCACAGCAAGCATGCAATATTTCATTCAATTTTGCAAGCTTGCCCAACGTCCACTGCATTATCTTCAATAAATAATAAAATGTACTATAATGAAGTATCTATCGAATGCATGTCACGTATTCGATGAAATAAAATTAGTTGTTACGAAATGCCATTGTTGCGACATTACACTATAGCTACTGGCCTCAAATTTTGAGACGTGAGCTGACTTTTTACTACAAACCAGTAGTGAATCTACAATAAAATTTAATAGAGTACTTACTATTCTTCTTCGCATACTAATTAAATTAGAGAAACATGGGAAGTTGAATGTAACATTCATGTTCGTCCTCAGGTTTTTCTACGGTAACGTGCTTGAGACTCTTTAACTACGACAGCATACATATTCAAAAGAATTTCTCTGCTCCTCTTCAATAGCTACAAGTCCTAAGTCAATAAAAACCCTTTCATACTCTTGACCTACCTTAAAACAATAATATCTCTTGTTATTTACCATCGTTAAAAGTTTTTCAAACATCGTAAAAGAACGACTTAGCACTTAACACTGGTTGAAGCTACAACTA
Organism: Lithophane semibrunnea; assembly: GCA_947363905.1. Taxonomy (NCBI): domain Eukaryota; kingdom Metazoa; phylum Arthropoda; class Insecta; order Lepidoptera; family Noctuidae; genus Lithophane; species Lithophane semibrunnea. The sequence goes on along the minus strand of OX376197.1, from coordinate 12,330,226 downwards.
TTATGCTCGTGTGCTGTCCAATTTAAATCATATAAGGCACAGGCGTAAAATGAAATAAAAATCCTCAACATTACTAATATTTGCTAGCATTACAAGTATTACAAACCAGCCAAGAATGTTCGTATTGGTGTCAAATATCAATTTTAGCGAGACGGCACAAGAAATCATGTTCATAGCGAATTGATTAAACTCGCGATGTTCGTACGCACTTACGCAGTATTATTATGTATAGCTATAGCATTTATTATTGAAGTCGTCTCAGGTCACGACTTCGATATGCAAGTTTAACAAACTTGATACTTCGACTTAACAAATCATACGAAACCACACTACGTATGAGGCAAACAAACTCCCGACTTCAGATTAATTAATATCAGTAAGATGGATGGTGTGGGAATATAGGTAACTCTACTGAAATATCGCGAGAGATAAATTTTAATTTGGAAGCAGTCATTGCATTTAATTAACACAGCTGGCAGCAATCTAAACACACAATGTATATGTATTTCACATTGTTGACATAAATATACCTAACACAAACGATCAATACGAAAAAAAGGCACGCCGATGCCATGAATCATATTTTTTTGTGTATTCCAAAAGCGCATACCCGCACTATCATTAGGCAAATCCCCTGAAAGCCGAATGGCATTAAAATGAAATTTAAAGTCAATACAATTTCAAATAGCGACGTAGGAGAGCAGTAACTAACCAGCCCTCATCTCTCCCCAAGGGTTCGTCCCAATTTCGTCCCTTCACGCTGTGACCCAGTTCTGAAAGCCGCTCATTTGCCACCGTAGGTTTAAAATGGGGTTGCATGTAATCGTTCTTTGCCCTCATACTCGGAGGGTTTCAGTACTCAGCTGGTAATGTCTTCTCTTTCACACAAATTGATCTTTCAGTAATACGAGTAGAGGACAGAGTATTGTTGATCTACAAACAAGTTTTTGTCGATGATGTTTTTCCTTTAGGTTGAATTGGTATCACAAGGTTAGATCAGTTAGATGATTCAGTAACCATTACAGCAAAAAGACTTCAAACCACGCAGAATTTAATCAGCGTGTAAAACTGAATTTTCGTTCTGGTTAAAATATCTTGTACCTTACTATGCCTAGGGATCTTTGACGTGACTAATCACACAGCAACACAATTTTAAATATGAAAGATAAAGAGAAAAATGGTTGTACAGCCAGTTTTGTGTTTATGCTAAAATATTATCTTCTGGCGCATGATATTTCGTCTCACTCTATTAGAGCCCGTTGACAATTGTTTATTGAGCATCTTGCATTTTAAAATGTAGTATCAAGTAATTCATTAGCGCTTAGATATAAATAACATTTAAATTGATCAAAAGCAACCGTTGCATCAGAAAATTCACGAATACATTGCAATGATATGAAAATATTTCTTGGCGAGTTGCTCAAACGGGATTTCGTTCGGTACATGTCACTCTGGACGTTATTATATGGCAACTAGAATCAGTTCTATTTCTGTTTTTTTTGACGTTCAAAAGTGCCTAGTATGTGCCTTGTATGTGCCTATTTGAAGTAAATTAGTTGACTTTGACTTTATTTACCTCGACACGACAAGCAAACGGCGTGGAATTCACTTGCGTCACTTTTTACACTTGTCTATCTTTAGTGTTTAACAACAAATCATACGAAAGTGTCAAACTAAAAACAAGGTCCACTTCTCGACAGGTGAACGACCGAAGAATGTTGCAAGAGTGCTACAAGGTTGCTGCCTCGGTCCAGTATGAGAATTTAACATCATGAAAATTACGATAATGAGTGTTTCGTAAAAATATCGCAGTGATGTAGAAGCTAATTTTAATTGAATGCTAGAATCGGATGACATAAAAGTACTTGTGCTCTTTTTCAGATAAAAATATAGATAAATTGACACTAGCGTGCATTGATTTTGATAAAAGATTAATTAATAACTAATTGAAAGATACATTTTGCAGCATATTGGTGTTAGATTAGGCAATTCTATTAGGTTAAAGCACCTAAATATAAAAATTTCTTTTTACATTTCTGTGCTTTAACCTAATAGAATTGAACCATTGAACCTACTATATTTTATGTTTGTTACTCCACATAATGAAGAAAAGCACCTGTTTTAATATTTTTCTTCAATGCTTAAGGTTATAAAAACAATTCCAAAACAATTTTGTCTAAATATACGTACACGAAGTCCTAAAAAAATATTGTGGTGAGGTCTTTTCGTGATGAACAAAATTGTTCCTTCCCAAACTGTTGAAAGAAAATAAAGAACAAAATGAATTTAAAAGAAGACGAGTTTATTCAAAATACATTAAAAAATACACTGAACGTAAGTGGAGATATAAATCGGGGTAATAAAATCGAATTGGTAGAAGAAACAACAGATGCCTCTTACTTATAAAGAAAGCTAAACACCGATAAGGTTTACGAGAGATTTTTCCAAGAATTTAGTTAAGTATCGAAGACTCGAAGTACAGTAACTAGTCGTTGCGTAACTAGCGAATGCAGTCAACCGAAATGGCGTGGTGACTTATTGCGTTGTACAAACAAAGATTGATCTCACGACCGTGTCAAACGAAACGTAATAATTACTGAACACATAGAATAAAACCTACTTCTATGTTCTAAAAAAACTTGAATGATGGAGTAAAGAAGGTAGGTAGATGGAATCACTGGAAGATAGAGAGAGAACTCCAAGCTGGACAAAATACACCTGTAGTCATTCGTTAGTACGGGGTAAAGTCTTATCAACCTTGACTTTAGGATCTGGATCTTCAAGGATATTATTTATATAGATAAATCATGTGTCATGCACTGCACAAGTTTGAAATGAATGACATGGCAATTCATGAAGGCTCAATGACACCTTCAACAAAATGCTGTGGCTGTGAAAGGCTCGGACGCTGGGAAAGTAAAAAACAATTAAAGTGAGTTAATCCGGAAAATTGTTTTTGTTTGAATAAGCGACAGAACGCAGTACTGCACTTTCGTTTTCATATCAGAGAGGTGTAATGTAGCACAATAGAAATTGCTTTAAGGGGGAGTAGTTTGACAGCAAAAAATCATATTTCACCCGCGCAACCCTTACCTACCCCTCTCATTAAACACGACGAAAACAAAACACAATGCCCTCCCGCCAGCAGAAACTTTTCGTCTGGCGTTTATAGAATTCGAATTTCAATCTTCTGTAGTTTATTTTGCTTATACGATACGCTAAGCTTGAATTCAGTTCTATAGATCATGTTCATGTTTTGGAACTAGAAACTCAATGTTGACGTGAAAAAGTTCAAATTTAAATGTTACCAAATTTTATTTAGGACCTTGTACAATTTGTACCTAATGACGTCTTTGTGGAAAACTGTGTTACCAAGTAATAATTATAATGCTATATCGTGGATTTCTCCCTTTGGAGGATCGTGCAAAGTGATACCCAAGTAAAAAATACTATTCGTATAATGAATTTTGCACTGTATTGTGCAACGAATATGGCATGTGTCATGAAAACCTTTCCTGCGCCAAACGCGAACAATCCCCTTCGAAAACATTTGAAACATGTGAAAAAGAGGCCGAGTTCTGTACAAAAGAAATAAATGTAGGATTGTCGGCTTCACCACTAAAAGAATTGACATCAATTCATCTATGTAAATGGGTGCCAAAGTACCAAAGGGACTAATTATAACAAAGGCCCGAGATACGCGCTCAGTACCGGCGCTGTGTTTTGGGCGCGCGCCCGGCGCGTTTTGGACGCTCGTCAAACGCAACAGATTTCCACATTTTGTTGTAACTTTTGAACCGTGTTTCTTTTAAGTTTATTACTAATACGGAGAAAATGACAAGGAAAAATAGTGAAAAAGGAACTCGCGTCCAAGCGTTAAGGGCACGGTTAGGCTTCATTTACGGAGACGCGAGGAGTCGCGTGTGGTTTTGGGCGGCGCGGCTCGCACTGAATTCAAACATATGGCGTTGTACGAGTGCGTTTACGGAGACGCGATTTTACACGCGTTTGTTTGAAATGGAGCGTTTTTGCGGCGGAGCCCGCGAATGGCATAGCCGCGTCACACGCGGCGTTTCATCACGGCGGCGCACGTAGCAGCAATGCCTGCGGCATATTTTCTCCCAGTCTTATTTGTAAATCGCACAACGGAGATGCAAGTTGAGAGTGGCAAGTTGCGACATGTGCAGGCCTAACGGCGCCCGGCATGGGCGCTCGCTTAGACTGCAGCGCTTGATATAATTCGTTACATAGGAATTCATACAATTTTATTGAGTGCCCGAAACGCAGCGTACAAAATGCGCGTCTCGGGCGCTTGTTATAACTAGTCCCTTAGTAGAAAGTTTAGTATGGTGCCTCTTTGTAACTGTTGAAATTGTAGCTTTGAAAACATGCCAAGTTGCATTATAACTTTAGGCCTCATTTACGGAGACGCGGGGCGTGGCGCGTCGCGTGCAGTGTGGCGTCACGCGGCGCGTCTGACGTTTTTTCTGTTTACGGTGCGGCGGCGCGTGAAGCGGCAGTTATCATCCCACGCGTTAACATAAACATATGGCAATATACGTCTTGATTGTTGCGGTTTTTTTTGGGGTTATAATATATATTTTTGAAATGTGCTAATTAAAACCTTTCATTTGATACCCAACATGGTATGATTAAAAAATATTTTTTGTTGTTCATGATATGTCACCTAGAGGGTGCCATTTTCAATTTAATGTGTCTTCATATAGCCTATGACCAGCGGACGATCAAGAAGCTTCCAACGATACCTCATGTGTCAAATTGTGATGAGTCTTTTAGAAGATAATATGTGGGAACAGACATAGATAAATACATAGAAACCGGTCAAAATCATAACCCTCCTTTTTGCTTCGCCGTAGTCAGGTAAAAACTAAAACCCAACTACGACAAAAAAGTCAACTAAACAGATATAAACAAGACATCACGGACAGACAAATTAAAAATCCGGAGTCATACGGAATCTGTTCGAGTTCGTTCGTTATACCAATAACCGAAGAATAAAGGTATTATTCTAAACAAGTTTTATTTAGGGGCGGTCAATCGCTCCAATTGTTCGTCTAAGGGTCACCTTACAAGAAGTTTGTCAAAAAAAGTGGGAGTAAACGAATTTGGATCCTGAGTATATCGCAATAAGATTTAATCTCCAGTGCGAACTTTCAAATGAACGTGGAATGGGCTCGTTGGCTATGTTGTAAATTTTCTCCGCAAGAAAATTCACCGCAATACAGAGCAATGGCGCTAGTTGAATCTACTTCTTTCTATACTCCGTGCTACTATACCAGTCAAAAATCTGTCAAATAAAATGTATGTCATCTTGAGTTTTCAAATATCAACATTGAATTTTATATGTTTATTTAGACTCGGTATTTATTTATTTATCAATCAATAACACTTGTAATATTCGTTTTGGAAGTGGTTTTAGTGTTTTTTTCATGTTTTCTATGTCTCAGTTTCTTTTGTGGAATGTGATAAATTACGAAAATATTATTTACGAAAATAAATAATATCTCAGCGCAGCTAAAAATTTGAGCGTAGTCCTCTCGTCTCAACAGAGCGACGCCGACTGATTTGTGAAACAAAAATATGCTTGAAGTTCCCGTAATGTGCGACGGAAGATGGCTTCTTCCACGAACTAAGAACGTCGTAAGTCCTACAAGCTTTGATTCGTAATAAAACCAAAAATAAAAGGAATAAAAAAAAAGCCTACACAATTTTTTTTGCCTTGTTTTAATACATATAATCATCTAATTTTTATTATAATAGGCATTAGCATTTTAAGTACAAATCGAAAATACGTGAAAATTAGAGGTAACTTCGTGATATTTTTTTATCGAGAAAATTTTAATATTTTGTGTTTCTGTTCCACAAAAAGTTTGGAAATATCATGTAGTTACTCATACTATTTTTATTTTACACCTAAGTCTTATCAATTTCATAAAAAATCAAATTGAAGACAGGCAATTTTGCTTCCTACCGGCCCTTAATACTTGTTCCAACAACCTTAAGTTAGCAACTATTCTATTAAATGCGGTCTAGCTCGCATATTATAGAATACTTAATGAGTTTATATATTAGTAAAGAACATAAATACTGTAAATAATGATCGTACTTCATCAGTAGCATCGATTAATTTATTCATCTTTATGTCAGCTTCATATAACATGTTTTTTATTCCACTGTCGTAAATTGTAGGCTGACATCTACAACATCGCCTTCGCCATTAAGAATTTTCCTCGTTTCCAATGTGTGAAACCCTTGACCTACTTTTGTAGGAATACCAATTTTACTCGAAGAATCTTCGATATCATCAATATTAATGATTTCTGATTCGGATGGATTGCGATTATTATGTAATTCAGCTCAGTTGTATCATACATTCGCGTCCTAATCGATAAAATTATTTGGATGATTGAATTTTTCCTCATCAATGGCAAAATTATGTCGCCATCGCTACGCCTCGGGTTCTGATAGCTAATTAACTCATTAGACATAAATTATAGTAACTAACAGGTTAAGAAAACCTGTTATAAAAAATATACCTACTTAATATAAAGCTACGGTTACACGACTGTACTAAAGACATCAGTGTGATAATCTGATAACTGGGGGCCAAGTCTACTAATTTACAAACGTGTCAGTGGGATATGCCATACAAAATCTGTCAAAAACTGATCATTGTGAGACCACTGACACGATTGTAAATTAGTAGACTTGGCCCCCTGATGTGATAACCGTTGAACAATTTCCTTTGGCTGAGTAGCGTCTGCAAATGGGCATAGAGCTTCTTATGTCAACGTCATAGACGTTGGTGCTGTTACAAAACATTTTTCTTCTCTTTCTAGATGTCCGAAATGGAAATAGAAATCAGTTAATGGTTATACCAGAAATGAATAACGCGATTAAAATCTAATAAAAAAGTCGTCTGGTATTCTTGCATTGTAACCGTTGCTTAATATTATGCAAAATACTTCATCAGACTCGGTCATTAAGCACGATGTGACATTGATATATTTTGCTTATATCATAAACAAATAATACTGGCTATTCAGGTCACACCTACTTAAATCTTTAATTAAAGCTGTTATGGGCAAAGGAAACACGTTCTTAATTTAACTTTATTGGAAATTCTGACAACAGGAATTGTGGTCGGAAATTACACATTAGATTAAAATTCTCCATTAAGACTAAAGGGGTTTTGCTTGTAGGATCATTGTACCCTCGGAAACAACCAACGAAACGGGTGGCCGGGTCTTTCAAAGGATGATGACCTTAGAGAGATCAATATAAAGAAATAACTTGCAAGTGGCGCCTTTTGGCCTTTTTTTGGCCTTTATCATCATTATCTTGCCCTTATATAATAAGGATGCCTAAAAAAAAGAAATTCTATTTAATCTGTCAGTCAGATAATAAAAAATATTAGATACGTATTTTTTGCTTTATCATATTAATAAAAAAATACTTAGATTTAACGCACAACTAAGTATAAAATCTAAGGCGTGACGTCAAGCCACATTTTAACTCAATAAATCGCCGTAATCTTTTGATTACGTAATGAAAGAAAAAATACGTGTCCAATATTTCTTAATAATTTACATGACAATCGAAAAAATATTGTCATTATCCCTTTATATTTGGCGTCGGCGCAAGGTGTCTTTTCTTCCATACTTCTCAGTCGTCATCTCGGTTGTCACTCCCTTTCTGGCCGTTATCATCTTTCACACAGTCCATCCATATCCCATCGTTGCTTTGGTCGTCCCCTACTCTTACAGCCATCCACAGTCATGAACTTTACCTGCCAAACAAAGAAGGCCCTATATTATTGGTAAGGCTATTATATTAGGGCTTTCTTCAGTGATCCAATATAAGTTTTCTGAAACGCAATTATAATTTACTTTGTGCCTACCTTATAAAATATAAATAAAAAAAAACTAATAAACTAAAAAAAATAGTTTTATGTCAAAGCCAACGAAGCTTACTTTTGCGAGGCCATTATTAAAGTTGTACTGATTATAACGAAATTAAGTTCCGATAAATTCAGGCTTTTACAAATTTTTATTTGACGCTTCCAATAATTATATACCGTCCAACTAAATTCTTTGAAATAATTTCATTGTTGCTCGGTAATCGAATTACTTATAAGACGTAATTTGTGTTGTGAAAGTGGCCAGTGTTTACCGGCAGGGTAAAGACCGGAGTACCTCACGACTTAGGACCGGTTTAGTGGACTGACCCCGGCTGACAAGCAACATTGTGTCCTATTGCACAACGAAACCCCGATTTATCGGCCCCGGATCAAGATTGCAGGTAAATAACGATTATCTGGTTATCCATTGATTCTAACTTAGATTAAGTGTAGGTGTTTGAAGAGCAATTAGTTTAGATAGTGATGATATAAATTCATTTAAAAGCTCTTTGTTCAGTTTATTCTTACCAATTTAACAAAGCTGTATAAATAATGGTTTGAGATGACCAGTTAATTGATTCATAGAACTATAGGACTAGGCTAGTTAACACCGCATTGTTGGAAACTGTTGTCATTCCAAAATCAAATTATTCGTTTCTTATTATGTTCGTAAACTCAGTAGGAGTTGATGAAAAATAACCCATTTCTGGTAGGGAAGACAGTAAAGGGATCCGACGCATGAGCAGGAAGAAGTTCAGTAAAATATAAGCAGTTGTCGTAAAGAATGCCGAATATGACACCACTTCAGCTATTTCCAGCGCATTATTAATATTGATTCTTTTAGCAGATCGGAAGTGCCATTTAGAAGTTTAGAAAAAATTTAACCGATAAATCTTATAGAAGATACTTCGCTATGTTTAAAATGCATTTTGTATAAGCAATGTATTCAGATATTCAATATCAAAGTACAGCACAACGCAAGCTGATCTGTTTACTTGATTGACATTCATAACTGGTAGGTACTTAGCACGTATCACGTTATTTATAGAAGCTGGCGTGATAAAACCTCAGTAGTTGTTATCAGAGACAAACAATAAAGACACAGTTGCATAGTTATGTGCACATAATCTTAATTGCACTGTCGTAACAAAATGATAATAATTTGTAGAGAGAGAACTCAGAACTAAACTTTAGTAACAGCAGAGCAGCCAGCAGTTCAAGATAATATACACAAAGGCTAAGTAAATTTTCTTTTCATTGCTTAATGTAACAGAAAATGGTGCTCTTTAGTCTTCAACGCTTTTCTTGTAAGCCAAATACATTAGCAAGACAGAGAGTTCTTTCTTCAAAATGTTGCAAGCTTTAGTTCTACAAAGATGGTCTGTGGTTAACGTCTTTAATGTCTGATGTCATCAGTAAGTGTTGTGTAGGAAGAGGCTACTTAGACTACTTGATACTCGATCATCATATCAGTCGCATACATATATGTAGCATATCAATGCTGAATGACACTGAACTGTCACACAATCCTAGACAAATGGACAGTGATTGTAGTTTGTAGTATGGTCTTCTTCGCATTTATTAACAACTTTGTGTAGAAACTAGGTAGCTATTCTGTCCTGGGAAACGCCGGACAGCATGTTGTGCAATTGATTTCAATGTCAATCATTGAACAATCGATAACAATTGTATTATTGTTTACTAAAATAAGGAAAAGAGTGCATGAGACGATCTTGTGATTGTTGGCACAAGAAAACCTAAATAAAGCATTGTTTCCTGCCATTTGCTTACATTTTTAAACAATTTTCATTGTTTACGTTCAGTTTGGCCTCAATGATGCGTCTGTGAATCACAATGGAGCTTAACCTTCTTCCATAAAGTTACAGCCATTACAAAACCACTATACCATCAGTCCTAACACGATTCGTGAGATCGATATACATAAAACATATTATAACAGATCATCGCATTCCTACAGAGACTTATGTACTTACAGATCTACGTAGCTTATTCAGTAAATTTAAGTAGGCCAGGGGGTTTCATTAGAACCGTCCTGGACCGTTGCGTAATTACGATCGTCAACTACACGCGGTGTTGGGAGGACGGAGGGCTTCCGTTAGTTCTAACACTCCGAACGCCCTCGCCATCAACGAGTTCAGATTCCTTACAGCGAGTTATTTTTAAACATTATTTGAGTTACGTAACTGACCGTAAATGTTGACTGACGAACATAGGTGTCCTTTATAGACCGCCACAACCTTCATAGAGGATATATGCTCGATGGCAGACAACAAACGATCCTTGGAGGATAATACCGTAATTATTACGCTTGGCAGGCGACTAGATGATCGCACTATGATTTTATTAGAAGCTTTTTTTGCTCATTCGCTAGGCTTTCTTAGTAAGGCCTATTCGCAGAAGAAACCACAAGAAATACAGGAATAGCTGCAATAAGAATCATGTGATTTATTCCAGTTGACTGAGTCAGCAATTTATGTTGTGGTTTAGAAAAAAATGCATAAATATGATCGTTTCTAATGATTTTATAGTGCACGATTGCGTTCAATCATAATATTAGTGATTCATCATGTTAATCATGACAAATTATTACAGATAGATCCTTGTCAGTCAATATCAAATGACAGTCATTTTGATGGGCTCTAACTGACGCAAATTGCATATCAGAAAAAGACAATCTAAAAATCTATCCCACCATCAGTGTGCAGACGTTGACGTTGCAAAATCATCAGCAGAAACCTTTGAAAAGCCTTCAGACTGAACCACTCACCAACCAAGGCCGACGGTCATGGCTGGTCATGGTTCTACATAACAAAGTAATACAAGATTGAATGAGAAAGATAAAGTAGAAAATCTCGGTTGTATATAATAAATTACGAAGACTTTGAATACATGAAACAGAAACGCAGTGGCAGAAAACAAATCATAGAAGACAATTGGTGCATTACGCTATCGAAAAGTGAAGCAACTATTTTCGGCAGATTCTGCTCGGATGTTAAACTAAAATGCGGACATCAGAGTTGTTGTTATAATTCGAAATCGATGCCGAAATACTTTCGTCGGTGTTGTAACAGGTTATTTCAACGGGGCCATCGTTGTTGGTATAAATAACAGTTAATTTCTCGTGTCACGCTCCGTTAGATCGCGTCGCGTGCCCACCGATGCTTCCTGGTTTGCCTCGACAGATTCCATTGCATTTAACTGATAGTTTGTGATTTCTAACTATCGACTGATTTGTTATTCAAATAATATTTTTTGACCACTCATGAAGTGTTTTTACGGTTATCAATTTTGAGTTCTTCAAAATCCGTGTCGTAGCTGCCAGTTTATTGCATATTTTAAAAATAGCATCCCATTACAGAGTCCCATCAACATGTATCGTCCAATACACATTAGCAATAGCAACATGATTATATTACATTGGAACACGGCACATCATCAACAAATATAGAATCATTATTACACTTGCCTCATTGAACGTAATTGAAATCACAGATCATTACTTCTCATATTTTAATACTGGTTATGTAAGAGTGGTTGCTATGAATGCAGGGCAAGTAACACACGGACGGAAGAACCATGGTGCGTGACCGACGGCTATGTGTCCTCGGCTTTGTTCTGCAGAACATAAAATAACGGTACCGATCGATGCTACTGGAGGTCCTTTATTATTAAAGGTTTGTAACTCGGACTTTGCGAAACGGATTTGGTTTCTTGTAAGTTAGGTAGGCAATATCTGATTTGTCATTATTGCTATCAAATTCATTGATTCTAAATTCTGAATCTAAACAATGAATTCAATATGGATCTGTCCATATTGAGTTCATTATTTTTACTTAAGTCTATTAATGAACGTGTTCCAGGACTTAAGTCAAACCTTATTAAGATTTAATTGTTCATTAGATAATTCTAGGCCAAAGATCATACGAATATTAAGTTAACTATAGAATCATATTTTGTCGTGTGCTGTAATATTCCATCATAAATGCAATATTTTCATTTTCTGCGGTTGTCATGAAACATTTATTTTGGGAATTGGAGTTTCAATTTATAAAAGTGAAGATTCCTTGAGAATTCAGGTCGTGCAGTTTCGGCGGCAAGCTATTTCCAATCTTCCCGTGCAGTGGATTCCAACGGCGTGAAACTGTATGTGTAATATATACTATCTCATTTGCACCTTTCATTCCTTTACACACGTATTGTAGACAAGCTACTTCTAGACTATCGCGACCTAGTAAACATATTTTCTTTTTCTCAGCCTATAGGAAATTAAACAAAAGCTTTATGACAAGCCGGACCTTAAAACTATTCTGAATTATGTATCTCTGAAAATAGAACACTGTTTACAAAATATGCCCATTCACTCAGAGGGTAGGAAATATAAATTGGAGAATTCAAAGCAAAAAAAGTGTTCCTAAACGTTATAAATGATTAAAACCAAACAGTAACCAATATTGGTTTCTAGATCCAATTCTGAACGGTTCGAACAAGAAAATAACAATTGAACTACGTTTTTAAAGAAAACAACGGCTCGCTCAGAGAACAATAACATTTTATTCAGCAACAAAGAAACTGACTCGAATGAAGTATTTATTATGTGTCTTTGTTCATTGCAACTTGCATCGACAATTACTTACATAAACAAACAGGAAACACTTGTTTTACTGTACTTAACTACTCACTACAAAATATGATTAATATCGACATCTCTTACGATTACGACATTACAAAATTACGAAAGGCTGGCTTGAAAACACATCAACAGCAGGCGTAGCATGGCGCTTGCTATTTCTACGAAGAATAGACATAGCTTTTTCTATACAAAGTGACAGTTCGTTTCTTCATTTTTGACATCCACCGTAGAAATCTTTCTACAATCTGTCATTTTGTCTTTCATTTCTAACGATCTTTGTCTACGTCTTTTTGTAGGTAGACTATTTCGGAAGAAAGTTTTCTATCCTTACTGTCAAAATCACACTGACAACCGATAAATCCTATAATAAAACAAAGAATTCTGAGTCGAATTATGTAAAAAAGTGAATTTCGTAAAAAGTGCAGTTGACTCTTTCTACTATGCTGCCGTCTCGTACTGTCTACTGTCTACAGGAAACGTCATTTTTGTCTACTCTTCCGTCGACAAAACGGTGCTCATGCTACGCCTGCTGGGTTGTAGGTTTTTCAAAACCTCGTGATAACGTGATTACGGTTTGACGCGATTAATCCTTCTGGAAACAAAATAGGTATTTTTAGCAAATTGTATATAGATTGTTCAGCACCCTGATTGCGTAATACACTAACAATCTGAATCATTTTGAAAGAGATTGTTAAACCATTGCTTCTTCAGTTCGAAAAAAAAATCTGCTCAACAACGTAAATACTGCAATGAATGTTGTGGAACAGTCAAATGAAACAGATTAGCCTTGGCGATTTACTGAAAATATTTTACGCAATTAGATAGTAGGGATAGGAAAATCACTTTTTTAGCAACCGATTCAATCGTCTATCGTCGTCAACATAGAGATAGAATAAACACAAACAGACGAATTTTATAAGTATTATTTTTGTCGATGGCACTGAGAATCGGGGGCCTCGCGGGTTGTTCGTCGCGAAGGGCTTTGCGAGGTTACAATATCTAAACCTTATTTGGATGGTAAACATCGAACAAAAACTAGGCACTATTAACTACTTCAAGTTTTACAAACATAGAAGATGGGTTTGTTATTTCTATACTAGCTGCTTTTGTTAGTGATCTGAGTACATTTCAGGTAAGAGCCCTTTTGAATGCTGAACACGTAGGTACTTATTACTTCCTGCCCACCATCGTTATCTATCAAGCTTTCTCTACAGCAAGTTCATTCGTTCAGCACTCAAAACGTTTACCTCCTTTCCCCACAGATTCAATCTCTGGACTTCTTTCAACCACTTTATCTTTAGAGGGCAAACAAGAAGTGTGGTAGATAACTACCTAACTAGTTTGCCAGCTGCCTCCACTTTGTCAAGCCCACTCAAACTGGTATCAGGGGCTCAGGGCAGATGGAAAGCGACTCACGCGTGAATACGAGTGATTTCACCTCTACCTAGCCAGTAGACAGTTGTTTCAAAATATTTAGAAAGTTATAGTTTGTTATTTACAAATTGATATATCAAGAGATGTGTCAGTTAGCAATCAAGTCATCCAACAGCTCTTAAAGGTACCTAGTTGATTCAGAAGTTAGACAGACATTAATTACCTTGTACTGGCACTGACAAAGTTTTACTATACACTAGGAAGGGCACAGCCCTCTTTACTACGAATAAAGGTAAAATATAATTATCTCATCTGTAGGGCAGCATTAAACTCGAGCCAACGAGCACAACAGTGCCAGATATCTACCAACAAAAATTTCAAGAGACAAACTCGCTTTCCCCGCTAGCCGCGGCCCCGGTCGCTCGCTTGATAAGTGGCCTAAGGGCTCCCCCCTCACTTCTGTGACCTACTTCCCGCCCTCGCCCTCGCGATCTTTGTGCTGCCACTTGCACAACTCGTTTGATATCAGCTGGATGATAATGTTGATTGGATCATAGGTACCACCTCTATTCTGAATTTGGATCGCATTGCGAAACTCTCTCAGCGAGTTTGTTGAACTTGTACTCTTCGTCTCGTACGTATTGGTTGTTATTACGATTTAGATAACTTGTTATACTTTATTCTATTGCTTTTACAACTTTCTTTATGTCAACGACCGGTAGTAACATGGGCTCCAAATAACTTTCACAGTAACTTTTTGTTTTATGACGATCGTCGATATTCATACTTCTTTGTTTTCGTGGGTTAAGCCTTAGTATAGACATACCTGTCATGTTTTGTAAACATTACAGTGTACGCAACCGCCAATTTCGTTTGCAATTGCAAGTTTTGTTTTTAGAATGTTCTCGTAAACGTCAGGCTATTTCCCAGTTGCAAGTGTTGCGAAGGTCGACCTCTACTGGATATTTTACAGCTGAACTTTTTACCATCTTCCGCTTCCATGATTGAGTTTTGATTACCAAACTATTATTTGGTGGAATTGTAAATTTTTAATGTAAACTGTAATAGGTTTAATTTTAATTAAGTAAAGGAAACATTAAATTCTATTGCATTGACTTATCTTCAACTATAGAATAGTTAAAGAGTTTGCAACATAAACTATTACTACTAAAGTTACCAAAACAATATCATCGAGGCAAAACTTAATGTAAATGGGTATTTGAACATAGTCCGAATGCGAATCTAATCATAAAGTGTTCTTTGTAGACACCTACTGGAGTCCCAACGATTCAATGTTATGAAGACCAGCTAAACAATGAGTATGACTATGACCATTATAAAAATGACGGTGCGTCAAATCGCTAATGAACCTGAGTTAGATCAATAGAACATTTGTGAAGGTCAAATGAATCCTGACTCAGCAATGTCAACAGTCAATTTCTATGAGCACGCAAGAGTAGCTACTGTGGGTGCTATTTCAGGGACCCCAAAATATGTCGTGGAAGATCGGGTTTCTTGATACAAAATGTTCCCCAATATGCCACCTCAAGTGATACATGATTTCGTCACCTCGAAACTGGAAATAATTCACAAGCTATTCTGGATTCTTAATTGGACAATTTCCAGAAGATTGAGGAAACATGACGTCCTGCCCTTCTAAAGGTGGCCTTGACAATTGTTACTCTACATAACATAACGTGTACGAGAATGACCAATAAAACTATGTCGCCGTTAACCACTGACTAATCCCTACAATCATTTAAAATGATCGCTATGAACAAAGACTGATAAAATTCATGATATCTTTTGTTTACTCTTTTAACTAAGAAATCCAAGGCTGAGGAAACACTTATTTAACCAGTTTCAAACACCTTTGTGATCTAAAAAACGATTGACTATAAGGCTCGTGCAGACTAGCGCGACACCACCCGGTAATTGCTCTACCGTGAAGTTTTCTCAGAAATTGTTTTGTTAAAGTCGCGTCGCGCCTGTTTGCGGGAGCTGACTGCTGATTAAAGAATCAGCAGTCAGCACTGTTGTCAAGTGGGACAGAACTCTAGTCTTATTTCAAGATAAATATTTTTTGTGACAAACCAAACGAGCCCAGATAATACACATACAAAAAGTATATGAGCAGATTACGATGAATGCTGCACAGTCATTGTATAGTAGACTATAGAACGTTGATCATTACACAATCATCCTACAATAGTAGCAGTTGCCTAGGTGACGGTGACGTAATGGTTAACTAGGAATAAAATAGAATTGTTAACAAACCGCTGTCTCTCTGGCCACAGTTCAATTAACAACAAATGACCTATTAATATTGACATCTGGTTCGACTCAATTGATTTGACATCACTTTGATAATGATCAAAATATTGGGTTAGATAATGCCACTAGGTTTCACTCAAAATAGTCGTATATCATAGTCAATACTTAGACAGTTTAGTTGGAAATAACGATACTTTATAGATGGTAATAAATAAATACTACACGTCAGTCACTCAGAACAAGAGCAAAATGCCTCAGAATATCAAGCCAGAGTGAAGATCATGCGCATGTAAAATGAACAAAAGAAAAACAATGTGTACATACAATTTTATCGAAACCGGTGTGACCTATACCAATATAAGTATCGTGTATATTTAAACTCGTTCGATCGGGTTTAAAACAAGTATGTTTAAACAGGATTATTTGTCCATGAAAGGAACCTACAAACATATTACTCATCACCAGAAAAACATTTAAAATAAATAAATTCAATATCTTGAGACGCAATTTCAGGGATCCAGCTACAGCATTTTTGGTAAAACATTGTTCTTGATGCAATAGAAATGTTAGGTACATTCGATTGACGAATACAGAATTATATTCGTGTAAAGGTTCTGATTGTGACACCAGTTGACCAGTCACACCCTTTTAATAAAGGCCCTTAAAATATATTCTTTTCATCTCGCTCATCAAAGGGTTATTAAATTTATTCCCAGAGTTTTCTCTGGAAGCATATAAAAATATTGGCTTCGGAAGATTTAGGTATAAACACCTAGTTCATTATGTAAATTTCTGTTTTGGGTAATGATACCAATCTTTCTAGAGTATAGTTAGACATAACTTGCTAATTAGTAGAACAGGAAACTTGCGAAATAGATCACTTAGACTGACATGGACATGACGGATATCATATCAGCTAGACTAACTGCGTGCGTGGAGGCAAGTTTGCTTTGCTTCAAAACCATTTGAAACTGTTCTCTGTTTTCATGTTTAATTTTGCTGTACAAAAGCAAAAGACACCTGCGCTTGCGCCCAGTGTTCAAAACGCGTAGGTAATCTAAACAAATTATCTTTCATGTGGCGTATAGTTGTGTGAAGTTGGTCTGGCATCTCTCACTCGGCGGGAGAGCAGGCGAATAGCGATGCAGTGGTATAAAGATATGTCGTCTATTTATAACAGACGAGTAATGCAGGCGCGCGGACGCATCACAGAGCAACTTGGCTTTTGTCGTGTCTCTTGATTTTGAATGTTTTGTGTTACATACCTGGTGTTTATGCGAGAGAACACACAGATACTGCACAAACATGCCAGTCATTGTGTCTTTGCGTGTTATCTCAACTCAAGTCATTGTCCGTTGCAATACGCTTGATAAGAGTAATTCGATTCGATAACTGAAGTATTGTAAGAACTAACTTTACTAATGGGATCGTATTGTTAATTATGAGCTCTCGTTATGTTGCGTGAAGTTGCCAATTTCAATAACTGGTTACGCAACGTGTGAGCAAGGTATTTATAGGTGTGTTATAATTAGAGGGGCTACATCACGCACAGGGTGCTCTTTGGGTAAAATGGTGTATAAAACTATGTTTTTGGATACTGATGAAAGAAAGAATAGGGTCAAGGATTTCGGATGGTAGGTAAGTACTAATAAAAAGGATGAATATTTTTTTTTTGTTGAGAATAATCTGTATTTACTGAAGTTAATAATAATATTTTTTAAATGTATTTATATTTAAAAATGTAAATATATATGATGCAAAATAAATAAACAGAAATAATATTTTACTGAAGTGTCGGTTTGTTAATAACAAGTTCTTATTACGTTTTCAATTCAATAGAATTTATTATAACTTATAACTAAGTATTCTTTTAGGACTAAATATTTCTTCTAGTTATAATAAGGGTTTTTTGCTCAGGCTTCATAATTTACGTCGTCAACGTCGTTATTTTTTACGATAATGCTACCTCAACCAAAGTTGGAACTTTTGTAATACTCCCAACAATTCTTTGGTAAGCAAATATTTGGTTATAATCAGAAAAGTAATAAAGAGTAGCAACTGAGACTTTAATTAATGAATGACGCAAGTAAACAACAAGTTTATTAATTAGTTAACAGATTAATGATTAACAAAGTACCACTTTCAAAATACAAACTCGTTTATTCAAATTATGCTGATAATCGCAGCACTTTTTGAATGACAAAAGAAACTACACAAGACTATCCCCAAAAACGCCCGCCTTTCACCACCTCTCAGTGTTATATATCTGGGAAGAAGTGGCGGAACAAACTGCACTCGATTCCGTAACACACGATCAATTACAATTTGTTTCATTTTGACAGTTCCACAACATTCATTGCATTATTACGTTGCTGAGCAGACAAATTTTTCGAAGATATGAAGCAATGAATTAGCTATATCGTTCAAAATGATTCAGATCGTGTGTTACGGAATTAGGTTACTGTTCAGCAAACCTTTAAGTAGCTACCTTACTTACTTCACTTATACCTAATTAAGATTAAGATTTATCTAAAGAGGTAAGTCTTTCAAAGTCTTCTCGTGCTCAAAATTGTAGATGAAACAAAACTGTAGTAATGCTGGCCGTATTATGCTTGGTTCAAATTATTCCAGTGGGTCCAGTAGACTGGAATGCCAGTCTATTTTTCATTCCAGTTCGCCCATTCGAGCGCTACTGGTATAATGGGAACGGCTAATCCAGTGCTGGAATACACGTTGAAGAGACAACAAGCATTGTCACTATAGTGTTACCGATCCAACTGCTTTTGAATGACTGGAATAATATGGACGGTATGATCCAGTCCAGCACTGGACTGGAATGCTGGACTGGATTACTGGACTGGAATAATGAGAAACGGGCATTAGGTCAAGATCCAAGAATCCAGTTTTATAAGACGTGCCGTGTCAAGAAAAATCTGTAGACCAAAGTTTAATAAAGTGGATTACAAGAAGCTCAGTTGCTTCATTGTCTCTTTTTGTTATGTTACTTTTACATTCGGATTTTCCATATGTAACGAGACAATACGAACACAATCCCTTTCAATATTCACGAAGAAAAGATCTAGCTAAGGATTCGAAGAGAACATGGGACAAGTAAATTGGAATAATTTATAT
Source organism: Lithophane semibrunnea (assembly GCA_947363905.1). Taxonomy (NCBI): domain Eukaryota; kingdom Metazoa; phylum Arthropoda; class Insecta; order Lepidoptera; family Noctuidae; genus Lithophane; species Lithophane semibrunnea. The sequence continues at coordinate 12,310,874 of OX376197.1, read as the reverse complement.
CCAAATTGGAATTCCTTCGTTCAAGTAAAATCCGAGATCCGTAAAACCTTCCCAAGTCTAATAACTTTTTTTTCTTCGTCCAAAAACTGATTGGGCCGACTCGCTCGACACAGCCAGCGGTGCGTACGGACGGTGCATCGAACGCGGTGAGAGCGGGGTCGATGAACCTCGCGCCATGTGCATTTAGATTTGTACAATTTTGTACCTAATTGCAATTTTAGTGCTAATGAAGTAGACTAATATCGGTTGATCAGTTTTGATCGTAGTACAATAGATAAGTACTGAAAATATGTCATCAGAAACTGCATTTTAATGTTGCGTACCTTTTGCCTAGGTACACTTTAAGTACCTATGGTTTATATCCGCTATTCAGTTAATCAACTCGAATAAATTTAAATAATGATGAAACAGACTAATCGATAACTTATAAAAAGTGTTTAGGTATAAAACATATTTAATTAGATAGGTATTCTTGAATATTTTTTAAAGTTAAGGCTCTTACACACTGGGGCGATTCGCCGCGCGACGCGACGCCGCCGCATTGTACGCAGTTTTCTCAGAAATTGTTTTGTTAAAATTCGGGTCGCGCGGCGAATCGCCCCAGTGTTTAATGTAATACCATCCATACCATACCTATCTAATCTACTTTACCTATCTACTTATTTACTATGCTTTATGCTAAAGCAAGGCTAAAGGTCAGTAAACCAATAATTAACTAAACAATGACATAGAAATATGCTTTGCTTCTTTGCCATTGAATTGTCATAGAATTGGCCAAATGCGAGTCGGACTCGCACACGAAGGGTTCCGTAAAGGCTCCCACAAACAGGCGCGACAAGGCTAGCGCTGTTTGTCGCGCCCGCGATATCGCGCCATTTTTCACGAGCCAATTCCGCACCAGCGTACAAAACTACATCTACATAAACCACGTTTTTAGGGTTCCGTACCCAAAGGGTAAAACAGAACCCTACCCTAACCCTACCCGTCCGTCTAGCAGGGTTTCATCGGTTAACGATTGTTAACAATTAGGTAATGTAGGTACTAACCTACTTAGTTGTACTTGGTTACCTTTGCATTGTCGTTGTGTAATAATAATAAAGTGCATGTTCTAGGTTATACCTAAGTATATGTAAGTATAATTATAATGTACTACTTTGCAATGAGTAAGTATGTTTGTGTGAACACGCAATAATGTCGTGTCTCTCAGTCTCAGTTTAGTGTGAAAACGAACTTTCAACTAGGGTATACCTACCTAGGTACCTACCTAATCTGTCTGTATGTAGGTAGAAAAACAAAGGAAATAGGTACCTACCTATACCTACTTAGTATTTAGTAGGAGATAGATAGATAGGTACCTATACATAGATAGGATAGGTATACGTATCAGGGCTTGAAAACGATACCAATTCACATTAAAAGTAACGTTAAGTAACGGTATTTCCGTAGAGATACTTCGATATCGGTACAATTTGGTAGCGTTACTTAGTAGCATAACATAATAATAACGTTAACATTTTTGGTAAAAATTACCGGTATTTTTAACGTTATTGTAAAAATAGCGGTAAAAAATTATCGGTATTATTTTGTTATTTTAAGCGACGTTGCCAGCCCGCCTCAAAGGCGGCCGCGGCCGGCGTTCGCGCGCGCCCCTCTCACTCTCACACCCTGTCGGCGCTGTTGCCATTTCGTTTGTCGTCTTCATATCTCTCACCGCTCACGGCAGTCGTACGCGCTTACAGAACACGGTGGACCAACAAACCAAGTATATTCTCAAGTACAAGCACAACACAGAATAGCAATGATAAGATAATATCTATTAAACGCGCAAATAGTCGTACGGCAGTCTTAGCGTCGATGCAATCTGACATTCTTTTGCAATTGGACGAGAGCGACGGTAACAAAACTAATTATAACGATAAAATTATCGTTACCTTAGATTTTAACGTTACGTATGTTTAACGGTAAAATGTGCCAGATATAACGGTAAATAATAGACCGTTATTTATTAGTTAACGATACCCGCATCAGAAGGCTGTAACGATACCATATTTTTAACGGTATTTCAAGCCCTGATACGTATACCTATACAAGGTCTATGTACTTAGGTAATTAAGGTGTGCCTAGGTGCCTACCAACCTACCTGTGTTTAAAAAAATTACCTACCTACTTATTCTCAAGTAAAACCTACTAAAGAAGCTGACCTTCGTAATTACCTATATTATTGCATTTATAATGATTAAGAACGTAGGTTTATGTATAAAATAAACTATATAGCTATGTAGTAGGTAGGTTTATAATATAAGGGCCGCAATATTCCAGGGTTTAGTAGGTAGTCCCAGCCCAGGCCCTTCCCAACTGCCCGTAGCTCGGGACTCGGGAGCCCTTTCTTGCCCCCCTCCACCCTGCACCTCCCGCGTTTGTAGGACGAAATGTAGGTACCTACCTACTATGGGTATATATCTAGGCGTATAACACCTATCTACTGCCGCTGTAAGTACCTACCATTCTTTACGTAGGTATTTAATTTTAAACATCAATGCACTTGTCAGAACTGAAGGTCGTGTAAAAATTATAGAAACAAACAGCAATCACAGTAAAATAATAAATTTTCTTGGCATTGATTCGCGTTTTACGACATTGATAACATCTTTTGGAGTTGGCTATGAAAATCAATGGAAAGTAGCCAATGAAGTATACACTCAGTTAGCTAACTATAGTAGGAAGGCTACCTACTTACAGCAAGAAAAACCGCGCGTCGAGCCGGTTAGTTTTGAACTTTAAATGGAGTAAGTTTAGTTCTTATAGAGAATTGCAAAATCCGCAAAAAGTATGAATGAAACTTTTGATTATTTTAATTAAATATTCCATTAAACACTAGGCTTTACCTGAAGCTCCTTGTTCTTGTTATCTTTGAGCGATGCTGCTCTGATAACACCAGCTTTCCATCCCCATTCGGAAACTTTATTCACGTTAATTTTTGTCACACCACTCACAGCGAGAAATCTTTTGCCAACTAAATCTTCACGGTACTTATAAGCCATAACGAACTACACAATCACATTATTCACATTAAAAACTACACAAACGTCAAGAAACTCAGCGTTATACGCACTACACGTCACACTCTTCGTTGAGCGAAGGGAAACTACGTGGAAAACACAAGAAACGTTTCTGCGGAACGTATATACTACGCGTCTGAATTCGAAACACAACCACGTTGAACTAAGTTTGAACATTGTTGAGAACGTTTACAATTGGTAGCATTATGATGAAACTTGTTATGAACCTGCTAGGGCAAAATGATCGCACGGTTTTACAAACTCAACGTCGATATAGCGACCTCCAGAAATTGTTCGCATTATAGTCTCATTTTACAAGGACGTAGATTTTACGTGTTAGTTCAAAAGAATACCAATAGAGGGAAGTAAGTTCAATGTGTAATTCGACTTTGAATATCCACTTCTAATGAAAGTTTCTGTTGTAACTTGTATACATGTAACACAAGGGTTTTCATGAAATAAATAATAAGTTATGTTATATTGTAATAACGTTTTGTTTGACGAATTAGAATTACCTTGAACTAAAAAGAAGAAACACTTTCCTAAAAGCCCCAAGCACTTCGTTTAGTACACTTAAATAAGTAAGATCTTTAGTTTTGAAGTCTATACGCACATAGAAAAACTAAACAAAAAACGAAGGTAGGTCCGGGGAATAACATTGTTTCGATGTTTTTCAATTGTTTTGATTTTAGTTTACTTTAAAATAAACATCATAGATGGCGCTAGGAGAAATCAATTGACGTGTGTGTCTAAGGTAATAAGTTTTCTTCATTCACTTTTAATACAAAATAAATTAGATGTAATGTGTTGATTTACTCTATAAAAAATAATGAAGTAAAATAATCCGATAGTCTCGCAACCAATTTGTCTTTCGGACCGCTCTCTTGAAGCCATATTGATTTGTACGGTCACGTGATCAAAACAACTGTCAATTTTATCATCATGGCGTATTAAACTTTTCAACGGGCGGTTGTGTTTTGCTATGTTTTGTATTGTGATTATTTGAGTGAATTTTTCTTATGTGATTATTAATATGATATCGTCGATAATCTCTCGACTGGTCATGTAAGTTTATTTTTCTCTACCTCCTACTTGTAATATTTAGCAACGAAAATTATTTTTGTCGACTCCTTTGTTTAAATGAAAAAAAATATTAATTATAATTTCCTGTTGGCGCTCGCTACTAAATCAACGGGATTTAACGCTCTTTCTCATCGGACTTATCTATTGCAACATATTAAACAAATGTATTTGTAGATAATCTTACACAATTGACTCGTCATCAAGCGTATTGCTTGTTTAGTTCTAATTAATTTTATTCTTCTATTTGTCCTTATTGTACCGTACCGGCGGTCAACAATTGCTAAGTGGTCTGATCTGACGTCTAGTCTAATTCTTCTATGTATTATTCTGTTATTACTAAAATTAAAGTACCTTTATTAGGTACCAGTCAGGAACACTGACACACTCCAATGCCAGCTGCAATGTAGTCTTTTAACTTGATCAAAAGAAGTGTTTCTTTTAGAGGTTAGTATTAGTAGGTTAAATTGTTGCTGTTTTTTCACACCCCAAGATGACCTTCTGCCTTGACCCACACTTTACTTATTTTATTTTCAATCTAGACTTTAGATTCATTGATTAAAATACACTGTATTTCATAATTAAATAACTATATTGTACAAGAACGTTACACTTTCAGACCTGAATTGGTTAACACAATAAGTACTTAATTTTTATCAAAGTGCATTAGTTTCATTTGTAGGTGTAAACGTCTCCAATGGTTATGTTTTTATTTCAATGCCATTACAAACCTAGGGTTGTACTTGATAAACTGCAACTTCTTAAAATCTGCAAAATAAAATAACTACATAGGAAATGAACAAACTGGCTCGCCACCTGGGCAGGTAACATTTTCCAAAAACTAGACATAAACTATGACTGAGAGAAGCTCAGCTCTCTCAAAATAAACAGACTTATTCAACATCAACAGTTTCTGAATAATGGAAAATGTTGTCTTTAGCAAATAATATCAGAATCTCGACAGATGTATAGTAGAATCTTACACCATTTACCTACACCAAGAATACCCATTTACAGACATAAATAGGCCAAAGTACTCTAGTTTAAAGTATCTTCGAAATTATTTATGTAATAGAGGTATACTTAGCTGCAATTATTGTTTCTGAAGGTGTAAACAGGTCACAGAAACAACTCATATGATGTGAGATATGCATCTTAACAGTACCGCAAACCAAATATTTATCTAGGTAGATTTATTATAAATTGTTTACTCAAATTGCAAATCATTTAAGTAATGTCTTTTTACATATTATTTGAAACTTGTTTCACTGCTGTTAGAAATTTAATTTAATTCACATTAATTATCTATGAACAGTCAAGAATTTTTTCATTATTATACTTTTTGTGTGTATGTTAGTGAGTACTCACTAACATACACACAAAAAGTAAGTGTTTATTGTAAATATAGTTATTAATGTTATTTTATTTTTATTATTTGTTGTTATAGTGGCAACACAATCTGTGAAAATTTCAACTGTGTACCTACCTATTAATGGTACGGTTCATGAGATACAGCCCACTGATATACAGATGGACGGATGGATAGTGGAGGCTTATTAGTAATAGGGTTCCGTTTGGCATCCTTCCAGAACTGAACCTTAAAAGTCATGTTTGATTCTATTTCTTCTACTGTTAGTTCTATTTGGCCCATATACCCTATATTGGCTAATTTAAACTTCATTCATTCAACTGTGATGCATAATGTTTGCAACATCTTAAAAAAATATTTTAGAAAAGTAATATTTATCATTGTTGAATCATTAACACTAAACTATAAAATTTAATTCTTGTCACCAGTTTAATACATTATTGTAATTATTCATCGGTTCAAACTAGCTGAGAGAATATTTTAATATTGGCAGTGGTCCAAATATCTTGATTTTGGGAACGCCAGCCGTCCTAAAATTTGGCAACACTTTAGACTTGTGTACGCCTTTTATCATTCTTTTCACCTTCAGACGTAAACTAGCTTTCTTGAGGAATTGTTGTATTTATTGGATCAAGTTCCAAAACTATCAAACCCCAGTTTTTTAATGATATTTTAAGATATTAGTAACTCTGATTTGAGTGGCAGTCAAGTACTTTTGTAACTGTATATGTGGTGATTCATTAAACAAAGAAAAGTTGAGCTTCGTTGCGGAATTCGTCACTAGGGTATCCCAGTGCACTGCCGGGTGCTATTTTCGGCTAAGCTCGGGCGTTCGCCTCTGGTGCAGCGAGAAGAAGGTTTAGTCTGTGGCGCTCACGGCTTGCGTCCGCGTCGCTGTTCTATGCAACAAGTGAAGTGCGTTGACACCTAACCTAACTGTAGAGTGATTCATTTATCGACATTCGGTCTTCGCGAAGTTATTAGTGTCTGTTCCGAGTGCGCTCAATCTGTTCGCGCAGTCAGGAGGTCGTACACCTTGACTGCGCCACGTTATGTGCTTATTAAGAGCGCTTGTCTTGCCTTATTAGGAACAGCCTCGGCTGAATTACGTGTACCTTTACCCAGTTTTGCTGGTGACATATTTTTGTATAATTTTTGTAATGTCTTCGCGTGCGAAACTTGACATCAGAATAACTATTTATTACGAGGATCATGTAGTTGTGATTTATATTTAACTAACGGTTTGTAAGTTCCTATAAATATATAATGAGTTGTACCCTGTGTTTATTTTCGAATGCCTTGCGACAGGTTTGAAATCTAATACTGCACACTCACAGTAACAAAAGAGAGCACAAAATCCTTCAGCCACAGGATAATGTTCCCTTTCCTATTTTTGTAGCCTGCTCTTCAAGTACCTCGAAGTTAATTACCCCTACGTAAATTAACATCCATATGTACTGGATAGATGAAGCGTAGTGTGTGTATAACTGGGTTACTCTCCCAAAATAACTGTGGCATAATTTGTGACTAGTACATACACAACTACACAGTGACTCAAATAAAATTGAACCTATTCCTAATTTTAAGCGAACTCTACTTTGATCTGTAACTTTAAACTTAACTGGATAGGTAAGTACCTAACTATAATTTTAGTCCGTGATACATAATATTATAGGATGTAGGACTCATTACACGATTTCAATAACAAATGTCAGAATTCGTTCGATGCACACGACTTGGAACTGTTTTATTACAGGAAACTCTTTCTATTTATTTACAAAAATAACCTGCTAACTAAAAAGTTAAAATCAATATAGTCGGTACCTATACCTAGTAAAGTCCTATCAGAATTGAACCAAAACAACCAAGGTTTCAAACCTTTTCAAAATTTTTAGATCTGACACATTTATTTTTCTATGCCGGTGTAGATCACGAACTACAAGTCCATATTCGGCTGTTTTTGTTTTGTCAAAAATATTTCACTATTCAAAGTTATTGACACAAATTCTATGACATTTGTATAGCAATAACCAAACTTTGGCGGAGGAGTGTTTTTAACAAACGTCGAAGTAGTACCTACCTACCTAATTTAAAATTGTAATGAACCAATGGCACGCTTGACCGATTCTTACAATACACAGGAAGTTTACATACCAGGTACTTTGCCCGTTTGCGCAAACTTGTATTCAGTATTAATTGATAAGATGCAAAATTAAATGCATTACGACAAGACTATTTACATTGTGAGATCGCATTGATGACGTACAGCGACTTGAAATGCGCATCAAGATCTGAACGCTCCGTCTGGTTGTCTAAACAACGAGTGCTCCAAACGACGGTTTGCGTATTTGTTTATAATGGAAATAGGGAAAAATCTAAAATTAAAAGTGAGTTCATTTAGGTCACATTTCCGATACAATTTTTGACTCGTTTAATGCAAGACAAACACGTTTATAGACTTGCAAAGCTTTTATAACAACAGCATAAGAAGCACAAATCACAAGTATGATCATTGATCGGAAGATGGCTTATGTGCAATTACAGCTCTACAAATTGCTCTAATTATTTACTGTAAAAACTTTGAATCAAAGAACTAAATGGTTTCCGAAGAAACAAAAAATGCACACCCGTTATTCAATACGACTAATCATAAGCCACGCTGGACACGCTCAACTGACTGTTACATCGACCCTGAAGAACGTAGCCAGCAATGCGCACGATTCGATGCACACACACACTCCTTATTTAGTCCACCAATAGTCGTACTCATCCGTATAGAAAGGATCAAGCCGTTTCATTATCGATATAACAGGACCAATAAAACGTGATTTGAATATGGGTAGCTAGTAACCGGTTTCGATAAGTAACTCATAGGCCTATTCAAAACGACCTGTTCCGTTTTGATTAAACTTTTCTTGAAAGAAAGTTGCTCTATTATTCAAATTCTTACTAATGTTTTCTTACATTGTTATGAAAAAAAAATCAAATCTGACTAAGTGAACACAACAAAGAAGTTCGGCATAAAGGTTTATGATTCATATTTCATTTAATAATAGATAACCTTTCGTATAAAACCCACAAGGGTATTAATTTGTTCTGCGATGCACAACACAATGAAGTAACGAGCATGAATTAGCCTTGCAATCTCGACATAGGGTTACTAAATGCTGATGTTACTGTAGCTCTTATAATCGATCGGCAGTAATAAGATTTTGAATATTGCATGCTCGTTTGCGGTGTTCTGCCAACCCTGAAGCTGAAATTCAACTGAACAAAGGTTTCTAACATCGCGTGAGATGCTCGGATGCACCACACTGTATTAGAGGTTCTTGACCTATATGCGTGGTGTATATTTTTATAACCGATCATTTTCTTCACGACTAGTAAAGTTCCGGATTTATGAGGGCTACGCGATACTCTTATTTCTGGAAATATTTAAAATTCATACCTATGGAGGAGATTTAAATTTCATGACGCTACAAAAGGCCTAAACGCATTCACGATAAGGTCGAATGCTCAATGAAGTTATTACACGCACGCTAACGTCGACGTTTAAAAATTTATTCCAATGTTTCGACATTCAGGAAATCGATAGGTTAAACGTTTTTCATAGATGATTTGAATTTAACGCATCATTTGTTAACGCATCAGTTGAATTTGCGTAATAATTTCTAGTAATGCTCCTGGGTTTGACCCGTGGTAATTTCAGAAACTCCTGCCTATTAACATACAATCGCCATTGCTGTCAATGCATAAAGGTGACATACTAAACTTTCAGACCAATAAAAGAGTAAAGGTCACCATCTCCACATAGTTTATGCGCCTCTGTTTCATAGACTCGTAAGCCAGCCCAATTTATTTATCCTTTCAAACAGGAACATTTCCCGGCGATTTTGTAGTCCTGCCGTAGCGGATAGATTGATGGACATAGAATTTGGGAGATTAGGCTCTCCATTTCGCGTATATCCAATATCCATTACGCCCACGAGGGGCACGAGGTCTAAGTAAAGTAAGACGCAAGACAGAATATGACCTTTTACACATTTTATATCATTTCACGGCCTTTTGCTGTTCTCTACCCAGTACCCACGTAAGGGCATGATCGAACAGTGTTACAGTACACATGCTTTGGCAACGGCTACTACCGATTTAGCCCAAATGGGTCGAGTTTCTCGCCTATTTATTTTAGGACGTTATTAGGGAGTTGTGAAACCGAACCATGTGCGTGCACGTTCGTTTCGCACGCATGATGATCTAGTTTTATCCACATTTAGTGTTCCACTTCGCCTGATACGAAACAGATACATTCCGTGTACATTTGTACATTTCCGATTTTGAAATAATACAAACGTGTACACAGGGTTGTTACTGTCCTGCCAGGGTTGCGGTTTAGTCCGAAAGGGATACCGGGACCTTGGCAACAGGTAACTGAAGGAACACGGGTGGGTTTTTAGTCAGTAAAAGTCTGACACGCCCTTCCGCTCCGCCCAGAGCGGGAGAAGTCATTGGATGATTTCCCACCCTAAAAATAAAATGGTTGTTACTGTATACTTTAAACAAAAGTTCTGCTAGTGTACTGGGCTTAAAAAAGGTATTTGCGGAAAGCAACAGCTGTTAGCATAACTATAAAAAAAAATAAAAAAAACACAGATGAATTGAGAACCTCCTTCTTTTTGAAGAAGTCTGTTAAAAAAAAGAAACTGAAAAATTGCAAGGATTATTTACGAGAACATTTTACATACCTAATGATTTATGATCGATTCCTTATTGGTAACAGCTTATTGTCTCCCTCAGGTGGGTGTAGTTTCTGAAGCATGACATCATACAGTTTTCGTATATGGATGAACATTGTTGTACTGAAGTTGAGAAACTTGCATTACGTTTATGTCAGTACAAAAATGAGTTAAAGAATGAGTATTTTGTAATCTATGTGTTAGTCATCAAAAAGCCTGGCTATCGAATCCAACCTACCAAAACTGGAAATATGTATTCTGCTAAGTGATAGGAAAAGTTATCTTATCTAATTCTAATAGATGCTTAATGTATTGGGGGTATCACGTTTCGCGGTTTATAACTAACTAAGGCGTTCATGATAATAGGTAAGGAACAGAAAACAATACAATGATGATAATAAACGAAAACAAATGTATCATTGTCTGGGGTGGTAGAAATACATATAAAATACAATACTGATTATTGTTTCAGACTAAACTTAGACATACCCACAGACGTATACAACAACGTGCAACAGCGCAGCGGTGCAATTGTGTTTATTTTTAAAGTCGTCCAGTACAATAGGAATCTTGATATCTAATCGGTCTAAGCAATTCAACGATCGGGGTGGCTCATATTAAACTGGTGAAGACTCCTAGCCGACTTCCATTTATTATTCATCTGGATTGTCCTCTCCTGCATTATTGGCTTCCGTCGTTCTATCTTTAACCTGGATGTGGTCTTGCATAACACCATGTCTGCGATTCATTTTATGTCGCTCTATTGGATTTGACTCTACAGTGTTGAAAATAATACCACTACTATCGGTGCCTAACTGCCTGCTTTCTGTAAGCACTAACTCGTTAAAATTTCACGCATTCGTGCACTTAACCGGATAGTGAGCAAGTAGTTTACCGCGCATGGTACAAAATTTATAAAAATATTTGAACGATCAAATGCCGAACTGTCGACAAGCGAAGCAAACTTTTTATTCAATCATGAACTGGTCATATTTATCTAACAGTTTGCTATCCAACACGGCACACACATCTAAACCTTGCAAAACACCCACGCGCTTTGTACCGTTTACCAATTACAAGATACTTGTGATTACCAAGTAAAATACAACCAATTGTATTCCCCGACGAAGTTACTTAACCAAACCATTAATTTCCAGTTAGGCGTTTAGAATCAACAGTCAAATAAAATTGAGAACCTAATTACTACTTGAAGGTCGTCTTTGTATACATTTGGTGACTATTACCTTTCAACCAAACACCAGTCCACGCGGCCTTACTGTGCACCGAGCACGGTAGTATTGATTTACAAGGTAGCAAACAGCTCGCCAATCACGCTGAGACAGATCTGTATTCAATCAGTCTCTGCGATTCATCTAGCGCGTGCGTCGTAAATATTAATGTGCAGTGCACTCGAACAGACACTATATAAAACGATACATAAACAGTGAATACACATGCGTTGCTAGAAAACAAATGACGTGGATACCGTATCCATGGCGGTGGGTCGCGCGACCGGTAACCGTGACGACAGCCCTCGCCTGCCGCCGCTGAGCCTCGGACTGTCCAGCGTCCGATTCATTGTCAACAAGCTAGAGGCGGAATACACTCGTGCAACCGCGACCGACACATTTGAATCCTGCCAAGAACTCGTCAAATACGACCCGAACGTCGACGAGGGTTACGACGATTACGATGACTCTCCTCTCGGTCAACCGAAAGGACGAGTCTGGAATCGATTCGCAACGAACCTAGGATTGGCCCTCAGTAGATGCATCCCTAGTGTCTCGTTTGGGAACTTTGGCCTGTTCGCCCTGACGACTGGATTCTTTGCACCGAAGATGATCACTTACCTGGTGGTGTATCCGTTTTGCAGATTGGTATTCGGGACCCTCTACCCGGCTTATGCTTCATATAAAGCTGTCCGGACGAAGAACTTAAAGGAATACGTAAGTGCAATTTAATACTTATATACATAATAATATAGGTTTACAATAATAAGCCATTATTAAAATTTTGTGCTCTATATTCTGTGACGCTTGAGCTATTAGACTACAATTGAACGACATTAGTGTCTATAAGCTTCAAAAGGCAATTGTCAAAAGTCGTATTACCATTTGTGGAGCGACAATTTGGCGTGTTGAAAAAATGTGTAATTTGCTGTAAATGGTTCAGTAAAGTACAACGGTGACCTTGTTACGGGCGCTCGCTCGTGTTTGAAACGCTTCGGCTCCCACTGTGTCCTTTACCTTGTTCCCGGCTTCCTATGACTAATTACTAGCCGCCGGTAACAGGTACATATCCCTCGGTATTGTTTTATAAACAATACCCAGAATGTAGTCTAGGGTGTCATGAGCAAAATTAATATTTGGTTACCGATGCGATGTTGAACTAAGAGGATTCGTAGTAAGTGATTACTATTTGTTTATGCTGCAATATTATTCACATTGCTCTAGTTCTACAGACTATTTTCCCTCATGCATTAAAATTGGCAAACACTAAGTTAAATAAACACAATTCCAAGTGAGTAATGTTGAGCTATTTATAATTTAGAAGAATCAATATGTTTTCCAATAACTTTGTGTCCTACTTTAGATCATTGTGTTCGCTACTCACTTTGCTCATCATCATGGACTTACATTTTGCCATCAATAACTGAAATTACCGCTCTTTGTTTATGAAACCTTGCTCAATATAAATGTCAGTACACCTCCTATAAAATAATATAGCAACTGTTTATCCTATCGGAAAACTTTACTCGCCGTCAAATATTGAAATAGCATCCGTCAGTTTAGCCCTCCATCACCTAGGAAACCAATTTAATTGACTAGGTAGGTTTCGCCGGTTCTCCTATGTACGTCTGTCCGACCCCTTTCGCCCCTTCTAGATTCATTAAGCTCAATATTATTTAAACCTATTTGGTATATTTATTAATTCCGTTTTCGTACTATCTGAACATGACATTGATGGCTTGTATTTTGTTCAAAGTGTCTTAAATTTTGATATATCTTACTTACGACACAAAGCTTTAAGCGTCCTCTGGTCTTTTCATAGATTATTGGAAAAGGAACGACAGTAAGCCACAAGAGATCAACATGGTTTAGTCCTCCTAGGTTATTTGGGTTTGCTGCAGCATTCTTTTGTTTTCCAAAATCTCCATCAGTCGTCATCTCAGTATTCACATTGCACACTAACTGTTTTGCAATTGCCGACAAACTGTTTTGCAGTTTTGCAAGTATGAATACTGTTTAATTGTGTATATTTTTTGGAAACAATAAACAAACATTATTCAGCCCATTTCTAGCCACATAATCATTTTATAGCGTACCATAAAACAAAACCCAATCTGTCAATTCCAGGTAAAATGGATGATGTACTGGATAGTGTTCGCTTTATTCACGTGTACGGAGACGTTCACGGACGTGTTCCTGTCATGGTTCCCGTTCTACTACGAGGTGAAGATAGTGTTGGTGCTGTGGCTGCTGTCGCCGGCAACCAAGGGCTCCTCCATACTGTACAGGAAGTTCGTGCATCCGGCGCTTTGCAGGCGGGAACAGGTGAGAAACTGTGGATATTTTAAACTTGTCTGTTCAGGGAATCTGATATGGGATCCGAATAGCAGAGACTAGCCGGATTAATTATTAAAATTCGTTTAAAACAAATCATAAATTATTTGAATGACAGACATGTTGGATTTAATTTTCGTAGAAACAGCAACGCTACTAGTCGATATCTTTGGTGTCATGGCGTGTGACGTATATCCTTCCACTAAAGACTGCCATTCTTACGAAGAAACAGCTGCAGCTTGCGAAATATCTGTACATAGTACGACATGCACTTGTCGTAAAAGTTGATTACTACAATGATAAACAGATGTGCTTGCAAGTGATCACAGTCTGGTTCTAAATATTTATACCCAACCAAAGTCATCATATATCTTAGTATGATGTATATTTGTATGATGATGTCCCTAGTGTCCACTTTTGAACAACGACCTTTCCATAACCATAACAGAAAGACAGCGTAGGTCGAATTTTGTATGAAATGAAACGTTTCTTCATCTAGGGACAAGAGTGCTATGAATTTTGTCACATTGTGATCCATATGACAAAATATCCACGACACATATTTTGTCGACCATGTAAGGCAAGTTGTGGGGTATTTCCGTAATCAATACGCACTGCATTCGCAGAAGTTACGATGTTGTTAGTACACAGATAGATTTGACTGCCTATAAGTGTAATTTAATCTGTAGCGTTGACAATTTTCACCCACGCGGTGGTGATAAGATGATATTCTATGAGCTCAGATTACTCTGCAAGTTATTGTATAATGCTGATAATTTATTTAACGACTAACTGATGCCTGCGGCTTCTACCACGTGGACCTTAATTATTTTTAAATAAAAGTAAATGGCTCCTAATAACATCCGCTATCTGCCACTGAAAGTCCCGTCAAAATCGGTCTAGCCGTTTTGGAGATGAGCCTGAACAAAAAGGCGGATAGACAAAAAAAAAGATTTTTGTTAAGTATTAGTACCGTATATACTTTGTTATGCATTTAGTAAAATGCTATTATTTTGATATTACAAACATCATATTTGTATATATGTGAGAAATGCAAACAGTGTATTTATTTTTATACTGATTACCTGTCGCAATGCTCTGTAGATATTAATAATATTATGTCAGAGGATTTTAAACATTCAAAATGATTCAGAATTTTCGCTACGACGAAACAGAAGAAATACATTAAATAATTAAAGTTTCTTGCAGCTTATCGTTCAAGCTGATTGGAGTGATTGGCACAAATGTGTTATTAATACAATTTCATTGTTCCAATTCAATGTCTTTGTGTTTTTATCATCCGGCCGAAGCTTGTGACATTTCAGATAATAATTGTAGTATGTTTATATTTTCCATACAATTTTAATTATACGGAAGCCCAATGCTTTGTTACAAATTAATATATAAATGAGGAACAGGTAATTAATTGCGTAGACTCTTAAAATCTCGGGCATTTAGAAAAGCGTGACTCATAAAATCGTTATAAAACAATAACCATTTTACCTAAATTGTAATGTTTCCATTTTCCAGGAAATAGATGAGTACATAGCGAAGGCCAAAGATCAGGGTTACCACACAGTGCTCAACTTGGGCACGAAAGGCGTCAACTATGCCACAACGGTTATTATGCAGACTGCCATAAAAGTAAGTTTTCACAACCCTGTAATTACAATTGTGGCATGCTTACTCTTATAACTCAGTACACTCTCATGTAAGATCTGTAGATAAACGAAACGTTTATTTAATTTCGACAGTTCTTAAATGAGCCAAATAAGGGTGTCGGTGGGCTTTAACCCTTGACTAAAATACACAGTTACAAGTGTTCATTAGATGTTTAACTTTGTGTTGTTTTCATACCATTTACAGTTGTCACAGAGCAAATAGGTTTACCAAAGCAACAGTGTGGCATGTTTGATTACAGTGTGTATACTTACTTAATGTAAATAAGTTAGAAAAACGTGAATTACCTACACCCACAGTGCTAATTTGCACACAGCTTTACATGTTTTTTTAAATGTATTTCCCAAATTGGCCTTATCGCACTTAGCAAGCTAGCCATCCAGTAGCCACCAGTCATCGGGCATGACCACATCAAGACCATGTAATATCTCAACTCTCACATCGATTAGATCAAACCACATAGCCGCTTTGTTTAATTTCGTCTTTTTTAATTTTATTAACACGCTTTTTTAATTTCTCCCCTTCCACCCCATCTTTTCCAAATATCCTTTCCATTGCTGCTTCACGCAGAACTTCAATCTGCCGAGTCCTGAGCAAGACAGAGAGGCGCGCGCTAGACAAGCGATCAAGGCGCGTGACGTCACCGACGGCTACCACGATACCTACGACGACTTGGAGTACCAACGGTCAGAGCTGCCCGGGATTGTGGAGATAGTGGAATTGGACCGTGATGATGAGCGACAAGACTATATGTTAGGGGACGGAGATTCTCAAGACCCGGACTACGAGCCCGATGACACATCAGCCCGCAGCCGAGGCAACGTCATTCGTAAACGGAAAGTTGCCAAAGAAAAAGAAAAACGACCTCGCAGCAAGTCCCGAGGTCGCCGCACCAGATCCCAAGCGGCCATAGACAAAGAAAACAACGAAATTATGGTCGACTGAGTAACAAGTACGAATGAAGCTCAACTGTGATGTTTAGATAGTTTTAGACAACGATTAGGATGACCCGTTGTTTTTAAAGTATCAAGTGTATCACTTTTAATAATTAATTTTATAGTTCGATTTCAAATTGATAGCCACTGGTATTAGACAGATTTTTAGGGGTAAATTGTTAAATAATTTTTCGCGCTGACTAAGAGAAGAAGCTGGAAATGTATCAGTTACAACCTACTTCTCATTTTTGACAAGTTTTAAGGTAAATTTGATTTGGTTCCTACTGAGTCGGACCGACAAAATGTCGTCATTTTATCGTTTTGGATTAGTTATGTGAACTGGGCTATATAAACTGCTCAGTCACTAGGCCGTAAGACATTTTATCGCCTACACATCCGACATAGTAGGAACAAGCTTTTAGGAATATGACTCATTTTGGGATTCTCGAAAACTGAACTTTTAGTGGCGGAAATGTCACTTTAATATCATGCAAATATCATATCTATAGTTGTTTAATAAAAATTGTAGGTCTGAGCTTTATTACCAAAAGATTTGAGATCTTATAATAAATGTCTAATACTACATATAGTTTTTTTTTTACAATGTAAACTATTATTTTCACTACGAGGCTATGCTGGACAAACGCCTCTTGTGCAGTTTATTCTATTTCAAATGGATTATTT
This sequence comes from Lithophane semibrunnea, assembly GCA_947363905.1. Classification (NCBI taxonomy): domain Eukaryota; kingdom Metazoa; phylum Arthropoda; class Insecta; order Lepidoptera; family Noctuidae; genus Lithophane; species Lithophane semibrunnea. The sequence goes on along the minus strand of OX376197.1, from coordinate 12,293,771 downwards.
AAGGCTTTCTTTGTAATCCGATATACTTTTTGAAACAACTGTTTATTTCTTATTTTTGTTACACCTTAATAAAAATCAACAGTTATGTAATTCAAATGAAACCAAAGCATCAATCAAATTCATGTCGCATTTCTTTTTATATTATACGTTTTATTATACGATTTTTTCATATCCTACCGATTGTTGTTTATAAACTTGTCTTATGTTAAAACTATATAATATTCTAGTATATTTTTCACACTAAATTATTTAAAGTTTGCATTTCTTTGTACAATGCAAGTCAGGGACCCGTCCAGCTATTTCTTTGAAATTGTTATTATATTTTGCTATGCTTACATTTTCGCTGTTCCTAAACTGTCCTGCACAATCTCATAGACGAGCCGATTTATTTAATATTATTTTACATCGCATGACGTCTGTAATTAATGACATAATTAGTTTATAAATACATAGATGTGGTACACATATAGTAGGCAAGATACAGGATGCAATGAATTAATATCAAAATAAAGAGATAGAAGATTGAATGGCCCACTCGAATTAGAAGTTCCTTTTGGCCTGTAATGGGCCACTTAAGTCTTTCGTCTCTTTCTATTGACGAAACAGGTAGACTTGTGAACTGTATGTATATTATCTCTATACATAACATATTTGTAAAGAACGCATGTGTTGTGAAACCACCAACGTTGTGTATTGTGTTATTTAGATTTAGTTGTGTGACTGATTTAGTTTTATATTCGATGATTTCTCAATAAATCAATATAGTGTCCTCGCTATTGTTTATTTTTTGTGTAAAGCGTTAAATATCATCGCTTTAATAGACATTATGACAGCATGCGCTTTGCCTCACAAAGCTTGTGTCACTGAAGCATTACTGCAGATTCCACGTGAGTATTACTTTTTATTTGTATTTTTAGCGAAGCCCAATTTTTGACCACTAAAGTAAGTAAATGTAAATCAATGACTTCATGAGAGAAAAAAATATTTTTACAATAGATAGAAAAGCTTGAAGCCATCAAGTCATTACACGCAAAGCCATCTGCTATCTGTAGGCCTGCGCACACATTAACATTTTTGACCTTAGAAAACTAAATAGGTATAATAGCAAAAAGAAAATATACAAAAATGAGTTTTATTATTATTTTACCACAGGCGCCCTGAGCGTTCGTACCATGATTATTGAAATATTGTGTAAGTATTTAATTGATGTTTTTATTACATCAGTTTCCTTCTATGTTGAGGTCTATTTCCAGTCTAGGCAAATAAAAACCGATAAAAATATACCATTGTGAACACTGTTTCTACTAATACATAAAATTAATATTTTTTAATAAATCCACAGGGCGGAGGCGGGTTAGTACAGCAACTGCGCAAGAGTTACAGCCTGTCTGACTTAACGGAATGCGAGCCACGCGAAGAGAGAGGCAGTGATGAAGCCGACGATGTGCTCACAGAGCCGCGGCTTATACGACGAGGCGGTAAGAGGTGAGAACAGCCTGTGTATCATATCTAATGCTCAAGATACAGGGTTTTATAGTTACTTAGTTGTTATATTAAAAAAACTTATTAGCTAACAGGATAGATTGTATGTAAGAAAATAAAACTTTTTACAAAAAAAAACAACCGACTTCAAAAAAAACCCTAAAAAAGTGAAAAATAACTTTAATTTCGGAAGTCGGTGTCTTTGCTTTTTAATTTTCGTTTTTTGCCACCGACTTCCGAAATTAAAGTTATTTTTCACTTTTTTAGGGTTTTTTTTGAAGTCGGTTGTTTTTTTTTGTAAAAAGTTTTAATTTTTCACTTTTTAGTGGTGGTACCTACCCCACACAAGTTACTACCTGCTATGTAAATAACAGTGAAGGAGTCTAATAATTATATCGTCTACATAGACTGTGGGAAAAATACGTAATATTGAAGCTAGCTCAAAAACTACGCAAGCAAACTTAATAAAATTTATATGGGACCATCTCGGGAGTATACCCTTTCGAACTAAAAAAGAATTTTCAAAATCGGTTCACAAACGGCGGAGTAATCGGTGAACATACATAAAAAAAAAAAAAAAAAAAAACAAACATCCGAACGTAGTACCTCCTCCTTTTTTGAAGTCGGTTAAAAAGAAATGCCCGAAGTACAAAAGATAGTTCCTGTCTGGCCGAGTGAGACTGACAACCCGGCTTTAGGCTTGTAGTGTAAAACTTTTACATACAAGCCGCGGCACCGTGTACGGAAAATGCGGTCATTTAAGAGTGGACAAGCTCTATACTTTCTCAGGATTTACGAACAAAAACGCACCTACTCGCATAAAGAGCTGAAATACGGGTTGCCATGCAACAATCTGGTATCTACTCCAATCGGAAAGGTCTCGTTTGAATAGGGAAACTACAAAATAATGTACCGTTTTAAGGCAACAACATGGACATAACAGCCAAAGTAAAGTCAAAAAGAAACAAATTTAACCGTTTCTTTGACTTTTGGACGTTACTTTGGCTTTTACTTTGATGAAGAAACTGGCCGTAAGATAGAATAAGATCATTTATTTGTCCAAAATATGGCATGCAAGATGTTAAATTAAATTTTATCACATTCATGTTTTGCCTTAACGGCGTGCGAATGTAAAGGTAAGAATAAAGATAGTAGGTAACAATAATTATTGCTTTACCTCCTGGAATTAAGATATTTTGTTGATTAGCTATCTTCCATGGAACATAAATTCACCTTCTATTTTATGAAGTATAAATATTATTCAAAAATTATCCATTATTCAGAGCAATTAAATATTAAAATGTCAGGTAAATGCAGCTGGAAGATACTGGATGTTGCTCCAAGAATGTCTTACCAGCGTAACGCCGTACATTATAAGTTCTTCTTGTACTTTCAAGTTTATCGGGTAACTAAGTACTAAATTATTTCTTCATTTATTTCTACAGTGGATTCTCCACCCGCCGCAGCGCTTCAGAATCGAACAGTCGTTCGCCGATGTACTTCCCAGAGGTCGATGTTGATGTTAGACCTCGTCCTAGGACTGACGAACCGGATTTCAGGTTGGTCTTGTTTATTTTTATGGAAAGACTTATTGTTGACAAAGCTTTCTAGATGATGAGTCTTTTAAGCGGTCCCTAGACGATCATGCAGGGTCCTGTGACATGACATGCAATTGTTCCGTGAATTGACATTCTGCATGAAGGATTGCCTGCATGAGGGTCCATCATGCAGCACGATAATTCACTAAATTCTATGGAATTGTCATCAACTGCTAGCACTCATTCGCATCAATCAATACCACTAAACGGTCATGCATGCATGACAGCACGTAACGCATGTCATGTCGCTTAATCGTTTAGGAACCGCTTTAGAGTGTACTATTGCAGAATTGTATCCACAAGTCTGCAATAGTACACTCTAAAGCGGTCCCTAAACGATTAACTGGTTATTAACTAAAAACTGGTTGTATCACAACACCCAGTTTTAAAAACCAGTTTATACAGTTAGAAAATTATATCTTACTTGTACAAAGAATCATTAACTTTTAACAAAAAAAATAACTGCACTAATTTTTGCGCTTGAGAAGAGACAGAGACTTTAGTCAAGACAACAATATCCTGCCTTATGCCTGCACTACTTGAAAGAGGCTTTTGAGACTTTTATCGAATCAATGGTTCGTTCATATTTTAATTAAGATTATTAACAAACTTTGGAACAAAAAACTCAATGTCATACACGAGTACACGACATAGCTCGACCAAAAAGATTGGACAAGATTTTGAACGTTTTTAAATACGGGAATAGGCTTTCAGATCACCAGTTTGATAAATAATTCTTACATTCCAGTCACATAAAATCATCGGAGGACATAAGCTCGGGCTACTCGAGTGCTGACAACAGTGCTTCCCTGACGCGCACGGCTTCCTTAGGAGCCGGTGCACGCGCACGTGGCCGTTCTTCCCGAACTACCGTCACTTCCATCAAACGACCGCAAGCCGCTGAGGTCTGGTAACACTGAATATAAATTTAAATGACAATGGGCGTAGCTAGTGGGAAACTATGCTTTTTTTCGACTACTTTTCAAATAATTGAATTGGTTATTCTTGTCGTTTCTGATTTTCATGACGATGGCATGATGCGATAACTTTGTTTGAACGTGTCAATATACGAAAAGTAAACCAAATGAGATGCCGTAGAACTCGAATAATCTTGCATCTAATGTTTTTCTACCAAACAATGTAACAATAAGCGGCGTTGCCGCTTTGTTTCGACGGGTTTGTTATTTTCACACTGTCCAGAATAACCTAATCAATTATTTGGAGAGAATGAAAATGAGAGTATTTTTCTTGCACATACAATCCAACGGCTACGCTCATGCGCCACAGCAACAGATTGCATAATTTACAGACACTTGACTTAGTACAAAATGTTCTACAATGAGTAACCTTGAGAGAGGCTTGTGTGAGTAGTCGAACGGATGTTCAATGAAGTCTCTGTACGGTATGTAATCTTGTCGTCTATTAGCCCTAGTTTATGAAGGGAATTATTAAAAACGTAACTTGCCGGTTTCAATATGATTTCTTCTAGTAAATTAAGATTAGTATATTGGTCAAAATTATATTAAGTTTGCGATTTAATCAACGGGCAGCAATCACTAGTTTGTGCCTATTTAAAAATAAGTAATACTTGTTTTAATTTTTCATGGCCTTTGGAGGCAATAAGGCCGAATTTAGATGAATAATATTACTATGGGTTAGTGTTAAGTTATGTTGAATGTCAAAAACAAAGGCAGGATGTTTCTGTAAAATTCATGGTCTAGTAATTATGTTGAAACTGGCATGTCTGACCATGTTATACTAGGTTTATTCCATGAAAAATTATTATTCTTGAAGAAAACGCACAAAAATGTACCTGATTTTGGACAGATAATTTAAAGGTTCTATAGATAATATAAATCATGATTTATCTTCTAAACTAGGGCTATTGGCAACTAAAATGTTAAAGATTTTAAATGATTGTCGTAATTATTTCCATTCACATCAAAATTACTGTTTAATACTTTCTGAATGTATCTGTGAATAGAATAATTACAGCAATAAAACTAAATTTATATCACGTTCCTTACACTTATTTTATTCGAATATTGTATTATCAAAGATTCTATGGGGATCCATTTACATAGGGTATTCTGCAGACTACTAAGTGCTTTCACAGTATCATAAATTTACTATATAAAAATTGTTACAAATATATAAGTGAAGCTTTAAATGTCACGTTAGATAAAATTGTAAGTCGCAGACTACCCTACATAAATGTTTTTTTAGTGTTTTGGCGTGGCAGGGTATGAGTGGTGCTGGGTCTTGCTTGAAGCCAGAACATTATTGTGAAATGTGTTAATATCTGAGTCATATAGAAGCAAAAGCAGCAACATTCACTTTTACTGAAAAGGCAGGAGACGTCTTTTTTTGTTTACGTTGCATGTACCAATTTTTAGTTACATTATGTTACAAGAATAGATAACTAATGATGATAGAATCAGATATTGTAAAACAAAATTCTCTAAGAAACACTACATTCACCAAAATAAAGTAATACATTTAGGATGTTGCTGTTTTTGCATCCAATGTGTGGATAATGCTGCTTTTGCGCCATTCTTAATTGGATGTTGCTGGTTTTGCACCAGTCAATCATGGATATTGCTGCAAAATACACACAACGACCGTTGCACCGTTGGTTCGAATAGTGACACCTGATTGGTCAAAAAAGGATTTTGCTGTCTATGCCGCAACTACGTGGGTATGTTGCTGGTTTTGCTACCAATCTCAATTTAGAACCTCTATTTTGTATAGGATGATGATGGTTTTGAAATGATTTTAATATTCGGTCAAGTAAACTAGCCGGAATACTACCATCCTGCATTAAAAGTTGCCAAAATGAAAAAGTGGGATGTTGCTGCCTTTGCTTTTATATGACTCATCTATTAAATATTGGCTATTTGACTGAACAAATATATCTTTAAAAGAATGATGTCTTTTCGACGGCTAGGTATGTGTAAAAGCTCAAATGTAGAAAATAACATACCTACCTTATAATGTTATTGCTATTCGGCTTCAAAGTGTTATAAATGGTTTTAGATAAGAATATAAAGAAAAGTATTATCCTAGTACTAGTTACACAGATTGGCTTATAAAATAAGTAAATTCCTTCATATTCAAATTATTTAGGATTCTGTTTTATTTTTTGTAAAAACTTTACTGGGATTTTATACATATAGTTTTTTTATTGCATGAGTTTATAGTTGCTCTTATAATGGTTACACCAGTATATCAGTACAATCACGATGTTATGCCAATAAGTCTGTTTATTGCATTTATTAGCTTATATTATTTGTTGTTTGGGTTTTCTTTATTTTGATGTAGACTTAAGAACTTTTTATTTAAAGGGAAGTGAAGTAATCATCGAGGAGCTACAGGACGACGATACTTTTGAATATTCGAATATGCCCGCTCTTATTAATGCCCCGTCCCCCATCTTCTTATCCCACACACAACCCCCCTTTATATACCAATATGTTGGAGATCAAGTTAAGATTCTCCAAGTGCTAGGTGATTTCCCCTTCAATGCAAGTGTTAATAATCAAACTGATAACAATACAGATCACTGGGACCAAAAAGAAGGCACTTCTGAAGAAATTACATTAATTAGTTCAGTAGATAAAGCTAAAGAAAATACTAAAGACGATTCTGTAATAATAAAACAAGAAGATGTTAAAAATAAAGAAAGCGATATTATATCCGACATTCCTGTTGCAAGTCAACAAAAAGACAATAATGATGACCAATCTAGTGCAAAAAATGAAGATATAGTTTTTGAGGCTGCCCTAGATAATACAGATACATCTGTAGAAACAGATGAGACTGTCACGAAAGAAGCAGTAACTGTAGTGTTAGACGAACGCACTTATACTACGAGTCTTGATACCTCTATAAACGATAACGACTCTGCCGAAAGTGACGACGAAGCGTCTTTTGGAACACCAGAAGATTCCCCTAAAAGTAAAAGAAAATCCCCAAAGGGTAAATACGGTAAAGCAAAGGCGCCGCCACCGCCACCTAAAGTAGATACAGATGAGGTCACAATAGATGATAATAAAGAAACCAGTAAACCAGAAACAGACACAACTCTGAAAAGCACGACATCCCAAGAAAGCTTGAATGATATTGTAAACAAATTACCAAACACTAGTATTAAAGAATCTGGATTACCACAAGGCCTTCAAGTTGTTAATCCTATAGCCGAAAACAAAAAACGGCACAAATCTAAATCACCAGCGCGCATTCCTAAAGGCAGCAGTTCAGGGTTAGGGAAATTGTTACAATTGCCAGGTAAACTTGCTTTTTGGCACAAGAGTGAAGAGAAACTTAGGTCAGACGACACTTCAACCTCATCAACAGATGATCATAGTAGAAGGTCATCTACCAATGAAAAGGATGCTGATGGCTTTCAAAGTTGTACTGAGTTAAACACTCTCTCTGCAGACGAGATAAAAGTACAAGATACCAATGCATTATCTCAAGTAGAAAAATCAGATGATCAACTTAGTTTCATAGATGCGTCTGAATTAGATGACGAAGATATATCCCAAGATATAATCGAAAAGAGTGATGCTCTGCAGAAACTCATTGATGCGAAAATTGCTGGTCATCCAGAATATAAGTTTATATCATTGCATGACGAAGCTCCGACTTCGTCAAAGAGCACAGATGTGTAGAAGGCTTTCCTAAAATCCCAAGCCCGCTTTTACTTGCAGCTGAAGTTAGGCAAAACAGTATGTTTATTTTAGTTTCGTTTTGTGAGTGTTATTGACAATTTTGAAATGCATGAATTTAGTTTGTTCGCCTATATTTAACTGACTTCACTAATACGTAATATATTGTACCTGAAGAGTATGTTATCGTTTCTTTCTTTTAAATGATTTGCTTTGCATTTTATAACGTGTGCTGTGTCGTATTTTATTTTATTTATGTTTATTTTAATGTTTTTCTTCCCTAATCCTATGTAATCACTGACAACCTAAGCCAATTTATAACTGTATATTTTATGGTTGCACTTTTTTAGAAAAAGTTACATGGACAGATTAATAATTATTAAAAATGCCACCATACAACTATAACTGAGTAGTGTGCTTGTGCTTCTTTGAGTTAGTTTTCAATTTACTCCTTTTATTTTCAGGCAATGCTGACGGCCTCTGCTACCAATACCTTACCTCGCGCAAAAAAAACTAATAAAAGGAAAACACAGTAGCTCTTACCCAAATAAGTATATATTACTAATAGTTTCAGCCGAGTTTCGTGCAAGAACGATTTCTGCTCTCTATATTCTGGAAAATGATCTTATAATTTTATTTTACTTCGCTACAGATGAAAGATTATGTGCAGCTATTAGGGAGCATAATGTTTTTCCAATCTTCCGCGCTTTTAGAAGAAATGTCATAAATTCAAGTTTAGTATGTCTATCATTGGCCTTTAAATTAGACATGCATGCGAACGGACTTAGAACTTAGATGTTCATTATAAAAGATGGAGACTTTTGAAAAAATAGCAGCTAAGTGAACTCGACAGACTGAACGGCTATTGGACGAATTAATATTAGACCGGTCTAGAGGACGAAGCCAAACATTGGATAAGCAGTAGTAAGCAGCTATTTAATTGCGTAACTTATTTTCGTAAGCGAGACTAATCTGTTTCATTTTGACAGTTCAACAACATTCAATGCGTTATTTAAGTTGTCGAGGAGAATTATTTTTCGAACTTATGAAGCAATTTGTTTCAAACGGATTGTGATTGATCGTGTATTACGCAATTAGGGTGCAGGTGGATTGATATCCCCGCATACTCCATATAATTGATCTGTCCGCTTGAGACTCAAATGATTAGTACATGCTACACTTTATGGACTTGATCTAGACATAAAGACTTGAAACATATTTTTGACCTTATTATAGGCATCTAATTTAATCTCTTCTAATATGATAAGACAGCAAACGTATCAAATAAATACGTAGTCTATTAATACTAGGACATTTCGATTGAATACTTGCTGATGTCAGCATTATTATCAGAGGCTATAGACAAAATCCCTTTTCTGTAAGCGTTAAATGCTAACGGAAAGATCAAATTGTATGGACTTGACATTAGCTTTAGAGATGTCACGTGACTGCTGCTGTCAACTCCATACAATTTGATCTTTCCGTTGGCGTTAACGCTTACAGAAAAGGGATTTTGTCTAGGCCCCCATGTCAGTCTTTGTGAGCTGATTATCATGTCAGTCTTTGTGAGCTGATTATTTATTTTTAAAGTAAACGATGGCTATCCGTCTTATTTATTATATTAGGCATTAAATGCGTGATTGTTTTTATTGATATTTTTATGAGAACATAATTCTCAATAATGCTCCTTTTAAACTCGATGCCAGTATTTGTATTAGTTTTGCATGGCTATGTCATTCATTATAATAGTTTAAAAAAGATCATAATGAAATTAAGTTAGTCAAAAATTGCCGCATTCTTAAGCAAACCATCATGAAGCCATAACGCTCGGACAAATTTCTTCAAGATAAATACTAGAGCGTCGTTACCCAAATAATATTTTAATAGCAAGTTCGTGGACTCATTATTGGTAATTTATAATTTTAGCCAAAAATTGCCAAATTGACACTAAACGACTCAACAATTAGCAGAAGTTATTTTGTATTAGTCATATTTATTATAGAATTAGTTCATAGAAAGATAAAACTAGTCGTTAATAATGAATTTAATAAGTAAATAGCTTCAATGAGGCTTCATATCGGAATTGTGTGAGTACATCAGGCGAGATGTGGGAAGGCATATAATTTTGTTTGATTAAATAATTACCAATTCACACACCATAAAGTCACCTTCAAATGCGAAAGCTTGTTGCTATGTTTGCTTACTCTAACGCAGATGTATTGTTTTGTGAAGTGGCCCTGGTTTTGTGATATCGAATTTGAGCTCATTTACACCAGGAAAACTAGATAAGAATGGTACAGCACAAATTGCAACATATGTGGGGTATTGAATATGTTGAGTATTTACCTATTCTTTTTCCCCAGAATTTTAAGAATGTTCCTTTTACCCTTACTTCCTAATTAATGTCTATTAGATGTAATCAATATTATGTAGGTAATAACTGATTGCAGTATTTATAATACAATAATGTAAACTATTCTAAAACAGTTAGCAATGCAGATGGCAATTTGTTTGTATTAGGTACCTTTTCAATGGAATGTTACTGCATTTTGTATGAATTTGATGTTACCCTATAATTTTGTTACCTCGTTACATTCAAGTGTACATTCGTTTACTAGTTTACTGTCACAATTTTGCATTATAATTTGTGTTTGAGTTTATTGAAATAAATGACTATCATAATTATACACATTTGTTTATTTCTATAATACATGATCATTCGGCGCCTCCAGTTCTTATTTGTAATGATTCAAATATGAAATTGCCATAATCATGTTTGTAAACACTTTTTAATAGTTGTTCTCTTAGCAGATTTAAAGATTCATCATCCCACTTTTTGACGTAGTGGAGCAATGAAAATAATTTGTAATAGCCACTTCCATGAATGTCAACATCAGATATTACAAGCTTGGGTAGATTTTCTATGATCTCTAACAACTTCGGTCTAACAACCATGTTGAAGGTTCTATTATTCCGAACAGCAAACTTATGGATTATGTCTATTGTTTGCAATGTTACTGTCTCCTCTAACAAAATGTCTGGCAAGTTTTTGAGCCAAGTATGGTAAGCATCACTTTCTTGAAAATGGACCAGCTTATCATTCAGAGCAATTTTACATAAAAGACTAAAGATCTTCTGCTTGAATGAGTTAGACATGTCCTTATTAAAATATGCCCAAATAATCTTTCTGAATAAATCATCCATAACTGAAAGAGTTCTGGTCCAATTGTTCACTTCATTTGAAAATATTGTATGCAAGATTTTTATGATAACATCATTGATTTCAGCTTGAGTATTCTTATTAAAAGTTTTCTCTATATAATTCAGTACAGCCATCATTTCCTTGTTTTGGTTTTTCAAGTTTATGTTAGGATTCAGCACAATGAACACTTGACATATTTCCAAATTCTGTGTGACTAGTTTGGGATCAGTGATAGCATCTTCCAATAGTGCGTTTGCATTTCTTTGTTTTGCTCGCATATTAGTAACATAGGGAAAAGCATTAATAAAATGTTGTAAATATGGCTGGCGGTACTTTTGCGAAAACGCGTTTTGAATGTTAGAGCTTGGGTTCTTCATATTGAAATGCTTTACAAGAGACCATATCAAGGAAATAACCTCCAGGGTGTGCTTCAGTAATGAAGCTGCATCTTCATTGATAACTGTCTCAGTATTTTTCTCTGCACTTACATTAGGACATACTTCCAGCCATGTTTCAAATAGTAAAGGCATTAGAGTGTCAGTATATTTCCTGAATTTATCTACTTCATCTAATGGCACAGCTTCTTGCAAGTTTTTCGATGAGAAGCAAGACAGTTGACAATTTTGGGTATAAATTGGATTAAACAAGGAATAGTGATTAATTTTAGAGGAATCAAAAATCTTGCTGGTGTCAACAACTGGTCCTCTGAATTCTTGAATGTTATTGTATTTTACAAACTCATTCAGGTAGTCTTTCAGGCGGTGCAATACTTTGACTCTCCATTTGACACTGGTGATTTGGCTCCCCAAGTTAACAGTCAGAGTTCTTCCAGGCTTTGAATCAACCCGTAACTTGGAAATCATGTCAAGAAAGTTTGGTATGATTTTGTGAAAATCTTGAGCTACTTTTGTGGGTGTGCACACAAGGAGTGTATCCAGAAACAGAAGGGAATCCTCTTGTATTCTACCATCAATATGGGTCATGGCACTTCTTAAATAAGTGCACAAGATGTCAAAGAATGGATCTATTCTCTCAATATTTGCCTTTGATAGCATTGAATGTAGTGTCTTGAGTGATTCATGGCGCACCTGAAATATAAAACTTATTAGTTTCATATGTAATTTATCAATAACTCACTAAAACCATTACAGCAGTAAAATAAACAAAATAGGAAGTAAGAAGACAAGATTGGGCAGTGGGAGTATTCCTTAATGGTTCCAGCTGTGGAGGGTTATAACGATTACTATGAATTACTTACGACTTTTTCAATATTTAGAACCAAAGGTGTAATTCCGTGAACAAGTTCTCCAAGATTGAGTTCCAACACTTCAGGATGACATTCAATGAGTTCCTTAAGTCCGCTGAGGGCTTCAGTTCTGGAGTGAGTGTTGAAATGATTGAGACGGGACAACAGTTCCTTTATATTCAGTTTCCTTGCAGACAATGCTTCAGTTTCACCATGCTTCTTCAGCTGTTCCCTTATTACTATCTTCTTTATTTTGAAATTAGTTTTCGTCACATTTGTGCCTTTGGGGAGTTCTTTATTTTTTGCTTTAAGTTTTGTTTTAGATTTCTCTGATTTGAGAAATTTCTGGCGGCGTGTTGCTCCTGTTTGAGGCATTTTAAATAATATTGATTTTCTCGTCTTCAAAACATAACCTATAAACCCTCTCCTTGCTGACAACTTACTGATATTGACAGAATGACAGTTGTCAGTGGTTGACAACACTTGAAAATACTGCTACCTTCGAAAATGCGCTTTATTCTGCAAAAGTTTACATACATACATACATAATCAGCCTATAATGTTCCCACTGCTGGGACACAGGCCTCCTCTCTATGAGAGGGAGTGGGCCGTAATCCACCACGCGGGCCCAAAAGTTTACAATAAATTAAAATCCATTTTAAGGTCCGATAGATTTTTGCTGTACTAATTTATTGCAAAGTAGAAACAAAAAAAGTCCATTTTCATTCCGAATGGTAAAAAAGACAATAAATTGTGCACCGTGGCATAAGGGATATGCTCAGCTCAGCTTCGCAGCAGTCGCTTCACTGTAGTCGATCAATCCCAAGCAACATTATACTCACCTACGGCGAGCACAATCCTTTCGGATTTTTTTTTTTTTTATAGTTGTTTGCGACCTAAAATACCAATAGTCAAATTGACAGACAAACAGTGAATTGACATCTGTCATTGTCAATCGCTCCTCCCTCCGTCCGTCGCTCGCGTCAATTTCTCACGTGGAACGTGTTGTGTGTGTAATTTCCGAAAGTTTGTAACTTTTAAGTTTACTATCTTTAAAGATGAAGATCAAAAAGCAGCACCGTAAAAAGACTTATCAACATAAACTGAATAGAAAGAGAATGCACATCAAACAACGAAGCACCGGCGAAGTTACTTGGTTAGAATAAGTTCAATTTGTTTTGTCGATTACCTATCGTGAACTTATTATCTTGTGTTAATAAAATATTATATTTACAGTAAACCAATAAAGGACGCCTGGGATTTTAAAAAGTCTTCTCTCCGTAACATGAAGGAAATGGGACTTGCCAATGATCCCAATAAAGTTATAAAAATACCCAATTTCAAACAGGAGAAAGTACGAGAAGCTAAAAGGATTGTAAATCAAGAAGAATCTGATGAAGAGAGTGATGAAGAAGTACTCCAGCCAATAGTGAAAACAGAGGTTGTTGAGGTATTGGAAAAAGAAGCTAAAGCACTTCGGCCTAGACGATTTATGTAAGTTTGGAATTATTACTTGGCTTTCTTTTGCCTACAGTAGAACGACAAAATGTGACTTTATAAAAGACGAGCTGACCCAACGACGTTGTCCCGTCGAAATTTCTGGAATGCACAAATTTTCTTACCAACTTTTAAAAAAGGATATTATTTCGCTATCATTTTAGCATTTCTACGAATTGCAAAATACTGTACAGTATTTTATAATTTGACTAGCTGTGCCCCGCGGTTTCACCCGCGTAGGTCTCGATCCCGTGGGAATATAGGGATAAAACATATCCTATGTCCTATTCCAGGTCATGGTCTACCCGTGTGCCCATCCTCACCTCTCGATTAAGAAAAGCCGCGGCGGCGCGGCGCCGTCGTCGAACGGTTCGCGTATTATCCTCGCGATAACTTCGAAATTAAGTGTCCGATTCGAATGAATTAGAAAGTATTTTACTGCTACATAAATACCCTCGATGTTAAAACTATTTATTTGAATAAGAATTAATATTATGTTGATAAAACTCTTTCGCAAATAATACATTCATTTCGAACAAATTTGATTACCATAAAAAAGGTTATAGTGAGTCAAATATGCTGTCGCGGACTTTTGTTTTAGAACTTTTAAAGTAAAACAATTCCGTCACACATGATATTTGCGTAACTTAAACCGTTTACGCAGCGCACGCAACAGAAGCTCTCAAAAAGGAATAATGTTTCCCGTTTTTGCAACATTTTTCATTTATGCTTCGCTCTAATTGGTCGTAGCGTGATGTTATGTAGCCTATAGCCTTCCTCGATAAATGGTCTATCCAACACAAAAATAATTTTTCAATTCCAACCAGTAGTTCCTGAGATTAGCATGTTCAAACAAACAAACAAACTCTTCAGTTTTATAATATTAGTGTAGATTATTCCTTGTTTTCAGGTTACCAAAACCACAAGTCGAATTCATAACATATTTACTAGACAAATATGGACATGATTACAAAGCTATGGAAAGAGACAAGAAAAACTATTATCAAGAAACATGGAAACAGCTGCGGGCCAAGGTTAAAACATTCATGGGTATCCCTAAACAGTATGGTAAATATTTAGCATCCAAAGGGCTGTTAGATAAGGAGGAAGATGATGAAGAGCTGAAAATAATAGCAAAAGGCATGATTACAGACGATTAGATTGTAATGTTAGTTTTTAAGCATGACCGCCATGGTTAAATTCTCTCTACTACTGAGAAGTTTATATGAGGATTGTAACTGTATGAATTGTAAATATATTTAATTATAAGAAATTGTGTTTGATTTAAAATTGACCTCACTGTAGATGTGACAATCCTTTTTCAAAATAATGTATTCTTCATAAAAGTTCTTTATGATAAACCTTTTTTAGTATGTTGCATCTATGTTGGTTTAAGCTTCTAGAAGTCGTCTATTTTCACCATAAAATCAGGAGGGACATTTAGAATGATGTTATTGAATTTATAATATTATTTTATTGCGTTTTACAATCACTTGGGATATCTTTAATAGGTTTCACTTTGTTCAACTCTTGAAACCACTCTTTATCCATATCCAGTAGCTGTTGAGGCTTTTTATACTGAAAATAATAAAAAAATACATTAGTCAAGCTGAAAAATATAGGAGAAAATTCTGCATATTTATTAAATAAAATAGAAATATTTACAAGGGAATGCAATGTAGACTTACTAGTTATAGGTACTTAGCAATTCGGTTTGTTTCCAGGATAAACATGTTGGAGTTTCCAGCTACTAGAGTAGTGCCATCTCAACGCCAAAAGCAACTCAGTAAAAAATTGATTTGAAAGAAAACTTACGGTTATAATCAAAGTGTTGAATGAGTGACTACATTGTATATTTGCTTGTTCTAAGGGTAAATTCAGTCTGTCCAGTTCAGGCACTTGAAGTCTTTTGAAGTATTTTTTATTTGTTGTGCGGATTACAATACATCTTTCATCATTGTTGGCGCTAACAGAGTATGTTTCAATAGGATACGGCAGATTCCTGATTCTCCATTCCAAGTTTATTCTTGTGTTACGTCTTGTCAGTAAAGGCTGTAACGAAAATTCATATTTTTCGTATTGAACTTAGTAGTTTAGCTCTTCATAGTGGATTATTATATAATTTAATTAACTATAGACAGTATAAATTACTCTGTCACAGGATGAAAGGAATTGTGAGAGAAACCTACCTGATCCTTACTCTCCTTGATATCGGCTCCAGAACCTTCGATGTGAGGAGTGGCATCAGGAATCTGGTCACCAATCTCAACATCCCATTTCCCGTCGCCTCCGAGCTTTCCCTTCACTTTCCAAGCTCGGCGCAATAAAACCTGCGTGTCCACATTGTATTCTTCGACCATTTCCTTGTCATCTTGGAACTTGTAGTGAATCTTTTTTAATTTGTCCTCCTTCATACACGATTTCTCTGCATCGACAAGCGAGCGGTACCAAATAGTGTTTCTGAACATTGCTGAGCTGCTGAGGGAAACCTTAATACGTTTTTGGATATTGTCAAAAACTTCGAAGTCTTCGATCAAACAATTTCTTTTCATAATGTTTCTATAGCAACGGAGTAAAGCGCTTGTTTACTGGATAACAAACTTCTTCGTAGTTAACCTCTATTCTATTTAACCCATGCCTAAAATTAACGATTTTGAATTATGATGGTAAATTGTACATAGATTTGAATCTGTGGAATATATTTTACAAAAAATCAATAATACAAAATTAATTATATCCAAATCAAAACAAAAGTAAATAAAACTTTACATTACAAAACAATAATAAATAAAAGGAAAGTGTACTTTTCGTGTCTATGCTTTATTTTATTGCAGGGTTGTCTGCTCTGAAGAAATATTTCCACTTCTTTGTTGTTATGTTACAACTGAGAAGGGGAAATCAAGTTAAGTAGTGCTGGAAGTCTGGAACTGTGAGTGTGATATAGAGACAAGATCAGACAAGATGATGATTTTGATTATAACGAATAATCTTAATGTGTATGATGTATGTTGTCAAGACATAACATGTTGAAATCTCTAGGTCCTGTCAAAAATTGTATGGAACATTAACAGAAAAAAGAGATTTCAACATGTTTTGTCGTAAATGTTTCGCCAGTGCAAACGCACGGTTACTATACAATACTTACAGCTTACACTTAAAACACATTACTACTCTAAACGTAAAAGATAAGGCACGCGTTTATTGTTGTAGAATTAACGAAATATTCCTATCATCTTGAAAAACCCTTCTATTTTCCTAGATTTCGTCGGAAAATCTCTAAATTGGTCATACTTTTCAATTGAGCATATTCAATTTTTATTTTTGAAAAATTGGCTTGTTTCTTGTTTTTTCCTAGGTCAAGTGTTTACTGTAGTTAGTCATATTTAGTACATGAAATACTAAATAAAATTATGTTTTCGTCATATATGTCCTCGATATCGACGGTATCGTTTCATATAAAATTTTTCTTCAGGGTTGAAACATTGTAGCTTTGTGGGTTACTAGTATTACATCTGTGAGACGAAAGTAAAAAAAAATCAACTGTCAGTCAGTCAAGTGTCAAGACTGTCAAGAGAACATAACATATGTTTAGGTTATGTTTTGTAACAAATTATTTTATTTCAGTTTCGAAATTCTTCGATTTCTTACTCACTTCCGAATCATTACTATTAATTTAGTAATTTAGCAAAGTATAAAAAGATGCCGCCAGCTATTCCTGATAGGTTCTTTAGTTTTGTACTAGCAATTATGCCTTTGTTAATATGTTGTTAATTTTGTTGATTATGTCTGTATTTTTTAAATTATATTTCAGATGGATACCATACAAAGCCTGTGGCACTGTTATTGAAGGTACCAGGTTTATCTGCTTCAAGGTACCTCTAAAAAAAGTACGTATATTATTTTGTAAACATTATTCAAAACATTACAATTGGATTGTGTGTAAAACATTATACAGGGTGTCCGATAAAGAATGAATAACTTTGAAATAGCATATAATAGACATTATGGCCGTTCTAAAAAAAATACAGAAGAAAATTATCCAAGTAGTACCTAAGCCTAAGACATGATAAAAAAAACCCTGCAATTTCTAGTCACTTTATTACTATCTCTCTGGCGGCATAGTCAACATACAATATTAAAATAACTAATGGAATTCATTCCTTTGTGGTGAAAAAGAATCAAGTTTATCCATTCTTTACCGGATATCCTGTATGTTTCAACTACACTATGAATTATTATCAATACTATCATAGTAATGTGCATATGGTAATAATTGAACTCTGGATTAAAAACAATGGATGCATTACATGCATGTACACGCTGAATGGCAATTGCCCCTATGACTAAAATGTATTTGTTTGAAATGCGGGGTACTATATACCTCTGTCCTGTGGCTTTGAGGAATACGCGTGTTTTTATACTACATAATATGTTATAAATATTTTGATTGACTCTGCATAATATAAAAGAACTATGATTATATCTATTCGTTTTATATAATTGGAACTTAAATCTACTTGTTATGCATAGTGATTATGTCAGTATCTTATCGAAACAATTTTATCAAGAAATAAGTGGTCTGTGAAAAATCATATGTGCAGTCAGTGCAGTAATTAATGCTAACACGGAACACTGAGATTAAAATACGATAGTAAAATAATCTTTAATAATTTAAAAGTTAGAATGTTAAGGTTTTAAAATATAATTAATTATTGATGAATTTGAGCATAGAATTCATGCACTGGCATTGGTACTTTTTATTTGTTAGCATACTGTTGTGATGAAGCAGTGAAGTTTAAAATATACAATATGTGTAATATATATATATATTTCACCTAACTATGTTATTTCCTACAACTTGCTATTGACATTAAATTAATTAAAAATTAAAGCTAATGTAAAGAAAGTAAGATAAGGCTTTTTCGGTACCACTGCCATCTGTTAACAACTTGTGACATATATTCAGTAGTTTCACGCAGTTTACAATAGATGGCGCTACTAAACTATTTTGTGGTGTTAAAATTAGTTAATGTTTTAAGGTCGTCAAGCTATTTTAGCTAAAAGCTTGCATGTTCAAGCATGTTGTTGTAAAGACTCAGTACATTATTTAATTTAAAATCTCTGTAGTTTAGACCACCACGTTCCAATTGCGGCTGAGACAAGTGATGATCATGCGATTTCGAGCTTGAAGTCAATGTTAATTATTTTTTTTGGTGATCACGAAAACTATGCTGAAAAATATTCTAAATAATATTTCTGATAAACAGTAGGCACAAGTACACTGCATTTCAAATCAGAATTTTCGATTTTGATTGGGGACAAACTTTAAAACGACTATAAGTATTATAACAGTCAACGTTCTTACAACTCAAAAGTACAAAACTTAAATGGTAGCGTTTGCACCTGCATTAGCAGAGGTAAGCCGACAATGAAATGCATTATTGGTCCATAAGCGCGACGCACAATGCGTGTTTGTATAACTGTCCGTCAGTCCGTCTGCCTGGGCGTTCACTTGACCATACCACAGTTAGATGGCAAACAGACTCTTGACGATCTGTGTTAATTTGTTCTGCATAGCGCTTGCATCGTGGCGATATCAGCCGAGTGTTTGGCTTGCCTCTCGAGATCGCACGATAATCGATCGGTGCGGGATATCGATTATTTGCGAGTTGAATCGTTTCAGTGGCCCAGATTCGCATAACAGATTATTTTTGTACTTATTGTTTTATTGGCGGAAGTAAATTATATCAATCTGTGTTCACCTAAAACGCTTGGTAACAGGGCCTCCTTGAAACTTGTTAGAAACAACTTAGATTCCGGTTAAAATAAATCTTATTGATCCTCTTTCCTTTGCAGAAATAGTGGATCGTGACAGATTTTTGAGTTAAGTTTATACTTAACTATATGTTAAAAAAGGTACCTATTTTAATTTAACGGTCATTGGAATCGCAAGCGATGTGATCAAAACGGGCACTGAATCGCCGTGCCTGAAGACACAATATGAAAGTCAGTTGAACAGCACTCCTTACCTCTCTTAAGTTTAATCGGTAGGAAGTTCTTCAGGTTTCGCCACTTGACATAAAAGATTAATACTACGCCGTATCATCCTCCATATTTGTTGAAACTGTGGGCTTAACTCGCCACGTTATTGTTACAGTCAACAAAACATTCTCAGTAAACTAAGTACGTGCCTTAATCGAGGCGCTTGAGCAATGTTTCAAGAAAGAAATCATGAGAATTGTGGTTAAGCATTTTTAAGTTTGTTTGCACCAGTTTGTATGTCGTCTAGTTTGTGTCAAATGCTTACTTTCGCGTTCTAATTCACACACTTTGTGTCCATGTTTCCTCAACAGTTCATGAGATCGAGAAAGTGTCAAAAAATATAAGAGTAAAAAGTCATCAACGTAAAGCTTAGGCTTTTCCCTCATACAACGCATCTAAAGAGAAGTTCATTACCGCGCACCAATGCTTCGACAATACTCGTAACCCTGACAATTCAGGGCGGATTGCGGAGCCAGACTCGTCAACTATGTCGGTCAAAGCTTGATGCGAGGATTGCGCGCGTGCCATTATGTACGTGCACACCCCAACCAACTGTTCGAGCCTAAAAACTTTAAAAGACGAGTCAAATTCATTTCAAGACTTTCAATGCTGTGCTTTTCATTGAAGACATTATTTTAACTAGCGATCAAGCTTTTTATGATTGTCTAAAACTAATATTATCAACTATTTCTGGAAAGATAAGTCTAGTTTTGGCTATTAACATGGCACTTTTATCTAGATTCGATCCGATCCAAGACCATGATTGAGTTGTTAAAAGCGCGAAACACGCTTGCTGTTTAAAGAACGTCATGATGAAGAACTGTTCTAGTGTTCAAGAAAGAAGCCAAATTTTTGAGACTACTTCTTTAATTTGAGGTGTAGTTTAGTCTAGACACTACACAGTTTAGTTAACGTTTACGTTTGTTGTGGTTTTCAAGCGATATCGCGGAGAGTTTCTCTGATACGTGTCCCTGTTAGCAGACATGCGATCATGCAGTACGGCTTTTGATGTCACCCTCAGTCTTTATATCAACCTTGTGGGACGATTAGAAGCTTTGTGTATGACATTTGAGAACTTAACTGGTTCACTGAGCATTTGGGCATATTATAATTTGCATAGATGAGGATTAAGTATTTCAAATATGTCCAAAGATTCAAGATTACTTTTCAACAAAATAATATTATTCATCACGTCTATTCTCGACATATTTTAGCCGTATTTGCCGAACCGCGTGTCATAATATTTGTTTGTTACAAAAGAAACGGGTCCCAACATCGAAAGGACTAATCCCGTATTTGATAAAGCAGCGGGTGCCTCGCACGCCGCTCTATGAATACTTGATTCTTTTTATCTATACATCTTTTGTTTTTTTTTTCGAAGTATAGCCCTTTATACGGTATCCGTGGCGCTTTGATTCCGTTTCTTTATTCAACGGTATCTGGCTATAAATTAAGATAGTTTTGTTCTCTTTGAGTTATAAAGGGTATTACGTTAATGGCAATCGGTAGGTGTAATTTGATATCATTCATGGATCCACAACTGTTACTTTATTATGATTCACTATCGACCTTTGCTTTCCTATCGTTCGGTTGAATCCCTATCTATCATTTTCAGTAATTCTACTCGCTACTGTTTTAGTTTAAGTGTGGTAAGTATTTACACTAGCTTTTTACTAACCGACTTCAAAAAGGAGGAAGTTCTCAATTTGGTCCTATATTTGTTAAGCGAATGCTCCGCCAGTTATGAATTGATTTTGATGATTCTTTTTTGTATGGTAGGTCATGCTTCAGAGTTGGTCCCATTTAATTTTCTTTACATAGCAGTTGGTGGTATTTGAATTTGAATTTGTGTGGGATAGGTACCACAGCTAAAAACTAAAAACTTTTTACAAAAAAAAAAACAAATGACTTCCAAAAAAAGAACACTAAAAAGTGAAAAATAACTTTAATTTCGGAAGTCGGCGTTGAATTTTCTTGTTTGCCACTGACTTAAGTTATTTTTCACTTATTAGTGTTTTTTTTTGGGAGGCGGTTGTTTTTTTATATAACAAGTTTTTATTATGATTTTTGGGATAGAACACCTAAACGCTTGCAAAAATTTTTCTATTATAGGACTCTTCTGTCATATTGGTAATTTCTACGGCCTTTATAGACCGTTTAGTCACATTTTTTTTTCGGTTTCATTATAATTATGATGAATGATGACAGTTACAAGGGCGTTTCCTATTCATCCAGGTGGCAGATGGCACCTTTATCGGCTTGTCATTTATTTGGCTGTACGTCTCCGTGCTTGAGCAGACATTTGAGTGAGAGTTTATTAGAATGTTGAGAGATCTTTAATATTCGTCGCACTGTTTTGATAATGCTGTGATCAGTATTTCTTTTGATCTTGTGTCGTGTTTTGACTTTCATCAGTAAGAGCGATGTATTGAACAGATGCCAGACGTATCACATTGTATCAATCAGTCAAATATTTCAAACGCCTTAACCATAACAATATTTTCTTTTCGCAATATATTTTTACGATATCACCTCTAGGGCTGGCGAACACAATTGGTCTGTGACTTTGATGTACGCTTATGTGTTCATCATGCACACACGAAGATATAAAGTTTTAAGCGACAGCCATTTCTTACTGCGGTCGCAGTAATTTTGTTTTGACCCGATGTATGAGCTGGACCAGAGAAAAATAAACCTGTCATTCTGTATCTATTTATTTTTACGAAGTTTCTTTTGTGTTATATGGCGACACTTGGTCATGCTCTGTAATATCGATCAGCCTCGAACCTCCCACACCTGAAATAATATCTCTACTCAAACAATTAGAAAGAAACGATTATCTTTGACTTTACTGTGAAAGTGTCAATCGGTAATGCATTATCCGATTTAATGTTATTGACCGATATCTCACATCTTTAATCGATTTAATGGGTAATTGCTATGCCGTTGTAATAGCCACGAAACTAAATCGGTGTCAATATCGATTCGTCTCCGATTCTAAGTGTTATGTGTGGTCCTATGAACCTGTAAAATTATAATAAAGTAGAGAGCCTTATAAAGGTATATTGAAACCAGAAAAACCTCTGAGAACTGGGTGTGTTCCCTTTGAAATATATTGTACGTCGGGTTTTGTTTTACATTCTCACTATTATGACAGGACGCCATAATAAGACATGATTATTACGAAGTATCCAAAGTAGTATCGAATTTCAATTTTTGTCCTTTTATGATCTACGTGGATGAATCTATTTTTTTTTACTTTTGGTAATGTTCAGCTTTGCTGCATAGAGTATTCTTTGGTTAATCTCCTAACGATAATTTTGGTCGCGTCAGAAATGACTTTATTGCACTGTGATTGGTCTAAAACGATTCATTTCCACATTTTATAGGACGCCACGCTTCAGTATCAGTATTGAAATCTGAATCGGGAATGGTGTTGCATTTCTCTGGCCATCAGGCCAAATAAAAAAGTCATAAAACTATGACAGGCTTGGGAACACGGGGTAGTAATGTAGGTCGATATCGGCCGTTTATTTTATTGAGCCGACAACAGCGAAAGCCCTAATACGTTGCACTTATCGTTTATCGGCATGTAATGATATAGCGTTACACGCTCGTAAAACAAAACTAAAAACTAGTCCGACCTCCACCGTATTAAGGTCGGGTTGAATTAGTTCTCGCACCGTGTTGAATATTCATCAGGGTGTAAAGGATTCAGTAATTAATAAAGAAACCGACCGAGCGTCAGTAACGAAGGTGTTACGAGCGGACTTCAATCATTCTTCAGCGCCAGTTTGATCGACGTCCCATAACGGCATCCTTTGAAACACAACAAGGTTCCGCACCACTCCCCGCCAAAACGAGCTTTTGTTAAATGATTTAGAAACGTTGAGCTCACCTTTACAAATCCATACTGGAGAGTCTTTTACGGCTCAATATTGTTCTCGTGGATCCCGTGCCTGGATTGACGTAAATCATGGTCATCAGAAGACACTTCGGACAAAAGACACTTTCTAATTCAGCTTTTATTCGTTTTGTCCCTACTTCGCGCTGCACCACCGGTACCTAAATTTCGATCGCCCGATTGTTTGGCATTGTCCGCGAAATTACACCTCAATTATACGTAGAAATTCAGAAAAAAACGAAACTTCTTTGTATTTAGGCAAAGGGAGGGCAATAATTTATTCTCCGTCTGGTTTCCGGCTGGCGTCAAACGGTGGGCTTGGGGGCTGTTCGGGAACCCATCTGTTTACTGTACTATGTGTACCTATTTGTATTTTTTGCAAGATGAAGACTTGAAAATGAAATAAATTGTTCATGTATAGGGTCAGTTTTTTAGAGCTCAATATCCGCTTGGATTGTCATTACACGAGTACTTAGGCAAATGTCTTGATCATGGCGCGTGGTAATTGGTAATTAGTATCGATGTGCTAAAATCAAGTCCGCTGTGGAGTCGATTAGCATCGTATTGATTGCGTCGCCGATAGCGGTGGGCAGTGTTAATGGCCTCTTATTTAGCGAGCTGTTTGATCTTAAAATAGCCGTTTGGGAACACTTTGTTTTTGTGGTCTATGCATTTTTGGTGTGATAATGTGTAAGCTAAACATTGGTCGTCGTACATTGTCTATAACGTGCGTGATTGCCTCAAGTTTAACGTACTTACTGTTGGTGTAGTGCTGTCATCGTTTCATTTTTGCTGGTTGTGTTATGATATTTTTTCACATAAAGAATCTTTACGGTGATGTCACCGACGGTTTCTGGACACGATAATCGTGATGGTAACGCCCTGTCTGCTATTACCATGTTAAGTTATGAGGTCATTTATTTAGCCAGTTTAAATTTTTTGATCGTATTGTTAGTCATTGTTAAGGAGGGGTTGACATTAAGCGGTCTGTGGGAAATTGATATACGATTATTTGAGTCGACAATTAATTAATGTGTGTATTATCTGGCGCCTCGCTGCAAAGTGCAGTTGTGTAGGGCTATATGCGTGGTAGAAGTGGAGGGACCCCTACGGCGACGGCACTGCGCCTCGACTCCTGCTAATCAATGCCCGTTGATTGCCAATTTGCGCCGTGATATATCGCCGATTGCTGCGTTTAATTGTCTGGGATATAAACCGACGACTGCGCTGTAGATAAACATTGCGTGTGATTTCAATTAGTTCCTGATAAATCATTAAATCGCAAGCCAACCAAAAGAAAACTTTTCCTGAATAACTTCTACGTGCGCATTAAATCAATTGCATTCTAATTGTTTGAACATTCTGACGTCCTCCAATTAGAGTTAATTAAAATTTATGGTATGTAACAAGTGAATTACGAATTGAACTACGTACGTTCCCCATTATAATTGACACAGTTTTGTTTATTGATTTATTTCAGTGTCTGGAATTTATGGACTTGCTGCACTACGGTAGTGTAGAGAAAGTGTAAGTTTTCATTACGTTGGCCTTATTTTTGGTCGTATAAAGGGACCACCGTGCGATCCCTACTGAGGAGATATCCTCTCTTTATTATGAACAACTGTGTACAATGCAAATGACAGCCGGTGGGTGGCGCAGTTTATGCGATCCTCAATCAGTGACGGTTGTTCGGCGCACGCGCCGGCTACGAATTATACCACGAATTATTATTGGCACTATTTGTCGCAATACGCGTCCCGGTGGCATTTCTATTACGGCATTGCATTTGTTATGGATGGACCTCCAAGGCTAAGTGCGGTTTAAAAATTGTGCGTTTGAATCTGGCTTTTATGGGTCATTATTTCAAATGATCTGTTGTTTAGCTTTCAGCATATTGCATCGAATTATGATTGCTTTTTTAGACGAACTTACACTTTTTTTAAATGTTTTTCTAACACTTCCTTCTAGTTTGTTAACAAGATTTATATGAGCTTTATCTGAACCTACGCATTGCTTTCTTTTTATGGACTTTTTTAGAGGACAAATTGTCATTGATTAAGAATTATCTACGATTACCATTTAGTGTTCAAAGTAAACTGAATATTTATTTATGACCACCGTCTTAGGCCCGTCAGAGCCCCGCCATGATTGTACCCGTATCAATTACGCAGATCGACTGATAAACCAGCGATAAATTATCTGTGGGCCATACGATAACATCTCCCAGTGATCGGGGGCAGCCATCTTGAAAAATTTGTTCTTTGTTCATGATTTACTAAAGGGGTTATGAAGGCTACTGTCATTGATCAAAATAGGGTGCAGTTAAAAATTTAGAGAATTCAGTAGTATAATTATTATAAAATAGGGGAACAATCTATCCAAGCCGGAGAGCAACAAATTATTGAGAAGGTTCTCATAATAAATAATAATTTCAGAAGGATACCGATGCTAATGTACCATATAGTAAAGAAGAAATAAACACTACGCAAAATAAAAGGCCTTGTTTTTAATGTCGTCAAACATGCAAAATAGATTTTCTGTAGTTCAGCTTCTTCATGAACAAAAAGAACTTTCTCCAAACCACAACTGGATACGAACAAACAAAATAATGATCCATCTGGTACCACCAGCCTAAATAAAGGAAACTTAACACAGCGACCTATTAAAGTCAATCGTCCGCCACGTGGTACTAATTCTCGTGTCCAGACCGCGTGTTTGTAAAGGTGCACAGACACAAGACCACACAGTAAGTAGGCAATCACCTGAACATCGCTCACCCCGCTCCCACTCTCTGTAATCACGCCATCATTACTTCTAATGACGTGTTAACGTTGCTTTATGGGAATGCCAAACATGACGTTCACATTTCGGTCATTTACATTTGTTTGTCGACTATCTTCGTATTGTTTGCCTTCGTCTCTAGAACAGAGGGCGGCGTTTCGGCCAGCCACCGGTGTGTTTAAGGCATTTTTTAAGTGCAACGCGGTTTCGGGTTATGTTTAGATTTTGTACTGTCGCTTCTGTCTTTGTAGCCTCAAATTACCTTGGTTTATTGGTTTTATTTGTTACTAGCTCTTGGCTGCGGTTTCGTTGGTGTGCATGATTTACAATCTGGTTTTCTTTGATCTAATGTTTTATACTCTTCCTCTGAATTCATCAAAATCCTATTAACGGTGACTTAGAAACAAATATGTCAATGCTTTTTCACATTTAGATTACACTTTTCTTGTTTCAAAGACCTTCCAAGTAAATTCATTTTAATTGTATTCTTGGTTCTTTTATCTGTTTAAAGTACATTTACTTACATAGTGTGTCTCAGTATAATTTTTATTAGTGTAACACTTAAACAAGTAAACATAAAAAGAGGACCGAACAGGAACCGTTAGTCGGGCGACACAGGTGTAGAGTTATCACTCCGGGATAGTGTTCACCTCACAAACTACATTTCATTGAATTTGTTTTAAAACTCATTATCGTTTAGATAGATCTTCTCTATGACCAGTTCATTAATAACTTCCAATTCATTAATGCCCTGTAATGGTCTATCGACAGCTTCATCAGATTTAGGAGCATTAACTTGTGCTTCTTTCTTATTCACATCTATTACCAAATATGCTTGCGGTAGTTAGTGTATACAAAAATACGACTGGTTAGGAACACCCACGGATTTCCACCTTCCGGTTGGTGTTAATACGTCCCTGTTGATTTTGTGGCTACACCACATTCTTTTCACCGTTGCCAAGAGCAATAATGCCCCTTATATTTAACGTAGTAAAAGTTCCACCAGCTCTAAAGCAAGTTTGTGTGTTCGCAAGCCTTGCCTAATTCACACTATGTGTTTAGCTGAACTTTGTGAAACACAACAAAGATGTAATCATGACTGTGGTAATGCATTTTTTCGTGTACTTAAACACATCCGTCGCAATGCAGATGTTAATCAAATTATCAATGCAGACTTCCGTGTTATTATTTAAAACGGGTTTATCTTCTCATTATAGGCTACGATATGTCCCCAAAACAACAGTGTTAACTTTTAGAACAAGGTAAAATCTTTATTCATGTCTTTGATAGTGTTGTTCGGCTTTATAAATGGAATTATTAAAGCTTTACGTACACGCACTTAAATTAATCGATTATGTATTAAAAAATCCATATTGAGCTGTCGGCGATGTCCGTTAAACAGTACAGTCACGTTCCTTATAAAGAATATTGGAAAAAATCTATAAAAGCCGCAACTCATAATAGGTAGTGGTCACGAAGGTGCTTGGTATTGTCCGAGGCGCCAGCAGTTGATGCTACCCGCTGCGATACCTTTCCCCTACCAGATTAACTTGAACCTTTCCTCCTTCTCAGTACCTCTTCTCAAATGGCTAAGTAGGGAGTATTGGTTTTTGTGACAGAGATCTTATAAACTGGTCTCGGTTGCCCCGGGACATTGAAGCTCGCCGATTGAATTCACACCCGCAGTTCCCGTGTCCCCTCCTCGTTATAAATCAAACGCAGGTATGATTCCGTCTGGGGCAGTCGTGTGGAATGCTGCAAACCCTTGCGGGGGCGATTTCTGCAACGATGCTTGTTATTATTTTCATGTTTGGGGATGTTTTAATTAAGCACGCAACTCAACTTTTTATGCGTAAGCTTGGAGGAAAATGTCGTATCTGGAAACATATTTTGTTTTTAATGCTATTTGGTTATTTATTGTAAGTTTAATTCATACTTCCTTAATCATTTGAAAAACGACCTTTGTAATGCTATATGATCAATAAATTAAAAGATTAAACTAATAAAGATTTCATTTTTTTAACAGAATGTGCCATGACCGATTTTTGGAAGTTTGTTTTCATAAACAAGTCTTAGGGTAATAAAAAATTGGGTTATTTTTAACAACAACCATAATAAATTATTGGATTAACGTAACGAATAATAGAACTGTATGATTATTTTACACGGGTTTCAATAAACTTGATTCAACGTTATTAATGTTTCTCAAAGCCTTTATTTAGGGTCCAATATTAGTTTAACACCGTTTCTTTTCTTTAATAAATGTGTCACGTTCGTAATACATCGTGGAAGTGTCTCGGCTCGACAATGAACTTGCCAGTCAGGCGCTAGCCGGGTCTCGGCCGATGGCTTCTCACACAGACGCAACTATACCGTGAACCCTCTTCACGTGTGAAGGGACTATGCATTTGTTTGTCCGCAGCTGCGGTGCCGACAACATATTTATTGTGCTCATTAACCTTCAAGAACGCTATTTAATTGTTGGCCGTTTTTTATTCACTTCACCTCTGACCCGTCCGCGACTTATTGCTCCCCGGCCTCACTTTGAAAGCGAGAACTGGATGTTATTTATTATCCTGAGACGAGGATGCGTGTCGCTTCTATCTTTGTGGCGCTTGTGAGCTCGTCTTTATGATTTATTGAGCTTATAAGGACGTAATTACGGCCACACGAATCGGAGTGCGGCTTGCTCTTCAAACATGTGAAATACGGTTAATGGAGAAAATTATTTCTTATATTAATCATATTACTACTGACAATGGCTTATTTCATTCATAATAAAAATATGCCTATGTTCCGGGTCAGTGGAGTTACTATTAGATGTCGCTTCCGCTTGACTTGAGTAGACACTGATAGCTTTTTAAATTGCAATAATTATACAAAAGACATGTTGAAATATTCCGTTACGTTAATTCAGTTCGTGTCAAAGAATTTAAAATATGTAGTATACAATATTATCCTAACCAATTTAGGCACATAACTTCACAGGATTACTTAGGTAAGATGAGAAATGTACTGAGAGCCATAAGGAAATTTAGCTTACGTGTAATCCTAGATGTTTTTATTTACTATCTATACGAGCAGCATACAGGATCTGTCCATTCACAAGTAGTTTGTAGTGAGATCCGCCGCCACGATATAATGAAGTCCTGGGTAATATAATGCGATGTAATATTGGCCGGGTTATGTGGAATATATACGTAGCGACGATATTGTCAAATGACCATCTATTTCTCACGCAGTATGAGCCTCTACTCGTGGGGGTCTAATATCTATAGCTAATGATCAAAACACACGGTTCACAGGAATTTGTGTATATAAATGTGTTTATTGAATAATAAGCCTGTTGCGCAATTTAAAATGTTACTACTTCTTGAGGATTATGACGGCACTCATGTATATTTTATAGCGATGTAACGTCGCATTCTGCTTTGCCTCCCTGCGACTGTCTTTTGATGTTTTATTCACACTCGTAAACTGATCGTTTGATAACTTTAGTCATGTTTAACTTTATTTTCTTTGGTGTTTTTGTGGCTTCGGCATTAGTGTTCGCGTGAGACGAAGACGAACTATTTCTTGAAATTTAATTCTCTTTTGTCAGACGCTAATGTGAGCTCCGTGATAGATCATCCTGCGTTTGCTTTACATTATATTATTACAAGGGATTCGTATCACAATGAAAATGCAGCTACCATTGTTCCGGAGCTTTCTATCTAAGCGTGTTATTCACTCCGGGCTTTGACATCTTCATACGTGCTATCGGCAACAGTAAATTGTGGTATCGTGTCGGTACCGTCGTCGGTATGGAACCGTTTATTGATTGGTATCGTAGTTTGTCCGCTGTTCACTTTGAATAAAATTCGAATTATAATTAATCACGGTTGTGCCGCGTGGGAGAGCGTCGTCGCGCACCCGTCGATCTATCATATTTTGTGATAACGCCACTTGGACGCATCTCGTAAACGTATTGAGACGATCTGGTTTGAAGCTAAGCTATGCGACAATAGTCGTGTGCAACGGTACAATGCTATTTCACACTGAGTAACCGTAAAGTCATACTTATTACTATGATGTATGTATATGTAGACACGTGTCAATAATGTTATCATTGGTTTCTGCTGCTAGGCGCGTTGTAACCGGGAGGTCAGCGTGTGTCGAAGCTGTTAAGCGTTCAATTTTCCGGTCCATTTAAAGGATTCTACCGCAATGTTGCGGCGTTTATAAAGACGACAGTGTCGATGACAACAATAAAATCTGATCATAAAGTTCCGATCGCATCCTTTGAGAGTTTCTATGCAATCTCGCCGCTCAATTTTATTTCCAATACCAGCGTAAATAGATAGGCGGGTAGATGTAAACGAGGGACACCCTGGGGCTCCGGCGGAGGCTCTTGTCAATTGAATTTGTCTGCAAGCGCTCGGTGCATTAATAGCGCACTAAACTACGTTGAATACTATTATTGATATTTTCATAAAAGCGCGCATCCATTGTGTGGTGACGACGCTCAATGCACGTCTACTTTTAGTGTATTTTCGTTATGGTATTTTGATATTTTATTGCCGGTGTGGTGTGTTGTGGCAGTCGGTTCTGTAGTTTTATTGCCTTTGTAAATTTTGATTTTATTATTTAATCGAATGCTTCCGATATTTTTCGTGTACACTTTGTAAAAAAAAAATCTACCGGAATGCATTTTCAGGTAAGTTTTCCTTGGTACTCGAATATTTAAATTAATTCTACGCATGCGGTGCCGCTGACAGGCCACTTGCACAAAATAAAATATCTCACAAATGATCAAGGCTTGTAAAATGTTAACATCGCTGTCTATTTGTTTGTCGCAATAACTATCCCCTTTCATCGTTCTCTTTCTCTGTCTGTTCCCACGTTCTTGACGCTTAATCACGTCGGCTCTGCGCTCGCGCCTAATATTGCACTGTAATGTGTTTATTAAGCGACGTTCCCTTTAATGGCGCACCATTTAACATACAATGTGCAGTGGTCCGATTTGCGTGTTGTCCCTTCGTGGATGCGACGGAATATCCGTTAATCTGTATATTACTTGTGATGTCTACGTACGGAATTGGCGTCGGCTTTCAGTTGAGATCTTATGGTGCTTATGGTGCTTCTGTTTTAACTGTTCTTTGTAGAGTTAGTTGAGGAATTAAGTTATTTCTTAGAATTCCTTCACTTCCTGAAAGATGATGAGGCCTGAGAGTGCCTTTAGGTCTTGTTAGATTGGATGTAGGTAAACCCCAACAGACTTGGGAAGTAGCCTGTGCTAATGATAGTGGTAAACCATCTAATGTGGAATTATTATATGGATTTCTTAGAGGAAATAAAAAGGCACCTCCACATCTTGATGTCGGTGTGTGAACTACAGTTTGCAGCTTGCTTTCTTTGCGTTTCGTCATCGCTACTACGCCATGAATAACACTGTATTAATTATGCTGCGCTTGTTTGATGACTGACTTTATTCATGAGTTTGGCACTGATTCTCATGCGTGTTGGCTTAGTTCTTTTTCCATGTTGACACATACACATACGGATGGTCTAGTGCTAATTTATGAGTGATTTTTTCGTTGCTTTTTAGAGCTATAATTAGCATTCTGATATCATTTTTCGCGTATTAATAGTCCAATGATTTCAGAGTCCGTAAAGGTGTGTTATGTTATTTTAGTATATTGAAGCTTAAAATAGTTACAGATGAATAAGTGTCTCGTTTAACTCCGTTTGCCCAGCCATTATGTCAACATGAATACCCTAATCACCGCGCATAAGTTGTGGATCGAAAGTGTTTGATAAATCTACCCGTGTCATCATTACCCGAATGTGATCTACGCCTCTCATTAGCTCCCTCCTAAATAAGATATCAACCATTGATTAAGTGCCACCGCACCGGTGATTATTTTATTGCATTCCGTCGTTAATAAACAATCTATCGATTTATGTTTTGTCCGTATTACGGTATTGTCAACGGTTGTTTCCTAATTACGTCCAACGTAAACGTTTAACGGTGAAAACCTTAATTAGCATACAATCGCGAAATAATAAATTGCTTAGGGAAAGTTGCATTATTACTCATTTGCGTATAAAATACATAAAATTCACTCACGTCGGCTCCGTCTTAATTATCTCTAAAGACTCTATGATTGAAAATTAATGAACATGGCATTAGCCACACGTATAAAATGTCTTTGCCGGAGTTTTTCGAGTTTTTAAATGAAGCTTTTGGGGACACAAAAATTGATAGTTCCATTTCGTTGTTTTCGTTAGTGGATCGTTAGTGTCACCGGTTGGCTCGCTGCGATGCAAATTAAGATGTTCGGTCGGAATTTCGTTTTGATTTATGACCTTATAAAGCGTGGTACGACGCAGGTACTTCCTCCTCGAATAATTCATGTAGGGCGCATTGTTTTTACCGAGTTACAGGTAATGATCGCACGTTTAAAGAGCTTTTTTAGATATTTTCTCCGGCAAAATTTCTTACTACAGTTTTTAGTGTTCTGATCTTAATTTACCTGGATGATACGAACTTATAATGATTTGATTTATACAGGGTTCCCTGTATAAAACTTGAAGAATTTAATTTTAACGATTCTTTTA
Organism: Lithophane semibrunnea; assembly: GCA_947363905.1. Lineage (NCBI taxonomy): Eukaryota > Metazoa > Arthropoda > Insecta > Lepidoptera > Noctuidae > Lithophane > Lithophane semibrunnea. The sequence goes on along the minus strand of OX376197.1, from coordinate 12,260,749 downwards.
ACTGGTGTTACCTATTATATTTTAATAACTATCAAAGACAACTTGAGGCTTGTTTCTGCAAGCTTCATTATTATCCGTTTCTGTTCTGTTAGACGCCAGTACGCCCTCAGTATCCGACTAGCATTACTTTTCCAAGCTTATTTACTATTTTTACAACTGATGTCATATCTGTGGCATCCATGTATTGTTGATCTAAGTAGTATATTTTTGATGCGGATGTTAATTTTACTTTACGATTTAAACAAGGTTTAAAATTGTTCTGCAGTTTCCTTAAATTCTATCATTCTATACCATATTTTATTATCTTTATAATTTATTGACTATACACATTTTTATAGCCGCCACATCGTAAAAATTGTGTCTTGCTTATTATTTTCTTTTTAGAAACTCCCATACATATTCATTATTAAGTTTGTCAGCTAATTTTTAACCATCGTGTTGATTGAACATCGTCGTCACATAATTAATTAATTAAGGTATACATAATTGCGTCATTAATTTATATTTTAATGCTTTCTCATTTTATTACTTTATTCAAACATGCATATTCGGCTAGTTAGGAAATAATCTTAGACTCGTAAATCATATATATTGGAATAAGTAATGTAGCGAGTGACTTGTTATTGCTTGATAATTTAAATGAAGCTAATGAAGCATTGCTTGTTCTCGGGCAGTAGTTTAATGATAAATATATTATGTTTTCATTAAGAAGATAAATGGAGTTGCTCAAAATATTATTAAGAGCTTAATCATGGCACAGTTCAAGTCAAACAATAAAGAGTCAGATATTTACATTCGAAGTTTTTAAATCCTGACCAAGTGATTTGAACCGGATTCTTTTATCCAATTTCCGGATGCACCAATTGTGATTATGTGGACATGTTTATCGAAAGTTTTGGTTATTTTATGCCTCAATTGTTTTCTTTACCTTTTTCCATAAGTGGGGCCTTGCCTGAATTCCGGAACATATTCCTGATGTATGCGGTCGTCTTTAATGGCGAATGTTATATGCGGTACTTACTTATCTTTTAATTCAATTTACACTCGTGCGCCTTGTTGATCAGTAATTTATCGTTTGTAATTCGGTCCGTTATCTTGTAAGGATCTCAATTTCTTTATCTGTCTGCTCTCTGTAATATTTTTTTAGTTGGCTCTTTCATTTTGTTTATATCGGAGAATTACATATTTTGATGACTAATTTAATCTGGTGTTTGGAGGTTTACTGCGGTTAACTACATGGAAAGAAAATGTCCGCTGTGACACGATCAGTATATTGAATTGTCCTTTCTGGGTCCTCTGAAGCTTGCATTATGCAATCAACTTTCATAATCTCACCTTTGTCACCACCAACCATTCCACTTGCAGTGACTGCTCGAAAATTCTGCAAATAATTAAGAGGATCCCGACAAGTAGGCTAGCTCACACTGTTTAAATAACGTAAAACAATTTTAATGAAATGTACATACTACATAGGCAGGCAGTAGCGCCTGCGACGGGTACAGTAATAGAGAGGTGTGTCGCCACGCCTTGCCGCTGATGTGCCGACGACAAGCTCGCAACTTGGCAGTGTTGATTTTGTACCATGTACTGTAACTATTATTAAGCGGTAATTATATATTATTAATAATTTCCTTGAAAAGAATGGACGAGATGGTGAGGATACTGAAATGAATCTAATTGCATTGTCCTAAAGTCCAGACAGTTGGCCATTATATTTCTTGACACGATTGTCTTTGAAATGCCAGCCCTTTGGAAATAAATAGCCTGAAAATATTTTGTCTTGGCTATGAATCTACGCTTTGATGATGATGCTGATGATGAAGAAGATAGATCATTAGCTTTAACCAACTTATACTAAATGGGGTACATGAAGGCTTAAACAGAAAAACTATTGTTGATATCTAGTCCACTAGATTATATATCAACACTTAGAAACAGAATTATATTAGGGTGTCATTATTCATCAGAGGGTAGATATCATGGTACCAATGCTCAAAATAATCATCTTGTTATACCAACCTTGATACGAGCATTTAGCTCCACAACGTGGAACTTTTTGAATGTTTACTTTTACAAAATATGGTAATGTGAAAACTTGCTTACTAAATTGAAGACTCCATAAAGGTTGGTTATAACTTAATTTTTATCTCCTGGGCCCGTGAACCTTCACTGCTGAAATAGCCTTTTACCATAACCATAATCATGTGGACATTTAGCAGAGGGTCTGGTGGTCACAGTACTTAGTTATTTGAAGATTTTAATTCTCATACATTTAGTAAATAACAATTTGTCATGAATATACTGCGTTGTTGACTTTCAAGTGGTCTCTAGTTAATTAGTCAATTCAATTTTTGTTGATGTCTCTGCTAAGTTTTGCTAGTTCAACTTGAGTGTTTATTTTGCGGTTATGACCAACTTACTATATTTTGACTGATGACTATTAATGTTTACGCTTTTATATTTATGATTTTAACTGTTACCACATTTTACTGTAAAGCATGTCACCGTACATGGTGTCCAAGTGTACCCCAGTGGTGCAACTCTTTATGAAGTGTGATTTAAGTATGCGATTGCAAATTCTGAGTATTGTACTTACATTTCCGATGTGACTTCTTGAACGTGAATCAGGATGGCCTGCTTTTTCGAGAATTTACAAGTAATTTTGTGATGCAATGGACGATTAAGTGGGTTCAGTCATTTTTGAATGCAGTGGTACAAATGGCGTATTATACATTCAATGACACATATATGTTTGCGGTTTTCGAACATTTTATGCAAACAAGAATTGTTGATCCGGCAGATCTTAGAATGCATATTTCTGGTCGCGGTGTCCGATGCTGTAACACGGATTAGTTCACCAAATAGAGGTGTAAGTAAGAATGACGATTATACTTACTAGCTTTTTCGTTTAGTTACCTACTCCGTTTCTTTTTCGTGTCAGCTGAATCATTTTCTTTGACCATGGTCAGTTTGGTCAGATTGATTCATTTGATCAGTTGGTTTTGATCGGATCGGATACCCATCATAGAAGATTATTTTTCTGTGATAACATGCAACTCGTTCTAAGTAACAAGTCTTTGTTCTAAGTTCTAACAGAGATTACCTCTGTTAGAACAGTAGGGAAGTTAGTAAACACTGTTTATTTATAGATAAAAAAAGACTCTACATTAATAATTCAAGCAGTTTTATTGTATGAACACAATATAAAATGGTGAGATATTTTACCTCCTCTAAACCGTAGCCGTATTATGAGAGTCGGCCGGCGCCGGCGCAGCTCTCACGAATTTCGCGGCGCGGCGCCTGCGCGTGGGCGGCCTATCGCGTACCGCCATCACACGTACACTTGCCACCACACCTGTAACATCTCCCCTACATGAACCCTTACATATAAGGTTTAATTTGCTCTACCACAACCGAACAGTGAAATTCATATGACGGCCCTTTGTTGCCTAGTACGTCTAATTAGTCAGTCTGTTTAGTGCTGTACTCGCCACAGGCATTTCACTATGCAATATGCAGTGTGAAATTGTGTGATTTATTGATATCTTATGCGTGCCATGGATTTTAGATAAATTAATATTAAATACTCATTTATGTATCGACCAAGTTTTGTTTGGAACTTCAATAACGTCTTTTTTGGAATTCATAGGAGTTAAGGCTCCGTCAATACGCCTACAACAATACAATAATATGTGGAGTAGAGACGTCGTATTTCAACAGTCGTGTACAGATTCATCTGCCAGTGCTTATTCATAAGAATATTCACAAGTGACATTAAAACTCCTTGTATGACGTTTTTGTTCAGTCTCGTTGTCGACGGATATGAAAGAGTATATTTCGTTGAATTTATTGCGCTCGCCCGCGGTATCTTTTGCGTTGAATAGCTTGTGTCGTGTGATATATTTTTCCTCCAACCGTCTTTTAACTGTTCGCCTTGTACACCGAGTGGCGTCTCGTGTTTGCTCTTTGTGTTGATATTGGCTGGATATTGCACGTTCTACGGGCTTCTTTCCAATGTAACAATGCTACTTTCATTCCCGTGTAAAGTGTATAGTTGAAAGTATTACGCCAAACGTTTGAGTCACGCGTGAGGTCCTGAATCAGAAATATGAGCTGAAAAACGGCGGCACGATGGCGCCAACGTTGAAATTAATCTGAATCGTGTATCAGCAACTTCCAATTTAAAAATGTTTATTGGAATTAAATGAGAGCAGCATTGTAAATATTGTGCTCATTGTAAGTAACGAAGTCCTCGTTACTTATCTCAGACAAAATTATGACATTCATTTGAGAAATTGGTTTGTGTCATGGAATAATTTGTTTATTTATTAGAATAATATTGATGGTATCGAACACCCACGTATCGAATTACGGCTGTGGCTGTGTGTAGGTATCGTTTTGCCGCCTAAAATTAACAAAGGTCCGTTGTTGCTACCGATTTGTCGCGACCGGGTGATTTATCTTCAATAAATTTATCGCTCAATCAACGTCGTCGTACGCGCAAGTTCGCGCCGCCGCTGATTGGATTTCTTCATAATTACATCTTTTGACACGTACGCGCCAAGTTTCGTACTTCACAAGCCGGGGCATGAGATCGTGGGAGCACCGTGTAATCAGCTTTCTTGACTGTCTTGTTTTGATCTGATACCAAGGAAATATTGTTTAACAGAACTGATAGAATTTAGTACTTCCGGAGTATATAATTTTCTGAGGTATGTGCAATATTTCTCCCTCCCCCGGAATAATCATGATGCTCTTATTTTCCATTTGTTTAGGAAATCCTAACTTTGGTTTCGTCTGTCGATTACCCCCCCACCCAAAGCAACCGCAACTCCCAAAAGGTCTATCGAGACATAATGCGGAGCGCCTAGACTGACTCCAATCTTGTGTCCCACGTGAATGTTTTTACAAACTGCAGGCATCTTACCAATTTCATGAAATTCCATAAAAGCATTTCCAGATCCTCTTAGTTCTTTGCCAGTTGCGTGCGCCATGCATATTTAAAGCAACGCGTTGAAGGGCGGAGAGTTTTAGCATGGTTTCGTTTACACGTCATTCGGTTGTCATGTCTGATAATATTTTGGTGGTTATTAACAGAGATTGCCGCCCCTGATAGTGGCCGTATTACATTATTATGTACGCACTTAAAATAAAATTTTACTTGACAATTATTCGTTCGGATTTTGAATAAATTATTTTTCATACATCGTCATTTTCGCGTTACATCATACATTAGCTACGGCTTGATATGCATTTTTTTATTTTGTATTGCTATTTATTGAATGGATTTAAAATATTATAACTTATAGACTGTTTAATAGAGTCATTTATTGTCTGGCATTATTCGCATTTCTGAACCTTTGGGCAAAGCCGGTACAGTTACCTACAACTTTGCCACTTAACTTTACTTTACCAGTGGACTATTTGAAAGTATTTCCAGTTTTATGGCCGCACTTTTTTAACTTTACTGAACTCCCTTACTGCAATGCAAACCATAATAGCCGTATCTTATAAACTGTTTATAAATGTATGTCGTGCTTCCTCAGACGTCGCACTTTAATCAACTTACGAGGTATCATCACCTGTTATTACCCCCAGTAACATGCGGTAAATGATTTAGTTGAAATTGAACGTTCAAATACCGGTCTTGGTGGAAGCTCTGTGGATTTTTATGATTGCACCGTCATTGCCGCACAACGGGTGTAATTTCTCAACTAAGCCGACACACCTTCCAATAAAAATGTATGGAATATGCAGCAAATCATCTCAAACGAGGCGTTTATTCAGTATATTTATTTTTTGCAAAACAATCAAAAGGGTATCAAGGTTTTTGAAATAACCGTATGCGTTTATTAGCCCCACATACCTTCAACACATAAACAACATATTTAGCATATTGATCCGGATTCCGGAAGTACTCAAAACAATTTATTTGCATTCTGATCACAGATATTTTTGTCCTGTTCCGGTCAAGCTGAAAGGTTCGTACCATTACTGATAATAGGTTGCTCCGTAATGCCGGACGCCCATTCTCTTTAATTGTCATAAAATACAATCTTGCTCGAGAGATTTAAGCTCGTGCGCGGACGTACAAAAAGAATACAATTAACTCTTAATTTCGCAACACCCGAAAAGCGATGTGTTGTAGGGTGACCATTAAGTAAAGAGTTATCTTGAGGTATGGTTACGACTCGCGACCTTCGGTGGCACACATATTAGCGTTCCAAAACTAAATTCACTGAATTTTAATAAAATTGTTATCGTGAAAATTATGAGAGCATTATCACACCGTTAAAAGCGCGTTGCAGTTCAATTTAAATTTTTATCTGCAAATATAGTAACGAAACCGTTTCGGCAATGAAGTGATATTGGTTTCGGACTGACAGTTAATAATCAGGATACATTGATAATAACTTCACATACATTTAACGAAAATGGCTTGTTGGATTCAAGGAACGCTTTTTTCGGATTGTTGATTTATGGTTTCATTATGATTTATTGTAATCTCTTAATTTGTGCATTGTGTTATTCGCAATGCCTGTCTTCGTTAGCAACTCTCAGTGAGAAATTAAAAAATGACAAGGAGTATTCAATCAATTGTATTCTAAAAAAGGATGTCCAATCAAGCTTGCTTTACAAAAAAAAGGTTTATTATAGGTTCGTAAAAGCGATACACGGGCTATCTTTAGTCCTTGACTCTATTTTGAGTTCTATTTTAATAAAACATATACATGTTCTAGCTATTTATAAGAAAAATCCTAAATCGTGTCAGCCGTGTCATATCGACAGATTGGAAAAGCAGAATTACCGTTACCGTAAGGAGGACATATTATTGTCCATAAGATACGATCAAGGTCCGACTTTTATACACAGTCTTAATCGATTTGAAGGTGTCTGCGAAGGGGTTTTCATTATCCCATAATTTCCAAAACGTTGGGTTACACGAGGAGTATCATCGCTGCCCATCACGCCACCCAGTACGTTCTTAAACTGAATTTCGGCGCGGTGGTCGCAATTAGGCGCGATAAATGCCCCCGACATACGATACGATACACCGGCTTTTCATTCGATTAATCGGTCGAAACGAATACGGAATCCCATTTTAACAGGTCGTACCTTTTAGTTTTTTATGTAGCACCTCGTGCGATATTTCGATACTTATCTCAGCTTGTTCCCGTATGATCTTCAAATTTTAATCTCAGTTGTTTAAAGCCAGTTGGTTTGACTTATGATTGCAATTATTTTTTGTTTAACGACCGCTACTTAATGTTATGACGAAATATTAAGATTGAGAAGGTGTAAGTTCCGTTTATTTCCAGATGGGCTTGCTCTTGGAAATCTTAAGTTAATTGATCTTATTGAAACCCCTATGTTTCTTAACACATTTGGCTTTTAAATTAGTTAACAGCTAGTAGTATAAGTTTTTTCTGTATTGACAGAGCCCGCATATGTAAGAAGTCAGCCACATATCAATTGTTATGACACCAAAATGTTTTTTTGATCATTACTCAATTACATTGTTAAATTTTATGTCTTACTCAATATTCGACCATAACTAGGGTCATATCTGTGACATCAATATCAGTTGATTGTGGTTTATAATATGTATAAATCAACAACGTTTATTTTATAGTGTTTAGATTGTTATATGTGTAAGAAAATGTAATAGGCATGTAAGAATTTTAAAACGACACATCACGACATCTTTAGGTACACATGTCCTCATAATAACAGAATATAATTAGTAAAGGCACGAACAATTCTTAGACAGGTCACGAATTTGAATGAGTCTACTCCACCCTTTTTAAATCTACCGCAGCAGTCGACTCGGTGTCAAAAGAGAACAAGTCAGTAACGATCCATAAAACAATACAAAATGCTCAACCATTACAAGGCGACAAAACTGTAATATCAATAGAACACAATGGGAACAATAGTTGCCCTCTGTCAATTATGCCATCATTACCATTGGAATAAACGACGTAACGGATCAGATGATTGTCAAAATACAACATGATGACAACGCAATGCGGCCACGACTGCATATCGCGATATATACAAACAAAAATAATTCTTATACACTAATAAATAAAATTTCTAATTCCTCCCGAAAATCTAACGATGATCTTGCATATTTTAATATGTCGAAACAGTTACCCTATAAATGATTTATAGACCGCGGCGCCGTCTTAATTTTTGTCACTTAACAATGTACAATGTATCTGAATAATTATGTGTCGCACGCCGGTTAATAAGTTTCTTTGTGCATTGTAATTAGGCGATTATGAAATTAGAAATATGATGTGGTTGAGCCTGTTCCACTGGCTTATTATGTTACCAGTTAAAGTTATGCCATGTGCATCAAACCACTAACCAGGCATGATTATCCATATATGATTATGTTGTTTCATCTGCATGTTGCGCTAGTGTCACGTGATTTTCAAGTAGCCAGTATTACTACCATGGATCGTCGAGAGAAAGTCACAAAAGTGATTTAGTGTTTGCATCGTGATAAGCTGCTACAAGCTCTTTCTTGTAACCTCGTAAATTCTATTTGGTATCGGCTCAGATTTGTTCCCTGAACATTTCATTGAAATATAATACTCGAACTTTAACGTTGACTCACCCAAAACGTTTCAATTTTGCGAAATGTCTACATGCTTTTGTCTGTCTACTTTGTGTTGTGTTGACACTGTTCAATTTGTACTATTATTCATTTTATTCACATCTTGTTACTTTAGTTCCTTCATTGACTTGATAAATTTACTGTCTACTATTTACTAGTGAGTCTACATCATTATTTAATATATTCTGATCACTATCATATGATTTGCGATGGCTGCTGCCACGCTGTTTGGATTCTTATTATTTACTAGCTGCGCCCCGCGGTTTCCCCCGCGTAAGTCTCGATCCCGTGGGAATATCGGGATAAAAAGTATCCTATGTGTTAATCCAGGTTATAAGCTATCTGTTTGCCAAATTTCATCCAAATCCATTCAGCCGTTTTTGCCTGATTGAGTAACAAACATCCAAACACACAAACACACAATCTTTCACATTTATAATATTAGTAGGATTAATGTGGGTTGGCTTTTTGTTGTATGATGTCTGAAACGTATTTGCGATTATTTGATCCTCGCATTTGTCAAATATGATCGAAGCGTGCGAAGGTGTTATTCGTTTTGTCGACACGCGATCGTGAGATAAGTCCGAAGCTTGCCACTTGTAATTTGATGGGAGGTCCTCGAGCTTTAATATTTTATTTTTTGTGAACCACTCGTACTGTTTATGCAGTGGTCTGTTTTTTATGATAAATGGATTTGGGCGATTTATAATCTAGTTGGCAAATACTCATTGAATATGAATACGTTTCGTGATAATGTAACTTACTTGCAGGTGTTTCAGCTACCGCGATTTTTCTGTACAGGTATTTTTCTTCGATACAGGTATTTTTCTGGATTCATGAATAAATCAAGGCAGAGACTGACAACTGGGTACAGCATTACAAGACTGGGCATAATTTATATCAATTTGATAATTTAAAGTGATAAAAATCTTGTTATATTTCACTTTAAGATTTGCTTATCTTCAAATGAATACATCTCAATACCGTCACGTCTCCGCAGGTGGTGATCCTCCCCCCTCCGTGTTTGCAAATGTACGTACATGTTGTATGTCGTAAAAATGACAATCTTACATTTATTGCCTTGTAGGACACATGTAAGTAATGTCTTGTCGTGTCGTATGGTTTTTGTCAGCGGGCAATCGGCGATTTATTGAATCGCATTGTTGATTATTTTATTAACGACTTCTTTCGATTGCATGAACGTTACTCGCAATCACAACTTGAATCGCCGCGACACATGGTGTACTGTTGAGAGGCTTGACGAACCAATGTTTATCACAAGTTATAAAAATCTGTTACTTTTGCTAATGATTATGCTGGACGACCATCAAATTTATGGGCTATGGTTCAGTGGTTGCTATAATAATCTCTAACAATTACACGTAGTTATAGTTGTTATAAGGGATCAATACTGAGCGTCAACATAACTCCTCCATGTCATTATTTATTTCACCTGCTGTGCTATACTTACAAATGGGTACAGTCTGCAAAGCTTATTCACTGAAAATAAAATAAAATGCAATGGAATTTGTGCGATTTGAACTATCCGACAGCTACTTTACCTTAGCAATTTCTGCGATAGCCATGAAATTGAATTCGGGTGGTCAATTCTCATTTTTGGGACCACACTGCAGCTTCAATATAGCAATAATTATCGCCAAAACCATCAACAAAGTAAAATATCATATTTAAGTACTAGTAAATAAATATAATTTTATTTTGTTGACGTTAATCGAAGGTAGAGCCAATAATGTAGGTGCGTATCGGTGCGTGCAGATCCAACTTGTGATTGAGAGTTACGATTGTCATTAATATCGTAATGGAATCGATTTATGATCGAGAATCATCTCATCGATTTTATTGCTCGGTCTGTACTGCATTTAATTTTAAATACATTCGAAGGCAATCTTATTACAGACTGCTAATTTGTAATCATGTTTGCGATGCGTAATGAATTTTTGTTCGCTAGTTATCGATGAGCATATCGATAGCTATTATATAGATAGATAGTTCATTCCTACCGTCCATAATGAGAGAGTATATAAAAAAGGTATTTTACCGTCACCCTTTCAAAGCTCTCATTATAGTGCTTCGCCACAGGGCAGTAAAATCAAAATTGCGTCGTTTTTCGAACGCTTTTGTGGAGTCAAGGTTTAATTTTGTGTGCCACCGCATTTTTTACATTGATATTCGCGGTTTCAATAAACTCCTTTGTCCAGACTGCGTTTTATTTGTTCCGGTGCTTTAATGTTAATTGAAAATCGTGGTAAGTGCACCCGATGAGGTCGCGATTGTTTAAAGTATTGTCGGACGTTTGTTTTTGTTGATTCGACAAATTCTTCTGTGTCGTTTCTTGTATTTGTTGTAATAGTAATACCTTTACCTTTTCATTTAAATGTCTTAAGAAACAGACGGTTACAAATCAAATGCTGACCCAATAGTCATTTCCACGAAAACAATCTCCAACGGCAATGGTGTTCATTTAAATTATTAACTTAATGATGAAAGATTAACACGGTAAAACATCCCACGTGTTCTTAATTTACTGCGCATATTTACATTCATATGATTGTCAGACTGTTAAGCAATATATTAATTGCACGATTGCTTCTCTACCTCGCCGCCGAAAAGAAGATGTCGGCGAATAATTTTGGCGACTTTCACATGTCACCGATTAATTTTATATAATTTCTCCGTATCATAACTACATGAATTTATTTAAATTGCCGTCTCTTAATTTATAAAGGCCACCGGCGAATCCAAATTGAAAATTAACCCCATTTAGACACACCTCCTGGTGCTTACTTTTTTTTAACATTCTTTTTACATCATGTCAACACCGTTGATAAATTATTACCACTCTAACAAGCTATTATTATGGAACCTGACATTTTATTTAAGGTAATTTTGGGCAAAATTTAAAATTTTTACCCAAATTTTTGGCCTGCGGTGCAAACAGGAATGAGTTTTTGAGAATTATGGCCAACGATTTAAGAGTTATTTAAAATTCTAATTCATTGTTTATTCTGTCGATATAAAATCTTATCGATTTCTTGGAATGGTTAAATGTTTGGTTATCTGGTTCGATATAACTTAAAGTTTTAAACGGTAACGTTTTCATGTTATTAGCATACTAATTTTTTATTTTTACTTGTGTCGTGTGTCGAAAAGTCCCAAACTAGATCGAGTCATTTGGCCCTCATTGGGCATAGTTCATTGACACCGGTCAGGTAGGGCCAGTAGATGATTGATCTGCTTCCTTATCACACGCCGTCGCCTACGTGCGGCATTCTCAAAGAAGTCAAAGACACATTGTCTACAACCAGAGAAGCGTACGCTAATAGCACTACAACTTTGCCCAAACCAAAATCACAAACATATCGTTAATTATTTTACTCTATGTAAACATTTTTCGTTGTTACAGAGCGTTCAGACATGGAACAAGGATATTAAAGAAATGTAAGAAGGTTTTTTTTTCATATTTTTTATTCATTACACAAACTGCGTGTCGCATAATGATAATTTATTTATTAGCGAAAGTGTGGACAGCACGTATGAAATAAATATTGAAAATTAGCGTCAGTACCGGAGTTGAGATCAATTTCGTGGATATCATTTTACGTTTCCAATTTGCGTTTGAATGCAGCCCTTAATTCCATTCAATTAAGATTCAATTTAAAACTTTAATAATTACGTTGCTGTAAACGTGTGGCGCCATCTGAATGTGAATGGACATTTTGTAAATTGAAAAACTGACAGTTTGCAGTGAGTGGCTCCAATCGTGACCCTTTCACCGTAATGGTGATGAGATAATTGAATTTTCAATATTTTCAATAAGGTACAAAGTGACAAAGAGCTTTTAATATTTAATTATGCTTTATTTATTGACAAACTCTCGAATTGAACTTCAGTCATTATAGATTAAAGCCTACATAAAGCTAAGCTGTAATGAATAGAAGATATATAAACGAAAAGCGCTCGAATGATGGATGAGTGCATTTCCAAGATTGATTTCAATTGAGGGTTGATAATTCATTGTGTTTTATTGTTTAAAGAAAAACTTGTTAAAACGCCATAATTATGCAAATGTTTGCCGACGTGCAGTAGGTAGGCCGGCGCCGCAGCTAATTTAGAAAGTTATTTTTATATTTAAACTGTTGCGTTGAACGATTTTTTTTACGTTATTTATTTAACGCCGACGGGTACACAGTTTTCTGTAATTGGACATTATTTGGGTTTACTCCTACGTACCAATCCGTCATAATTTCACGTACCGGTTAGGTAGGCATTACACATTTTAAATTAACAATGATTCTTTTTTATTTGCAGATGGGACATTCCCGCTTTACTCGAGAAAGTTCCGAAAATGGGAGCAGTCATAGATTTGACGAACACAGCTCGTTACTACAATCCTCATGTATGTACCTACAGCATTCTAGGTCTTCAAGACCAGCCTATAAAAAATGACATAGTATAAATAATAAAAATAAAAAAGCCCTTTTATTTCTCGCATAAATAATAAATTGAATTCACAAAGTATATTTTTATATTCATGTTATTATTATATGTACCTAGTGATTCATTTGATTTTCTATAATAAATTATTTGTTTTTTTTTTAAACAGTTTTGAATATTAAATTTAAAAAATAGAAATCATATATCATAGTAATTTTGTAACTTTCATATTTAGCTATTGGTTTTTCATGTTACCATATAATTAATTTATCATGCAGGCATGCAAGTGAAGCAAAGTGAAGCAAAGCAAAATGACATAGTAGTAGAACAAAAAGAGTACTCAGACACTTTCGCACATACCGCATACCGAAACGGGCATCTTAGTTCCATAAACATTCCTCGGTGGGTTGTTAATAGCAATGAAAGGTAACAACCACTCTGCGCTAACAAATGTAAGACAACGTGTAGGGCTCGTTACGACTCTTACTTGTTCGGATAGCGCCCGTAGGAATCTCGGCCCGCCCGCCATGTGTTAGAATACCGGGAAGCTATAAAATTATGTTCAGTTTTACGATTGAAAGTCACATTTTCCAGTGCGAGGCTTTGTTCGTTCTTGCGTCTGATTGCCTTGCATTCATCTTCTAGCATAATCCGATCGTAAAATATGGTTTCCATGGAGCAGTTGACTCTTAGCCCGTTGTAGTCCAAGTCGCCAAACGACGTGCCCACAGCTTAAGGCGTTACCAGGTCTTTATACTCCTTAATTTATAGTTATGCTGCAAGTTTCATAATGTTATGATGGAGGTGTTAATTGAGTGATGTTGGCTTAAGCCGGCTTTTGCTACTGGCTAATCATATTCCTAGTTTACTTGATGACGCGGGTACAAACTTACCAGTTAGTAAACATAATTGTAGGACTCCCATTTTGGTGAGTCGTTTAAAGCTGGTGATTGATTTCTGGCTCTGCTGTGACTCCGTGAGCAATGTGGAACGTATTTTAATGTTCTCTCGTTTGACATTGATTAGAGTAGCTGATTGCCGTTGAGACTGGCGCCATAAGGTCCAACACTCGGTCTTTGGCATAAAGTTATGGGATTTTAAATATAGTCCTAAATAATCCAATGCTTACTTCGCACAAAACGGTACTAAATGAGTAACACGCTACGAATATCATAGAGACAGGCTTGCAAGGCGACAAGGCGGCAAATTCTATGAAGAATGTGCATCGGATAGCTGTGAACGCCGTAAAGCTAGTTGTGACACACAATTGTGACGTGTTAGCCCATTACCCACACTTCAACACTCGTAATAAATGTTCAGGGCTCTCCTGATACATTCGTCGCCATTGTGATGGCCCATGGTGCTTTGCTAATGTGTATGACGAGTGATGTGCAACGTTATCTGACTGTCGGGTGTGAAAACTTTACTGGAAGTGATGTACTGTATGAACTTTATGCTTAAGATTTTTAAGTCAAAGGGCAGATGTCAGACAGATTTTTAATTTGATTCAGCGCTAAATACTGGGGTCCAGCTCAAGCCAAAAAATCTTGAGGTCACCTTTAAAAAGCATGGCGGGTGACTAATATTATTTTGGAACCCTTTTATTTAACTTGAAAGCCAGTCAGCACTTTTAAATACTTGAAGACATACAGCATGTAACAAAAACTCTAACCGATCCGAAAGGGGCACATAGGTACTGCAATAAGAGAGAACAACAAAAAAAAGTTATTGCAATTTGAAATTCATATTTTTAGTACTAAAATTACCCTAATTTCATTATAAATTGGCAAATTTTCTGCAGAGGTCATATGTTATGACTTGTAGACACCCACTAAACGACGGCCGCCCGCGTCCCATGTAATAAACCGGAAAAATTCCCCATTGAAAAAAAAAACGAGGCGAATTGTTTTTTTCTTACTAAAAAAATACCACATAAATAGACTCTCGGTATGATTCTTAACGGGTATCCTGCCTTTTCGCCGAAAATTGTTTGGCAGATTATCACTTGCCAACCAACGTTTCGCCGATGTTTCACTTTGACAACTAACGATTAGCAAATTTTTGTATGACAACGTTTCATTTGGTAGAATTATTGTTAAGCTGATTATTATGATGACACAAAACGTTTGGGACATTTATCATTTGTCAAACATTTCAATGTTAGGTTACGATAGGTTAGGTTAGGTTAGAGTATGACAAACAACGCACGAGCCGAGCGAGCGAAGCGAGCGTGCCGCGGCAGCGGCCGGCGAAGTGCCAGAAGCGAATCGCTTTTGTTAAAAGAAACAGTTAAATTAGGTTAGGTCACAATAAAGATAAAGTAAAAAACACTCACTCACTGAGCACTCTTCAATACACTCACTCATTTTAATTGAACTCTACTTGAAAGTTGGCATTTTAAATAGTGTCATTATGAAAAACAGACCAATCGTACAGTTGGTAACTGTGAGGTTGGGAAATAAAACAAAATTAAATGATAAGTTGGCAAATGATTATTCGGCCAAATAAAATTCTGCGAAAAGTTAGTTGCCAAGTGAAAATCTGGCAAACAATTTTCGGCGAAAAGGCAGAGATCCTTCTTAACGACACCCTCTCGGATCGGACAGGGTTTTGGTATACGCTGTATAGTGTGGCATCCAAATGGCAGTTCCTTGGTAGCGCGTTGATGTCATACCTTTCCTCGCCCCCGGTATACGACCACAATACAATTGTACAAGGATCTTTTGGCCCCGTGGCTAAAATCGAAACTTACGCCGCCATCTTGTTTTAACAATACAATTTCACAAATTAATTTTATCACTGTTTACGAACAACGCGAACTACCCCTGTCACTGTCATTTCGGAGCCAAATGATCCTTGTAGCATTCTACAATGTCTACTTTAGAACCGTCACTTTGACACTAAGTTTACTGTAGAGTTTGTACGATTTTTTAAGTCAACCTTCAAAAAAGTACAGTAAACCTCTAAGAAATATAGACAGTATTTAGTTCAAAAGTGTTGAAGCACACGTAGACAGGCATACAAATATCACAGTTGATTGGAAGAGGCAGGTTAGCATCATGCATTCCGTCGCTTCGGGGCACGAGACTACGACACCCTTTAATGTCGTGTCGACGGTTGACAGACGTGTTATATTGACGCCTGCAGCGTAGCAAGCACTATAGTGACATGTAGGACTTTCTTGAATTTTGTTTGTGAATTTCGACAGATTACTCAACTTATGTCTTGTCGCGGTAGATTATGCAAAGCAGTTTGATGATAGTTTAAAAGGGAATGTACCGTTTAAAGACTATCGACGATCTATACAGATTTAACCTAAATAATTATATGTCCGTATTAGAAATAAATGTCTGTATTTAGAATTAACAATAAGAAGATTCGTTCCTAATACATTTAGCTTATTGTAATCTTCAATAAGTGCAAGTTAATCGCTCACCAATATGTCAATGACCTCATAAATTCCATACTGATGTGCTTATTCAAACATCTTATTCGCTTTATATGTCTAATACTTATGATTAATAAACTAATATTAAATAAGCTATTAATGAAGCCGCACTGAAGTTGTCTGGTTTAGATTTCGACACCTCTCTAATCTGATTGGTAATTGTCATCCGTTGACGTCTAGTGACTCTTCACTCACTTCATTATTATGTGCCACAGATTAGAAAGTAGATGGAGAGCTCAGAGGCGTACATTGTACAGAGTTTGTTCAATCAAGAAAATAAGTCAGTAGCTGCCGTAGCTGGTCACTATCAAATGAGATGTGAGAGTTTTAGTGCAGAACGTCTGTGTAGAGCGCTTAAGATATAGTATAATTCTATTATATTTCTTATTATGGCAAGCAATGCCGATGTCGACTATTCTACCAATGTCTGAAGGGAATCGGAAAAGCAAGTGTACTAAAAATCATCAGACGATAACGACTAAAATGGTATACAAATTTGCCAGCAGCCCTATTGCTACCTAGTTCGGCCGCTGTTCCGCGCATTATTTCTCCATTCCTTAATTCCTCTATGCCACATAAACCATCGACTGTTTCATGCTCTACTTACATTCTATAATCTCAT
The DNA here is from genome assembly GCA_947363905.1 of Lithophane semibrunnea. Classification (NCBI taxonomy): domain Eukaryota; kingdom Metazoa; phylum Arthropoda; class Insecta; order Lepidoptera; family Noctuidae; genus Lithophane; species Lithophane semibrunnea. The sequence continues at coordinate 12,243,598 of OX376197.1, read as the reverse complement.
TATTAAATACGTATCTTTAATAACACGATCATTTGAAACCGGCTTAAAGTAATGTGTACTTATCTTTTCATTTAAATTCTTGACCCGTGTTTTGGCGGTCCGTTTGAACGACTTTACAAGTAAATTAAGGTTTATTGGTTTTGGGAATTTACGTTATTTACGTTGTGCCTCTGCGTAAGTTGTCTTAAAAATTAGTTTTATGAATAATTTGCATTCTAAAATCTTTCAATATTTCAAACAAACGCATCGGTACACGCAAAGGTGCATTACTATGTAAATAATGATTGGTTTCTTTGTTATAGGAATTACTATCGAAGGGCGTACTACACAAGAAAATTTTAATGCCAGGCCGCATAATACCTCCGGAGGACAAAGTGACAGAGTAAGTCCATCTTCCCCGGCGCTGTTTACGTGCGATTAATCGCGGTCTCTTGTAAGACGTCTTCACGACGACGCCGAGCCTTTTTAGCTCGCCCAAGTAGAAGATGTATCTCACACACATACATACATGTTCAAGACGTAATCTTTATCTCATAAACCTTTGAAAGTCAGGCATTGAGAAGTGACGTAGTATTTGTTGTGTTAATATCGAACCGCGACAATATTTCATATTGAAATATAGTAGAGATTCGCGTATCGACATGTTTTTAAAGGCTCTCGAAAACCATGGAGGGCTTAAAATTATTGCAGCTCTATATCATTCTACAGACAGCAGCCTACAGAACACTAAATAGTAAATACTAGTGATTGATATGGACTTTATTCAACGACATTTCGCCTAAGGATGATACGGCTTAACAAGTTTACACTCCCCTTATACGGTGCTGCGTAAATCAGAAACAGAACAGCTATCTATCAAAGCGCGGAGTTATCGTTTTGCATTCGCGGCGGATTTTAATTTGAAGCGTCGAATTGGCGCCATTCGTAGGCCGAATATGGGTAATGTTATAAATCTACGCGGGATGCGTGGGCGGCGCGGCGCGCGCGCCTAAGGCCCGCAGTCGACCCGACCGGTGTCGGTAGAGGTACCTATTCTCGTATTCAATTGAACTTGGTCACATCTAGCGCTTGTGTCGATGGCGTCTGCCTCCCACGCGGGATCCGATGCCTTTCGGAATTTGAAAGGCATTTGTCGCAGCAACGATGCGTGTGCTCACGTGTAGCAGTTGTCCGGTTGTCCCCCTGCAACTAAAACACATAGCGTTTTATTATGTCGTAAACTTTGACACTATCAAAGTAGTCATATTACAGAATTTCTGTTAATTGATATGTTTATTAAAATACTAAATATCTTAATGTAGTCTTTTTGGTATTCGATGGTGACATTTATTTAGTCACGGCAATAAAGTTAAGTAGAGCTTGCATATTATAAAAGCATAATCGAATCTTTGTCATCATCATTTGATTTCCTCTTTAAAAGCTCATTATATTGTTATAATGTGTTAATTTATGACCAGCTTTCCCATAAAGTCCAGGTTTTCGTGTTGGGAAGTCTTCAGCAGTTTCTGCTATGGTGTTCACAAAATTAATCGGAATGAAATACTTACGAGCAAACCACACTGCCTATCAATAAATAAAATGATTTGCTCAGCTTTAACTCTGAGATTATCTCGATCATTTGTCTGGTCTTTTGTTCAGCGCTACGCCCCATCGTCGGCCGTCATAGACATAAATAACCATCGGCATTTCTAAGATAGTTCGCTGTTGTTATCAAGGTGCGGACCTCGCATCTGTTTGTCAGTTAACGTTTGACTAATGCGCCACCCGTATAGCTACTTCGAATCTTAACTAAAAGGCACGTCGACTTAATGACAGGTCTATATGTTTTGAGAATAGGATACTCCGGGGAGATCTCACTATTCTAAAATATATGCTGAACCTAGAGAACCTCCTTTTTTTTTCGTCGGTTAAAAAACGTTTTCAGTTTCAAATGGAACACAGAAAATTTTCATTTGATAAGGCGGTTTATATTACAGACAAGATTGAAGTCGTCTTTTAACCTTTTTTAAGTTAAGTTAAACTTTAACTAGTGTAGAAATAAAAATCAACTAAGCTTGGATAGAAAATATTCTTTATGAGTAAACTCTCACGGAAAATCCGCTTCTCAAGCGCGGAAAATTTTCTACTTAAATTGCATCACACTGCAATTTAGTCTAGACAGGTAACTAAGGGCGAACAAGAGAACTAATAAAACGACGCTATTATTTTATTATTATAATAAATTGAGGATAAATATATTGTCATGAGACCTTCATTTATACGACCTTTTACTGAACGGAGATGATCAGACGCGCGTTCGTAATGATGCTCGCGTGCTCACCCGGTTCATTTATCACGGCTGTATTTTTACTTGTTTTCCATGTCGACTGTCGACAATCATGTCGTCATTACAAACCCGTTCGTGTACATATCACCCCGTCTATAAATTGTGAACACCGCCGGTGGTACCGATTGTCCGTTTAATAGATTTTTACTGCTCTGCTTTTAAGGGTTTTATTGTTGTGACGATTTATTCGCTGTTACCGATTCCTCTCTACGCCCATTACAGGCCTATTTTCCGGGAAGTTGGTGATAAAGTTAATGTTTCACTCGACAATAGACTTAATCATTTATAGATTTTACTATCTCCAAAAATGCACGCGATGAAATACGAGACTTGATACACCCACGGGTTAAAGTCATCGCTTAATCCAATATTGATACATCAGATTCTATGTCATCCACACTTGTTAAATCCGCTTCTGAGATTTTTTCGCCTTTGTTTTTTGTTTGTGATAATATTAGCGCATGATTGAGACTTATAACGAGACAATTTAACATAGTATCTATTAAGTCATTTTTTTATTTTTAGTCTGTTTAATCACGGTTGGGAAAACCGAAAAAAATTGGACTTTGACCTGGCGTCTAATAGATCCAAGTGCTGTGACATCAACTATGGTGGATGGATATACAGGCTGTAAGGGTAAACAGTCTTGTCATTCAAACCATAGGTAGTTAGACTTAAATATAAAAATAAATGACCGAAAACAACAAAAAAAAAACATCATTTTCATTAAAAGATTTAAAAAAGTTTCTATCCGACACCGTGCTCCCTAGCGAAACAGCTGACTGACTGAGGGAGGGGTCGCGCTCGCGGCCGGTCAGGTCACATCCCGTACCCCCCGCCCGTGTTGATACGCAAGTTCGTTGCCCTAGCGCATAGGACAACGAACTTGCGTTTCTTGTGGTAAAATGTAGATTAAAAAAAAAGAAAAAAAAGTTGTAATTTTCCATTGATTTTACGTTCTATAAATGAAACCAAACCACTGGTTGCAAGGATAACGGTGTTTACCCTAACACCCTGTATACATAGTTTGCATATACAGCAAGCAAACATTATACCTACGACGCGTGTGCAAAAAGTTCGTTTGACATCATCGCGATCATAGACAGCTTCCAAGAAAATTTTGTCTGTGGTCGGGCGATTGTAAAAGACAATAGACGCTACTTCTTTAATGATGCCTCAATAAAGTATGTCCACGTACGTATCTTACGAGCTGTGAACTCGTTTATCGCACTAAAGGTGTTAAAAGTAAATTCTCACGTTGTTGACTGTTTGTCTAGTAAGAGGCCAGTGTAAATCAGAGTAAGATAGGAGACTTCCCAGCGTGATAACAAACACATAAATATAGAGACCGCCAGCCATTGTCCAAATTTACTGTCACTAACCCATTCTACTAACACTGAACGGTTATTTTTCTCTAACCGTCCGACGATAATGTGGTGTTGAACGTTGAATTATTGGTGTTTTGATCAACGGCGACAGATATAATTACTAAGCAGTTTTTACGACAGTTTTTCTCCTTTACTACAAGAACTTATCCTTTCAGCTTTTCTATTTTTCTTAAAAGCAATTAGTTACCCAAACAACGATTATTAGTATAACGTGTATTTAAAACATTAACGTTAGGCTGGTTATGTTAATGTCGTACTATACTAATGAACGCGATAAGATCTATCAAAGCTATCGCGTAGCGCCAATTACACCTGGCATGGCATACCAACAAACAATATTTTCTCCTTATATCAATATTAACTTTCATATTTATTACGTTATTCATAACTTGCTCAACTATAATAACTTAAATTCTATAGTAGAATGATGAAACGAATTGCCGATTTTCTATAATGTCCATAATAATGCTAATAACTTGTCTATTACAAGTTGTTGAGCGTAATAGCTGATCTAAATATCGACAATGTTCGAGTATTCTTTATTACAGAGTGTGGATAATCATTTGGACCACACAGAGTGGGTATAATTGAGACATTGTATGTATTATTATATAGTTGTCCTGTTATTAAACCTACTTTTATCTACTTCGAGTTGTTACGAAAGTTCTCGGTTGCATCGTACTCTGAGTTAATTAAACGCTTACGAAACCCAGTACATGATTTGATTAGAACGTGCCCTTGTTTTAATACAAGTAATTATTTTCTGGTCTTGGCGAGTAATGATGACAAGTTTGATGTATTTGAGCGACATTTTGTAGATTAAAATGTTCATTATACGTTCAGAACAAATGTATAGATGGTAAAATGTAGTGTTTTAGATAATTATTTATGTAATAAGTTTGATAACATTTCTTTTGAGACTCAATGATCATCTATAAAGCTGCATTGAATTTATTAAATTGAATTGAAATAAGAGCTTCCAATGAAATACCAGTTTTATCAATACTGGACATCTGTTGGCTGATGGAAATTAAATTAAGGGTTTCAGTAAATTACTGTTTTTCCATAATTATTTTACAACTGATTTATTAACTTATCTTATTAGATGCTTAGTAGCTTGTTTTATTTTTTTACAACTTTTTATTAAAATTACAAAACAACAAAAAAACAATCTTATCAACATTGCAAAATAAAATAAGTATTTTTATCCGATTACGGTTCTCGTAAAAAATACTTAACAATAAACAAATGACAGTGCACGCTGATTCACTTCATTAATATAAGGTTCGTACCGTACTTCCAACAAAAATTATGATCGCAATCTAAAAGATATCAAATGATCTCATCACGAATTATCGTTATTAAGAATTATTCACAATAAAGATATGACTGTACTGTACAATAATTACGTTAATTATACAGTCACAGAAATTCTAATGAATATAACGCTTTCTAGGATTCGGGCGCTGAAATTAATTAATTCGTACTCACACGTGTACGGTCAAAGTTTTGTCTAAAACGAACATAATACGGTAGTTTTATTATGTGTCATTGGCGCCGTTTCTAATGATCTCGCTAATTAATTTGCACATCCTACATCTTTAATTGGTGACGAATCGCATTGTTGTGGTTTTATTACTATTATAGGTACTGATTACCATATAAGGATGGACGGGTTTTCGTGTTTTGTTAGTTCTTCTAGTATTTGGTTTATTAGTTTTTTGTTGTAGGTTTATGTTATTGGTTGGTCAGTGGTCAAATGAAAGCATGTTTTTCTAAATCTTACAGGAAAACGGTCTTAGGACACTGTCCTTAACTTTTTGAGAAATTTTGATAGGCTCTCTCACAGACTTTGAAAAACATGTACCTACAGTCAGCAGGAAACGGTCAATTTTCCGCAAAAACTTTTTTTATGGTCAATTGATCCTTTTTTTTTTTTTTTTTTTTTTTGTGGGTGGGAAGTCATCCAATGACTTCTCCCGCTCTGGGTGAAGCGGAAGGGCGTGTCAGACTTTTACTGACTAAAACCCACCCGTGTTCCTTCAGTTGCCTGTTGCCAAGGTCCCGGTATCCCTTTCGGACTAACCCGCAACCCTGGCAGGCATCGGTCCTAGCGGACCCCGCCAATTGTGCTGACATCTCTTTGAGGCGCGCGTGGAACACGACGCGCCATCGACCCGGGCCTGGTCCTGATCGGACGGCGAGCTAAACTATCAAAAACCTCTATTGGACCAACTCAGTTTTGAGTATTACAAAAATCAGAAATCGCAAAAAACTTTTCCCATACAGTGTCGGCAATGAAACTCGAAGTTACATTTTTACCATCAAGAAACTGGACGTTCAGCGTTTTTGCGTGATTTAGTAACAAACACCCAAACTTATATTTATTTATATCCTTTATTTAATTTTTGTCCCTATCGGTTACCTACATTTTTAAATATTTAAAAAAAACATAAAAAACACATATTTATATTATAAATAGTAGGATTAAGTTAGAGTTAAACAAAAACCCTTTCAAATAAAGCAACGTAACATGTTTCCAATTCTTGAACAAACATTCAGAAATAATCAGGAAGCAAAACCTTTAAACTTGTTTGTCAAACTCTCTTGCAAAGATTAAACTATAATAATTGCTGTGGTTAAGTCGAACGACGCTGAACTGAAACGGCTCAATATCATCGACATTAAAGTAATAATGACCAGTTTGTTTGGATTTAATCATTGTATTGTTGTGCCGGCGGCAACTCGGCTAGACCACAAATGAAGCAGGAGGTTCCTATTCTCAGAATCGGTAACAATAATCGCAACAATTGTCGAGTTAGAGACATTAAGTGCCAGCGCAAACTGTGCGTCTTGCTTGTCGCTGTAACAAGACGCAGAGTTGTCGTTTGCATGCGTCTTGCCGTTTCGGCTAAACACAAAGCTGTCGTTTGCGTCTGCGACAAGTCGTTATGACAGTGACGTCGTGCAGCAAGCGATAATTTTCTTTGAGTTTATGACGCACTTCGACGTTCGATTTGAAATATTGACATCGATCGTATCCATGTTCAGATTCTCTGTAGCATGCGTCTGTCGTCAGGTGTGTGTGTGCACCGTGCGTCTAGTCTCTGCGACAAGTAGCGAGAGTTGACTTTCTTAGCCTGTCGTTACGATTCTGCAATTAGACGCCAAATATGCGGAGCTTTGAACAAAATATATGAAATTTCGGCCGCAGCCTGTCATTGCGGCTATTCGCCGATCTTTCGCAGTCGCACAGCACGTCGCATAGCGTGCGCAATGTCTCAACCAACTGATTCACTAAGCGTAATTAAGATAGTTTTTACGATGAGTAGAGTATTGCGGGACAGCACTGACTCACACATTACGTGAGTCAGTGCTGTATGGCAGATGTAAATGAGCTGTACGGGGCACAGGATGGCTAATATGTTAATAATAATTAAGGACTTTTGTATTCGTAGTAGTTGATTCAATCATTGTTTCATTCAGAATTCATCTTCAACTTAGAAAACTGAAATTCTAATAATGGAATATGATAGAAAACAGATTTGATTGTTTTTCAGAACTTTTATCAAACTTTAAGTAATTGGTACTATTTATGTGTCACATAATCATTTAGAAAGTTAACGACCCTATAAATATGAAGAACATTTCATAGTTTTTGAGTAAATATGAAAGAAAGTTAATTCGGAAAAGTTCAGTGATCAGATAATATCTAGCTCTCTGAATAAATCACATGCTTAAAGATGTTTTCATATAAAGTTTATTTAAACAACCTAAACGAACTTGTGAAACTAATCATCTAAATCAGACATACGAATTAAAGAAAAGAATTCTCCTTCTACAGAATTGAGTTTATCTGACAATACTTAGGGTGACCACCTCAGAAATATATTTCTGTAATAACCACCCTGTATTTGTAACTGTGGACTGTTTCCGGGCCGTTTCGCGAGACGTGAGACCGTCTCGACTATTTTAAGAGACTATCCTTCGCACAAATAATGTCGATGACGTCATAGTTTTAAAAATAGCCCCCGTGTTACGTCATCTTACTTTATGACCACGTATTTGCATAACGTCAAAACTCTTTGAGATTGTTCTTTGGAAGAAAATATTGAATAATGATTTACTTGCTGTCCCAGTTAAGAAAGTTGCCTAGTTTCGATAATTGTATTCGTTAAGTTTGGTATTGAAGTTTTCTCCAAAATGGCTGTGAAGATTTTGATATGTCTAGAAATGAAAATATATTTTCCCTGATAATTTTATTTTATTAGACAATAAAGTTTATTTGTTCTTTTCATACTACAGGACAATATCATAATAATTCTTATAGAAAGACTTGGGACTATATTTCTAGTCTAAACTTCAATAGAAGTGCTTCGATTTTATTGTTATTTGTACTGTTGTCGCCATGATGGATTTTCTTTGTGTAAATCTTAGTGGTTTTTCTTTTGAAAAGAACAGTGTACACAATGGGTGATTTTAAAATTGTACCGTTGTCCTTTAGATTACAATTTGAAGAATACTGTATTATTGTATGAGACATTGTAATGTTAGTGTATTTTTTACATATTAATGCTGAATTTGAAAATATCCATGCAGTCCTGCAGAAAAGATCAAGAGAAGAAGTTTTTCCATATATTTGGTCTGAGAACACACCTTTACACAATCCGCAGACACTGAAAGGCACGAAGGTTACTCTGGGGGCTATTCTGAAACTTTCCCGACGTAAACATTTAAGGAATGGGGTGTCATGGCTTTTGTGCTGATTGAATGGCGCTACTTTTGACAATCACTCTCTTGTGATTACTGTATTTGTCTAGGGATGCCATGATTGCCTTTGCAATATAAATTTTTCAAGGAAACGTTCGTAGGAAAACGCTATCTACGAGTAGATTCACGAACTAAATCTTTCTAACGTTTGTCATTTGTCATTTTTAATGCTTCCGCAAAACTTACTTCTCTCAGTTTTTGTTTATAACTGAATTATAACCCACAAGTTTATCATAATAAACGATGTGGATACTTTGTGAAAGCTTAGAAACAGTTCTCAAACGAAACTTCCTATTACACTAGACATATTTGGATATATCCCAAAATTATTTTTTAATGATACTTCTCTAAAAGTCCTGGATAACTTTGTCGTAGCTTGGATTGTATCCAGATTCAAAGAGACAGATGACAACCCTACTCTTAGGATTCTGGACAATAGTGTGACTAATGTTTGTGGTGATATAGCTCCACTATTGTGCTCGTAAAATTTTCAGACAGTTTTGCTATAAATATACACCGAAAGTGCGTACTAATACTAAAATATTATAGCTTATTTCAAACTGTATAAAACAATAACTTTTATACAGTGCGTCCTTAATATAAAATTATTATTTATTACTATTATAAGCTTTATCACGCTAAACTGTGTTTTTCATAACACGTAAAACCTAAACTATAACTTTTAATTTACCCTTTGTTTAAACTTCAAATCACCGTGGCTAAAAACACACTAAAAATCATGGTTAAAATTTTAATCCTAAAAAAAAATCTTATTTAAAATTCTTGTTTTGACAGCTTCTTGAATCTTTTAATTTGTGGTAATTCCATAAATGCTGCCATTATCGTCCCCTCATTCCACCCTAAATAAGAAACAATATTTACTGACACTATCAATTGGCAATCACGAAACATCGGGGGAACACCATCAGCTCCTGCGACTTCCTAATAAAATAATTTCTTTACAGGTCTGTCACCATTTAACTGGTGTCGTTATTGTTGTTATTTCGAAACACTCATAAAATTTCCATTAATATTATATGTATCAAAGAATCAATTGGTTTTTGGTGCGAAATATGCTATTAAATTAAATCTTGGCATGACACTTATAATAGAATTTACGTTTTTATGAGTAACCTTTAGCATTATTTGTATAAGCTTTATGTTTTAATGCTCATGCTTTTGCGAACTTATGGATTTGTTTTACGTAAGTCTGGCTGGAGTTGCCTATGACTTATAATTAATTTGATCCTCATTCTTTCTGTCATGTTTGCTACATAAAAGGTTATTTATGCCTCATTACTCTTTATAGTTTCTTCTTATTAAATGTAGTGACATTGATTTGTACTTATTACTATCACGCACATCACATAAAACTGTCAATATAAACCGACTCTAAATTATTAACCCAATCTCTTTATAAACCTTTTAACTTTCCAGATTTTTTATAGTCTTTTAAAGTACATTGATATTCATAGCCATTAAATAATTTCATAGTAACTTTTACTAATATACCATACGGTGCGTTTAATGTGAGAATGTGTGAGCAAAACTATTTAAATGAGAAAACTATTTGAATTATATTTCGAGGAAACTTTACTCATTTAGCTTTATGTTGGAATCTGCTATTGAATTTACGGTCGCAAGGGTGACCTAATATTTATCTTCTATGACTGTGATCTTTTAAATTAATTTCATTTCCCACTAATAGACATACAGGAGCAACTAAAAATTATCATTCATTCTCCTGCACTTATCCCAATTTATTTGGGGTAAGGGCAGGAGAAGGATCGACGCTAAATTTCTTTTTTTCCATACTTCTCTTTTAGTCGTCATCTCGGTAGTCACTCTCCTTCTAGCCATGTCATGTTTCACACAGTCCATCCATCGTTGCATTTGGTCTTCCCCTACTCGTATAGCCATCCACATTCATACTCAAAACAACTAAAAATATATCACGTTATCTATTATTCTTATAGAAATCAGCTTATTATATATCAGCTTCTAAGAAATCACTCATGTTTTATTCTGAAGAGATACATAAAGACCATCACGTCGCCGCTTCGCTAGTAACGTGTAATCCTTTAATTCAAACGACTGTCTACAGTTTTGTGCCTAGAGGCACGACTACCACTTGTCGATAACTCAAGTGCTTCGACTGAAACGTGCAATTTATTTAAACCGATAGTAGCAAAATACTAGAACTATTAATTAGATTCAAAACTTCGGTGTTTAAACTTTCATTATATAACCATATATTACCTAAAGGACAGACAAGTTGTTGGGAAACGTAGCATTAGTAGAACAGGATCGCGTGCGCATCTTGGATCAAGGCGATGTATCACTACGTAATTACTTCGCGACGGCAGTCTGCCACCGACAGTCGTGCAGTTTGCACGCCGTAAACACGAACATGATGACGTGTCTACGATACTACTCCAGCATAAATTATATTCCAACTACACACAACACTAAAGCTTCATTAAGTTTATGTTCAAATCATTAAAATAGTTTTGATAGTCTCGTAGTCCTTCGTGTCTTCATCTTAAATGTTTAATAACTTTGTAATATTAATGATCGGTACGACCTCACTGTCTTCACCGTGCATAATGAACCCATAAATCTCTCAATTACTCTCCTATTTGTAGCAAGATCCTGCTTTTAACTTCGGAAGGTCCTGCACTCTTGCTTTATTTGTCACCGGATGCATATTTCTGCTTGTATTTAATCCACGTCTGACCTTTGGCCCGTTGTTTTTCAACGTGGTTCTTAGTTGTGAGGACGCCCTGGATCGCATGGGAACCTCCTTGCTTCTTATCTTCCGTTGTATCAAAATGTCGCCTATTATCTCTGTTTGGGGCACTTTCGGCGCTTGTTGGGTACCGACACATAACGACGTGTACGCTCCTACCATGATGGATGCGTTCGCACCGCGTATGTGAGGTCCGGTGTCTTGTGAAAGCATGTTTGTCATTTTCTATTCTACGCAGTAACTGGATTACTTGATGGAATTTACTAAATTAAATCGTTGTATAATAGAAGCGTTTTATAGGCTGCAATAAAATTAATCCGAAAGGTTTTTTGATCATTGGCTTTTGGGGCAACTGTGCCTAAATGCAATGACAATAAACCAGGAACAAGTTTGGAAATGTTGAAATTATAATAAATGTCGTTATTAATTCGCAATAAAATTATTACACAGTTTATACGCATATTTTATGGTCGTATGTCGTCAAACTCGTGTAATGGTCTTGTAAATTTGACATTTTATGGACTACAAAATTTTAAAGCTTATGATCTTTTTCATTAAAACCGCGGCTTATCGATTAAGTTCGAGTTTATATTTTATTTACTTCGAGCAGCCAGCATTCAGATATCAGGAGATTAATCAATGTAATCCGTGGGATTAGCATATTTATGTCAATTTATTTATTAACATTTAATGCATTTTAATTTAAATTGAATAAGTGTTGGTGATTGGCAAACATTGTGAAACAGCGGAATATCTAATAAGTGATCCTTTGTGCGTAGCTCTCGGTCATCTTCACGAATATTCTCGGCTGGTGTCGGAGGGGCAATAATAATTGCAGCGATGCCTCCTGGTAGTTACATAAATTTTCCAATAAGGCAGGGGCACCGCAGTGGCACCGCAGCCGGTGTGCCATGAAAAATACCCGGATTATAACTCGGGAGCGATCTTACCGTACAGATAAGACCGCGAGATATAAATTATCTCACAAACGCAAGACGCTACTAATATTAAATAAGAAAGCATGTAATTCACGTAGCTTCGATCTGCCGCCCGAGTAATAAAATACACAATTTTGACAGATTTTAAATAATGACGTCCGTGCTGGTCAGGAAATGCTTAGAAAGTTTGTATGTTACAATGTACTGCTTTGAAGTCGTTCAGTGATCATGTCGACCTTGCATGTGATTAATTGTAGCCATTTGTAGAACATTTCGTGTTTTGTCGTTAACATAAGTTTTTTCTGTTAGTTGTGAGCATAAATAAAAAATGACGTGCTATTATAGGATTAATAAGGATTATAGTTAAGCCGAAAGTTATCTCATATCTATATTTGTATCTAAGATATTTGTCATCCTTGCTATTTTTTTTTTTTTTTTTTTTTTTTTTTTTTTTTTTTTTTTTTTTTTTTTTTTAAACTTTGCCCCACACTAAGTATTTCTTCCTGTATCGTGGGTGCATTTACAAACATAGAAACTCACATACATTAACACCCAGACCCGGAACAACTACTTGAAGATCATACAAATATTTGTTCCGTGTGGGGATCGAACCCGCGACACGTTGCGCAGCAGTCCATCGCTCAGCCACTGCGCCAACCGTGTCGTCAATTATTCGTGTGTCGTTATTCTAATGTATATTAATAGAGTTAGGCTCAATTCACACTGAAATGGCAGCGACGAGGTGACAAGGCGCGGGGCCTCGCGTCGGCTCGTGTTGTCTCGCGGCGGCGCGAGCCGACAGCAGCCGCTATTCTATCAAACATATCTATATTTTTTAATATTGTACATTAAGTTTATAATGCCTTGTCATTAAAACTGCTCGCCGCGTTGCTGCCGGCCGCTGCCATTTCAGTGTGAATTGAGCACCTGTTTGACAAACTTATCAATTTTTTTCTGTGAATTATAAAAAATAGTTTGAAAATGGTAAATTTGCTATACAACAATATATTAAACTTTTCACACAATATCTTAAAATTCTTAGAATGTATACACCCTCAGTTCATTTCCCTCTTCGTGATAACTTGTAATGTGTTGTAAAACTAATTATCTGAGTTACAATATTATTGATCCTTGTTCAAGTTTTACTTAAATTATTTTAATTGGTCTGTCACAGATATATTTTTATGTATCTAAGGCCATGAGGTTAATGGGTAGAGTTGTGTCTAAAACACGAAGAAGACTATCTTAATGAAAATAACATGATGACGACGATTCCGTATCAAGAATTGGATGCTTCTTTACCTTATTTGGTGTTAAAATTTGTACATGAAGCTGTGTTGACCGTCGAAGATACGAAAAAAACGTCAAAAGCAAAATCCACGTAACCAAGGACCTTGATGGGGATATATTCTTCGAATTTGTTGAATCGTGACTTTATACACAATTAAACTGTTTACTCTTTGGCGCCACACGTCGCGGCTAGTTTCATTTGTAAATGTTATTAGAGTTCAGATTAAATTCCATAGAATCCTTGTTAATATAGTTATATTTGAGTTTTAACAGCCATCGTTTTTAATTACTGTTTCATGGATCATTATTTTCCTTTGTTTTATGTCTCTACAACTAGAATTGGTAGTTGTTTTTCCTCTCGTACTAGCTTTTACGATTATGACGATAAACCTACAAATTTACAGCCCTTATTTCCAGTCATAAAATATTTGTGAAACAGCCATCACCGCCATTCCAATAACTCATCTACGTGGTAAATGAAGAGCTCGTTTGCACCGTTTTAGTTGTTAATATTGACGATGATGATAAACTGAATTGTAAATTTCGTTTGAATGCAACTAGTCGCGGCGCCGCTGTCGGCTCCCGTGTCGCTCGAGGGGAGTCTCTAGAATAATTAGAAAATGATGGCGCTTAGTAAACGCCTGCAATTTTGCATGACAAGACTTAATCACCACGACCCTCGGCTGTGCGCAGAGTTTCTTTTTATATCAAAACTTATACTTTATGCGGTACATTTATATGCCTGTGAAAAGAAAATTCCGAGCCGAAATATCAACATTGGACCACCCTTGCAAGTTATTTAAGAAAACATTCCAATAATGCCAAGTTGGGGTTTGGCGGCGCCCCCTCGTAGCAAATATTAAAAGACATTTGTTATGATAAAAACAAACATATTTCACCAAATAGGTCGAACAGGCAGTCCGGTCGGCAAAACGCCTTGTAATTCTGAACGCCCACGGATCGTGCGGTTTTAGGTGTAAAAAAATCGATTAAAGTATGGCGACACGCTGCGATCGATACATGATAATATTTCATCTGGATCTTGACGGGTGCCGTAGATTCTATATTTTTGTGAAATTCAATTAAATGTTTTATGGTGGAATAACTGTTGTTACGTATCAATTTACAACGTTTTTAACTTTTATAGTTTATTGTATTAGGAACTACTACTGGAATGTGGACAATTTACGTTGTAGTCCAACCCGTGATTTGTTACAACATTGCCACGTCCAGGTCTACCGCCGAGAGCAGCTGCTCATAAGATAGCTAATGGAAAGGTTTCGTTCTCCAAAGACAATTGACTCTGTAAAAATCCTTTGCCAAGTTAACGTTTTTATCAGTCAGTTATAATTATGATGTTATGCCTCAAGCCGTATGTGCTAATACATCTTCATCGTAAATGGCACCTAACTCAGAACACGTATTACTCTGAACACTGCTTATGTGATTTTTGTTTTTATTATTAAATCGGTTTTGTTTTTTCCAGATTTATGGATACCGTTGACGAGTTCCTGGGAAAAGGTTGTGGTGAGTCAACATTTTGTTTGCACTAAAAGTTAGCGCATTTGATTATTTTTGAGCCGTGGTGAATGACGGCTTATGTGTACCGACTTATATTGCTGTTGCGGTTTTCTCTTTAGTGGCTGTTCAAGTAAAGAGAGCCAGTCTCGGTTTGTCGACCACAGGTAAGATCCGTTCATATGTACATTCAATCTAAACAAACGCTCACAATTGGGTGTGTTGTTAGCTCGGCGCACTGCAAACGTTCATGTAGGTTAAAGTCATGAGTCGGTATAAGTACACTCATTTCGCGTGGGTGAAAACTTTGTAGTAAGGTGTTAATGCACGCCCATTGCTTAATTGTATTTCTTTACGAGAAGACCATGTTGGGCAGATGGTTGTACTCACTTTTTATAGTCGCTAATTGTTATTCTATTTTAAGAATAATTACTGATTTAAAAATAGCTAGTCAAATATTTTCGGTGTAAAGTTGATTTGTACGTAACTATTCTGACTCTGTTTTCCCGAACAAACCTACCACGAAATTGTTCCTTGTTTCTACTTTTCCGTCCAATGCGGAAACATTTCTCATTCTGTCAAGTCTATCTTTTACTGCGATTAGTGAAAATAAAGCTGTTCAAATAAAATGTGGCCATACATGTCGAGGCTATCGAGACACTGTTTTGAGTGTAGCTATAAAATGTTTAATAAATTAAGTAGCACTATGTGTATACTTAAGTAACAATTTGTTGTTTGTATAGTTAAAACCACTGCTTTAAGTTAAGTTGAACTAATAAGAAACTAAACTAGAGTAAGTACTGAATTTATTTAAATTGCTTCTAGAACCTTTAAAACTTTCACTCTCAATTAAAAGAATCCAAACACAGCGTATGAATCATCACAAATGAAATATGTATTTATTGAAATGAATATAACGTAATTTAAATATCATTGTGTCTCAATTTGCATCACCGGTCAGTTACGTCATTTCATCAACAGAACCGTATACGGCTTTATCAGTGACGTTCGACACAACATACGATTTCAATTAAAGACCGCTTCGATTTTAACGAGAATTTTCATTCGTGTTCACTCTTCAAAGAACTCATATTCCTTTTCCGTTTCACCTGTCTTGTATGGGACGCAAGTATCGGAGAGCTCCTCAAACTTTGGTTGATCGACGTAGTCAAAACTAGTAGATTCAGTCTACACGTCCAGATTATCGGCAGCTACGCTTTTAATTACAGTGACACAAATCGTAGCTATCGACGGACTTCTCACGGTACCGAACTCAATATTCCGAATGTTCATTAAGTTCTAATTACGAATGGGCGCCCTTGTTTGTCTTGCTCACAAAAACTAGCTTTTATTAGATTACGTGGGCAGTTTCAATTAATTGTGAGCATGCGACTATCTGTCGGCGTTTTCATTGGTAATGGCCGGTTATCGGTGTCGCTAAGTAGATTGAGTGAGATGTATATTATACTGGTTTGCTAAGGCTGGCGCCAGATTCTTGAAGAATGTAAGTTGATCCGTGTGGTTTGATCTGTTTTCTCAATTGCGATTAGCTGTTTCTTTGACAAATAAATAAGGATTTATTGAAGGTTGGGTTGTTATCTTTAAAATGAGATGATTGTGTGAAGCGTTCAAGTAAATGAAACCATTGGTAGCGTTCGGCGTTCCGCCGTGAGGTAATGCGACGATATTCTTATTTCACTCCCTATCTGAGGTTGAATCGTGCTCGCGTCCTGATTTACACGATATCGCATTCGCGGGGAATGTTGTTACACTTGCTACTGTTTGTGCACCCCGCGGTGGTCGTAATCATGCTTAAAGTTTAAACAATAATCGTTTTTTTTTATTTTGTTTTTGCCTTCCATTTTTACTTTGATTATGCTGGGTGTATTAATTTCAACCACATCCCAAAATTTCCGATTCCAGTTTCTGGTATTTGATCTAAGTACATAAGAAACTTTATTATCACTTGATACGTCACATTTACATCGTTATGCATAATTTATCGTGCTCGCTTCGAATTAAAAATCAATTTTATCATCGAACACTTTTATCGTTGTTTCTAACAGATGGATAGTACTGAAATCAATTATAGAAGTTATCGCTATTATAAATATTTTACAAGAAGTTATTTGACGTGTGTTGCAGATGTCCCACTGCCGCGTGTCGCATGCTTGATAGATGGATTTATTTTACTGCTACGTAGATGACTTGCTACTTTCGACGTAGCCTTGATAAACGATGGGGATTTGCTAACTTCTTGTGTTAGTAGCAGGAAAATCACTGACATTACAAAGTCTGTATAAACAGTACTACTAAGTACTAGTGTTTCTATCTATGACGTGTTGATTGATAGATAGATGAGAACAAAGTCTTTAGCAGTAAAATCTTTTCTATCAACATTTTATGTTTGTTGTATGTCTTGCATCGTAAAGAGCTCACTGATAAAGTACGCTTTCTTTTTGTATTATTGGGATGGCGTCACGTAAAAATGAGTTTGTCCGAAAGTTACTTTCCAAGTTTGTTGATATGGGAGCTGGATATATCGCTGCGCTTCAAGCAGTTTACTTACTCCGAGATAGTTGTAGACAAAGTTGCACATTTGGAATAGAACCAGTCGCAGTGACAAATGTTGCTGAGGAATCTGTTTGTCCGTCTATTTGTGGAGTGATAACGTAGTTTAACAGTTGCTCATAATATATTGCAATTGTTATTTGGTAAATTATTGTGTTACTTCTAAATTATTCTTTTGAAACACTATCTTTATTTATTGTTTTGTTGAACTCAGTGGTATTGCCTTTTTTGCGGTTTATTTAAAGAGAAGTAATTTAGTTGCGATAAGTTTGCATTGTCTAAGAAATATTCCATATGTGTTAGTAGCTATTGTTCATCTTTTGTGTTAAAGCCGCTCCTTTCTACTATAATAATAATTAGTGTTTTCTTTAAGAGCATTTGTCGCTTGAACATTCATTTATTGTTTTGCCCAAGTATTTTCTGCAGCATACCTTCAGGATATGACAACATAAGGATATATTTACAAATAGTTTTTCATGACATATTACTTAGTACTCTTTGTTTAGTTCAAAATATGTGATGGTTACTGTCTGCTGCCTATTCCTGTCTTCCCTTAGTCAGCCGTCAATCTTAGTGTCGGCTACTAACAAATACATTTTAGCTACCTATTTCTTTGATTTAAAATTCTTTAACATACCGTTTTACAATCAATAGCTAACTAGCTCAATAGCTCGTGGTATTTCTGTCGTTCGTGTTCAATAAAAATTCCGAGTAAAGAATGTAGAGCTATTGCGACAATTAATATTCTTAAATACCTAATCAGTCATCTGATCATCACATCACAGCCCACGCGTGGCGCCGCGGACGATGTGGCAACACGCAACAAGTTCTTAGATACGGTTTTTGGGATGAGGTTTTATTACAAGCGATTTAACGAGTTGCATATATACGTCATAGTTTATAGAAGGTATTCAAGCAAATAACTGTCATCTTTAAACCTTAGCTGTGCGAGGAAGCGTAGCGGTGAAAGAGGATAAAAGTCACCAATAGAAATGCCTCATTTTCAAAATGAAATAAATCTATTGGAGGATTTTCACCTCGCTCACCGCTCCGCGACCTCTCACAGCTCTGGTAGAAATGCAGCCTATCTTGGTAACTTCATAAAAATATCAATGAATTAATGCGTAATAAGGCCTTTATCGTCCGAAAAATGTTGTTTGCGTCAAGTGGCGTCTCAAATGAAGGCAACATTTATAGCGTCCCGCGGCGCTTTTGGGTTGTTTTACTACTCATATCTGTAATAGCATAGTTTTAATGTAACTTTTGCTTATCGTGATTTCTAAGTATCTATTAGCAAGTTTATAGCAAACTTTGGAACTGTTTCGGATCCGCTCGTGCGAGGGACCAGTGATAAAGTAAATAGGTGCCAGTGAATTCTACGCAGTGAAATCGGCTTTTTGGATGTAAACAGTTCAGTAGTTTGTGTGAATACTTTACAAGTGTAAGTTCAGAAAATTATGGTTTAGTGTTTTTTAATCCTCTGAATACAGATAAATAATGTTATTGTAAGTTTCGTTATCTAGCTATAAAGCTATACTTACCAACGCAGTAGTCACGCAATTTTTAAGTGCAATGTAATAGGATAGTACAATAAAGAGGTACCTAGGTCGACATCGTAACATTGTTAACACACCGCAGTCACATGGATGCGTGTGGTAAAATCCTAATAAGCCGATTACGATGTAAGGGGGTCGCGCGTAGGCGTACTATCGCGTATCGATATCGACTCGTTTCGTTCACAATGCATCGATTGTCGACAATCGATATGAAATGCGATGCGCACACCTATTCGTCTCAGTTAAGACATATATCATACTTGATGTAACTTTTATCGTGGAACTGCCAACTTGAACGTTAAATGTACGACATTTGCGGAAAGAATTATTTCTTAGATAATGATTATGTTCAGTAATGATTTACAAATCGTACTTCTTTAGTTGTTTATATGTTATTGAAGTAAAATAAATAAAATGCTAACTAAAATATTACAGTCCAAACATCTTTTGCATACAGAAACATTTTAGCATTGTGTGCCATGTTAATTTTGTTGGGTTTTCTTATTAAGGTGCGCTAGAAGAGTTTACTTAGGACTAATCTGTGAGATTTTTGACTGCGGTGGGTCCTCCTATTACGTAATAATAAGTATTCATCAATGCATCGTTATTATAATTACGTAACGCCCTCTTTTGATACCTTTTGTCTGTTTGTTTGGGCCGTCTGTCGGAATACCACTGTGTTTATTTTCTATCAAGTTTATTACATTACAAATACAGTACATACACGCTTTCTATGCTAAGTGACTTGCAAGTGGTAACATGTTTTGGGCTATTGGCTTGTTGTATTGTCAGCTGCGATTTGCATGTGAATCGGTGGAACGTAACGTAATAGTTCACATTTGAAATGTCACCCAACGCTACTTTGAAAACCTGAAACGGCAGCTAGCTCTATTTTATGTAAGCAACATAATGCAGCAATAATAGCTGCCTGTGTTAGTAAGAAAATAGGCGGAAGTAAGGAACAAAGTATGTTAGACGGTAGAATAATCAGGCTTGTTTGTTGGAAACGACTATTAAAGACGTTCTCTACGGATAAATGGGTGATAGACGTGCGAGCAAGTACGCGTACTTATGACTCGGCTAGCTTACTCCCCCGTCTGTTATCGCCGCGAGCCGCGAGCCAATTTAACAATGAAATTTTGAGCAAGCTTCACGTGTGTCACTGATGGCGAGCCGAGTAAGGTTGCGAACTTAAAGTACGTCACACGTCTATCACCCACTATAGTTAAAAGACTGAAGTCTGTGAGCAATAAAATGTGTTTTTGAAAACTAGTTTTAGGCAGGAGCATGTAAGCCTTACAGGAATTATCACTGAAAAGGAATTTACTCTAAGCTGTTAAAACCCACGTCAAGCCTTAAACAAAATGGTATTATCTCAAAAGAGTTAACTACGCCTGAACCGTACATCTTGCTCATAAATATTATCTCTTAAAGATACCTCTGAGTGAGTTCTCATAATTATCATTGCATTGTTTGTTTCTGTAATTGAAAATATGTACCTACGTACGTTAATTAAGTTGCTGGCAAAAGCTTGCCTTGATGGATTGTTTTAAATGAAATTGTTTTTTTGTCTGTCCCGACTTGGCATGAATTTGCATGTGTAATGCCTCAAATGCATTACCCCTTGGCCGCTCTGCGTGGGAATTTTGCATCGACAATAAGGCTTTTGCTCGTTTTTTGTCTCGTGCTAAGGAACTTACGAGGTGCATATGTAGCGGACAAAGTCAGGTCGTAACGTCTGTATTATGCTCGCGTACGCTTCGTGGGTTTATGATTCTGTTCGCCGATGGTTTAAAGTTGAAACGTACTCTCTGATTGTATGACAAAAATGTCAAGTTATAAAATACGTCAATGTGGAATGTCATTTTGTACACACTGTCATTTTGTAGCTTTGTACGTAACGTAAAACGTCAATGTAAAACATGATTTGAACTACATTTCTAAATATTTTAAAAGGCTGCTTTGTGAAATTGTGTAGGATGTGAAGGTACATCTTGGTTGCTACTTCAAAGGTCTTCCTGAGGAAGTGTCAAACCGCGGCCACGACTTCCTCTCCCCCCGGCGCCACCCCGTTGCACCGCCCTCGCTTAGCGATGGGGTGCGATGGGGAGGGAGTCAATGACCTCCGGCCGATGTTTGCCGTGCGATTTTGAAGACACAAACATGAGGTTTTCGTTTATTTTCCGCGGTGCGCTTTAGTGGCTATCGATCGTGATTGCATTACTGTTTGTCTTTTCATATTAAATGCGTTGGGTTTAGGGAAATCGTTGGTTTTGATTATGTAACTTGATGTTTCCATGCGTTAGAGCTCTAAATATAATCTTTCTCGACATACAACTCCATACGACTCTTTATTACACTGAACTCTTTGAATTCAAACCAAGATATATAGAACGGGGAAATTCTGTAAACACTACATTAAAAACAATCTCTTAGCTGTAACTGTTTCAATCAAATCGATCAGCTATCACAGTCAACATCTGCAAACAATCATCATCTGCCTAGCCTTTTCCTAACAATGTTAGGGTCGGCTGCCAGTCTAACCGGATGCAGCTGAATACCTGTATTTTACATGGAGCGACTGCCTATCTGACCCCCACAACCCAGTAACTGGGTAATACGATACCCCTTGGTAAGACTAGTTGTCAGACTTTCGGGCTTCTACGACCCGTAACGACTGACAAAGATCCACAAATTACAGCCGGGACCAACGGCTTAACGTGCTTTCCGAGGCACGGAGGAGTCTCGATAACATCTGCAAATTTTGAACGTGTCATATTTGTTACAGAAACCCTGATCGGAGTCCACTGCACGCACGGCTTGAACCGCACCGGGTACATGGTCTGCCGATACATGCGCGACCGCCTCGGGGTCCCAGCCAAGGACGCTATTAAGAGTTAGTTATTGTCTATAAATATTACTACATGAACTGTTTATTGCTTCACTAGTGTTCGCTGGTTCACACGCCCCGTCACTGCAAGTCTACCATAATGTGCTGGGATGAAAGTGTTGTTAGGACAGGTGAAATCTTTAGAAGATATCTCTGTTTTGTTTGAGATTTCTCTTTGAATTTTTGGTACTGTTTCATACGTTGAATAATCTACATGATGTTTGATTTGGTATATTATGTTAGGTCATTCAGTCTGTACGTACCTATAACTCACAAAGTGATGATCACACTAAACGGAAAAATGTTGTTACAGAATTCGAAAAAGCTCGCGGGTATCAGATTGAACGAGATAACTATATAGCTGATTTACTTGGAACTACTGTACCACCGCCTGACGTAGGCAAAGAAACAGACATCAAACCTGTAAGTAGCAAAAAGACTCCTTACAAACGATCTCCACTAGCAGAAGATGAGGACCTACAAGATGCAGATCGAAACAGGGATCGATACAACAGATACAATAGCAGATTAAACAATAGGAGTAGCGACAGATATAACAGTAGGAGAAATACCGGTAATGATAACGGTTTCTGGAAAAAAAGAGAAGATCAGGATACTAATTGGAGAAGGAGACCTGACTCAGAAAGTGGTTCCTCTTATGACTACAAACATGATTATTGAAATATTGTTGCAAAAACATGTATTGATACTTTTGTACTATGCTAAACAAATAATTTGAAATTTTTACCGAATTGGTTAACTTACAGATTTTTGTACATCTATTTTTATATATCTTACATTAAGATTTTTTTATAAGTCGTGAATTTAATATATTGATGGCATAATCATATGTAATTAGTTCACTTTCTTCTTGAGTAACTATAGTGTAAAATTTTATAAACTCTTCTTACAATTAAATTACTCTAATTTGATTCCCTAGATTCAAATAGCTGGTGTTATTAATAGATATTACGGACTGTCATTTTATTAACAAGTACCGACATAATATGTACCTATAATAATAATAATAAATTACCAATTATCTATACCATTTATCAAGGCGAATAAAATCATAGTATACTGTTGTAAATCAATTACTAGAATTACATTTACCTCTTTTCTTTCAGTAGGTAATATATAATGTATTTTCACAGTTGGTGAAAAAATTTTCATGTTTGTCTGCGGGTGATCCACAATCTACATAGGATTTTGTAAGTATCAATGAAATATTCCGGGGTAGTGACATTTTATACTTTCAGTCAGTCTTATTTTGGTCTCGAAAATATTTTACCAAGTTGACGTGTAACTTGTGTGTATTTTTATCTACTTGTACCATGGAAACGTTCAATATTATGTTGACTGAAGAGGGTTACCAACCAAAAATCAAAAAAATATATGTTAAAATTAACTTCTCTATTAATACTTGCAAGTTGACATCGTGCAATACGGTTTTCAAATGATAGGTAGTCAAAGGTTTTTTGTACATTATTATTAATAGTTGTCAAACCTGTATTTTAAAATACCGCTGGTAGGTAAATTATACATTCTGTAACTATGTAAAATCCTTTTGGAATAAATTCTATTTATTTTCGATTTCCATTCCGATTTTTTATTTCGCACCTAAATTCCCTGTACTTTGAAAAAAATGCAGGCAGAATATTTTTCTCTTTTTAGTTACGTAGTCCATATTAATAGCAAAGGGAAAAACATATTTTTATGAAGAAACAAATAAGTACACTGAACTGAATGTTTTTCATTTTTACGAAAATTCTTTTGGGAAAATCAAGTTTTAAACGGTTGTCTGCAAACATCTTTGAAGTAATATAACGCCCACATCTTCAAATAAGCCTAACTAATACCTATTATAAATGCGAAAGTGAGTTTGTTTGTTTGTAACGCTTTCACGCTAAACGGCTGAATGGATCTGGATTGGCAGACCATGACTTGGAATAGGACATAGGAAACTTTTTATCCCGATATTTCCACCGGATCGAGACTAACGCGGGTAAAACCGTAGGGCGCAGCTAGTACTGTAATAAAATTACGCGTCATCAACACGATAGGAGAAGAAGGAAAGATCGAAAAGTTGGGGAACTTACCTTTAGTTAAAATGAACAATTCAATGACAAGTCTATTTATGTACGATCAATTGTCCTGCAATGCTGATCGTAGTTGCAATGTAAGCAGTTCAAATGTTACCGAAAACAAAGGGCTTACTCGATTTATCGAAGTTCTTCTTTATATTGTAGTTCAAATTGAGGCAGATCAAGATACTCATGAGAACAAGTCTTGTTACGTTGAAATTGGTGAGATCACGTAGACGAAACGCGGCTCTGATCCTATCAGAGTGCTATGAAGATTGGGTGCTTATGACGAGTGCATGCGACGCGTAGTAGATCGTTCATTCATACTCATACATTTGAAAGGTATTGATAGCATAATTATGTGCGATTAATACCCACAATGTTATTTTCTAGATATATGAATGACTCTTTTGGAAGGTTTCGTGGGTATTTTGTATGTCAGGGATCTCTTTTATGTTTGTAGCATGTTTCTCTCTAGAACGTTAATTGAGTGACTAAGCTGGAACCACATCGTGAATTGTGTATTGCATTACGAGTAGCTTTAAGATAGATACAATTGTTGTTTTTATCTAATATTTTAATGAGATGATTTCGTCAGACCCCGTCGTATTTACAAAGATGACAAAGGAAAGGCAACCCGATTACATCAACAGAGTTTTTATGAAAACTGCTATAATTGTTAAAGCCGTAAAGCAATGTTGATTTCCCTCCACCTGATCCGATGCCCTTAAGATTACCCTTGTTTACGAAATGTACCGTGGAGGAATTCCGGCTACACTTATACGTATTTGGATAATTGTACCGAAATTTTATTACTGTTTATGTGACATCTCTGACCGTAAATGTTGATATGCGGCGGTCGAATTTGCGCTTTATCTGTTGTACTTGGGCCAGTGGAAACTTTTTAGTTTTATTTACCGCAAGTCGTTAAAACGCATGATTTTTTTATTGTCGCCCAACAGTTTTGATCCAGACAGCGTTGTCATGTTAAGCCGTTTCAATTGTCCGTTGTTGCGTTTGTTTATCTGCAACCACCTTTTCTATTTCTTCTTTGTTTCGTAATTATGAATGTAGCCCAGAAAAGAGATTTCACAATTTATATTTCATTGCTGTAAAGATTTTACGGGAGACAGGATACCTCTGAAAAGCGATATTCGTACTAAATATTAATTGGACGTTATCTCCTCCACTATTCCCCTTAATCAAATTAAACAGGCCCACTTCAGTCCGCATTCGATGACAACAAGCCGGAATATAAATTAGTTATCCCTTAAAAAGTAACCCAAAGCAGAAAATTAAGTTACTAATACTTTGTCAACTTCAGCAAATAAATCAACGCAGAGATGAGACAGATAGTGCAAAGTGCGGATAGTTCGCCGTGACAGGGATCTATTTCTATGAAACAGAGTATTTTATGTTACGGAAACTGAATTATGTCCCAGTGTTTGGTCGGCAACTCGGTAACGTCCACTGATATATTTCTGGGTTGCTTCAAGTAGTAACGCTCGAGGTTGTCTCTGATTTATATGTTGTCGATACGTTTGTTGCTTTCTCGAGTTGTCGGGTGCAGTTGCTTTTATTGCTCTATTGTTTGCCTCCTGGGCGTAGATTACGAGTACTTCGAGTAATTTACTTGTAACCACTGTGTATTGTAACTATCGGTTTCTAACGTTAGTGTCGTAATGAATTGCAATACATTCGCGTGTGGTATGACCCACAGCAATAATTTAAGATGAGCGATTGCTGTGAAGAAATTTTATGTTGTGTTTGTGTCTTAGAAATCGTGAGTGGGTAAACTTAGCACCCGGGGTGGTTAAAGACAATTCACACGATGCAAGTTGAAGATGTGAATCGTTAAAAGAAAATACTGTTATCCTTATCTCACGACCCAAAAAGGACGTAAATTAGCGTCGCTTTGTTAGCTTCTAATAAAATGTAACATCTTAACTGTTGTTATCTTAGATTTTTGTTTGGAATCTTTACTACCTGGCTTCCGTCAGGGCGTATTTCTTCAGGTCCTGCGGCTTGAGTGACGTGGACGACTATTTAATTTATGTCCAATACTTTGAGGCGTTTCATTTTAATGTGCTCGTTCATTTGGGTGACAGCCGGTGACGCTCCGGGCGCCATATTGATTGTTATCTGCTAACCAGCGCTTTCAAACAGTGTCTATAGGTCAGTTATATTGTTTAGATTTATTTATTAAATGGAATGAATACAGTTTTGTTTAATTGCTATCGATCGAATGATATATGCTTTAATTTGGTTTAAATAATAGGCGGCAAACTCAACGATGCCTTTTCTTATCTACTTATGTCAATCGAACTCTTCATTGATCTTCTGTACTTTTAAGGTACCTACTATTACTTTGAACTAACATATTTTGTACGATACGATGATTCTTTTTATATTAAGCCCCTCATTCAATTGTTTAATCTATATTTTCCTAATATCCTCTGTTCAAGTAACTTAACAAAACAATAAACTTTCATTCAGCAATTATCAGATCCAACTCACAAGAAGTGCTTAATAAACAAGCTGGTCCAATAGCTCCCATAATGAAAGTAGCAAGACCAATATATAGAGGCATTACTCTCGCGATCCTATTATCGGATCGATAATTCAATCGCGAGCGATATTGTCTGCGTGCCTTGGGGCTTTCGGAGCCGACAACGTCGCTTCTGTGGTCCTGTCGGAAGAACATGTATAGAATTTGAAGTTTATGCATACTTGGTGATTTCCTCTGTGAAGACTTGTTGTAGGTAAGTATGTAAAATGTTTGATTCTCAGGAAATGTTGAAGGAAACATGTTCAATTGTTTGTTTTTCAGGAAATCTTGAAGGTGCACTGATGTTTGCGTTACAATTGTTGGCAAATTATTTATTTTTGTGAATACATCATTATGTAAGAACTATGCAGTTCAAGTCCCTATTTTCTAGTAAACCGGTAGACAGGTACAATTTTAATTCCTCAAGTACCTACCTACGAAAGTTATGAATTTTGTGGAAAACAGTTTTCGTAAGTAAGAAGATAATCTAGCGTATTAGGTACTTAGTTTAATCGCTTTCAGACAATACTTTGAGAAATATATCAAATCACTTGGAACGAAAATAATACCTATATAAACTCGGCAAAAATTAAAGTTCTTCCAAAGTTTTAATCTATGACAAATAAAGCGATTAATAAAGTCGATCGATAAAATGAACGAAGGCACAATAACATTAGGTTTCGATTTGAACACAATTAAAGGGTTCTGCCGCCACGGATATCAATACCTGTACTTTGCGACACTGGGTCATGTTTTAATTATAACCTTCAGTTTAGGGAACTACAGATTGATATATTATCATAAATTACAGGTTCCGTTTCAAAGGGACGTGGAATTATTTTGATGGAGATGATTATCATTAAAGGTACACGTGTTTGAATAATATCTTCTTATGTTGTTTGTATTTTTTTTTAAACAGGAATCATTGTTTTACCTTTTACTGTTATAATGTTGTAGGTATTGTATTTAATTGTAGGTATATAACCTTTATATTTCTACTTTGCTAGCATCATTGTACCTTGCAGATTGTGATTTCATTACTACTTTTATGTCTTACTTAACCTTTGCATTAGCTACCAGTTCCGAGCAGCATAGTTTTCGAATCGAAAAAGACATATTTATTTTCAATTACTAATTTACTTTGCCCCCGGCGGCTAATAGCTGTCGAAATAATAGTGGTCGTCTATTTGGATAAAACTTATAAAATTGTCGGGTTTTGGATTTGTGAATAGCCTTTAGAGAACTCTTTTGATAACATTGATGTTCAATTCGGCACGGAAGTGTATCGAACAGTTGTGAATAGCTATGCACGTCACTTGATAGGTATATTCCCAAATTGTAAGAGCCTAAAATCTAATACTTAAATAACAGAGACAGACAAAATAACTCCTGTAACTGATATTTTTGCGAGAGAAGCTATGTGTCTGGCTAGTCTATATGCGTCAACGTCAAAATCATACACGTTTTAGTGACAATAAAAACCTATCCATTACAAATGCAATTAAACAAATACCGTTAGAACTTATTCAATGAATCGCCGCCTTTAGAGAATAATTGCGCACTATTAATTGACACTTAGGTACACAATACGAGGTCTAGGTATTATGTACCTCAGTGTGACCTAGAATGCGTCCTAATTACACAAACTACTCGACAGGGAAGCTCGATAGATTCCTCGCGTATGTGTGAATAAATATATCTACTAATTATTGTAATAATGTCGATACTTGATATAATAAAATTGTAGAGGACAAGATTGCAGACAGGCGAGAATAGTTGCACTGTTGGAGTGCTGGGTAACAGAGTAGTAACCTACCACCAATTTCTTGAAACTATTCACGTAGAGCGGATCTCTTAAGAATTTGGAAAGTGTTTAGAGTGATGCAATATCGATCTAGTGTCACTGGTTTCCAGGACCGGACTGAAACACTGAATCAATGTAAATCAGCCATTATTAGGTAGTAGAGGCGTTAACAGCTGATGGCCCCTTTGTATTTTTCTGCAGTAGTTGGCAGTTTCTAAATTATATCTTTCTGAATACCACCTGAGCAAACCCGCGGGCAGGTGCTAGTAATTAATAATGGTTTGTTCAAGCGTCGTATTTATTGATTGCACGTCCACGACCTCGCTTCATTCAAGGGCTGAGGAGTGAGGACACATTCTTGGAAACTATAAAAGGTTGGAAACTTGAAGACGCCATTTGTTTTGTGTGTTCATGTCGAAATTTTCCTCATAACGATCTGTTAAATGACTGTATTAAGGTGTGTAACTGTTTTTGATGATTTTGGCTTTGCATTTACAAAAAGCAGATGTCTTCAGCTCCTGACATCATTCTTACATCAGCCTTTAAAATTCCTGCCAGGGTTGCGGGAAACCTGCCAAGGTTGCGGGAAAGTCCAAAAGGGATACCGGGACCTTGACAAAAGGCAACTGAAGGAACACGTGGGTTTTAGTCAGTAAAAGTCTGACACGCCCTTTCGCTCCGTCCAGAGTGGGAGAAGTCATTGGATGATTTCCCAACCTAAAAAAAAAAAGAAGCCATTAAAATGTCAATCGAAAAGAAAACCTGTCAGTTAAAGAAGGGTACCTAATGATACTACCAGTAGGTATTAAAGTCATATTTACGTACTTAACATGACTACCTACTACACTAAACAATATCTAGGTGTTACCATGAAAAGGTTGGCATCGTAACCTCATAAGTTTCATGTAGTCTTTCTGATAGGTTTTACGTCTGCATCATTCACTGCTGAAGCCCTGGCCACGGGAAATTCGCGGGTCGAGAATGAAGCACGTTAGAACATTATTATATAAGTACTCAGACGCGTCTTGAAGATGGAACACTTCACGTCGAGTTACTAATTTGACTGTCAAAAGTATTGTAGGCACTAAACGCACCATCAAAGTGCATCAAGCGATAATGGGGTGATGTCATAAGGGTTCCGTTTTACCGTTTAAGGCGTAGAATCCTTACTAGCGATCCATTTCCGGTGACTAATCATAAGCATGTTTGACTCATGTTATTTATTGAACGGTTTAATGCAGCCTTGTAAGTTTTAATAGGTAATTTTTCATACGAATTATTTACTGTTGTTTCTAAGCTGATGGAGATAATTATACTTAAGTAAATATCCATACTAATATTATAAATTCACCAGTAACTCGGTATGTCTGTCTGCATGTTACCATTTCACGCCTAAACTACTGAACGGATTTCGATAAAATTTGGCAAGGAGATAGATGGCATCCCGGGGAAGGACATAGGCCACTTTTTATCGACATACCACGCGAGGAAAGTCGCGAGCTGAAGCTAGTATATATAAACTTGCAATAGACGGTGTAATCATAGGGTACTGAAGAATTATGTGTACTATTCTGTGTTCCATGGAAGTAATCACCACAATGATCTTTTATTAGTTGCTCACGGTTTATCGACTGTAGCAAATTTTTATGATCTACTGCACAGAAGGGCCTATCCTCTTGATATAATTCTTAACTCATCCTTGATCACCTGGTTCCCTGTGGTTTTACTGAAGAGACCACTGTTTACGGGGTGATTTGAAGATGACGGAAACACTGATCGGTATACCCATTCAAGATTAGAGCCTAGCTCTTCCTAAACAACTTTGGTAGGTAAAAGGGCGTAACTCAACATAATTGCTTCGAGTCCGTTATGTACTAAAATCGGCTTTGAATTAAACCAACCAGTTATAATAAGTAGACCAAAATTGTTATCTAAATCAACAGATAAATTCGAAATAATATCGATAGTGCGACAGGAAGCGATTTATTAAACTTCGTCCGATCACAATGTTTCGAATAAAAAGTAACATGAGCTTTGTTAACGTCACATGATCACATCCCTTGTTATAATTTTTACTCTTTCTTTTATTAATAAAATCAAGAGTGTTCGGAGTTTATGGCAGGTGATATTTGTTGTCTTTTGATCTTGTTGTGTATCAATATTTTGAATAAATTATACTGAGGTATGGTATTCTATCATCTTTGATTTTTTTATGGATAGGTGGACTCATGATAACCCATAGTATAAGCTAGATGTCGACAGGAAGAGTAAACTTTTACTTACCTTTCATCTTCTATGCTTATAACTAGTAGTTTTGCGAACAGTAGACCTCGCGAGCACAAACTTAACTGAGTAGGTATAACGGGTGTAAAAAGACATTTAGCGAAGCCAAAAGCCACTTGTTATTCCCGTCATTGTGTTATTTTTTTGTTCTGGACCACACATAAAATATTGATGGTCAGACGTTTTTTTAAAGAAAGCAAGTATTACATGTTATATCTTAATTTTAAATACCCCCATGAACCCTGAACTGTTGCATGCACCCATAATGTTTTGCGTGCGTTACGTTGCGCACAACCGTAACAGCGATTTTTCACACCAAAAATAAAAGTAGTTTCTC
Source organism: Lithophane semibrunnea (assembly GCA_947363905.1). Lineage (NCBI taxonomy): Eukaryota > Metazoa > Arthropoda > Insecta > Lepidoptera > Noctuidae > Lithophane > Lithophane semibrunnea. The sequence continues at coordinate 12,212,546 of OX376197.1, read as the reverse complement.
ATCAATTATTTTTGTCCTTAGTTGACGGCTATGTGATGAGTCACCCCGTATTTAATTGTATAATAAGTTAGTCTTTTAATTTGGTACCTAGTGTAAATAGTTAATTACTTAATTGTGTTATATTATTGTGTTATTGTATATTAAAAAGTTTAATTACTTAATTAAATTCAACAGTAGGCAATTCACAGAACTAAAAATGGGCTCGTCCGGGATTTGAACCCGGGGCCTCTCGCACCCAAAGCGAGAATCATACCACTAGACCAACGAGCCGCTCGTTTTCAGCCTGAAAAGAAACCCTCGCATAATGAAATAATATATGTAGGTAGGTAAATACAATAGATTCAGTCCATTTTTAGGGTTCCGTACCCAAAGGGTAAAACGGGACCCTATTACTAGACTACGCTGTCCGTCCGTCTGTCTGTCTGTCCGTCTGTCACCAGGCTGTATCTCATGAACCGTGATAGTTAGACAGTTGATGATGTATTTCTGTTGCCGCTATAACAACAAATACTAAATTAAAAAACCCCCGACAAAAACAAAGCGTCTAAAAAGTAAAAAAATAATATCATAAAAGTTGTAGGTAATATTTTGATCCAAGCGTCGTCGTGTCGGGGGACGGCTAATGCAAACGCCAACACACACTAGGCATAATGAATGTATGCTGTTGTAGAAAGGATAGCTGCTGTTAACTTCCTATTTTCATTAGCCGTCCCCCGACACGACGACGCTTGGATCAAAATATTACCTACAACTTTTATGATATTATTTTTTTACTTTTTAGACGCTTTGTTTTTGTCGGGGGTTTTTTAAATTTTTAATTTAATTTTATTTCCAGCTTTTTAAATTTTATATTATATCACTAGTAGAAATGCTACGATCAAGACGCAGCTCGCCGAAATCTGCGTAGCTGTACGTTTTTTGCCACAGTGAAGCTTGTTACCTACTAATTCACTCTCATTCATCTTTCCTACTCCATCATCAGACTTTGATCACCATCTATCTGTAACCCATTTGTTGAGACCTTTCCAATGAGTACAAACACGATACCTCTGCTGTAAGTTCTTGAGGGAGTTGGGTATCCTGCAAATTCCAGGTGATGCTGCAGCATCAGCTCAAGGTTACTACATATATTCTTTTCATATCATTGAAATAAGAGAATTCTAAATTTCCAATCGATTAGACCTGTGGAAGATCACATCCATTCATCAACTAGAAAAGAGCTGATCATTTTCAAACGGCTGAACCGATTTTCTTGAATCATAGCTAAGAACACTCTCGATTAAGTCACCTTTCAAACAAAACCAAAAAAATCAAAATCGGTTCAGCCGTTTAGCAGCTACGATGGCACAGACAGACACACAGATACACACGTTAAACTTATAACACCCCTCTTTTTCCGTCGGGGGTTAATTTTTTACTTTTTAGACGCTTTGTTTTTGTCGGGGGTTTTTTAAATTTTTAATTTAATTTTTATTTCCAGCTTTTTAAATTTTATATTATATCACTAGTAGAAACGCTACGATCAAGACGCAGCTCGCCGAAATCTGCGTAGCTGTACGTTTTTTGCCACAGTGAAGCTTGTTACCTACTAATTCACTCTCATTTATCTTTCCTACTCCATCATCAGACTTTGATCACCATCTATCTGTAACCTATTTGTTGAGACCTTTCCAATGAGTACAAACACGATACCTCTGCTGTAAGTTCTTGAGGGAGTTGGGTATCCTGCAAATTCCACGTGATGCTGCAGCATCAGCTCAAGGTTACTACATATATTCTCTTCATATCATTGAAATAAGAGAATTCTAAATTTCCAATCGATTAGACCTGTGGAAGATGCTCACATCCATTCATCAACTAGAAAAGAGCTGATAATTTTCAAACGGCTGAACCGATTTTCTTGAATCATAGCTAAGAACACTCTCGATTAAGTCACCTTTCAAACAAAACCAAAAAAAATCAAAATCGGTTCAGCCGTTTGGCAGCTACGATGGCACAGACAGACACACAGATACACAGATACACACGTTAAACTTATAACACCCCTCTTTTTCCGTCTGGGGTTAATTTTTTACTTTTTAGACGCTTTGTTTTTGTCGGGGGTTTTTTAAATTTTTAATTTAATTTTTATTTCCAGCTTTTTAAATTTTATATTATATCACTAGTAGAAACGCTACGATCAAGACGCAGCTCGCCGAAATCTGCGTAGCTGTACGTTTTTTGCCACAGTGAAGCTTGTTACCTACTAATTCACTCTCATTTATCTTTCCTACTCCATCATCAGACTTTGATCACCATCTATCTGTAACCTATTTGTTGAGACCTTTCCAATGAGTACAAACACGATACCTCTGCTGTAAGTTCTTGAGGGAGTTGGGTATCCTGCAAATTCCACGTGATGCTGCAGCATCAGCTCAAGGTTACTACATATATTCTTTTCATATCATTGAAATAAGAGAATTCTAAATTTCCAATCGATTAGACCTGTGGAAGATGCTCACATCCATTCATCAACTAGAAAAGAGCTGATCATTTTCAAACGGCTGAACCGATTTTCTTGAATCATAGCTAAGAACACTCTCGATTAAGTCACCTTTCAAACAAAACCAAAAATATCAAAATCGGTTCAGCCGTTTGGCAGCTACGATGGCGCAGACAGACACACAGATACACAGATACACACGTTAAACTTATAACACCCCTCTTTTTCCGTCGGGGGTTAAAAACAGAATAACATAAATATTTAAGGGGGCTCCCATACAACAAACGTGATTTTGCCGCCTTTATAGATAATGGTACGGAACCCTTCGTACGCGAGTCCGACTTGCACTTGGCCGGTTTTTCCGGCTAAACCATAAGGGTTCCTTGTTAACTACGGAACCCTTATAGTTTCGCCATGTCTGTCTGAGATTGCTGGTACTAGAAAGCTGTAATTTGGTATGGGTATACATATAAATCACGCCGACAAAGTGGTATAGGTGCGTACAATAGTTTTTTAGACCAGTAGATTTTACTTTGTCACTAGGTTGAGACAGGATCTAATTAACATTTTATCTTGTTTATGTTAATGAAAATCTTTTATTGTGATTGCTTTAGTGGCGATCATGTTAATTGTTTATCCGTGTTCATTGTTTAATCACAATCATTTATAATTGAACATGTTGATCTGCAAGTACAGGTAGGTTATTTATGGAAGCCACAATAAATATTATTAAATGGAGAAGTAATTATTGTTTCAGTTAAAAGAATTCTATGCCTTAAAGAGCACTCGAAAACTTATTTGTAACGGAAGGTACAGTCGAACAAGCTATTTGGTATACAGGCAGATAACTTGCAACTACTTTAAACAATTTTGTGAGTGTTTTCAGTAGTCAACAATGCTTTTACGTCATTTTCCTAAGCCATAAGCTCAAAAAATTAAATTACACACACACACAATCAAAAAGAATTTTGGCAGTGTAGCGAAAAATGAATATACTTTGCCTGTATACCAAATAGTTTGTACATGATTTCACCACAAGGTCTGCCGGTGTGTTCTGTATAAATGTCACTGTGAAAAAGTAGGTGAAGTGAACTGTGATTTCACGAGGGATTGACACTATTGATTCTTCTCTTTAGCTCCCTTCAAGCTCACTTCACCTAAGATTTTACGGTGAGATTTTACCAGAATAGATCAGTAAGTTACGTTTGAAAATACTTGCGCTGATTAGTATCAAATCATGTTTCCGTCGAGAAAAATGCATCGTAAGATGTGATATTACGGATAAAGATAAGTTCTAAAAGTATGAAGAAAAAAAGAGAGAGGAAATACTTATAAGCTACAACGGTTACTGTATAGCATGTAACAAAATTAATAACTCTACAGTATGCAAAGGTAAACACCGTTGTCACTCAAACCATGGGTAGTTGACTTAAATATAAAAATAAATGACCCAGTAACGACAAAAAAAAAACCTTATTTTCATTAAAAGATTTTAAAAAGTATATATCCGGATAGGTTCCATCAAAACTGGAAAGAGGACGCGCGGGTTTGCGAAAGATGGAAGGAGTGGAGGGAGGCCTTTGCCCCGGAGTGGGACAGCGTAGGCTAGGAAAAAAAAAAAAAAAAAATCCGTCACTGTCCCGATACTCATGGATACGCGCTCGAAAGAGCTGCGAAACAGCTGACTGAAGAGTGGCCGCGCGGTCATGCAACGTACCGCGCGCCCCGCCCGCCCCCGCCAACCGCCGCCCGCCGTGTTGAGACGCAAGTTCGTTGCCCTTGCGTATAGGGTGAAATATTCTTGTGGAAAAATGTAGATTTTCTGTAAAAAAAAAGTTGTATTTACCATTGATTTTACGTTCTATATTTGAAACCAAACCACTGGTTTCAAGGATAACGGTGTTTACACTAACACCCTGTATAAATTTTCTACTCTAAAGCCGCTCCGAACATGATATTTCTTGACCACACCGAACCAATAAACCAACTAACCGACGTCAGTTAATTCCCACGGACCCCATTCACACTCTCATAAATACAAATTTTCCGCTTCACAAAAATCCTTTCACTGTACAATTCATGCCCCACAAACCGGTAACAAACAGGTGTAATGAAATCCTCCTTTAATCTTATTAATAGACATGTAAATACCGGATACATTTCAACAGGTCAAATAAAACATTTTTCTTTCCTTGTCGTACGGAACGATAAGTATAATGTATTGGTAATTAGGCGGTAATATATTGAGCATCGATGTTTCCCCTCCCTTCATCAACGGATCATAACTCTTACTTTACGGATTTAATATTATTTATATACTATTTATTACGGATTGTAATGTTATAGAGATAGAATTCGGATCTCCGGATCTGTGTATAATTAATTTCTTATTTTGTTGTGAAATGTGTGCTGATCATGACCATTTGCATTTGATTTAAAATAGTGTCAAATACCAGATATACGAAAAACTTTATTTATTAGTGTATTAGCATTAGCATATGAAAATGTTTATGTTTTAGTCAAAATAAAGACGCGGTAGATAATACAGTTGGGTTTGTAATAAATTGAATATAAGAATCTGTTGACAAGTCACAGGCAGGCAAAATAAAGATTTAAATTCTTCCGGGAATTCAGATATCAAAATCAATTTGCCTGGCCTTTTCCCAACTTTGTTGGGGTCGGCTTCTAGTCTAACCGGATGCAGCTGAGTACCAGTATTTTACATTGAGCGACTGCCTATCGGACCTCCACAACCTAGTCACCGGAGACTTTTGGGCTTCTGACGACCCGTAACGACTGTCAAAGATCCACGAATGACAGCCGGAACCAACGGCTAACACCCGGTTTCTGATTTGAGAAAAGTAGCAAATCTCAACGGATTATTCTCAAATACATAAGTATGCGCTTTTAAAATTGAATTTAGTTTCTGAATTAAGATTTTTTTAACTCTAATCAAGACTGGAACGTGTTTGCATTGATCAGGAATACTCAAGTAAATGATCAGTTGATTATGGTTTAACGAAATTCGATTTTAAAAGCGCATACTTATGTATTTGAGAATAATCAGTTGAGATTTGCTACTTTTCTCAAATCAGAAACCGGGTGTTAATGTGCTTTCCGAGGCACGGAGGAGTCTCGGTGTGGAAAGATGATCACCTATCCACGGACCAACTCCGGCAAGCGTAGCTTAACCTCATGGATCGACCCGTGCGGCTGTTATTACTTAGCCACGAGCTCCTTCCTGAAATTCAGATATAATTATTTAATAAACCAATAGGTCCACAGAAATTCAGACATAAAATAATTATAGTCATCCAAGTGTTAAATAGTCATGAGTTTAAAATTAACGAATTATTTTATCAATACGAGAACACAAAACAGGGCTCGTCCGGGATTTGAACCCGGGGCCTCTCGCACCCAAAGCGAGAATCATACCACTAGACCAACGAGCCGCTCGTTTTCAGCCTCAAAAAAAACCTTCACACAAAAGCCAGTAAGTATGTCACGTTTTGTAAAATATAGAACATTTTCTAAGTTAAAACATCACTGAAAAACGATGAAAGAAAAGTATTTTGAAGAAACCAGGGGGCCTACCACCACCGCGTACAGCAGTATTATTTTAATCTTACTTCGTGGGGGAAAGAGATGGAGCTATACGTCTTGTAGAGCTCCATCTCTTTCCTACAATGAAGTAATATTAAAATAATAATGCTGTAAGCGGTGGTGGTAGGCCCCCTGAATTTCGCACTCTGAAATGTTCAATACCTTCCTACATGGTACCTACAGGATTTGTTTTTTTTATTTGTATGACTCTCGCCATGTAGTAGGCCATTCGCATTACAAGCTGGTCTTATAACCCACTGCAGTGCAATCTCCTGCCTTCGGCTTTTCGTCGGTGTGTGATTATTAGTGCTCAATTAAAACCTTACTTCCTAACTAATATTATAAATGCGAAAATGAGTTTGCTTGTTACGCTTTCACGCTAAAATGGCTGAACAGATATGGATGAAATTTGGCACATGTGTAGATCAGGACCTGGAAAGGACATAGGCTAATTTTTATCAACATACTACGCAGGCGGAGCCGCGGCCAGAAGCTAGTTATAAATATATAAGGAAGTACGTGAAAGCGACTTCACGTTCTGTAGATACTTACCTAAGAGAAATTATTGTGTAGTTTTGTTGAAGGATCTCACGACATCATATACCGTCTTAAAATATACAGAATTTTGTCACCTAAGCCTCCTGTAATAGCCCTACGACGTACATGATAGAGTCTATTTTCCCGTGATTTTAATTTCTACAATTGCAGTGTGGATTACAGCGTATTAAACTTGCGGTGTTTTCAAATCAAAGCGGTTGATCTTTCAGGTGATGGTCCTAAAATCGGCGGATAACGGGAGATGTCGCCGAAGAAGGCATCGAGTTCAGAGGTCAGCTGCACTTTCAAGAAATTATAGTCCAAGTCCACCCAGACCCGTCCAGTAGTAGATAAAGGCTAGGTACCAGATGTTTGTAAAGGATAGTTGTTTTGATGGTAAATAAAACGACATGCATAAATAAATCAAGGACTTGGTACGTAACACTCGAGGACAGAATTGAACGTTTGCAATTCTAAGTAAAAGTCTTTGATTTAGTAACCTTTATTCCTTGCCCATGACATCACCGGTCGCGCGACAAGCGTCTTGCGTCTTGCGAGAACTAACGTTAGAAATTATTTAGAGCGTGGCATGAGTCGCTGCGGTGCGCCTTGCGGAGAGGAGAGAATAGCGGCGCGGGAATATTCGAGCGTCACCTCGCGCCGCAAGACGTACCGCCCTATTTCATGGCCCTGGCCTCATGCCTGTGCTCCTCAAACGATCAGAAAAACATGTAGACTCAAACAGATCCCGTGAAAGAATATCAAAGATGCAAACCTAGATACTACCATGTCTAAATGTCTTCAAGAATGGATCGATATATTTTTGCAATTCCCCTCAAACATTTTCCCCATCTTTACCATCGCCTTAAACATTCACTTACTCTCACCACTACCTCACACCTCATGGCCTCATACACGTGCTATGCGCCTGAGACGACCGCAGCTTTACGACGCACATGCGAATTGGACGGCGGAACATCACAAACAGATCGTTCAGCATAAACACCCACCGTGGGACTTGACGGTGCGACGGCGCCGTAACTTACGGTCTACGAACCTACGTAGTGCCATAAAATAAATACTACAGAAGGACGGTTTCACATGGCGAGAACGCACACACTCATAGCTACGCTTCACGTACAGCTAGTGCAAGCGCACTTGCGACTAGTCGCGACAGGCATTCGACCGAATGAGACCAAGATCGCGGTGCACACACGTTGTTTTTGTGTGCGTGCGTCTGTTTTCCGTCGTTGTATAGAGCCGACCTTCTGTACCCATGTATTTTGTGGTGCCGAGATACATCGTTAAATACAGGTTTGTGATGAACATTTACCACTAAATTGTTGAAGTGTGAACTTTTAAACGGTTAAGTTTAGCTGAAGAAACTTGGTTGGTTTCCCGCCATTACCTGAGATCAGTCATCTTTTTTAATCGACGCACGGATGTATCAAAATCATGATGAAAGAGTCATCTTATCATGGAACGAAAATGTACTTACTTCACTTACCTGCATGAACTACATAAGTCTTATACTTTACTAACCGTTCCTTTGATACCAACCTTGTCCTATGCAAAGTTCTATCAAAATTGATTCGTTAATTTTCGGAAAGATAGGCAAAGATCATCACTCACTGGACGGATGTGGGAGGACATCGCCATAAAGGTAGACCGCGGCAAAGGTGGTGTGACGATCTTTTCATGTTTGCAGGGCCGACATGGCCAGCATAAGCATAATCAGCGTATAATGTTCCCACTGCTGAGACAAAGGCCTCTTTTCTTTGAGAGGGTGGGCTATAACCACCACGCGGGCACAGTGCGGGTTGGTAGATATCACATGTCTTCGAATTTTTGGTTCTTGGACAAGCCAGTTTCCTCACGATGTTTTCCTTCACCGTTTTGTGAGCAGTGGTGATGAAATAATTTACACCAAGTAAAGCGCCTGTCAGGGTGCGAACAAACCGAGCAGTATGTGAAAATCTTCCATAGTCAACGGTCTTAAGAAACCTTTTACACGTAGGTACTCATTAGCGCGAAAGTAATTTTGTGTAGGTTTAGTAACAATACCATAAATATGTTAATTACTTATTTATGTACAGTAATGGACCCTCGACAATATGTTTTAGTACTTAGCCAGCACATAATATATTTTTATTATGTGTCCTACAGTTAAAATATTTTATGTGGACGCTTGTGAAATGCTAACTTTGTGCTAACTACACCCAAATGACGCTGTAAAACTGGAAAATGTAGTACCTTAAATAATGAAAAGTTTTTTATTTATTTATTTACTGTGTTTCTAACAAAAGAGTTAAACGCATATAAGCGTTACGCATTACGGCTTTATTGAAAGTTGTTGAACGCTGCCGAAACTGGCAACATTATAAATAAATAATACTTAGTAGGTAAAGACTATTGTTTGTTAATTGAAAATATAATAATCATTTTAGTGTCTGTCAAGCTGTGGGATGGTAGGGTAAAATGAAAATCGGAATTCAACGTAAACTTGTAAGTGGGTATTTAATAAAAGATTATAAAAACAGTAAGTAATTATTGTTCGAATACTTTTTCAAATGACAATATTTTTTGTTCGAACAATTCTGTAATTATGTTTCGGAATTAATTAGTTTGGTCGGTATAACTGTTTGTAGAATTATCGGTAGGTAATGTCTTCTTTTTATAAGGCTTGGCAATTAATTTACTTTTAATAAAATTTTGCAAGACCGAACTTGCAATGCCTTCTTGAATTCATTCCAAACTGCTTAAATTGAAAACTTGTATATTAGAAACATTTATCGATTCTTAAATGGCTGTTCGTATTAAATAAGCGTCACAATAATGTGACAAAATGTTACTAGTTGGTCGTGTCAAAGGTTATTGCATCACATTTGGATGGCAGCCATAGTTACTCAGTTTGTACTTAAACCTTTTGAAAACCAAAATAACATTTTATGTCACAGAAATTAAGGTTGAAAGTTGTTAAGCAATGGTGTCGCGATATGTGACGTAGTTATTTAAAATGAGCTCCATCAAGCCTATGAGGTCTGCGACATTGTCGAAGACTATTTTATAATGTGGCCGGTGACACAATGTTTAAATTAGTGTAGAATAAGAAGTTAAAAACTTGTGTCTTGTGGTACATTTAGGTAATTTTATCACAACTAAATGAGGGTAGTTCGAAAAACTACCGCCGCTGACACCGATGAACCCTTCAGTCTTCTCGCGACCTGCCAGTGTTGCGGGAAAGTCCGCAAGGGATACCGGGACCTTGGCAACAGGATACTCCCAAATGACGTCATAGGAACCTAATCCCAACGATTCCCAATTTAATTGGTTTAGAATAGTTTAGATGTTATCGTTCTCATACAAAATGTGACTCTAATTGGAATTACATTTGTGACTCACGAGTACAATATTTGTCCGAGGTATTATCATACAAATTAATCGTCGTGAAGGTGACATAATCTTTTGATAATAGATATATTAACTCAGATTTAAAAATAGACGAATATGCATTACTTAAATTGGCTGATTTCCCACACCCAAAAAAAAAAAAGTCTTCTCGCGACCGCTGTCAGTGCAAAGCGATTGATACATCAAATCAAGTAAGTGTCTTTAGTGTAAGAAGTAAAATGAAAATTAAGAATATTGTTCTAAACTTTTTCTCGCGGCTTTGCCCGCGTGAATGACGGTAAATATATTCTATTTGCCCGTAAAAGTATTGCATTTGTGTGTGTGCCATATTATCTCCAAATCCGTTCGACCGTGTTTGTGCCAATCCGGAACATTCATTCGGATAAACGGACAACAAGTAAAAACTAGTAGCAGTTACTTTTTTCTAAAATATTCAGTGTACCTACAGTTTTTACTTCGTTACTATTTTATTATATGTAAGTATAGATTCTCATCCATATGTACCTACTAAGGAATTACAAATACCACATTTAACCAGTTGTTAAACCGCACCAACTAAAATTCATATTAAAACTAAAACCATAAACCGACAAACTAATCCGAGATTACGGCTAACCAAATACGGTGCTGGCACCTCATTTCGTCAGCTCGCGGCTTTTCAGCGGAAAGATGGCAATTTTGGCACGGGTTCGGAACTGCATATACATTGCACATGCATGCAGGCTGCCGAGGGAACCCCAAATTGCTCACCGAGACACCCTCCTCGCAGTAACTCATATGCTGTTCACGACATTTCGTGAAACCTCTGTGAAGTTGCAGCGAGTTCTTTAAATAGGGATCTTTTGATAGTTGCTATTTGTTTCGTGGATATATTAAAATGATGTTTGAAGTGACGTTTAGGTAAAGGTTCTCCGTACAAATCTGAAGGTGAAAAAACATAAAAACAGATAACGTATAGTTAGGTAATACATACATACAAAGACATCGTAGTTTACCAACAAGTAGCATAGCATAATCAGCCTATAATGTTCTCACTGCTCGGACACAGGCCTCTTTCTGTGAGAGGGAGTAGTGGGCCGTAATCCACCACGGCCCAGTGAGCGGGCCCAGTGAGGGTTGGTGGATGTCGCATGTCTTCGAACACTGTTCAAACTTTTAGTTCTAGGATAGGCCGATTTCCTCACGATGTTTTCGTTCACCCTTTTTTTAGACCATTGGTAATGAAATAATTTTTCACAAAGCTGCCTTACTGCACGACTTACTTGTAAGTCGCGGCTGTTACCACTGGGCCATCACTGCGCAACAGGTAAGTATCTGTAGGTAAAGACCAAATAGTAGGTACCTTCCTATTTTGCAAGTCATCATGAGTGTAAAACGACAATCCTTAAATACCTTAAGTTTATAATGCCAGTACTAATACTAAGGTAGGTACTAAAAAGTTACGCAACGTTTAATTAAAATAAGAGGTGTAACAACATCACTCACTATATAATAAACATTTTATCCCACGATATACACAACATACAAGGAACTTTTTCTTACCGAAACAAAATTTGTCGACTTTAATTTTATTAGTTTATCACCAAAGTAGTGGGCTAGGGATGCAAGAAGTGTAAAAAAGTATCGATATATATCGTATCGATATTTAAAAAAATCGATATTGATTTCGATATATCGAAAAAAAAATATCGATATATCGGTGGAATTTTCAGAAAAAAAAATTACTTTCTCTAGTTCAAGTTTTATAATCATTTAAATACCAAACTAGGAAAAAAGTACTAATAATTTTTACGGCTCTGAATTCCAGCGGTTTTAGTCAGCGGCGACAACGGTGTTGCTATTGAGAATATATCGTTTTTGATACATTTTCGATACTTGATATTTTATATCGATACATCGATATATCGAAATAATAAATATCGCCTGAAAATATCGATATATCGAACAAAAGATATTGATATTTCGATATATCGATATTTTTTCTGCAAGCCTATAGTGGGCCCGAAAGTGAGATTCTTCCATTTAAGTACACCAGTTCATAATCATTTTATAATTTTAGTTACTGTAATTGGTTGCACAACCTTTGTAATTAAATAAATAAATCATCATGGTCTCTAAAGAGCTTTGATGATCATTTTTCTTTCATTCAGAAACTTTTAGGATTTCCATACAACGACCAATTTCTAATAGTGTCAGTAACATCTCTGTTTATTCCTCATGTAATTGTCGTAGTGTAGCGTATTGTCAAATTTTATTGCCCATATCAACTTTGTTTGTACTGTCAAAATTACTACGCAGTTATCGTCAGTCCGTGTTTGTCTGTTGAGAGTAGCTACGTAGCTATTATTATGACTAGGAGGTCTGAAATTTTAGTATTTCATGAAATCGTTAACAGTTTTAATTGGATTTGTAGTGCATGTTTAAATAAGGTTTTTGATGGATGGTTTCAGGCGAAATTATGTGATTAATAATCAAATACTAAAAATTTGTTAGGCAGGTGTTGTAGGTAAAACATAGGGAAAGCACGTAAAGCCGTAGGTCCCGGCTGTCATTGGTGGATCTTTGACAATCGTTACGGTTCGTTAGAAGCCCGAACGTCTGACAACAAGTCTTACCAAGGGTATCGTGTTACCCAGTTACTGGGTTATGGAGGTCAGATAGGCAGTCGTTCCATGCAAAATACTGGTATTCAGCTGCATCCGTTTAGACTAGAAGCCAACCCCGACATAGTTGAAATAAGGCTAGGCAGATATTTTGTAGGTAAACTTAGGGGTTTTGGAAATGTATTTCAAGCTGGTAGACCTATAAAAAAGAAAATTACTGGAAAATGCATCATATTAATGCATATCTTTTAACGATCACATTTCCAACTTAACACGTACCTAAATACTGCGAAAAAAACTAAGAAACCTTATCTCAGTTTACCATGAAGATTTTCAAACCCAAGTTATTCTAAACTAAGATTGTTCTCTACAAGAAAATCTCACAGAATTTCCTAACAAAGCGACATCATATTCCTTTCTAATTTATGATAACTTCGCATAAGACAAAGCCCTCGGAAGCAGTAGCCGGCCAATAGGCCAACGAGGAGATAATATAAGCGATTTCACCAACAGTTAATCACGTTCTTCAACTTAACACGTATTGAAGGCAATACGCATGAAAAACATCGTTTTTGCCACACGACATGCATTATGACGATTATTTACGGCTTGCAATAAAACTCAACGTATGCAAATGACACAGGGAGTGATTCTCTACAGATGAATCTTGCATAGCCCTCTCCGGGAATGGCTACAAAACTTATTGATGACTAAAATGGCGCTTATTGATGATTGAAAGTTTAGAATTATGTGAATTAGTTGATGTTTCAAGGAAGCGGGAGCTTGATGTCAGAAATTCTTAGGATGAAGAAGTCATTTTAATTTTAAGGCTCTTTCATACTCGCGCGATTCGCCACGCGACGCGAATTTTAACAAAACAATTTCTGAGACAACTTCACGGGGAACAATGCGGCGGCGTCGCGTCGCGCGGCGATTCGCGCCAGTATGTAAAAGCCTTTATGCTTAAATGCCTAAACGAAGAAGTTTCGGTATAACCTAACTGTAATATTTAATATTATAAATGCGAAAGTGAGTTTGTTTGTTTTTTACGCTTTCACGCTAAAACGGCTGAACAGATTGGATGAAATTTGACACAGGGGTAGACTATGACCTGGATTGGGACATAGGATACTTTTATCCTGATATTCCCACCGGATCGAGACTTATGCGGGTGAAACCGCGGGGCGCGGCTAGTAAGGAAATAAATTAGACAGGACATAGAATCCGGGTAAAACCAAATACCTAATAATCTGACAGGTTACCTAATTACACGTGCAACAAATACACAAAATGTTATGTTACAGCAACTTGCAAAACATTGCTGTACCCACAAATTCCTAGTCAATATTGACTTAACTACCACTATTAATAAACAATTCTTTGGAACTCCGAACTCCTAACAATGACGTGGAGTGTTCTCAACGTCATTATGCGTACATTCGTCTCGAAGCGTGGTTTTACGGCTGCAAGTGGTACCTCCGTGATGCCGCATACAGAACTCGATTAGCAACATGTTCACTACAGTCATACAGCTTCAGGAATGTGGGGTCACATTGTTTTCTATATTTAAAAGGCATTTTCTCGGCTATAAAACTGCACGAGCGCAACCTTGTTGGTATTGGAGGTTTGCGAGGACGCGTTTGCTGGTTGGCTGAATAAATTAGCTATGTGTGCATAATTATTTGGTCAAAATATATCAATTCTTAGTATCTATTCATTGTGATGTTTAGTTTAAAATAGGGTTTAGTTACTGCAACAATTACTTGGAAAAAAACCTGGTCAGTAAAAAGCACAAGTACCTACAAACTTTATCATCTTCCTGAAAACTAGTTTGTAAGTTAACTATTTGATAAAGTAACTGTAATAGTAGTAGTTGCTAAAGTCTGTTAGTTAAAATGTGGTGGTGAAATCTATGTATATTTACAATCTGTAAACGCGTTGTCGACATGTAATACCTTTGCTTTGCATAAAATGTTGTTTATTGAGTGTCATTCCAAACACGTGATATCATGCATGATCTCATAAAAATAACAAAAATATGTAATCAGGTTTACCAAATCTGCGTTCAATTTAAATTACATCTAAGGATCATCCAAAGATCACTCAAGATTACATACAGACCGTGAATCTACTCGTTAATAAATCTAATAAAATATTATGTTTACGATATTGACATGTCAAAGGTAACGCGTAAGTCCATAATCGGGTAATAACTGTCAGTTTAAATCAATCACTTGAGTGTAAACCTGGCATGTTTTGATTTTGACGAGTTTCGTTTTTTGCCTGTCACACTTGTCTGTGGTTTGATGAGGCGGAAATTGTGAGTTGTTATTAAAACTGATTTATTGTTCACTAGCTGCGCCCCGGTTTCACTCGCATAAGTCTCGATCCCGTGGGAATATCGGGATAAGGGTATGTCTTTCTCCAGTATATGGTCTACCTATGTGCCAAATTTCATCCAAATCCGTTCAGCCGTTCACGCGTGATGGCGTGACCAAGACCAAGAAATAGGGATTCATTTTTATAAATATAGATTTGTTATAATAGCGTGTCGATTTTAATGTTTTTTTACTTATTACATAAGGCTGATTATTCTCTAGACTTCTAGAGTGATTATAATTTTGTCTATTAGGTACTGTGCATTGAGTTTAAGAGCATGCAGTTGAGTACTTATAAACTGTTAATAATGATTATTTTTAGAGTTCCGTACCCGAAGGGTGCCACATGGAACCCTATTACTATACCTCCGGTGTCCGTCAATCTGTCTGGCAGCGGGCTGTATCTCATGAACTATAATAGTTGAACAGTTGAAATTTTCACAGATTGTGTATTTCTATTGCTCCTATAATAGCAATAAATACCTAATAAAAACAAAATAAAGTCATAAATTAAAGGGGGCTTAAAGAAACGAGAGAAAGAGATATTTAGCAAAAAAACGCCGAAACAACGTTTTTGCTAAATATTGTTCGGTGGTACGGAATCGTGTGGATTTATTTTTATTTAAGAATTCATATTCATGAATGGAACAGAAATTTATTTATGAAGACCGAACTAAAACACAATATAGAAACTCAACCTGCGTCGTATGTAAAGAGTTGGCGGTGTGGCCAGTGGTAAAAAAAAACTACCTGCACTCTCAGCACCTTCCGAGAACGTAAAATTGTTAAGTCAAACAAGCGGCCAGTTTGTTCTACAGACGGACCAACGCACAATATTGTATTATTTCTGGTTATCACTTTAAATTGCCCCTACTTAGTAGACGCGTGGTACATGAATCTGTATTGTGAACCTTAAAAGGAGAAAGTGTGTTCACTCATATATTATGTTTAACATGATGCTTATATGGCATAATCATATTACTTACCACTGTTAGCAGCCAAATCTCTGTTATAGATTTAATGGAAATAAAATTTAATAAACCGTAGGTAGCCATTCTGCAAAAACTTTACATCAAGTTCACTAATTCCGCGTTGACTCTAAAAACGTTGTTTAAAATTTGAAGACGTTTCAACATCAAAAATATATGATTTAACAGTCGCTATTCATTATTTACCTCTAAGCAACTTCCCAGGAGACACAATACAGTGTGAATAATGTGGACATGACACTGTGTTAAGTCTCAGAATAGCTTATTAAGTAGGTATGCATATAGGTAGGTAGTACGTAGGTATAGTCCTTCAGACCGTATTTCGGCCATGGCGGGCGGCGGCCAATCTCAACGGATGGAAACTAGCCTTCGGCGCGGGAGATATTATAGTGCACAAGTGTGTGCGCAGACACAGGTGCCCTCTCTCTTCCCCCATAGTCCGATGGGACGGCAATCCGACACGACCGGAGAGAGATCAGGCACAGGGCCAACGGCTAAACGTGCTTTCCGAGCCATGGGAGTATCACAACCTTCAAACTCCGGGCTGTTACTGAGAAATTCCTAATGGAATACCCAATATCACTTTGCCCGACCTGGGAATCGTACTCTCCTGGTTCCTCCTACAGCAGTTGCGCTTGCAACCACGACACCAACGGGGCAGTATGTAGCTAGTTTATGAATGAACTGAAAGATTTAGCGAGCTTCCAACAAGATCTTCGAAATTTTGATTGATAAAAAGCTGTTAATATTCTATCCTTTGTTTCTGTAATCATTTGCCACTCAAAGAAATACTTCAGTACATTAAGTTCGCGTTAACGTGGAAGTTCCCTTACATTAGCACCAATAAACAAGATGTAAATGAATCAAGATTTTAATAATTCAACAATATAATTCGATTGTTATGTGCACTTTTCTGTGCCAAGAACAAGTCAATAACATCAAAGATACATAATACTGATTAGAGTTTACGATATTACGTGTTAAGATTATATTATTTTAAAGTAGGTATTATATTGAGTTCATATTCATAGGACGCGCCTAATGCCGTTTATAATTATTTATTTATTAAAAGGAGAACCAACAGCTATAACAGATGGATAACAATTAAATAAGAAACATTATTGCACAATACCTACATTAAATTTAAGGCTCTTACATACTGGCGAAAGCTCCAGGGTAGCCCGCGAAATTCAAATTTGCTTAGGTTTTTTGCAATTTGCAGGTCAGTATCAGGTTGTATGTTGATTAAATTATGATTCCTGACCGTAAAAAATATGAATTTACAGAATTATAAACATTAGAATCAGCAATACAACTTTTTAAGTTTATGTAAGTGTATTGAATGACTATTTCATGAAATCATGACATTTGGCACATACATGAACTTAAGGCGTTGCATTGCTGATTCTAATGATTATAATTCTGTAAATTGAATTTAGCGGGCTACTTTAGCGCATCCCACTTAGTTTATTCTGTTTGTTCATACTTATCAAATAATTATAAAAAGCAACTGCTACAATGCTAAAATATAAGATTTTTAAGGCCCTGATGGGAACATAACACAATTCGATACCTACTGAAAACTAGACAAAATAACCTTCTCTGCCGTAATTGGAATGATAGCCCCAATTTATAGGGCTTTACCACGACTCCACGTGTACAGTGACAATTACAACTAACTGACCTCCTTACATAAAAATAAAGACATCAGTCCAAGGACCCAATAAAAACCCTTTTGTGTCAACACAACACATTCGCACTATTTAATACCGTTACAGCTCAGTGTGACCACCCTTTAAATTTTAATTCGCAAACAAAACCTCAATGGACGTTTTTTCTCATCCGGTCCCCATTCATGGGTCTTAAGCTTTATGGGGGATACTCGTGCGAACGTGTGGTGACGTCACTGACGCTAATCCGCTGCAAGTGGACAGTTGGACACGTTTGTAACTAACAAAGCGTCCTAAAGATTTGTACGTGATGTGCGAAAAAGGTGTAACGGTAGATGAGGCGTTTGTCGAGGAATAGAGATGGTCAATTGGTCGTGGTCATGTTGTGATTTTTTTTAAGTTGTGTAATGGTTATTGTGTTTCGTGGGAAGCGGCTTTTCGGCCAGTACCTGTGAAAAAAAACATTATTTTTTATTTTTATTTTCATAACTAGCTGATGTCCGCGGCTAAGCCCGCGTGGATGTTGGTTATTATATACTAAAACCTTCCTCGAAAACCACTCTATCCATTGGTGAAAACAGCATGGAAATTGGTGCAGTAGTTTTTGAGTTCATCGCGACCAGGACGACAGATAGACTCGGCAGAGGACTTTGTTTTATAATATGTAAGGATTTGATGTTCTATGGGAAAATAATACAAAAACATTCTAGAAACCGCTAAACCAGGCTTGTAGATTATTTAGTTATTAGTAATGATGCTGTGGCGGTATCTACATCGCCACATGCGAACTACGCATCGAAGACCTGACGTCACATAAATCCTGCATCGCGCAATTAGAGTTTACCGTGCAGTAAACATATATACAAAAACCCAATATCAATCATTGGGCAGTTGCCCGCCAGACACAACAACCGTCTGGTCGGAGGATCCTCCCTTTTCTATGGGGAATGAGTGAACTTTACACCCTGTTCCTCATACCCCTAAATTGGTGACCCCGAATATGAACGTCAACGCAGCCTTCGTGCAACTACTCCAGCGTGACGTCATCATCATCACTCCCGCAAGCTTTCAGTGAGGCGAGTCACACAGTCAAGCCAACAACCGAGGCGTCAACGGGTATCCTGACCACCAGCATGCAGCGAACGCGCATTCCTGGTCATCACCCTCAGCCTCATCACCCCGACCCACTGGGGAATCACCTCAATCACCTCAACCTCATTACCATGAGCCACTGGGGAACCACCCACCGCAATCACATCAATCACCACAATCGCCGCAAACAGTTCCGACCCACCGCGAACAATGCGGCACCCGGTTCCGACTCACTGGAACCACAACTGGCACTGGCAAGCATCGCAAGATACAAGACTCAGCCCACTATCGACCTCCGGTCTCCGGAGGGGAGTGATGTGGCGGTATCTACATCGCCACATGCGAACTACGCATCGAAGACCTGACGTCACATAAATCCTGCATCGCGCAATTAGAGTTTACCGTGCAGTAAACATATATACAAAAACCCAATATCAATCATTGGGCAGTTGCCCGCCAGACACAACAACCGTCTGGTCGGAGGATCCTCCCTTTTCTATGGGGAATGAGTGAACTTTACACCCTGTTCCTCATACCCCTAAAATGCCATGTTAACTCAAGTCGATCAATATTCTGTTTTTCAAAGTTTCTAATGAATACATTGGGTATTCATTAGAAACTTTGAAAAACAGAATTTTGATCGACTTGAGTTAAATAAAAAGCTTATCACTGTCCTAATCCCGTTCCAAACATTTCATTTTTGAATAGGAATATCGTAAACATTTTATTGGCTCATCAATATTTTATTCATACTCTCGTGACGCGTTCGTCCGTGACTAACAAATCAGTTTTAGCGTTTAGTTCATGTTAACTAAATAATAAGCGGCTCTTTTGATCTAAACAACCACCGCAGTGAACCAATCACAGTTATATTCATATTATTCAAAGAAGTATTCATTTAATTTAACTAATCCTATATTAAATCTTTGTCGGTAACAGTTAATTTGGTGCCGTTCCAAAATATTAATTAAAATTTGTGAAATTGAAAGTGGGTTTAAGTGAATTCACACACCGAATTAAGTTTATAAATTATTTCAAACGGATTAGGCACATTTACAATTAGTGCCAATGTGTTCTCTGCTGCGGGAAAATTATGGCGGGTAAAGAACAAAATATATATAACTAATGACCCTCCCATTTTTCGCTTGGTTGCAATCTACTAATGTGACGACATCTCAAAACATCGAGATTCCTCTTGCTATATCTAAGTTTAATATAAATGTGTTAAACTCATAAACCTTCCAACATAAATTATTTAAATGATGGTGGAAATCGCAACTAAATCCGTTACATAGTTTAGAAGAACAACGCGATCCCACAGAGAGACACAAAAATTGACTTGATAAAGAAAGTTCAGCACAGCAATAGGCTGATTATTCACCGTTGTTGCCTATCCCTTGGTATATGGCATTAATTATCTATACATCTATATATGCAGTGTTTCCGGACATGGACAAGCGATATTCTAAATACTTAAATATAAACTATTTTAAAATACAATTACACTCTAAGCTTGGGTCCAATACACTTCCCCGCTATATGGCAGCCAACTTGTTTTTTTGTTAAAATATTCTCTATGCGACTACAAAAAAAATAATATCTCTCAAATTTTTTGTCATACTGAGATAAAAATGGGCTTATTTGAAAGGCAATAATATTGTCTACCGTCTGCATTACAAAACAATGTGTTCTCAATTGCATAACTTTTGAAAATAAATGTGAAAGTCGAAAAAAATAAGTAATTCAACCAATAATTGTTAATTACTGCAAAAAAACCCCCGAAAACTTTTTATTTTTATACTAGATTGACAGATTTTGAGCTAAGCTACAATACAAGATAAAATTCACAACTGTATGTCTAACACTTTAAGAGTTATTGTTGTTCGAACATAGCGTATGCGCAAGCACAATAGGCCATTGTCGGAACCCAAAAAAAAATTCAATCATTAAAACTGTATTTTAAAATAATTTATATTCAGGTACCTATTTAGAATATCGCTAGTTCCTGTCCGGACACACTGTATACTATACATAGTTCAATTTTAGAATTGAAGTGTCTGGTTGTAATGTCAAAATAACAGCTTTTTACTAAATGCATATATGAAAGTATATATACCACACAGTACATTATATACTCTGCTTAGTAGTTAACTTTGGTTGTACGACAATGATGTGAGATGTTATATAGAACGTCTCCTGTAACTGGACTCTATATTGTTATTTTGCTTATTCTGAAGAAGATATAAATGTGGTTTATTACGGACATCACCATAACAGTATCGTTGTTTTTATAGCTCAACAAAGGCGGTAGGACCGATGTATGGTCTGCTTTAACGACAAGGAATTAATTTTGTGTCCTTACTAAGCTAGGAAAATCTTCCAATTCTTTTGAGTGAAATGACAGTAAATCTCAAATAGTATTTTGCTATTGGTCTAGCTAGGCAAAGAGTCAAGGTCACCAAGGACTAGATAAAATTGCTCAATATGAACCATTATCTACATACCTATTTCAATTAATAGAAATCTTAAAACAAATTTTACAATTTACTTATAAATAATAAAGGTTTTGATATCAGAAATCTCCATATTGCTTTGCTTACTAGCATAGGCTTTTCCAAAGCTCACTGTCGTGACTTCTTCTCTTCCATGTCCGTCCCGCAGTAGTTTTCAAGTCGTCTTTGAAATGGTCTTCTTCTTTTCCTTAGGTATTTTATCCACTACTAAAAAAAGGACAAGCTAACCTATTTCTCACAGAGAATTCCTTTTCCAGTCTCGGAACTTGCAAAGAAAATAGTCAACATTGAGACGAAAATTAAAAAACTGTTAAAAACGCTGTTAATCATCTTTATTTCATGCTAAATATTTACATGGAAGTTCACACGAAGTGCCATGTGACTTACGGAACGCTATTCAACTTCACTTAGTTTTAATAGCAGAATACATTCTTGCTAAAATGTTGTTTTGTCCTCGCATGGCCTCATGGGTGAAGGAACCGACCTTATTAACAGTTAATTCCAGGACAATTCAGTATTTACCAAATTGTACTGAAACTTTCAGGGGAACAGCGCGTGATTTGAGTCAGTTTAGGAACTTTATTTTTATGGCTATTATTAAATTTGAAGTTTAACTAGTATAGAGGCATTTATTTACTGGACATGGAACATGGAATCCTAAATAAAACCCTGGTTTTATTGTTTTTTTTTTTACAAAATATTATGATAAAAATAAAAATATTTATTAAATAAAAGTATGATAATTAAGGAAGCACCTAAAGAGGAATTAATAACATTAAGTATTTGTGATGTCACTTTTTTGCGGTTTCCAAAGAAATATAGGTATCCTAAAATGTTTTTAATCAACAAATTAAACTAGCAACAAATCTAAACACAAAATTTATTCAAAACCCCATAACCCACTTCTGCATCCATGAATGAATACTAACGTTCACCAATTCGCCCAAAAATAGTGTACAGCGTCCATTGTTACTTAATACACATGTCATTAGTATAAATTCCTACCCAAATAGCTGGGAATGGGTGGTGCGGGGTGGTTTCAGCCCCGTCAATGGAAAGTGTGTCGGGATGCGAGCCGCGTCGACGCCACCGCGGCGCTCTCATATGCACAGCATGTTTAAAGAGAAACGTTTTAGCTTTAGCTTCTAAGAATTTGAAAGAAAGAATTCAGACACTTTGAGTGTAAAAGGATTTTTAGATTTCATACTATTTCGTGAGTTGATAAAAGGTTAAACCTAGGTGGTTAAGGGTAGACTGCATGTGAATGGATTCTGAAGGCCCAGGAGCCTGTTTTTCTAAGTAGGATTAGCTATGAAGGTCTAAAAATTTGTCTAGTAACACATTTTACACTCTGTAAGATTTGATATCTTCCCTATAACAACAATTTATTCGGAACGATATTCTCATAATAAACTGTTTCCTAGTCACATAAAAACCCACGTAATTCCCATGCAAAACAAAAACACATCAATTAAAAACTTCCAACTGCCAACCTCAAAAAGTTACCGTACATCTTTGAAAAGAGAACATCATGTAGACAAGTTTCAGTGACTCCTACGCAGTTTTCAGCGCGTAGGCGGCGCTGGGGCAAACACATTGGTAGTTTAATACAGCTTAGTCACTGTGCGCGAGGCGCCGGCCGGCCTTCTGACGTCACAGACCGGTGGGTTGGTAGAGCTGTAGGCGTTAAATGTATTGGTAGCAAACTTCTGACTGATAGTGGACTTGTAGGAAAACTGTAAATAATGATATAAGTCCATTACCACTTTTGTATAAGTTAGCAAGGATAATAGAGAAATGTTGGAAAAATACTATTGCTCTCTCCATTATTATTTGTTAAGTAATTCGATATTTTAATTAACAGTACAAAATACCAATCAATCTGCCTAGCCTTTTCCCAACTATGTTGGGGTCGGCTTCCAGTCTAACCGGATGCAGCTGAATACCAGTATTTTACATGGAGCGACTGCCTATCTGACCTCCACAACCCAGTAACTGGGTAATACGATACCACTTGGTAAGACTGGCTGTCAGACTTTCGGGTTTCTGACGACCCGTAACGACTGTCAAAGATCCATGAATGACAAACGGGACCAACGGCTTAACGTGCTTTCCGAGGCACGGAGAAGCATCGATATGTAAAGATGGTCACCCATCCACGGACTAACCCCGGCAAGCGTAGCTTAACCTGATGGATCGACCCGTGAGGCTGTTATTATTTAGCCACGAGCTCCTCTACAAAACAGCAGTGTCCAGCCAGTATAACAGTACAAAATACCTCTCTATCTCAAAAATCGTTTCCAGTTTCTTTGTGACTCCCACACAAAATTTTTAAGGTCATCGGATAACTTAAAGCTTAAAATGCCAATGCATTCCTCAACTTTCCTCGACAAATCCTTTGCCGTCCAGGCCGCTCGTTTGTGGAATGCATTGCCAGTTCAAATAAAACGCGCGCAGTCGTTAATAGAATTTAAAAGACTCGTTAAGGAACATTACTTGTCGTTGTGATCTTGTCTTCGTAACTGTGTAATTATCTATAGTCTTCAATTATTTTTCGTTACTTATTTATTTATTTCCTATGTATGTATCTATTATTTAGGATATGTATGTATATGTGTATCTATTTTAGTGTATTGTATAGATAACTTATTATTTGCACCTACGACAGCCCCATATTATGTCCAGGCAAATCACTGTCCATTCCAAGGTTGCCTGGAAGAGATCGCGGAAAGCGATAAGGCCGCCCATTGTATATTTTGTAGTGTTTGTTTTTTTTTCCCTTTCGTTATATATTTTTGTGGTGTACAATAAAGTATATATAAATATAAATAAAATAAATAAAAATACCATCCATCAATAAATATTTATACTCATCACTCTTCTCGATGAAAGTCTTTAATCTAAGTAAATATTATGTGCGACAAATTATTTTTTTCCAAATCGTCCGTAGGCCCAAAGAACTTGATTAAATTACGGCGAATACTGCCAGTAACTTTAACGGTCCATTGCACAAACGCCCACTCTCCCGAAAATGATACCGCCATTGTTAAAGTATCTCTTACATAAAGAAACTAGTCCGTTACATTATTTTTGTCACCCTTAACCTTTAGAAGATGGCCGGGACAGACAAACCCACGCCACCGCTACATTTGGCTGACGGCCAGTACGATACCATGAAAGGAACCATGTTTTGCGTATAGACCCTTAAGTTGGTTCTGGTACATAGAAAATTACACATAGACGGACATAAATTCACGCCTTTTGGCAGAAACTAAAAAACGTTTCATGCTACGATTCCTACATACTTATTTTGCTTCATCCACGTTCATACCGGCAAACGTAAGGTAGGACGCCTTCAGGCTAGGTGGAGCGACGATCTTCGCAGGGTGGCTGGTAGCAACTGGATGAGAGCTGTCGAGACTCGAGCTGACTGGTGTGCAATTGGAGAGGTCTATGTCCAGCAGTGGACTGCTATAGGCCGATGATGATGCAGATGACGTTCATACCACCGTGTCAAACGCCTGACCTTTTCAAAGGCTTCGAAAATGATTAAGGAAGTAAGTAATCGGTCTAAGAATATCGTTTAAATATTCACATTCATACAATACGGGGCAAACGTAGAATTTATTCTTCTCGTTGAAGTTGGTTAAAGAAGTCCGTCGTAGTAAAAGTGCTACGAAATCTCGTAGCACGCTGTTTCTTTTAATATTTAGGTATTAGCGACCCGCCCCTGCTACGCACGGATTGTGACATGACAAAATATTGAGATTTATTTATTTTATGTACGTTTAATATTTATTTATTATACACATAAACTTCATCTAAGTCCGTTACGTATGTATAGGTATATATACGTATACATCATAATTTGTATATCTTTAGAATATAAAATAGTCCTTCTAAGCTCTGTATAGTATTTCTGACAACTCTAAGGTCACTGCTAAACATGGGCTTTCAGCTTTCATGAAACTTCTCTCTCGTATCCTTTTATGTTTTTTCCGGAAGAGAGACGAAAACTATGTGGTAAATACAATTCGGTCGGAAATGATTCCGCGGGACCGTACTACCGTATCTTATATATGTTAATCCAGGTTATAAATTATCTGTACCCAAATCTGTTCAGCCTTTTTGCGTGATTGAGTAACAAACATCCATACAGACAAACTTTCACATTTATAATATTAGTAGGATGGTAGCATATACTGAATAATTCAATCCATTAGATAAATATTTTTTTTTCTGAAAGATTTATGAGATAGATTCCGTGCCCAAGAAAATTCTAGAACATTCTCAAGAATCCACATTACATCCAAATTAATTTGCTGAGCGAATCTGATGATATCTTTAATTGCAAATATAATACATTTACTAAAGTTGCCATTGAAAAGGTCATCACATTTAATTTCTTGACCTTTCAGTATATTTTTCTACCCATATATTGAAGAGTTGGCTACGTGCCAAGTATTTTGACGTAGGCATCCCTTGGACATGCTCATTCATAATTTTCTTTTGCGTGGGTATATTGAGGCTGGATGACTTGCATGACGTCATTGTACATAGTCTTCTATTCTATATCTTCTTCTATCTATACATATAATAAAATCGTAAACGGTCCGTGTCTGTACATTAAAGATTTTTGCAAAAAAAAGTACTGGAAGCCGCGACAAATAAGTAATAGAAAATAAAAATTTTTTTTTTGAAATTTTTGTCTGTTTGTTTGTTCGTTTGTGAGCGCATCACGTATAAGCCACTCATTGGATTCCAAATTGAATTACTGAACAATAAGAAGCTTTATTGTGAGTAACATTTAGTCTTTATTTCATCAAACACGACCTGCAGAATCAAAAGATATATGGATTTAACACTTATGATTTTTTTTATTACGTGCACCGCTTGACGGTATTCTGTTCACAAGAAATTGTGCAGTTTCCAAGCTGTAACCTAACAGAAAGTACTAGGCTTGCATGAATTCACGATAGTATTAACTAATAGGATATCAAATAATTATAACTGACAAAAAGTACTAGGCTTGCATGAATTCACGTTTAGATTATTTTAAGTACATCACACACTTTTTTGTTCTATTCGTATCTGCAATACTATATATCGTATATTTGTATTTGTATGAAAAATGTTTTTTGTTAATCCACCGGAAAAGTCGGAATTACACCCGGGCAACGCCGGGCACGAACAGCTAGTATATAATATATCTTATCCCATAAAATCTGCCCACATTTCGCATAATTTGTGACATAAGCTATGCCCACGTTTTTGTTCAAACAATATATTTAACCCCTTGCTAGAACCACTATGGGGTTGAGATTAAAAAAATACTTTCTTCCAACCTTGTAAATTGCATGTTCCTGTTTTAAGTGGTGTTTGCTTTCAGTTGGTATTAAGCTAATCAGCCAGCCACGTAACAGATAAATTATTTAGATTTGAGACGAATATTACGCATGTTCTTATCGGTATTAGCAAAATAATTAAAAGCAGCTTCTACCAAGTGAAAACTAAAGCAACTTAAATGGCTCTGAGCTAAGATTTAATTAAAAGATTTCATATGAAATTTTCATTCGGGCCAAGAGGCATTTAACGAAAATACATTCAAATAGGGCCGTAGAATTGTATAAGAGACCCGGTTACAAAATGAACCGTCTGGATGGGCCATAGAGTAGATAGTAAATGAAGTGATTTTTTATAAGTACCTACATTGCTCTCTAACAGTCCAACCAATCCCACTCAAAACAATTGAAAAGCGCTCGAGGATAGGAAACTCTGCCATTACATATAATATTATATTCGATAGCTATATCCGCAGTGCTTGTGTCGATATCTTCTGCGCTTAATATCCCCTACGGGTTAATACTCCTGTTGTTCCTACTCTGTGGTTTGCGGGTTCATCGCATACGAATTCAATTTATGCCGACCGCGAATCGGGAATTGTATCGCGCAGATTTTGTCCATTTGAACGTCAGCATTTGCTGTTTTCGATTATTATTTCGTTTCTGAATTTATTTAGGTATGTACGTACTGGAATTTTAATTTTTGTGTAGTACCTAATAGTAATATGATGTAAGGTTTTCATGAAGTCAAAGTGTTTCTACGTATTTTTTGTGTTAAGTCTTACACACTTTGCAGGAAAGAAAAAACGTAAATTAACTACAAAGAATCCCTAAAAACTGTTCAATGCTGTGTACAGAGATACAGATTAAATAATCATTTGAAAAGTTTATATTGAGATCATACAAGAAGTCGAATAAAAGGAGGTAAAAAACAATAGCAGAATTTATCCTGCAATTCGAAAACACTGTCTGAAAAACAGGAAATTTGAGACTGGCGACGTATAAAAATGAAAATACGACGTTGAATATTTCGAAAATCGAATCATACGCGCCATAACATGATTTGTTTGGTAGCGCGCACCTGCTAAATGCTGACTCTGAGATTGTGATGTCACTGGCATTTTACGATCACGTTTGATTATGATTAACGCGATACTTACCTTCGATTTTATGGGGGATTAGAACTAGTTTAGGAGTTCAGTATACTCTAAATGCAAAAATATTTCGGTCAGGTGACAAGTCGTATTTTTGAATTGATTAAAAAAAAACAACTTAACCTCATGACTTATACTATACCTACCTATACGTCGAAGGGGTAAATAGTATTATAAGCTCGAAGCCCTTGAACTATTTCATAAATTATGATTCACCAATCGACTTACTTCCGAATGGCTTTTAAAACTAAATTGAGCCATTGAAACAAATAATACTCCAAGCATTTAGACCAAAAACTCGATATACTTTAGAAAACAACCCAACTATTTAAAGCTACGTCTTACAATGTAAGTGGATAACTTCTTATTTATCGGAACACGACAAAACTTCCACCGTACCTCCCCGTTGCAATAAAAGATTATTTTTAGGAAGCCACGAAGCACTGTGGGTGTATTTTTCTGCTGACGTAAGAGGGAATATTTTCACGTAAATTATGATCGCCGTGTTTACAGCTCGTCCAGTTTTATCACCAGTTTGTAATAGTAAGTTTAAGGTGCATGCTACTAGAGTGTAAACAAAATTTTTAAGCGTTTTTGGTTTGTGGGATTGTTTGTGGTACCCGCACTGCCGAAAAGATAGAAGAACACAAGGACTTCATTCATTACTATGCTAATAGCAGTAAATGAGTGGACATTTTATGCATATTGTTGGTGCAGGTATACACTTCAGCTCATAAAGTCGGTGCAGTTTCATGTCCATCCATGAAATAATAAAAACTTCCGCTCTTAACTTTCTGTGGCACGTAAATTCTTAATATTCACATAAAACTACAACCATCAAAATTAAATTAAATCATTGAAGTAGGAATACTGCGGTTGTTTTCCGACTTTATTTTGGTACTTAAATAACCATTTATTTTGACAAATCTTAAATACAATTTACAAACGAACACTAAAATGTATATACAGGGTGGCCGGAAAGTTGAAGTCCAAAAAAAAAAATTTGGTCCCTCGTGCCGTGGGGTATCCGAATCACCCCCATGTATGTTCCGCGATTTTTCATAGTTTTCGAGTTATGAATTGTTTCTCTGTTTTTTACCCGACTACGGCGAAGAAAAAGGAGGGTTATGATTTTGACCGGTATGTATGTATGTATGTATGTTCATCTGTTCCCTTATATCTTCTAAACCACTCATCACAATTTGACAAATACGGTATGACAAAATGGCGCCCTCTAGACGAAATAAAGTCAGGAACTAAAAAAAAATATTGTTTAATCGTACTATGTTGGATATCAAATGAAAGGGCTTAATGAGCACATTTCAAAAATATATAAATTATAACCCCAAAATAATTAAAAAAAAAAAGTAATAAAGTAGTTAATTTGTCAGTCTGTTTTTATTACTTAATTTTTTTTTTAATACTATTTGTTTTAGAGGTCAAACTGATATCACAGAAACATATAAAAAGGTGTATTTATTCATTGCTTTTGTTAATAAGATTCATGAAATCCAAACAGGTTAAGGGATTAATAGTCCATCAATTAAAGTGTTCATCGATTCTTATTACATATTCATTGTTATTCAAATTATTGAAACACTATTAGATTAACTTTCGTTTTATTAAACTGATGCATGGCATGGGAAAATTTTAGAGATGCAGTTACTTTTTATGGTAGGCTTATTTCTCTTTTTGGTAAATCGTACAAGAGCAGCATTATAAAGTGTCACAGCCATCACTGTTCCATTGCGTAGATGAAATGGTACAGTCCACCGCACGTCAGTGGTAAACAAACCAGTATATGCTTATTTTTTTATTTATTTTATGAGGCAGGGAAATCATCAAATGACTTCTCCGCTCTGGGCGGAGCGGGAGGGGCGTGTCAGACTTTTACCGACTAAAACCCACCCCTGTTCCTTCAGTTGCGTGTTGCCAAGGGTCCCGGTATCCCTTTCGGACTTTCCCGCAGCAAACCCACTATATGCTGGCCTCTGATTCTATTGTAACGTAGTAATGTTAGGCCAGCTCAAGGTTGCAGTTACCACTCACTTGCGGTAGCCTGGACTATCCAGCAAAAGTTTTTTCTTAAACCTAAGTTGAATAAAAACGTAACGGTTTAAAGTGATGGTGGTGATTTCTATTGAAAGTAAACTTAACCTGCAGAGAAGTGTTACTTAAATATATATATATAACAAGAGTTACATAACTAAAGCGCTTCGCTTTCTTTAGAGTGAAGTTTAACGATGGACTGCTTTAAGAGAACTTCTTTACATGAAAATGACTCTCGTAGAAGCATATAGGTACTCTCGTAGAAGTATCAAGTTATCAGTTTATTTCGGCTAAACTGGCCGATGAGGCTGAGGGTGATGACCAGGAATGCGCGTTCGCTGCATGCTGGTGGTCAGGATACTCGTTGAAGCCGTGGGTGTTGGCTTGGCTGTGTGACTCGCCTCACGAAAGCTTGTGACGTCACGTGTGGAGTAGTTGCACGAAGGCTCCGTTGAAGTTCATATTCGGGGTCACCAATTTTTGGGATATGAGGAACAGGGTGAAAAGTTCACTCATCCACCATAGAAAAGAGAGGATCCTCCGACCAGACGGTTTTGGTTGGCGGGCAACTGCCCAACGATTGATGTCGAGTTCTTGTATATATGTCCATTGTACGGTAAACTTTAATTGCGCGATGCAGGATTTATGTGACGTCAGGATTTTAGTGTGACATCAGGTCCTAGATTCGTAGTTCGCATGTGGCGATGTAGATACCTCCATAAAGTCACATTGGAAGACATTACGAAAGAAAATCTCAGATAACCACGTTTTAATTAACCTTATTTTAAAGTACCAACCATAATTTTTCTACCTAATTATTGAGTGGACTGTCCAAAAAGGTCTCGAGATCAGGCCACCCGACTAGATAAGCTCCTAAATAAAACTGTCATCGTTAAGCCAAGTAAGTAAAGGTGTTTACAACATAAAAGGCCCCGAAGTATAAGTCATATCTGGTCAATGAGACAGCCGACGAAACGGCTGATTGATACCCAGTTAAGTCGAGACGTTAAATTTTTATGTCACCAATCAATCAACTTTAATTCTTCACTTGGGGGAGCTAATGAATTGTATGGCTATTATGGACAGCGTAGTGTGGCTTATTTGAATAATGTACTAGTTTTAAGACGTGGCGTTGGTCGCGTGGTTCGTGGCTCTGGCGAAAATGGGACGAATCCCGCGAGTGATGCGAGACGAAATTCGCTCGCCCCAATTGTGTCAACTAACTTGTATGGAGGTCGCAAGTGCTGAAATTAGTGCGAATAGTCGCGTGGCTTCCTAATCATTAAAACAACTGATTTC
This sequence comes from Lithophane semibrunnea, assembly GCA_947363905.1. Classification (NCBI taxonomy): domain Eukaryota; kingdom Metazoa; phylum Arthropoda; class Insecta; order Lepidoptera; family Noctuidae; genus Lithophane; species Lithophane semibrunnea. Next base: position 12,181,424 of record OX376197.1, on the reverse strand, counting down.
CAATCAATCGATTCGTCTCAGTTTGAAAAATCCTTGATTCTAAAGGATGTTGAGCACTATTGAGAATTTGGGATGTTAATGGTGTAGGTAAAATATAAACTTATCTTTTTCTTTAGACTTGTGAAATGCAGTGAATATTTAAGTGCCATTTAGATTCTATTGCGATTTTTCAAACTGCGTTCAAATGTAACAAACAGTTTAGTTTATAACTCTGTCATCAGTCAGTTCACTGATCCATTGATGAATCACTATATTTTCGTAAATCACCGCAGATAGCTATGAATAGACCAATAAAAATATACTCGTCGAACTTTTCATAAAGTAAGTTGTCAATTTTCGAGACAGATAAAGAAAGCTGTATAATGATTTATGTGAGAAAGATACAATTCATGTGCAAATGTTTGTTTATAACGTATAATAATATCGTCATTATATCTTTATTGATTTTCATATCAGCCATTGATCTTTGCTTTTTGACACGCAAGAAAATTTATATATTGAGTTTCTCTTCGATATTGGAACCCGTAGGTGGGTCAGTGAATATTTTTTCAATTACTTTACATTTTACAAGCTTTAACTTATGTATTTTCTTTGTGTCTTGATGTAGGTTAAATGCATCGATATAAAGAGCTATTGAAGCATCGTTTTGTTCCAAGTTCAATACAAAATTCAAATTATATTGTTTTGTGAACCAAAAGAATTGAATATGATTGAAATTAACAGCATGTAAGTGTTGAATATGAGCCATTGAATAGAAAATTAACTATGATTTTCCTCGTGTTTTCAATAAAATACATTTTTTAAAGTGCTATAAAGAAATTTGCATAGCAGTCGTTTGTTATGGTGTAATATTTATGGCAGCAGGCGATAAGAAACCGTGATTTACGTTTAACTATGTAGATACAGTCTTTATAGTAATTTATTGTTTACGCGGTTATAATTTGTGAAAATTTGTCTTTTGAATGAGAAATAATGGATAGTATCATACTGATATACAAATTATTGGTCGAATTAATTTGTTTTCATGCTGATATACAAATTATGAGTCAATGGTCGGGTTAATTTGTTTAATATTAAAAGCTTGACAGTCTTAGGTGTTTGGTTAGTAGAATTTATTTTTTATGGCTAAAATATTTCTATTGAGCTGGTTTTAAACACAGACCCGTTAGAAACTGTGATAAGATCACAGAAAAATAAATCGTGAGTATATGAGAGGCTTCACGATTGAGGATTAATTGATTTAGAAAAAAAAAGTGTTTCTCCAGGTTTTAGAGTTAACTGATTACATTATTCAGGTTACTTAACGGTACAAAGATTGTACGAGTAACTACTGACCGTGTTTTATAATACCAATGCGATAATTATATGGACGCAAGTCCTAATCATATGTACGTAGTTTTTACAACGAATAAACAAGTTATAAATCTAATAAAATAACTGTACGTAGACAAGGAAGTTGGTCTAGTTACTCGCTCATTACTTTTTGTCGGTTTTTTTTTGTCGAGCGATATTTGTATATAATTTTTTTCTTAGTGATGGAACGACCGATTTAATGATATAGAAATAATATACTAATCGTATATTAGTTTTTATAATGTTTTTAATTCTGTTTCCTCAATTCCCAGACCTTGGGTCGCCCAGATGTTCTGTGACTAGGAGCTACGATGTAATTAGTTTGGAGTGGATTTAAATTTCAAATGGACGAGGAAATGTGCGGAGGTTATGTTGATTCAAGGAACTAAATGCTGCAATTAATCTGATTCGGATGTGAATTAAGTATGCGGTGCAGGTAAAGGCGGTAGGTATGATTTAGTTAGAAAAGAAAAGTTTGGAAGGCGTTATTTAAGAGCGTTCATTCTAAAAGTTGGCAACGTCGCAAATACCCGTCAAATATTTACCTTTTTTATTAATTTGATAATCTTATTGTATGTAAATATGAAATTAATATTGCTAACTGGTAAACTAAAGTATTAATACCTAATGAATTGCAATTATAACACTGAATTTGATGTTGTAACCATTATATGTGTAAAAAGGGCATTTGGAAAGTTTCCAAATACTTGTTTTACGTCTAACATTAAATATTCGGTGTTACGATCTTAATGATTGCATTTCATAATCAATATTTTTATTTCATATTTCCATACAGTAATATTGCCAAATTGATCATAAGGTAAAGGTATTTGACAACTGTTTGTGACGTTGCCAACTTTCAGAATGCACGCTAGATTCTCCGTTTTAAGACGATCTAGGTAAAGCGATTTCTATAGGCCACTGCCTGTATCTCATCAGTCAAGAAAACCATATATCCATACTCGTCAGATGTTGACTGAGTTATCCAATATTACCTTCCCATATTATTGCCAAAATTATGGTGCCCAATAAATGAACAACTTTTTGGACTTTATGACAAGTCTATCAACACCTTTCTTAACCACTGTTGATGCCAAGTCCAGTTTTTTTTATTTCTGAAACTGGGTTGATGACTTATATCAACAAAAAAGTTCATGTTTATGGAAACTTGATTATCTACTTTTGGGACTTTAGAAATTGCCGAAATTCTGGTGCTGCATTTAAGAATTGGAGTTTTAAAATGTTTGCCGTTTGATTTTGCTGTAGAGATTTTTGATAGTAGGTAGAGCTTTTTCTGATAGATTTTATTTGATATATTATATAAAAGATTTCATAAGACAGTCGGTCGTTCAAGCCAGGTGTTGCCTGCAATACCTTATGCATTTTAATAGGAAAATAAGTTACCATTCAACATACCAGGGCTATCTGACAGTTGTGTCATTTTCTCATATTTCCATACTTAAAAATAAAACTAAAACTAAAATAAACAATGTCTAACTTCGTTATTTTCTTCATAGCTCCGTGTCACCTAGATTAGTTAGCAACGCACGCGGCACGCTGTCTGGCGAATTGATTACACTACGACTATTATGTGCCACAGTTTTTGCGCCACACAAAGCCATGCCGTACATCATAATGCGACAATGGCCATCCAAGAAGACGTGACAAGACGTGTTCCATAAATAAAACAGTTAATTAATCTGACGGGACTGTTTTCAGACTTTTTGCTGTAGAAATTACCTATGCAAAAACGACGCACCTGGTTATATCGGTTGGCGACAGACGAACGACACTTTTTGTCGATCTCTTTATTTTGATTGTTCTCGTTAATGAGAGTAATAAGTCACTTCTATTTTTGAGGAGACTAAAAAAAATGTTTGCCTTCCCTGATATTTTTGTCTGAAGGTTTGTGATGATTTGTCACATCTGTCAAGGTCAGTAAGATGTCTGTCTCATTCGTTGATATGCTGCTAATTGATATGTTTCTGCCTTCCAACTAAGGTTTATTATTATCTAGCTGTGCCCGGCGGTTATCCACGTAAGTCTCGATCCCGTATGAATATGGTCTACCCATGTGCCAAATATTAGTTGGGATAAATAATATATATAAATAAATACATAAGTTAGTTAACGTAGGATTAGTTAGGATTAGAATGTATGTAAGGAATAATTTAGCAGCAAATATAGTAGCAACCTAAATACGATGACATATTTTTGGGACTAAAGATATGATCTTTCAGGAGAAAATCCTTAGTAAAATAAATCTTTTTGAACAGAAAAAGTTCTAAATAAAGCCACAAAGCTGTCGCCATGAGTACAAGAGGCTTATTTATGTTAATAAAAACAATAAAAGCTTCATACCATGATCAGGCTCGACTAGGCTTAGTAACAAACTTAGGTCATTGTGTAACCCTTAGGTACTATTCGTTGGTGACATTATATTATAATAATAGACGTGACGAAAAGGACAGTGGAGGTAAAATGTCACTGTCCATTTTGACTGGTGGCGAAAAGTGGAACTATATTGAAAAAAATACTGAATTTGACATTTGAATGACGTTTGCCGTTGCAGGCAGCGCCATGTCAAGTAGTACTGGTCAATTCGTCCTCGATTAAACTGTCCATAGTTAATTAGTAACTTTGTTTAATAAATCTCCGTCATTAACGAGACACAATAGAATTTTAATTGTTATCGGCCATTAGAAGGCCAATCGACAGTTGAGCGGATATAGCGGGTGTCTCGGATAAGTGTCACAAAAAATATAAGGTTTTCAAGTGTTTACGACGTTTGCCTACTTAGCGAGTATTGTACTATGACGTTTACGATATTACGCCGTCACTCCGAATTGTGTTTTTTATTATTTTATTTACACGAGCAAGTCTTTTTGTATTACGTTATTGTGTTTCGCTGAATATAATAGTAGACATTTTGATATTTGTGGATTCAATAGCAAATTGTTTTTTTAAATTATTTTACCCTAATTTTACCATTTATGTAAGTAGTACACACATGTAAAATAATCATAATTATAATGTTATTTAAAATAATTAATTCATACGCAACTATGACGAAGTGGAAAGATAGTGTTTTTCACTCTAGTGAGTTTATGTGATGTTCTCAAATATGACTGGCCTGGATTTTGTATAAAAGGAATTATACCAGGATTTTACAAAATAAAATGTACTTACATTCAATATTTTGACAGTAATAATACCTCTAATACCATTATATGAGTTTGCCACAACCGCAACCCTAAATGGACCCGAAATAAAATGTAATGATTTGGAAAATTCCGTATTCCCGAATAGCTTCGCATGCGATTGACCACAATGCCAAAGAATTATTGCCCATTTGACACCTATTGTGGCAATCATAATAAGATTTATTCAGTATATAGCTTTTGTTTGACAGGACACGTGGCAAATATATTTCTTTACAAATATACGGAGCAGATGTTGAAAGCTGTCATTTTATTAAAATTATTATTCCATTGTATTTCATCAATTTGTCAAGCCAAGGTGGAATCATTAGTGAAGCGAATCCCTTTCTTGACACCGCTAAATAATGTAGTAATTAACCTTTTAAAATATAATCTTATAAATGGGTGCTAGATTTATTGTAATTGTCATAATTTATTTTAATTTCATTTTTGGTTAGATATCGGTGTTAAGTGTCAGTGTCAAACGTTCTTATTGAATAAGCAAAGAATTAAGATTTGGGCAGTTTATTTTTTTGGGCTTTTATTTGGGAGACTTCTGTCACCCCTTTACCATCGATATGGTACTTTATAGTGCAACAAATAGAGATCAAATTCCTGTCATGAAAACGTGGACATTGTCCATTCCGTGACGAATTGAGTCGTTCGATTTTGTGCGGAAATAGACCAATTTACCCGAGAATTATTCGTTTCCTATTTATGGTATTTCGGGGTGACAGAGTTGGTCATTTCACAGCGCGGTACGGCGCTTGGGGGAGTGATGAATGCCATCGATGATGTAGGTAAATCGATTAGTTCTCGATTTGGGTCTCCCTTCACTAATATAAATTATCACTAATTGTCGCTTCTCTTGTTAAATAAATAGCAGCAGATGAGCGGTTTAGTAAATGGTTTTGGATTTATAGAGATTCAGCTGTTGTAATTGGAGTGTGGTTAATCTTATTATGGGGCAGTTTATTGATATGGATTTTAATCTCTATAATAATAATTATGTACAAGTTGAATTCATTATTAACAAAAAAAAAAAACTAAAACTAAAAGGACTTACTAATAGATATAAAAACAAAGGGGCGTCAGGCGTCGAAGTATTTGATTGAAGATTTTAATTGTATTATTTTCAACCTTAACATAGAAGACCGGGTCATATTAATAAGTTTTTTCTACTCCAGAAAGATTACCAATGAACTCAAAATCAGCCTCTATACGTTGAACTTCATTTAAGTCAAAGTCAAATAATTTATTTCAATTAGGCACATAAAAAGCACATTTGAACGTCAAAATTTACATAAATTGAATTGATTCTTCCCCTTGATTCTGCCCCTTCCAAAAGGTAGTTTTCGTATGGAGAAGAATTGACAAGAAAAATAGCCAATGAAATCTCAAGTGACTTTTAAAGTGTTGTTGCGGTTCCTTTCTGTTTTAACCCTGTACAATCTTGAATAAGAATTAATGTAAAAAATATTAAGGCACCACAATAAAAGCCAAACGAACTAATCAGATTGTCTGCGTGTTACTCTCTACTCTGTGCACAAATATCTCTTCTGCGTATTACTCTATGCATAACAAAGCGCCTTGATTATAACGTTAAATTCCACTCTTTAATATTCTAAGTCGGATCATCATCTGTTGTAACGTAGCTATAAAACGGACCACAGTGGTCGCAAATAAGTACGTGTGTGAAATAAACATACAGGCATGATCATTATTATTTTATGTAGTCTTCCACGGCGAATATAGAGTATTGCGTGGGAGATCTAACGTTTTGTTACTTAAAATAAAATGGTTGCAGTTTTGTAAGATTTTAGAGGACATTTTTTTTAACTTCTTTCTTCTGTTTATGGGCATTTTTGTGGGTATTTTAAACTTATCTCTTTTGGCTGTATTTTTAGTACCAATAGGTAGGTACTAGCCCTTGATGTTTATGAGTCTATTTAATTTAATCGGTTAATAAACCTCATGCAACTTTGAGGGAACAACTATAAGTAGAATAAAATGAAAATAATTTTATTTGCTTATAAAGTAGGTATACACATAAGATGTAACTTGGACTATGCTGGAGTAATCATTTTGTATTCATCTGTGGGGGCTTGTAATAAGCAACTTGTTTAAACATTATTGTTATTATAATGTTATTTGTATGTAATTGTTCCGAAAAGAATAAAAATAATGTTGTAATAGGTAATTGAGAATCAGACGAACTCATCTGGTTTAGATGTCTAATTACACGACTGTCCTGACCAAAGAGACTGGCCGGCAACATCCTCGCAACTGACATCAATCATCTTTGGGAAGGATACGAAGTTTAAATGAGTTTGGTTGTATAATCATAAACTGCCAGTAATATAGAACTGAATTTCAGATTTACTGATCTTGAGAGATCTTTCGGGAACCAGGGTTTTATTGTTGGGCACCTATCTATCACCTTGAGACAATCAGACAGAAATCTGGTAATGCTGGTAGGCGCCTCTCAGGGAGAGGAGGCCTGTGTCTCATCAGTGGGAACCTGGGAACATTATAGGCTAATTATGACTGTAGGCTAGATAGTAATCAGGTAAATACAGTCAGTCACATATTTGTAAAAAAAAACTACAATGGAAAAAAAAGTCCATAACAGTGATTTTTATTTTTATTTTTAGCGAATTTTTTCTCTCTTTGATCATAATATTCCTAACAGTCTCCAAACACACGTCATGTAAGCATGCGCTCTAAATACTTCAATCAGGACCGATTAACGATCGGCGCGTGCGGCTCACCGGGGTAGTTATTTAATATTAATTGATTATTTGCGTCAACATCTACGGGATATTAACACTTAAGATCGCCGTGTAAGTTTATCCTGAGATAGTGTATCTAGGTCACTTTTACATGTAATATGTAGATTAAATTGACCTACATTTGAAAAAACAGTTAAATTATCAATTCATTAATTTGGCCTGAGAATCAACATCGCCATACAACGTGGCAATGCTGCCACTGCCAGGCTTTTGGGCACTTTTCTGTAGACAGCGATCCAGACGATTTTTTTAATACCCTATGATTACTTCCATAAATGCCCGACAAGTAGTGCCTGACGCCGGTTTTTACCCGACTACCCCAAAAGGAGGGTAATGTTTTTAACTAGACCATAAGGAAAACATTTCCCAAAATTATTATTCAAGTGTCTACACGAACTCAAACCGTGATTATTCATACAATAACATTACTAATTGCGACACGCCTCCAGCAATATCGCGTGTTTGATGAAACTACACACTTCTTATTTAAGCGCCACTTATTAACTAGACAACTTAGTAAATGAACGATTTGTGTACACTTACTTTTAGGTTCAATTTACATTGCCGTAGAACAAAATGGAAGAGAATTTTTGGAACAAAATTGTACAAAGCATAATGAACGTTTTGACCATGGCGTAACGTACAAATTAGATAGGAGCTGCTAGCTGCGAGAAGACACACGATTAGTTCTTTGGCTCTTAACTAGTTTGTACTTTACACAATTGACATAAAGTTCATTAAGCTTTACACAATTTCGTTACAAAAAATCGTTTCCATTCCGTTCCACGGCACTGTAAATTAAGCCTAATAGATAACGAACAATAATAAACTGTAAATAAATGTAAATAACAATTAATATGTAAGGGGGATTACCTTTGAATATTAGTTTACATTTAGGTCACATAAGAGGCACTTGAACTAGATGCTATGTTTAATATTAGCATCCTTAAATTAATCGATTGCAAGGAGGTACTTGCATCTAGACATAAAATGATTATAATACTGATGGTTTGCTTGTTGTTGTGTTTATTAACTGAAATTCATGAAAAATATCTACTTTCATTTTTGTATCCTTTTTTAAATTTTATTATGGGACAGCTCTTGGCCTCAATCTCGCCTGATGGAAAGCGACAGATAAGGTCTATCTATGGTCTTGAATTGTAAAGCAATTTAGTATTTGGCTGAAATATTTCCTTTCTCATTGACTAACTACTTTTTAACTTTATTTTTCCCCTAGTTCTACAAACCAGGAAAAGTCTAAAGTCGAGTTTTTATCATCGATATTAGGAGTGAGGCGTATTTATCGCAACAGATATTAAAAAATAGCAGATAGCAATTGCTCCTAGCGATAAAAAATATCTGTTACTTAAAATCACAGATCCTCAAGACTGTTACTGCGGCTGTTATTGTTAAAACTTCAGATACGATTTTCGACTTTAACGAAAAGAAATAAAGAAGATGTTCAATTGAGTTAAATACGTGTATCTCATCCGTACAAAAATAACAGGCTGTTATTTTATAACAGATAGATACGATTTTCGACGTTAAACCAAAAGAAATAAAGAAGATATTCGATTGAGATACGTATTTATCGTCCGTACAAAAATACCAGGCTGTGATTTAATAACAGATATTTGGATCTGTAAATTTTGTCACAGTCACAGTGATCACAGATATCGTGTTTCACCTGTAATCCCACCCATCTCTAATCGATATAAATCTGGCACTGAAAACAAGAAAAACGTTACTTCAGGGACCAAAGTCCTAAATTACAGTATTCCTACAAAAACAATGTTGAATTTGAAGATCGATATCAAAACGAATTTAACGCAACGAAACTTCTGACAGACTAGGTGTGCGGATATCCTTACGATGTTTTTTCCTTTTTTTACTATTCTCACAAGATTCGATAAAACTCATGGGCCTTAAACAATAGACCTAGTTGAACCTGTCTTCGAAAAACAAAGTAATCTTACTTCATAGAAGTTATTATTCGGCCTATTATGGCAGACGTTGGAGCCTTAAAATATCAAGTTGTTTTCACAGGTAGAATATCGAACAGTAGGACTGCGTATGTATATATAAATAATAAAATTATTTGTGGGTAACAAACCTGCGTGAAAGTACCTACTTTCGCGAATAGCTGCTGCTGATATATAGCCATAGTTGTTAGACTCCCAGATACAGACTCCGTTGTAGGGAGAGCAAGAAGTGTTTCAGATGAAACACTTGCAACGGAGTCTGAATCTGGAAGTCTTCAACTTCGAATAGTGCTCCTTCATCAAACTAATTATTATTTAGTTATTGTTGTCCAAAAGGTACATAATCCTCTACCCTATCCGGCAACAGGATTCAGTCTTCCTCAAAGTCAGTCCATTCTATATTTAAGAATGTAAAAACACTAACCACATTAACAGAGGAAACGCCGCGACAACAGTTAGTCTTATTCTATAAACTCCGTTGTAAAGAGGTGAGTACGTGACAAGCAACTCACAAGCACTCTTATACAACTTGTTTTAGACACATTAAGATTTGCACGCACTTGTCTAAGCACTACAACTTACGATTAAGCTACTAAGTATTGTGGTTTTTGTGTAATGAGGGTTCCTGTTTGTCGTTAATGTTTGTCTTTCGATCCTCTGCACTTAGCTGTAGGTACGTTAGTTGTTATATGAATCTTTTTAATTTCAGCAGTATTAAATGACTAAGGGCCGACTTTTCAATATTCAAGTAACTTTCATCTAAGGAATAAAAATTGCGGTGTGTCAGATTTTTAAAGAAAATATTTCAAATTGGCATATTTATTCTACTCAATCAATTTGCCTAGCCTTTTCTCAACTATGTTGGGTTCGGCTTCCAGTCTAACCGGATGCAGCTGAATACCAGTATTTTACATGGAGCGACTGCCTATCTGACCTCCACAACCCAGTAACTGGATAATACGATACCCTCTTGGTACACAATCCTCAAAAGCCCGAAAAGCCCGAAAAGTCGTCAAAGATCTACGAATGACAGCCCGGACCAACGGCTTAACGTGCTTCTGAGGCACGGAGGAATCTCGATATGTAAAGATGGTCACCTATCCACGGACCAACCCCGGCAAGCGTAGCTTAACCTGATGGATCGACCCGTGCGGCTGTTATTACTTAGCCACGAGCTCCCCATATTTATTCTACTATAATTACTATTTTATTTATTCTACATGGATTTCTATATATTCTACGTTGATAAAAGTTATTTAATGGTAGAAAAATCGGGCCTTAGAATATGAGGAAACAAAGAAAAGGCAAAAAACAAAGAAAAGGAAAGAGAGAGAATTGCACCTAGCCAGTCTCATTTAGAAATATGAGAATATTATCAATTCCCAAAGCATTTTTTGTTTCAGTAATTAATCATGTATTTGGGTGATATAGGTGACCTAATTATGGGCATCCCAAAAAATATGTCACTGACTTTTTCTCTCAATAATTAAGCAACTCGATCCCAATTAGAGGCGTCAAGGATACTATAACATACAATTTGATACAACTTTCCCCAAATTACTCTTTATTGGCTATCGAGGTTTATGGAGTGACATCGGTTTCGCAGTTACATGGTAATTGTTCGATGAAAATAATGATGTAATGAAGTCAGGAGATTGAGATGCTTTCTCTTTTTTATAATTATTTCCATTAGGGTCGGTGACTAAGGATTTTTAAACCAAGGACCTGGATGGTACCAGCTGCTGCCTCCTATAGACATTTACAATACGAGAGACATTGCAGTTGCTTTGCCATCTCAGAGACAATGTTTAAATTTAATGTCTTAATTACATCGGCATCCAAAAAGCCTTCAAATCCCAAACGCTGCTTGGCGCCAGAAAAAGACATGGTGGTAGGACTTCTCCGGACGAGCTCCATTTCAAATAACCCACCACACCTACTACTGACAGAATGTTGTCGTTTTTTTTTTTAATTTTAAAAAAAGCTTAGTTGTATAAAAAAAATCAGCTGTCCCCTACATTTTGACGAGCTATGGGAAAATAAATGTACGGAACAGCTGTTTTTTTTTCGGGATTTCAGTGTTGGTCCCATAGTGAAAGTTGTTCATAATGATGAGTACAATGACCCTTTAAGAGATTTCGTGTATGAAAAGGTACACCTTATACATAGATTATATTGTTGTAGCTATATAGCCTGCTAGTAAAAATAATACAAATCATTGTGAAGAGATCTCCTGGCTGACGAGGCCGACTCCGACTACATTATGTCATGTTAAACAGGTTCAAAGTTCCAGTGATGGGTTCATAGGGCTGTCGAACATATCGTTTTAGCAGGACGAGCGTTTCAGAAGGAGCTAAATTATACAAGTTTATTGAAACTTGTATAATTTCAATTTTTTTCCCCCATTTCTAATAGGGAAAAAAGTTGGAGTAGACGTGTTCTTGAGTGAAGACTGCGAATCGGAAAACGTAAGGTAGGACGCCCTCAGGCTAGGCGGAGCGACGATATTCGCAGGGTGGCTGGTAGCAACTGGACGAGAGTTGCCGAGCATCGAGCTGAATGGCGTGAAATTGGAGAGGCCTTTTTTTTTTTTTTTTTCTTTTTTGAGGTTGGGAAATCATCCAATGACTTCTCCCGCTCTGGGTGGAGCGGAAGGGCGTGTCAGACTTTTACTGACTAAAACCCACCCGTGTTCCTTCAGTTGCCTGTTGCCAAGGTCCCGGTATCCCTTTCGGACTAACCCGCAACCCTGGCAGGCATCGGTCCTAGCGGACCCCGCCAATTGTGCTGACATCTCTTTGAGGCGCGCGTGGAACACGACGCGCCATCGACCCGGGCCTGGTCTTGATCGGACGGCGAGCTACCCATTGCTCGCCGTCCGCAAGCCCGCGCCTATGGTGGCCGGGAATCCGCCTGGGATTCCCGTCGCCCAGGGCGTCTCCAGCGGCGGCGGCGATTAGGGGCGTGAGGGCGCAAACTTTGCCTCTCCCTCACGCGTTCCGCCTCCTCCTTCGCGAGCATTACTGCTTCGCAGAAGGAGGTGACTGCTTCCCATGCCCTCTCGCTCCGTACCATGGCCTGGACCAGAGCCGGACGCGAGAGGTCACCGCCGCCAATCGCCTCCAAGAGGACACGGCGAGGCTCCGCCCAAGCGGGGCAGACCTCCACCGTATGCTCCACCGTGTCAAATTGGAGAGGCCTATGTCCAACAGTGGACTGCTATAGGCTGATGATGATGAATTAAAAAGTATATTAGTGTGTATCACTTATAATCTGTAACTATATCATTTAAATAAAAGCTTACTTTGTCTTTATAACTCCAGAACTGACTTTACAGTGCTGCCTGTCAGTAACAAGGATTTTGGGTGGAAGTACTCTTACAATGGTTATGAGACGATCAAAGTCAAAGTCAAATAATTTATTTCAATTAGGCATATTAAAGGCACTTATGAACGACAAAAACATCGCTGACCAGTGGCAGATCACATTTGTTAACATTTTTGGCGAATATTGTAACGAATTCCATTCAACTTTCTAGTTATTTGATTTTTTTTAACATTTTTGGTTTCTACGAAAAGCTGATATTTAAGAGCTTGTCAAAGAAAATGTACTACGAAATCAACAACTTTGTCTGCTCTTTCCAAGTTCCTGGCAACCCTACGCACGTATTAATATGATGACTATGTACTCGACATACCTTCTGTTGCAAGATAAGGGTTTTCCAGCGAAACAACTTCACTCGACGCCATTTCCGATAACGATTTGTAAGGAAATGTGTTCCTCGCATGCCGCAACCGCCGACGTGGAAGTGAAATGTGCAAACGTATAAAAAGTGAAATTATTTTTATCCTGTGTCTTCGATTGTTCGATATTTAATTTATAAAAGAATGGAAGCGTTTTGTTTTTGTTTCGGTTGCCAATGTCATTTGTTTTTTTTTTGTGATTGGAATAAAACCTTTTATTTATTATTTTTGTCTTTTTGGACTGCACCTAATATCATGTAGCATGAAGTATGGCAGGTAATATTAAAGAGGCCATTGCACTGACCTGTTAAAGACTGTTGACAATAATGATTACTATCATTGTCTAACTGATAATATAAGTTAGGGCTCAATTCTGTCTGCCTGATAATATCAGTCAGAACATAGTAATGATATTGTTCATCAGACATACCTAATAATGACATTATTATCATCCTTTCTTTTATTACGTTATCAAGATAAGATAACACTAAAACATACACGATTTAATTCACTGATAAATATTCCTAGAAGAACAATGTTTTACATATTCAAAAGTCCGTTCACTCACGCCGCGGATACATATGTAACTAAGATTGTACTAAGGAAGTTGACAAGTGAAGATAACATGTACAGAAACGCAGTATTATTTAATATCCATGCATTTTATCGTATGTACAAACATCGATTGACGGTATGTCGCAATCGAGAAATTTGATATGAAACTAGGACTTCCTGAAGATACATTGATTGATATTGATGGAAAATGTAAAGTAATAGTTGATGTAAGTGATTAAAATATAGTTTGACAAGTTATCAGCCATTGTACTTCATTTTCGACGAGTGAAACGCTTGTTGAAGAACAACTTACTTTGCAGTGACTTATCAAACGGAAGTCTTCACTCGAACAAGACTTAGAAGAGCTAGAAGGGCTACACATTAGTCTACAACAACCACTTTGGCAGAATCGGAAAATATTATGAATCATCGTAAAATGTCACAAGCTGACAATTCATAATATGATCTGCGTGCGATTTATATTACGAAATAATTCATCAGTTTGACAGTTTTCTATGGAGATTCGTAAAATGGTCCACACGTTACGAATTGCTTTTGTGACAAATTAGAGGAATTGCTAATGACAGCTGGAAATTCAGGCAATGAATTGCTTTTAGAGTAATTGCTAATGTGGCTATTTTAGGCCCCCTGAAGAAGGCTGACTGAATGCAAAAGGCGGAGACCTGGGTGTTTTAGGAATTATTTTGGGAGAACCTTTGTCCAGCTAAGATACATATAGAATAGAATAGAATTCTCTTTATTCGACTATCCAAGACTCAAAAGCTGTTAGTAAAACTTATGACTATGTTAGTAAACACTGAAAATACAAACAACACAACAAATAATGGTGAATCATTCATGCTTAGGATACTGTTGGTGCTGCCCACGGAGTATAGAAAGCTATACTCCGTGGTGCTGCCCCACACCCTGCGCACCAGGGAAGCGCACCTTTTACGCATTATTGTGTAAAAACAATCTACATGCGCATCCGCGAACATCCCCAACGCACTACAGAAGCGGGGCAGCCCCACCAGCATCCTAAACGCGTTATTATACTGAACGCGGAGAGCACTATGCGATCATTGCGTATACCTAGCCCACAGGCTGCACGTGTAAAATGACGTTCAGTACGCTCGAAAGAGCGTGATCTTGACTGGAAGTGAGCATCGTGCAAACCTCCGAGCCAACATGTTACTGACACATATGACTGTAATCAATTTAGTATCATAGTGAACCACTTGATTTTTTACTGAGTTAATTTTTATTATCGATCCTGCAAAAATATTCCTTGATATTTACTGCGAAAATGTCGGAAAAATACATATTATTATTATGGAAAGATTCTTCTTACGAATTAGAACGATGGCTCGAGGTTACCATCAATATGTCTTTGTTGGGACATTGTCGTAACTTTCATCACGAATAATACACTACTTTCTTTACATAAACTTATGATTTTTATGTCCCATCTGTTTCTTTAATCCAAAAGATTATGTCTGGGGTTCGACCTTGGTAGTCAGACTTTGTGTACTTAATATTTTACATACAATACTTATATGGTAAGTAAATACTGACACAATGAAAATTTCGCCTGTATTTATTGTTGTTCTTATCAAAATATTGTTCAGAAGTGTCAAGGATGTGGTGGCGGGAAAAATATATAAAGATGATCATACAATTTTGGCGTCACTTAGCTTATAAATCGTGGAATATGAAGGAATTGGGTAAGTTTGAAAGCAGCATACACGAAAGCGGGCGTTTACCGAACTGTTTTATTCATGAAATTGGCTATAGATGATGAAATAATGACTCTCATTACGGGTTTCTCATTCCGGAATAAGTTCCATCAAATTCTTCTGTAATATTGGACAAATCTTTCAACAATAGTCCCTTTCTTAGTTTATCTATTGTAATTGGCCACTGTTGGAATACATAATTATTTTATTGAATTAATAATGAGAATGAGAAATATTATAAAACTCCCTCGGCCCCCAACCTACCGCGTCGCATCGCATAGCTCGCCCGTGATATTACTTCGTTTTCGCTTAGCGTTCTTTCAGTTTTTTTTTTTTCTCGGCTCCGTAACTAAATATATAACCTTCCTCAAGTATTGGGCTATCAAATGCAAAAATATTTTTTCAAATCTGACTAACTACCAGTCAGATTTGAAGAATTATTTTTCCAGATTAATAGCGCGTTCAAACAAAAAAACAAACTCTTCAGCTTTATTACTTATATTAGATTAAACCTTAACCTCCGTGCTTGGGGGAACTACCTCCATAGGGTTCAACGAGTTGAGGGTCATAACCCATAAGACATCGTTTAAGTTGTGTACAAAAATGTCGTATTTATATGTAATTAGTCTGTGCAACTGTTATGTGACTTTGACGAGGCGAATAAACAATCGAATGTCAACACTTGAAGGAGCGATGACTCGCGCGGCGTCGCGGGCGCACGATGTTTGCGACTGCCTTCGACTCGACAGCCTAGCAAACTATCTACTCGCAGAGCTAAATGTACGTACCTATACTTGGTAAAATGTACAGAGAATACCATTTTTGGAATGTATCGTGCTGATCTAGTAGGTAAGGTAAGTTTTATTATCTGCTAATTTATTTTTCTTTACAAAATGTAGAAGTAATCAATTAAATATTATGCTGAACATTCTTTTCAATTTACGTATTCAAGAATAAGTTGGGAATGTCATGTCTTTTATTAAAATAGACGTGTCCAATCGGATTCTTCTAATTCTTATCGTCACCTTTTCACTCTGATACCCAACAATAAATATTACCCTGAGTATTAAATATTGTCACTGTTATCAAAAGAATTCCATTTTGTGAATTCAAAAAATTTTACGAGCTTAAATTAAATTAATTTCAATAGATATGCCTTCGAACAGATAGATATAAGCCGAGATTATGCTCCGGGACACATCGTATACACACTCGATAAAATATTGAATAAACAAAATGTATGAATAGAACATGTTTCAAGCAAATTACGTATTTATGGAAAAGTTATGTGTGCTTCTTTGGTTGGTCTATGATAATACTGTTGTAATCAGTAGATTAGGGCCGCCCACTTGGCTTCCCATAGAGTTTGACTCTATACACCATAAGAGATACGGGAAAGACGTTAATGTACGAATTTATAGTTTTTGATGTGAACGTTGCGCCGGCGTCGGTTCTGTGACTGGAGTCGGTTTAACTGAGTCGATAACACGCAGATTAAGGAGGCTTGATATAGCTAGAGGATTTAAGCTTACTGTGTTAAAATTATAATCGAATGTTTTAAATAATTAGATGCTGAATAAAATACAATAGACGTAGATATATTTAGAAACCTATTCCGCTTGAACATTCTTCAAGAGTCATAAAAACCCTGTAAGAAATCGATATGTGTTTCACCTCTCAACGAGGCATCCTGAGGATGACGATTGACCAATTGTAAACCAAAACGCGACGTGTTACCACACCGAGCGCAACTGATCAATTATCTATCTTAGATGTTGAATGTTGTACCAAATTAAAGACAATCAATAAAATACAATACTCGATTTTTCGTTACTAAAATAATGCACATATTATAGGATATGGTAAGACTGGAACGATACAGATCAATTTTATTATAATCGTTTGTTAACTATGTTTAGAAAATATAAACATCTAACATAATGATCTGCAATAATGGCTTACGCTAGATATGTTTCTTATTTGGAACAAATCAACAACCTTTATTATCGTCATATCAGTCGATAAGTACGTATGCTACAAACTATAAGTAGTTACAACTACGAACGGGTAGAAAAACACCATGTTAATAGACATTACAGTTTTCAACGAATTAAAAGCGTATTGCACTGCTGTCCTTCAAGATTGACATTGCGTGTACCTACTGCCTTATCTTTTAAATTTTCACTATCGTCATCATCATTTTCCTACCCTTACCCATTTTTTTTTTCATATTTCTCTTTTAGTCGTCATCTTGGTTGGTAGATGTCGGTTATTATATACTTAAACCTTCCTCGAGAACCACTCTATCCATTGGTGAAAACAGTATGAAAATCGGTGCAGGAGTTTAGAGTTTATCGCTAACAGGACGACAGACAGACGCGGCGGAGGACTTTGTTTTATAATAAATGTACTAAATTCGAACGATGCCGCGATGTTGAAGACTGAAACTGAGAAAACAAATGAATTCGGTTTGAAATTGTGTATGGTAACTTGAATTAGGTTCGAAGTGGACATAACAGAATAGCCCTACAGCTGGCAAAACATTGGTAAGTATGCGAGTATCACTTCAATAATTCCTTACAGGTATATACATAAAGTTCCATTCTACCCAGCATATCGTCATAGCTCTGTGTAGCATTGAATAAATTATTGTCAATAACTTTTTTATATTGTTTTATTGGTATGAAAGTCCGTGAGTTTTCGTTATTACCTCTATATAGTCACCATGGTCGCCTTACGAAACACGTTGTTTTATGCCTCACGAAGCTTTACTAAGTGTTGTATCTAATGATAATGGCCCATGCGCATGTCATGCCATCACTAATAATATCATAAATATGGTAAAGATAATATGATAATTATTTGTTGGATTCCTTTAGAGTTTATTTAGAATTCTTGAATGGAGGAAAGTGGTTTTCTTAGCGGGACGCACGCGATGGTCTTTTTTTAGGGTGCGGTAACCAAAGGGTAAAACGGGACCCTAATACTAAGATTCCGCCGTCCATCCGTCTGTCTGTCTGTCTGTCCGTCTGTCACCAGGCTGTAATCTCATGAACCGTGATAGTTAGGCAGTTGAAATTTTCACAGATGATGTATCTGTTGCCGCTATAACAACAAATATTAAAAACAGAATAAAATAAATATTTAAGGGGGCTCCCATACAACAAACGTGATTTTTTTGCCATTTTTATAGATAATGGTACGGAACCCTTCGTGCGCGAGTCCGACTCGCACTTGACCGGTTTTTTAAACTTGCTTTGAATTTTTTCGATATTTCTGAACAGTAGCACGAAGTCGTTGACACTTACAAAATCCATGAGCCCAGTAGAAGAACTGGGTTCAAGGATACATAATCATACTAACGCTTGATGGATATAGCAATGTGGTGGTTTTTATCTTCTTTATTTCAATCCCCAATTTTTCATCCGTCTTTCATCTTTACCCTAAGTTTCAGAGTATGCTGAAGTTATTTGGAATATTGAAAGACTTAAGGATCTTTAGTGGGTATCTAAAATAATACAATGTAGGTGCCATTGAATGACCCCGGGTGAATTTCCTTGCCTTTAACCTTCAAATAGGGTAAGTTTCGCTTTTCGTAGTAACGGGTCTTACAACAAAATACAGAAGCAATGCTGTCACTGCAAAGATATTTTCATTAGATCTTTAAGTTCCATTACAACTACTAATGTGAGCAGCGACTTGTAAATTACATTCCTTATGGCCGGGGATATTCTTACTTACTTTGTAAAGGTAATGAAGATGAGAGATGCATACCTACGACCTGTTAGTAAACTTAAAAATAAACGGAAATTAATCGACCTTATCAAAGACTAGCTTCTGCTCGCGGCTTCGCCCGCGTGGTATTTCGATAAAAAGTCTGCCTATGACCTTCCCCGGGATGCCATCTATCTCCTTGCCAAATTTTATCGAAATCGGTCTAGCCGTTCACGCGTGATGGCGTGACCAAGGGAAATAGGGATTTATTTTTATATATATAGATTTTGACATGGAACCGTCAAATGACGTTCACTTTGTCATTTCGTAGCGAATTTCCGAACGTTGTTACGAACTTCATCTTTCTAGTGAGCTTTCGGTCTCGTGAAAGATCTGATTTTGCAGCTTGGTGTAGGGAAATTTACTGTTAAGCATATTGACTTACAACTTAATTTGTCCGTAGGTATATTAAAATCACAACTGTCAACTTTGACAGTTGTATGAATGGCTATAACACTACAAATTGACGTAGGGTGACAGTTTGCTTAGCAATTAATTTCCCTTACTGTACTTACCCAAGATTATCATAGTGCACCACCTCTACTAATTTTAATATTCTTGAGAGAATCTTACGTTTGCTTTCGGTAAAACCGGTGTTGTACCGGTAATATTATAAAAATATGTTCTATCGAGTAACCGAACCTTTGTATGGCATTCATTAAATAAAACTTACAGACTATAAAACGCACAGTAGTTCTCCCAAATATTATGTTTACGATCAGACAACGTTTGTCGTTTAGTCCAAAATCGTTTCAGATTATACTGACGGTTACGTAAGTTGGCTCTCTATTGTTAATCATATGACGTTTCACAATACGCTTCCAGTGTAACAGCTCATCCGTTTATTGAGATTTTACTGATGTTTAATATGCTATAAATATTTATTTATTGCCTTGCCACTAATACGCTATATCATTCATTTTATAGCGTTGCGTTAAAAATTTATATCCCACGATACTTCGTGTTACTAATTTGATTTTGTTGAATATGAAATTAAAGACTGATTAGATAGGTTTTTATTGTATTTTGCATAATGAATCAGTATCAGTGAAAACACAACAAAAAATATTGTTTATGTAACTTATCGCTTTATACTACTGTCGGTAAGGGAATTAGAAATACATAATATTAAGGAAATCACAGGCTCCGTTAGATATAAAAATGCTGTTAAACAAAAGTAGGGCAAATATATGCGGGTTAATACTGTCCAAAACCGTCAAAATATGTATTTTCTTAATCTGATCCGATTAAGTATGGAGGTCATCGATCAGATTTCCACCCATCTGGTTACATCATAAGTTATTCTGATGGCATTTCATCTCGATAAAATAATCTAGTACCTAAATATTATCATAATTCAAATTATGCATTAGGAAAATGTGCATTTTCCACCAATGGATAGAAAGTTAAAGCTTGCCACCAAAACTTTTGCAGTGGTCTAGCTGACACATGAATTATTTAATAAATTAAGCTTTTAGAATGCCTTTAATTAAAAAAAAAAAAAGTTCGTTAAAAGTTAAATGTTGGCTGGGACAGGCTGGATGCGGAAGGCGGATTACAGGGTGTTGTGGTGCAGGCTGGAAGAAGCCTGTGTTGAACTGCGATAGGCTGATTGATTGATGCCTTTACTTTGATCGGTTTCAGGCAACCTTATAGCTGAAAAAAAAACATACAGACGAATTGAGAACCTCCTCCTTTTTGAAGAAGTCAGTTAAAAACAGCTCTGAGGACGCAGCAACGTAGCCTGTGTATGTGATCCAAAACTCCTGAAAGAATTAAGACAATATTAAATTATTAGCACATAAAATTGGCCTTTGGGCAATCACACAGTATTGTCCAAGGGGCCTGGCACCACCGCTTACAGCAGTATTATTTTAATCTTACTTCATGGCGGAAAGAGATGGATATACGTCTTGTAGAGCTTCATCGCTTTCCTACACTGAAGTAATATTCAAATAATACTGCTGTAAGCGGTGGTGGTAGGCCCCTGATGTAGACAGATTGCTTATATCGCCTACAAACAACAATAAACGACCCATTACTCTGTTCACTCCTACATCTTGCGAGGGCAGATAAGCCGCTACTAATACAATCCCAATTCCTAATCATCAGAATTGACTACCAGTAACAGCTTTACATATTCATAGTCTATAATCAAAATTTATTTCAACATTCACTCCGTTTGTTTCCATTTACGATCACCAATAGAGCTATTTAATACAGGGAGAATATAGGAATTAGAATAGCTATGACCCTCGCCCTTATGCTAATTCAGCGATACTGATGCCAATTAAAATGTTAACAATAGCGCCGTTGTAAAAGCTACAGTTTTATTGAAAGTAGACCGGTTTGGCACACGACACCCATCCGGTCACATCTTCATTCTATAAGCTAGGGAAGGGACATAACTTTGCATAATAATGATTCCCTAATTAAAATTTCGCTCTTAAAATAACAATACATGTTTGCGATTGTACTCCATTGTATAACTGCGGTAAAAGCGATTTCATCTCACCTTTATGCAGACTATTTTAGCATGTCTGCTTTTGAATACATAGTAGATAATTTTGAAGCAATCTACTCTTCTATTATTCAAATGTGTCTGATGGTCTTTTGTAATGTAATGCACAAATAATGCAAGGTTGGACCCATAAAATGGTAAGAGATATGGTGTAGAATAACATCTTCATCATTAGAGTAGTTTGACATGCATACAAGATTGCAATATTCTAGAAATAAAGACATGACGTGTTTAACAAATCTATAAAATTTATTAGATCCGTGCTAAAATACAAGTATATAAAAAATCACTATGTCACCAAATTTTAACAAAAATTGTAAACGCACTCTCAGTATTTAATCAAAACACGTTATAGATTGATGAATAGATTAGATATAGATTGCAACTTAAAGATATGCCATCACCAAAACAATTATTTGTCAAGCCGCAACAGATTAAAAAACGTATTAGAATAAACCCAAAAATAAATAATAAAACATCTACATCGCAAATTATTTGTTTGTCAGATTCGAATCAATATTCTTTTGATTCGCACGATAACAATACAGGGTTGTACATCAATCAAAATGATTTCAAAAGTAACACCCCGTTGCGGTGACAGCGGGGAATCGATACATAGTGTGGGGACGGAAATAAAAACCGGTATCACTTCCTATTTCACCCTTCGGCTTCCGAACCACAACCACTTTTTTTTGTTCGAGATCTATGTGTGCCGTAGCTTCCCTTCAGAGAATTTGTTTACGAGAGCCCTTAGGAAAAAGAGGCACAAAAAGAAAAGCTCAAGTTCTCTCATTAACATGATAAGTCATGAATCGGAAAACCGATACTTCTTGGTACCGAACGTCCCCACTTTCCCTCATTTGCACGTGTATACGAATCTCTATTACATTCAGTATTAAATCCAATAGTGTCAAATAGAAACATTTAGTAGGTAAGTATGAACAAGGTGAAAAGGAAGACTACAATAAATTAGTATTAAGATAATAATAATCGCTGTTAAATCTCCGCGCTTCTGGTACCGGTTTCAAAGATATCCGCACATGAAACAACATTATCTTTCTTTAATTATGATCTATGGTTATTGTACAATATTTAACATTCCACAGTTTCAAACAGGTAGTTTGTTAAGCTCCTCTGTTTAAGATGTTGTACACCCGGCTGATATTAAATTTAACTGATCGCTATCTGCAATTAATTATCAACAGCGATAATATCTAGCAGAAATAATTACGTGGTTGCTCGTACTTATACTACAAAAAGTACTTATAATAAAACAAGCTCTCGATATAAAACTTATGATACGTCAACAACTTTTATTTGCAATAAAATATTCCAATAAAAAGGATATTGGTTTAACTACGGTACTTAATTTTGACGGTTTTGAGGAATATCTTAGATGGGAATCAGGAACAGTAGCTTCTGTTACTAAAGTGACAGAACAAATTGCCGATAATGAAATAACAAATCACGCGTGCTTAGAAATCGATTTGCTTCGCATCGCGCGTGATGGATGGGCAGGCGCACGCGGCGACGCGCATCGACCCCTTTTATTCATCACCACCGAGGGATTTAGGGCGTGAAGGGTAAATGAATAAATTAATATGAGGCCTTAGAATTTGTAGTTTAGGCCGCAGCTGTTGCCGTGTTTGAATTTGTAATGCGATTCCACTATCAACGATTATAAATTCGCTTTGCGATTAGTTTACAAAGCTCAAACAGCGGTACTGCTATATAAATAAAACTAAAATCAATTTTGGCGTAATGAACGACAAAGTACAGGTTGTAAATAATAAAAGGAACGATGTTCTTATCAGAGATCTGGTAGTTTAAATGGTTGTCGCAGCAAGGGTATCAGATTTCTGTTTATTACTGCAGACGGTAGCTCTGCAGAAGCTGCCTACGAGTGAGTTGTCTGCGAGATCAAGATAGATGAACGATAACGAATAATTTCCAAATCAAGTTTGTCATTAAACTGGTACCTGACTTGCAACTCCGATAATTTTAACTAATGTTGGGCTTGATACGCCAACACTTACACTGTTTATATGTCTGCTTGCGTACTCAGTTGTGTTAATGTCTGCGCTTCATTCATTTGTTTTAATGGTTTCTTTTGTAATCAAAGGATTTCAAATACTCAACGCGAAAAGCTTGGTTTAAATATTGCATTCGAGACGATTCCAAAGTTGAGTATACTCAGTAAAGGGCTCGGAGCCTAAACAAGCAAATTAAGGAGCATGCGTTAAGTAGTTACT
The DNA here is from genome assembly GCA_947363905.1 of Lithophane semibrunnea. Taxonomy (NCBI): domain Eukaryota; kingdom Metazoa; phylum Arthropoda; class Insecta; order Lepidoptera; family Noctuidae; genus Lithophane; species Lithophane semibrunnea. The sequence continues at coordinate 12,157,516 of OX376197.1, read as the reverse complement.
CATACTCAATTCTTATGATGATTTCTTAGTAGGCTATCAATTGAGGCGAACATTTTAAACCTATGTGTTGAGGGCCCATTGATATCAGTCAAAGGGCGTCACACTCGAGAGAAAGTTTAATGAATGACACTGTAGTCACACGTTTTCGTTGCATTCAAATATTTATGTCAGTCGAGCGACGCTTCTGGGCTATAGAATCATTGATAAAATTAAACAAGTCGTTTTAGACACTTTTTAATGTAAAATAATTTAACTTAGGTACGTGGATTACTATTAGAAGCATTACAACACACATGCATTTCTATTAACAAGGATTAAAACAGCATTCCTCGTATAATAGTAAAATTTTCAGTACCCCGGTTGCGTTAAGAAATTTTTTATGGAGAATGAACATGTACAAGTGTCGTTAAAGGTTTTCATAATATTCCTTAAGAAATAACAACACTTGTGATGCCTCCAACGGCCCTTTGTCTAAAAGCAGATGAATTTGTAAATTTGCTTCGAGCATACAATTGTGCATGAGGACACACATTCGTGCACATTCTTGAAATTATTGAACACAATACGTTCATAATTATTGGAATACGCGATGTCAACAATGACCTTTTACAATTTCTGTTATGTTTATTTCCTTGACTTATAAGCGTAAACAAAGACGCGTAAAATGATAAATTGTTGTTGAATGACCATCATGGACCATCGTCTTAGACAGCTATTGTCGCTTTAGTTCGCTTAATAGCCTTTGCGTGAGTTGTGGAAGACCATCATCTGTCAGAACCGTCTCCACAGATCCAGTGAAAAACTTCTTAATACCTAAATATAATAAATACACTTCTGTTCATATTGTTCATTTGTTCGTTCTTTCGCTAAGATATCATCTACTCTTTTTCAGAAGCTGGCCTAAAATGGGATAAAAAGTGATCAGGTCCAAGCATTCACCAGTTTACCCAGCCATCATCGTGACATGAAGTTCCATTTCAAGCTCTCTGTAACGGTCTTCGGGAAATGCGACGTCGCCAGGCTAGTATGATTATGTACAACATTATACTGCTTATGGTGTCCATAATGACATTGAAATCATAATATCCACACAAATAGAGTCCAGGGGGTCACTAATGCAGTATATTTCTTCATCTTCATGACGTCTTTCGGTCTCAGGAAAGCGGATCTTAAGAAAAAGGCGCCTAATTATGTACACGTTTTATAGACCACCGTTAAATTAATTCTTAATTAATTTCCTTCGAAAGAAAATTAGACTTTTAAATGACTTCCACGGTGTAGTGCTACTAACAGATTTTTATCAATATTTAAAACTGTGTACGTAGTAACATTCTCTTTCTGGAATGATCTGATGTGATTGATAGAAGATACAAAACTGTTAACGATTTTTTGCCCAAATAAAATAATAGTGTTTCGACTTTTTTCCGGCATCAATTCTGGACATTGATAACATTACCCACAAAAATGAAAAAGTCGATCCAATGGGCACAGCTCCATGATGTTCTTCTATTCAGGGCCAGGATCTAAAAAATGAAGTAAGAAGGTGTAGGAGTTTTCAGTTATAATTACTATACATGGGCAAATATAATATTAGGAAAGTTTTTTTCAAAAGTACTTTACAAGTAGCAGTAGAAGCCTAAATCTTTAAATATCCCGTTTACTCAATAAAAAATAAAATTTAAACACAGCTTACGCAATAGAATAAATGCCCTGAATAGAGAAATCATGGTACCAGGCTATCATAAATAGCGCGGCGCACTATGCAACTGTTGTAAACTCCGTGGCTCCGTCGCAGTTCGACTCGCAGTCGGAATATCCTGCTCCTGTCACTTCCTGCGGTCCCAGCAATCCTTGTTCTAACTTTGCATTGTCCACAAACTGGGTTACTGGTGACATAATACTAGATAACGTCTTTATTACTAGACGGTTTATTTGTTGTATTGCTATTTTCCTTTAAAAAAATGGACTGTTATGGTGATATTTTTTCTTTTATTTAAGTTCAGCAGTAATGGTCAGGGTCGTCTTGTAGGTTGAAAAGGTCGTGAAGATAAAATCGTCTATGCGTTAGTTCCAGACAAAATTATCCTAATTTCCATTAATTAAAAGTCTGTTTTCTTTCCAAGCACTTAAACTTTTACGCTCTAAGATTCAAAGATGACATTTTAAGATTACGCCTGCAAATATATACTTAACCGCAGCTTAGGTTACGAGTTTCTTATATAAATAAATACTCATCTCTTGCTTTATTTTAAACTTGCCGCACCATATAAGTCGACTCAGTTTTGCGGTTTTTCTATTCGTCATTCAGTAGTTATTATTAAAATGACCTTTAATTGTTTTTCTCGCTACCCGGTAATTTGATGTTGTTTCTAAAGAATTATTTTCGTCGTAAAATAACTGACCTAGTTACAACTAAATTATGTTTAGACAGTAGCAAAATGAATAATGTGGCCGTATTTCTGAGTTAGGAATTGATGAATCGACTTTTTGTGGACTAATCGATATCACAATAATATTATATACAAATATTGAAACGCATCAATTTCTTCCAATGACACCGCACTTCCGATTGAAAAATTGGAATGTAAATAGAATAAATGAATAAAACATGGCGTAGCAACAAAAGAATGCATACTTGCAATAATTTCGATGCCAACAATATTCATTCATAAACGGGCTCTACCGCTCAACCCTTACATGCCCAAAGTCTTTTCGGTTTTTTTCTTGTAATGAAAGTTAGAACTTTTTTCTGCATAACATGGTTGTCACTAAAGGATCTAACGTGTATGAATATCCCAAGAAAAAAATTTAGTCATGGCGTTAAATATAGTGAATTAACAGAGTTCCTGGATGCGTCACCGGTCGCCAGAGCTGTAGGGCGACCGGTCGGGGCGAAAGTCGGCTCCGGCCACACAGTTGGATCGGCGCGGTACCACACCACAGTCTCATCTAAGCCACAGCTATGCGAGCATCTTCCCCATCATAGCCGAAAATTCCACATTCCCGGAGACAAGCGCGGCGACACGACGCGAAAGTTGAAACGCGAATTCGCGAAATATTTAACGAAAATTTCGAACTATATTTTTTTTTCTGTACTTGAAAAATTTGGAGCAGTTGGCGGCAAACGGTAAAGTTGTGTGTTGGTGTCCTTAACAGTGTTTAGACAACTTTCAGAGCTTTTTAAGATTTTTTTAAAATTTATTTGTGCTGTACCGTGTGCCGAAACATTCGTATGGTGTGAAGTGATTTTTATTTTGTGCACTGTTTGATTTGGATTTTTTTGTTCCGGAGTTTTTGGTTGGTTATAATTTATTTTTCATTTTATTTTTTTAAACTTTATGCATACTTTTATTAGTTATTAAGTGCTTGATTTTATTGCCGTAGTTATAGTTAATTATATGTTTGCGGAAACTATGAAAAACTGCGTAGGTCGGCAGTTATTGGGCCGTTAAGTGGAATGTGCGTTAATATTAGTTTATGATTATGATAAACGCATTACTATCGAAGATAGATGACCAACGCGTCTTTTTTAACTTGACAAGTTCCCCGTTTTCAGTCAAGTTGATTTTATCGTTCATAATTGGATAGGAAAAGTGTTTGAATAGTATGAAAATGGTTTTCTCGTTTTGCCATATCCTTTAGGCATATTACAAAAATAGATTTTTATTATATTAATGAGATGATTATTTGACAAGCTTACCTACTGATTATTTCACTTTTACGTACTGATTATTGCGGAAAAAACTTATTACTCAATCTATATAACGTGTCAACGAAGTCTTCGCATTAACAGTTATAAACCACTTAGAAAACTGTTTAATCCGATCAGCCTCACGCGTCAATGATTAATTTCTTACAGTACAAATTAATGTTATCGGAAATATTTCTATTCGACTAATAAAATTGATCTTTTATCTTCGAGTTCTTTAAAACACGTTGTGACCGGATAGATTAAGCATATATCTACCTAAAGTTATTAAACATTTTCTTCATGAACTATTCATAAGTTATAGGTACTCGTTATTGGGGATGTTAAATACCCTAATCGTAATAGTATAGGCAGTTTGTAAAGAAGTTTCACGATATTAGTGGTTGGTGTGAAAAGTTTGTAGCGTTTTCAGGGTTAATTTATCAAAAACTTTGGAAAATTGAGTGAGCATTTTTAAACGTTTATTTAAATTAAAGTTAATTAGCGATTTACGAATTTATCGGCTATTTGTAAAATATCTTTTCTATTTTACAGTTTTTTTTTTCGGTGAACCAAGTTCCTACTTAGTGGTTTTATGGTAATTTAGTACCTTATGAGGGATAGCAAGATTTAATAGTGGTATCGGTTTGTCAGGGCTACGTTTGAGAGAGCTCACATCTATAGTAAAGATGCCAATAGAAAGTTTTTCCTTTTTATTGGTCGTGACGGGTTTTCTTTTATGTTAGGTTTTAATTAACCCTGATAACTTTGGTGTTTTGTCAAGATGTTAGACAATATCATTACTTTAGTTTTCATCTGTACTGGGATCACCAATCCATTTGCTAAAGTTGGTGGTTATGTAAGGGAGGTACTTAACGTTCATAACAGCGGCGTAGCAGCTGGATGATGGGCAGCGCAGTAGGGGTCGTTGAGGTGATGCTTGGGTGAGGCCTATGTCCAGCAGTGGACGTCTTACGGCTGACACTATGATAATTATGATGAAGAGATGTTTTTCAGCACTAGGCTTTTATGATTAAATGCAAGATGATAACCTCCTCCTACGATACAGTTATGTTCTGAAAAACCGTGGAATACTTAATACTTTCTAGCCGAAGAGTTTTATAGATTGGCCATTTTATTGATGGCCATATTTTTAGTAGGTATCCCAACTTTACTATTTCACCAAATCTACCAAGCTGAATATCGAAGAAAAATAATTTCATAAAAAGATAATAAAATACAGTCTAGACCGATTCAGGTTAATTTTCTTATTTGTCCGATTGTTTGTGACAGAAATATAAAATTCTATGAAACTAAATATTGACTTAGAAGTTTGTTAGTCTTAAATTACTGGCTTATAAAATTGTTATAGTTTTCGAACTACTGGAAATGAGGCTAATCGTAAACTTTGCAACTTCTGTCCTTGTATAGTTTCAACTTTATTTTATTAATAGATAATGCGATTTCTTAGTGGTGTTCGAGGAAAATTTAATTGCGAAATTGTTTAAAGAAAACATTCGTTTGTCTGAAAATGTTGTGGTAAATAAAAGTATTTTTCTCTCGTAACGGCGCGAGCGTCTACCTAAGTGCCTCAGTCGGTATCGGGTCTGCATACTCAAGATGCACATGACGATACATAATTCCTCATTCTTGATTATTCTTAAAATACTTTTAATTATTAATAGCTAGGGAATATGATTTAAATCAATTTAATACAGATTTGATTCCAATTTGATGTCCACTTTTTTCATTACTGGCGTTAGAATAGGTGCTGAGGTCGCAACAGTAATGATAATCATGTAGATTTCTCAAATCAGAGTTTGTCAATTAAGTATTCTGTTACGTAAACAGCCCATCTTCAAAGGTAACGCAATATCGTCAACTTTTACCTACATACGTGCCAAACGCGGATACAATTCAATTTAGATAATTAGCACTTTCACACTAATTGCAACTTTGCGTCCCTTTGGGAAAAATATTCTCATCATATTACGTTGGCATTAAGCTGGCGCCACACTGCTGGTTCAATTTTCGGCGAAAGATTCTTCGATGAAACAAAAAAAACGTGCTCAGTCGAGTTGATATTCGGAAAAAATGAGCAAGTGTGCCGTCATCTTAACTCAGACCGTAACAAAAATAATCGAGCATACAATCTTTTAACAAGTATATATAGTTATCGATTACGATCTTGTAGCTCTAATCAAACGCAAGTAGAATGGTACAAAGTTTCACCATAAAACTAAAACTGGAATGTTCTAAACACGTTACTAAAGTGTCGTGAACTAACCAGCGCAAACCGACGATAATCGACTAAACGACAAGAACATTCGTTTCAGTAATTACAATCGACTAAACTTATCATGGGAAGTGAAATAACCATTGGGACAGCTGTTAACGTATCTGATGTCATTATAATAATATGTCGGTAACATGAGCTGGTGTTGTAATCGAAAATTAACAAGTCTTCAGCCCGTTTTCCGTGTTATGTAGGGGATCAACTGATAAGAACGCTTTTCCGTAACTATAAGGAAAATGGAATCAGGATGTTTATACTTTGCGATGCTGGCAGAAACTGGTGATGAGTTACAAAATAGAGAAAACAGTAAAAAATGCGTTTAAGAGTGTTTTTAGATTTGTTGTTGTTTTTTTTTTATAATGTGCCTGAAGACGCAAGATTCAAATTGTACTTTTTCAAATTAGTATAAAAATTAAAAACAAAAATTGAACTACCAATTGGCTGTACCTATGAAAGACCAGTTGCGTTATTAATAATATCAAAGTCCAAGGGCTCTATTCAAAGACTGGCTGAGGAAATCAAAATATTTCCTAATTACATTTTGAACTAAAATAAACCAGCGTATATAATGTTACCTTTAGGCAACACGTACCTAATGAGCAAGTCTCAAGGTTCTTTAACTAGCCCTAACTTATGTATTTTTAATTAGGCTACTTACCTACTACATTCCATTTTGTAACGAAACGTTAACCCAGTTTTTCATGCCTAGTTACTAGTGTACCTATAAATATTTTTACCAGAAAAGTAATGGCCTTGATATGAAAAAAAAACTTACGTCACACAAAGTTAAGGCAGGGCTACATTATGCACATATATTAGGGATGTCACCAATATGAACAATGAAAATCTCGTAAATCCGAAATATCGTCTAGCGATGGCCTTATTTTACTAGAATCAATGTAATAGTCGTGGCTTTGTTATATTGTGCATTGCAAATACTAACTATTTTCCTTATACTTACGACAAATATCTTGTGGTAGCTCTTTGAGGTCGGTATGTCACAAAGTATGAGAAATTAATTTGTGTTGCTATTCAACAAAGTCTATTGCTAATTTGAATAAAAAATTTACACTAATTTAGGATTAGTGTCAGCATTAATTTAACTGAGTGTTAATATTTTATTCTTATCCAGAAATATAGACGTTAGCGTCAACGATTTCAAAATCGTCCTTGTCAACAAGATAAATTGGCAGAGAAAAACTTCTGCGATGTTAAAAATAAAAATACATGGCGCACAATATGTCTCAGGTAAAATGTTGTTCAACGAAATCGCAGGAATAACTTGGAATGAGTATTAAACTCGCTATGCCATATATTTCTTGAAACGGTGTTATTGACTCGTAAGAATAAGTTCGCGGATAACTGTTTGCAACGCGACTGTACTTCCGAAAGCGTATCTTAGAAACTGCATCTACGATTCGAAAAGTTTCAGATCATATAAACATGCTTATGTAAGTACAACCAAATATATTTGGTTGGGACGTTATTTCCGCGAAATAAAAGTTATATTTATGTAGTTATTTCCTATGTTATTCACTGTTTTGTTTGATGTTATTTTTGTCTTCGTTGTTTGGTTTAGTTGTGTAGATTCGGTGAGTAATAAAAAGTAATTTGATGCCATTTGAAGCAATTATGTCGTCCTTGGTCTCTGGGCTTTTCCGTCCTTTTATTTGGTTTTCCTTAAAAAACTTCGAAATCCGCTCAATGCGTAAGCTTCACCATACTTATGGATTTAAGACTCTGAAGTTTTTAGGGTTACGTAAACCGAGTGCTTTAAAAAAAAAAAAAAAATTGACCCCACTAGATCTGTTATCCGGTTATCTGTTATCTGGCCATTACGGTTTCCTAGAAAAAGCGAATGTGGCGGCCGTCATGAAAATCCGTAATTTTCACCAGTATTTGACATTAAGGTGTCAAGAAACACTATATTTGGACAGCCGTTACTATGTGACCGTTCACCTCTTTATTTATTTATATATTTATCTCTATTTCTTATTCCTCTTTTTCCTCCTTATTTTTTTCTTTCTTTTTTTCTTTATTTCTCTTTCATAGGAAACCATTTTTTTTTACAATTGACGATTTCTTTAGGTTAAAGAATAGTTTGACAGCTTCGAGTAGCGTCTATATTGTCCTCGTTCATATAGAGGGTAATTGTACAGTGTACACTGAACGTTACTGCCCCGATGTATGTCAATACCCTTACAATCGTGCACACCAATAATGTGTGGGGTTTACGAACGACACAGTACTGTACAAGTGACGGATTATTAGTCCATCGACTTACCAACATAAGTTACGTTATTCAGTTTGCTTGATATTGATATGATTATGGCGAATTCAATAGATTGGCGATAAATGAAGAAACTAAAAAAAAAACTTAAAAAAGAAATGATTTAAAATAACCCTTCTTTGGCAGTCCGGGTAAAAAAGATAATAGAATTATTTAAAATTATTAAAAAAATTTTTTTTCAAAGGTCTTTTAAAATGAATATTGGTAGAGAGATTTTTACAGGAATTACTATGACAAATGTAAAGATTTACTATATTACTACCTATTAGAGATAGAACGATTTTTTGCCGTTCTAAGTTAACTGAGTTATACCTCAGCTGTTTACCTCGGAATATGATGGGGTAGCTTTTCTTTTGAAGTCGCACAAGCCAACCACATCAAAGTGATTTCGGGGAAGCTAGACCACAATAAGTGACTAGTCTGAAAAGGATGACCTAAGTGTTAAGATGCCCTGGGTGAACCTTAGGGTCAGTTCACACCGCGACGTGAAGCGACGCGACGCTGCGCGCACTTTTTGACAATGATCGAACTTATTTTCATCACGAAAATGTATGATTTCAGTGCGAGTGTTGACACGTGTCAAAGTAAGCTGAGGTGCGCGGTGCTGCGCAGCGCGTGTAGTAAATAAATTCGTTATTGTATCGGATCATAAAAAAGTGCGCGTCGCGTTGCGTCTCGGTTTGAACTGATCCTTAGTTTACTTAGGTCACTTACATATAAAATATTAAACTGAACGCAATCAGCACAACTAAACTGCGTTCAAGAGCTGTCAGTTTCATAATTGTTGTGGAATATTGACACTGACAGTTGTTAAACTCGGTTTAGGTATACTGATCACGTTCTGTTCTACCGAAGTTAGTAGTAAGTATGCTAATAAATTACACTGTATGATAAAGAAAGGTGTTTTCTTACGATACTGCAAGGTACTCAAGAAAAACATTCTCGAAATTACATCAACTCAATTCCGTTCTACTCCCAATAAAATTAAACTTTACTCGCGAAGTTTCAGTTCAAAACATGCACTGTGTCTGAAAGGATTTGTAAAACTATTATGTAACATACCTAAGATATGAATCGTTGAATACTATCTGTAAGTCCGGTAATGTGATTGGATTAAAAACATGTTTGTTTGGGTATTCGTGAGCAAAATCTTAGGATTCGGTCAATGAACTCTGTAACACTGAAAATGTAGTTACATAAGAGCTCCAACGTTATTTTCGACGAGTTACTTAACATCTCATTATACATACATACATTAGCTTATTTATTTTTCTCATGGGGGTTGGTAGAAACTACAGAATGCCATTTGCTACAATCCTTACAAACCTACAATTTTTGCTTCATTTACTTTTATCTCATTATTATTATCAAAATGCACATTTCACTCTTTTCCACTTGTACACACGGCTACACATCAAGCTATACATTTCCAGTATACGCTGACCTCTCATTATATGGACATCCTACACAATGCGAGATCAGCGTAAACTGGAACCGTGTGAACATCAAACTATGAGTGTTTGTGAACAGAGTATCTTGAAAAGAGGATGCTGTAGGTGTACCCTCAGGTTGAATATCATTTGCACGCCATAAAACTTCAAGGTATATTTTAGCTTTAAGATCAATGTGAAAGCTAAGGGCGAATTTCAGTATGGTATGGTACTGATCTGCATCAGCACATCTAAACCGCGTTCAATAGCTGTCAGTGACAATAACGATGACTCTTGAACGCGGTTAAGACGTGCTGATCGCGTTCAGTTTCATTGGTGAATTTCGAACTAAAATAGATTCAACTTTAGTGGTTTTTTTTTTTTGACAGAAGTTTTAAAGCAATTAAAAGGTCGAGTGTACATCGTCATCATCTGCCTAGCCTTTTCCCAACTATGTTGGGGTCGGCTTCCAGTCTAACCGGATGCAGCTGAATACCAGTATTTTACATGGAGCGACTGCCTATCTGACCTCCACAACCCAGTAACTGGGTAATACGATACCCCTTGGTTAGACTGGTTGTCAGACTTTCGTGCTTCTGACGACTCGTAACGACTGTCAAAGATCCACAAATGACAGCCGGGACCAACGGCTTACCGTGCTTTCCGAGGCACGGAGGAGTCTCGATATGTGAAAATGGTCACCCATCCACGGACCAACCCCGGCAAGCGTAGCTTAACCTGATGGATCGACCCGAGCGGCTGTTATTACTTAGCCACGAGCTCCTCGAGTGTACATCGTCTCGATGATTATTTACTGAAAGAAAAGAGGTGACCTTTTTTTTGCATGTAACTTTGAAAAAATAAAAGGTACCAGAGAAAATGAATTTTCTTTATGACCAATCGCAGTCAAATTCAACTTCGATTGGGCATGAAGAAAATTCATTTGCACAAAATCTTTGACAGTCGTTACGGGTACTTACCAAGGGGTATCGTTTAACCTAGTTACTGGGTTGTGCTCCTTGTAAAATACTGGTATTCAGCTGTATTCGGTTAGACTGGAAGTCGAGCTCAGCTTAGCTGGGAAAAAGCTAGACAGATGATGATGCTGCACACAAATCATATTCATTACAAACAAGTGTGTAGGTGAACGGCTCGTCCAAAGTAAAATATTTCCTTTAAGAGGTCACGGAGTAATTAAGCTAAGAGTTTACCAATGTAGTGTAGTGCTCGGTGATTGATTAATTGCTTGCTATTCCTACTTGAACAGTGTTTAGTTAACCGACTGCTAACTTGCGCAAGTTCGTATCGTCTGTCGTTCTGTTGCTGTTGATTAAGTACTACAAGTTTTGAATAATTATACAATAATTTGAAGATGCGAAATAGGGTCGATGAATTAATAAATGAACTGTATTTTGCATGTGCATACTAACGTAAGTAGATACTTGAATTAAACAGAGAATATGTTTACATCAGTGAAAGTGAGTGCGGGTTTACTTTAAAGCTTGTAGGAGAGGTATTCGCAGGCATCGTATGTAGCCCTTCGTGTCCAATTTAATAATGCGTTCAGAAAACTGATGGGGCGGCCGTGGCGTGCAGTGCATCAGGGATGTTTGCGGCGGCGCTTGTAGATTGTTTTTATACTATAATGCGCAAGCGCGCTGCAGCAATGGTGGCACGAATCATGGCCAGCCCCAACAGGGTTCTGAAAATGATAGCTGGCAGAGTGGACTGTCCTTATATAATTCATTGCTGTCAGTTACATGTGTCTCCGTACTTGTGTTGTTTACTAACACGTAGTTTTAAGGAAAATGTTACTAAACCCTTTATGAGTCTTAGCTCAAATTAAAGATTTTGAATAATATGTCTTAAGTTGCAAGAAACCAAGAGATTTTTCTACCGTATCCCGTAAGCAATCGATTTTCTTACATTAATTGAGTCCATGGCCCATCGGAGCCCTCTTAATCAAACTTTAGCAATGAATTTACAAGTACTCGCTAGTCGCTATTCATCAATATTTTTAAAAATATCCAAATATTCTACTTACAATTTAGCATGGTAGTAGGAACTTATTTACTTCAGGGCCTGAACAAAAACATGTTGTGATATGGCACCAATATCTCAAGTAAAAACAATTTGTAAATCTTTGTTTGCTTCACGTATTCTATCAATAACTACGTATTTGTAAGACTTCCATTTATTATTAAGTTTAAAATATTTATCTATTTGTCATGTGGAGTTCGATACTTCGAGTGCGTTTTGACAAATTGCGTCTGGATGTCTCCTTGTCACATTATAATAACGTATAGTGCCTGGAAGTTGCGGTTTCGATAGAGAATTTTGTCGTCACTGGTTACATTTTCGAGCATAGAAAGGGTTGTCTGTTTAGGGCGAATTCGACCAAACTTTTATTCCTAGTACAAGTCTAATCCAGCGAATAAATATTGTATTTTTGACAGATTTTCTATACAAAAACTGCCAGACGTCAATTTTATTCCCCGATTATAAGTTATCTGGGTTTGGTTAAATCGGCCCTTAGTCAGATAGTTTATACAAACTTTATAAGTAGGCTCTGCACAGAAGGAAAAGCAGGTCTCTTGTTTCCTATAAAATTCAGTGCTTAGAAGACAAGATCCCTAACTTACAAAAGGTTATCTTATTGACACTTAGGGCAAATTTCGTCAATGATACTGAACGCGATCAACCCATAAACCGCGTTGTTCAAGAGCTGTCAGTGTCATCATTGCTATGGAAATATTGACACTAACAGCTCCTAAACGCGGTTCAGATGAGCTGATCGCGTTCAGATTCATTGGTGAAATTCGCCCTTAATAGGTGCCATAATCGGATCGTCGATTTGTCACCCTACGCGAAAATTTACTCCCGTAAAAGTATATTAAGGAATCGATGGAGAAACTGTATTTTCAGCTTATTTTCCCAAACCAAAAATTTTCAAATTCTTCAACCTTAAATTCATCTTGTCATCCTAACTTTAATATTACCTATAAATGCAAAAGTGCGTTTGTTTGTTTGTTACGCTTTCACTCTAAACCGGCTGAACGGATTTTGATGTTTGGCACATGGGTAGACCATGACCTGGGTTAGGATATAGGATACTTTTTTATCCCGATATTCCCACAGGATCCAGACTTATGCTGGTGAAAAACCGCGGGGCGCAGCTAGTCTTCTATAAAACTTTTATTTCCAACCGCTAAAGACTCATATTAAATAACCGCTCGCGATCGTAATAAACTTCAAGCCTGCATCGCTGTATCCCGCGACTCGATAGCGCCACGCGTCACCTGCGCGTGAGTTAGTACCGTATTAGAATACGGACTGTAATAGCGCCTGTCACTTGATTAACTGTGGAAGCACTATGAAAAGCCTGTTATATTTGTTAGGCTGTGCTTGTACAGACATTGTTCCAGGTTACGAAAACCTTAGGGTTACGCAAAATTCAAAAGCATTTTTTCTCTTTTACTCTCGTGAAATAAAAATTACAACTCTGAGAAGCAACTTGCGCCATGTTCACCATACCACCATAAAATATCTACCAATTCTTAATGATTAGGAAAGTTATCTATTTTATTTTCTTTTTCACTCAATGTAATTCTCAGAATATAACTATAACTGTGCTTATTATTTGATAACTGGAAAATTTTCATAGGTTCACTATCCGCAAGCAGTACACTACATTAAAACAGTATCCATGTATCAGGGATTAGGCAAGGCTTAAATCTCAATTTCCTATCATGAAAATCAAAACCGTAGGTAGGTATTGTGTTTATAAGAAAATACGAAAACAAATAATTCGAAATCTCATAAAACATTACTTATCTTTCTTCGAAACCCTTTTATCTGTATTCTACGAAACTCTTTGTTTTTCCAGGAAAATTCAATTTACATACAGTGAAATCTTAATCCCGAACTATCGCGAAAATATTTCACATATACGCAATTTGTCGTGTTCAATCGCCCGTGTGTACTGTACCTAAAACGTTCGTTGCACTCAGCATTTTCGCTAAGAATCGGCAACGTTCGACAATTTCCGAAAACGTTAGTCATTCGGTACCGTACGTGCGTATTTTTCGTACCGTGGGTGTTTGCACTTACTGGGATAACTTGATTTTCAATCAGCATGTTCATTGTGTCTTTTTGGTTTATTACGAGGTCAAGGAAGGTTGTTTCTTTTGAAAAATGTTTGAGCACGGATACTTGCATACCTACGTTGGTTTATTTAAATCTGGGTGAAATAAATTCCATTTTTATCTAATGTTAAAAATTTAAAACTTTCAGTTATTTTCACTTTAATTTTCGAATCGAACTTAGGGAATACTGCGAGATGATAATGAGACCCTTTTGCCAAAATTATCTTACAATTCTAATAAACTAATATAATGTTAACCCGTTTAGATAAAATCAAACAAAAACAGTTTACCTATCCGATTTAAAAACGACAATAGAAACGCTAAAAATAAAAGTACAAGTGCACCCTAGTATAAAGTTCCAAGCTTTGTATTTTTAAATGGTCGTATCTACATTTTGCACCGCTGCACTCGTTCGTTGCACTATTGATGTCATTTGAACTCGCCGTCGACACAACGTTCACAATTTCCGAATACGTTATTCACTTTGCACCGTACATGCGTATTTTTGGGACTGTGTATGCTGTCACTTACCGTGATAACTCGATTGGCATTCGATTAAGCGTTTTAAGTGATCGAATTTGTATTTTGCCGGTGCAATTTTGGTGTTTATATTGATTTGAAAGGTATATGTTACACTGTGTTGTCTACACCAAGAGTTTCTTGATAGAATAAAACTTTGAAGCAAAAGCTTGTAATGTAAATGTATTATTTGTATAATTTACTCTTTGTTTATATACGTTGCTTAAAGTTACGATACGTGTAAACGTCAAAAATGTATGGTTAAACTTTGTTACAATAGAAATTCTGGAATAATGAAGTTAGTGACGACTCTATCAATAGTTTAATGCGTTTTAAATCTAAGAAGTATTTCTAAGGATAACGACTAACATAGAGTTGTCCCTCTACACAACAAGTTTCTTTTATATACTCGCGGGAACATTAATATCGTTTGGCGGTTAAAGTTCCATATTAGTTTAAACGCATCAGTATTTTGTTTCACCGCCCATTAAATTTTCATTTACGATACGGAAAAGCAATAACAGAAAGTCAATGATACGTCCAATGATGAAATAACATGTCGATTAAGTTTCAGTGATAGGGTTGCGGTGGGTTCAAAGGTACAGACATTATTTTATGACGCTTTGTAGAGATTTTGATTCGTTTATGACAGTTGAAATTGTTGGAGAATCGATAGTGATCGTGACTGATAAGAGGTGAAGCTTTGTTACTGGTTAATTGGAAAGTCAACTGACTTTTAAGACTCTGGAAGGCAGGTTTCTTTACTTCATTGGACAGAAGCAGTTTTCTCAGCATTTAGCAAAATTGTTTTTTTTACATGTTAGTAAAAAGCAGGGATTGCTTTTTTACCAATATGTAAAAAAAAAAAAATTTATATGTCTGTTTGCTAAGGACTACGGGTTTTTAAACAAGCTACCCCTGACTGACATTTGTATTCTATAATACTAGTATGTTGAATGGAAAGATCCTTTTGTGCTTTCACGTAAACCCTTTAGATAGTTTCATCTTTTCCAATAGGTATGTCGTCGCAAACTCGTTCGAGAATAGCCCGACTTTGCTTTCCATAGTTGTCCCCAAACAAGTAAACAGACACGTCTAACTGGTAACTTCCGTACGTTTTAGTATAAAATGTCGATTGAGAAATGTCTGGTGATTTATTATTGGTTCGGATATTTTTGCGGCGAGATGGATGGTTGTTTTCGGTACACAAACGAGATGAGATTGTGTTGTGTCCCTATCATGTGTCTCTTGCAATTTGTCGAGTGAAAAATGTCGACTATTCGTCTTGTATTGCTGTTTAGATGAAATTGACCTACCTAGTCTTCGTTATGTTAGTTAGAACATTTACGTAATTGAAAGTCATGTCTATCTTTTTGTTTTATCAGAATTTTATTTAGTTTACATAGTGTATAGGTATCGATAGATTATCGGTTAGGTTAGGTTGGTTGGTGAACTACATACGTCCTTAAACATAACTTATTACTGGCTAGTGGCGGGCAACGGCCCGCGAATTCGTCTGCGTTCTAGGATATAAAGTACCCTATGTCATTTTCTAGATCATGACTCATGTGCCAAACTTCATCCAAATATGTTCAGCCGTTTTAGCTGTAACAAACAAACTTACTTTCGCATTAAGAATTGATTATATGATAAAGTTTATGTGATACGCTAATTTAAATTGAAACTCCTTGAAGTATATTGAAAGAATAAGAGCAGGTATGTAGGTAGGTACTTACTTGGCACTAACTTTCGTGACAGCTTGTACTAAAGAGATCATAATAAATATTTGATATTATAATGCTAACAGGATATTTGGTGATACATTGTGTAGCACTATATTAGTCAAGTAAATTGTATGTTTATGTCATTATCAAATATTAATGCTCGTAATGTGATCGGTCTTTGTCGCGAAACCCGGATTTTCAATGTCTATCCGAGATGGGCTCCATAAATGTCCACTGGGAAATAGTGAGGCGTCAAAAAGACTGAAGGAATCACCATGCTTGGTGGGAGGCTTTAAATTTAAGTAGGTACAACTTGCAGTGAACCACTTTTCACCCTTATGCCCTTAGTAATAAGGTTGAAAAGTGGTTCACCACCAGTGTCCGCGGTGGTACCTATGGTTTGAGCTACTCTCGTGTAGCTTTAACCGAAACGAGGAAACCGGAAGACAATTATAATTAGTGCCTCTGATTTAAGATAGTCTATAAGTTGAATGCGAGGATCGTATTCTAGGCTAGTTCATTATTATTTCCAAAAAAAACACAATTCAAGCGGAACATTGATTCAAAAATGGATAACCAGCCAGACACATAAATAATACCTAATATTCGATGCGCTTGTGCCTTTTTAGGAGGTAATATCATGTTCGTATCGATGCTAACTAGACAAAATATATGTTAAAGTCACCTCCGAAACATATTAATGAGTTGATATTAAATAAATATGTTATTAAAATAAAATACTCTGAATTTGGTAAAATGACAATAATTTTTAGTCGAAGTTTTGGTCATGTCAGGTCATTATAATATCCGTGTTCTTTTGATCTAATCTATTGTCTTGATTTTTTGTTGGTGAATATTGTTGCCAATAATTTTCACAGAAATTGATTAAAAAAAACAATTTCGGTGAAAATTATTGGCAAATTTTCACCGAAATTGGAAAATGTCTACCTAACTACTTTCATAGAAAAAAAAGGACGTGTTTTGGTGAATGTCACTTTATTTCCTAGAATGTAAATTAAGCCGTACTAACATGTTTGTCCAAATTAGCTTAAGACTTAATATTCTGCGGAAAAACATTGTTTTTTTATAAGAATCTGATAAAAACAGACACTTTTAAGACTGAGGAAAAACGTATTTCAAAAACCTATTCGTTCATATAACATCACGCCTAGTTTCCCCGAAGGGTTGGGCAGAGGTGTGCCTATAGTACACCCACATATCTACCTATAATAACCTAATGTAGGTACCTATTTGTTCCTATTGTAATTTTCCTCCGATTTAACATAAACAAATCGAATGGTGTCTTAAATGTTACAATAATAATTTATTACTACAAAAGCAAATAAAAACCGCTCCAGTAAGAGTTAGACAAGAGGTATCAAATTACTTAAATACATAATTATATATATTTTATAATGTCGTTACAGACTCCCACGTAAAGACATTAATATTGGAAGCAGTTACAATGCTTCTTTATCATAATTACCATAATCAGTTAGAAATGTAGGTTCATTGAGAGAGGAATCTCCCAGATTTATTTCATAATTACCACGGTTACCAGAAAGATAGGTGATTGGACAGCAGAAGACATGGGTAAACTGCTTCTGATTTCTACACAATACGTACCTGAGTTATCTATTACAAAAACAGCTACTGATTTTAATTAAAATGTACCTAAAGCAAATCAACGTTCGCATTCTAATCTGTCAAAAATATCTCTAATCTATGATAAATTCAGAAATATGGGAATTGGCCTTCAGGGGGCCTACCACCACCGCTTACAGCAGTATTATTTTAATCTTATTCGGTGGGGGAAAAACATGGAGCTATACGTCCTATAGAGCTTCATCTCTTTCCTACACTGAAGTAATAAAATAATACTGCAGTAAGAGCTAGTAGTAGGGGCCCAAATCTCCAATTTTAAAATCTCCAAAAATTTTACCAGTCTTTAACGTGAAAATGAAAACAATACCTAGTTTTTCTAATAACACAACAGTTTCTATAGACTCACAACAATTTTCTCGCTTGACTAAATAGCTTGTTTCATCAATTTTTCCAATAAACTTTTCAATATTTTCCATATAGTTGCCAAATGAATTCGGTAGCCGTCGCGAGTGATTAATAATGTCAGTTTCGTTATTGCTTGCTAACTGCTACTGGCAACTGAGAACGCTATATTTTTACGACAGCTTTGCGTTTTCAATCTGTACCTATGAAACGTTTTTTTTTTGAGCTTCGCATGTTTATAAGGTAAATAAAATATGGTATTACGTACTGTTGTAAACTAACTAGAACCACATACATATATGTATACCAAAAAACTAAATTGAATATTTAGTCGTCGATTTTCGTTATTGCATCTACCACTGTTTGACTCTGCATCGCTCGCCCAAAGGTTGACTGGTAGAAAATGCCTATGAAATTAATTCCGTGTCTGGACACTTTGGTTTGTGAGCTTAAAATATTATATAAATTAATAAAATGTAGGTTGTACCTATAAGTAAATTTTTTAAATTAGTAATCGTATAAAATACAGTTTTTTACTGAAGACTAGGTTTAAAAAAAGTTAAATGGTGTTAATAAAAAGGAAATTGTACCAATTACCTACTGTTTATAGTATAGGCCTATAAATTATACAGTGTCATGTATTGAAATTGTTTACTCACCTAAATTGTTTTTTTTGTACCTCCCTTTTTGGTAAAAAGGCCAATTGCTTCCAAACAGTAAAAAGTAAAAGTATTGTGGTCCTTCAAAACTTAAACAATTCAAAGTATTGAGTGTCGTTTCCTTTTATGGCTCTTATTTGTAACATGATGAAACGTTAAAAGGACCACCCACCGTATTACGTTTATAGCTTTGTTAATATAATTAGGTTCTCAATATCGGATTCAATTTATTTTCGAGATTACCGACAATCGAGATATCTAAATGACGAACAAAGCTTTTCATACATTCCGCAAATGTTTCTAAGTCTAAACATGCTAGGATCTAAAGCTATAAATGTCACAAGAATGCAGAAAATTCCTAGTCTCTCATATAATTATATGTTTATGATACTTTAAATTTATTCCCGCCTAGACGT
The DNA here is from genome assembly GCA_947363905.1 of Lithophane semibrunnea. Taxonomy (NCBI): domain Eukaryota; kingdom Metazoa; phylum Arthropoda; class Insecta; order Lepidoptera; family Noctuidae; genus Lithophane; species Lithophane semibrunnea. The sequence goes on along the minus strand of OX376197.1, from coordinate 12,138,342 downwards.
TAGGTGGCAACCGCCAAGTGAAATGAATCATTATTACCAATTACGTGGACACAAATGTCCTCGCGGTAAAGTGTACTAGCCACGTTGCTGTGTTCATTACCGCAACGCACCGAACGCGTGTGATGCGGACGCACACAACGCGTTTGGTGCGTTGTCCGACAAACGCGTGTCACGTGTGTAAGCGCAACATTCTATGGTGCGGTCGCCACACCACAAGCGTAGTGTTCACGCAGATTTTATTGTAACTGAAAGTGAAGGTTCGAGTTTTTTATTTTGGGTTATTTAGTGCTAACGAATTTACTTGGATTATTATTCTTGTAAATGATATTTTGGCATGGGGGAATTACGCAGTCCTCCAAAAAAATATACTTTGCTTAAAATATTATTTGAATAAATATGCAAAAACAAGCTTTGGCTGTATACAATAATGTAAGGGCTTTATAAAATAATCCTTATTATTGTTTTTATCATTAACCCTTACTTATTATTATTTTTATCAAATCACTTTCTCATTACTCACTGCATAGTAAACGCGGTGTGTAAAGAAGCCGGACAACTACATTGAGCGCACAGTGGTACGCGTATGCCATTTCCAGTAACACAATCTTTGTGTACTCAGCTTCAAACCAAAAGTACCTGGGATCCGCACTCAGAACCTTCACCTTTATTTATGTACACTCAGACAGAAATCACCCTTTGCGTCGCCCGACGCATGGGAACCAAGAAAGCATTCAAAATGATTTATTGTAAATGGTTTTCTACTTTGTTGGCTAAAATAATAAGCCCGCGCCCAGATTGCTGTTCTAAATTCGATATTTTATTTGTTACTTTTTTCCCATGCCGCACGCCGCCCGAAAAAATTAATTTGCAATCCTTTGTTAGCCCATTAGCGGCACATCCAGTGAGTCAGCGATATGGTAATTAACGAACGACATCAATAAGTATATGCGCATAGTGCGAAGAAATTTTCGCAAAAGCCATAAAGGTATCTCGAGATGAAACTGAATGACATCTACAATGCAAATAATAAAAACGTTAAAGGCACGGTAGGAATTGCGGGTGGCTTTGTCCACTCACACAATGGACGGTCCGCCGGGAGATTGACGCTTTAACTCCGGAGGTGTTAGGAGAATTAGTGGCCTATTATTGCTCTATAGAAAACGCTATGGTCAAGCAGAAAGCAGATAACAATAATTAGCTCGGACGCAACAAAAAGTGACATAAATCCCGCATAATAAGTTCCCGGGTGCAAAAAAACGTAGTAACAGTTTACCTGGATTCTTGTTTTTTTGCAGAATCACTCGGAACGAACGTGGACCGACATAATAAACACCTCAATTCCTGGCAGAGGCATTGTTTAATGATTTTTCTGTTGTGATCTTGCACAATTCTCGGTCAGTTCTGTTTTTTTTTAATGCAGCGAGTCAGGAATATACAGTTTTTTGTATGCTTGGTAGCATTTAAACAAAAGGGACTCGGGGCTTGGGTGAAGGTGCGATTTATTTATGACCTTACCTTCCAAAGCGATCTCTTGACCGACTTTGGGTGGTTTGTGACTTGTTATGTTAGTCTAAATTGAATCGAATGTTTATAAGTGATCGGAACCAATAAAATATTTAACGCTTCATTTATTTTGTTGCAGGAACAATATGGAAATGACGTATTGGATCGGCATGCTGTTAGGAGACTCTGAATAAGTTTTAATTTGAATCAAAAACCTCATTTTTAAATCGGTTCTAAAAACAAAGATGCTGGGGTGTGCTCTAAAGAGATTTACCTCGTTTACCTCTTCCCCTACAGACATCAGCTTTAGCTCGGCTGACGATAGCCGGTGCATAGATAAGTAGATGATACTAAAACATTATTTTATCAACATTCGGCCCAAAATTCAAAAAATCTAAATTCAAAAACTGACAAAAAAAAGATAAAGATTTTGAAACTAAACTAGTCAGAATAATTAAAATCGTTGTATAGTGAGTTACCAAAGGTTGCGTTAGTCGGTTCGGGGTGGCCACTGCGGTGGTATGCTTTATATTGCATCTTGGATCGACTGTGCGCTGTCAGGTCGCTACGTCACGTGGCTTCCCAGCGCGCGACTGCAGTGCTGGATGCTACTATCTGTATACACGTGAGTATTGCTTGTTTCTACTAGTCAAACATTATTATTACTTACTGATGTTTACATACTTCTATGGTTCTTGTGTGTGAATATGTTTTATTTAATTTATTCGTGTCTTCTGAAGCGAACCTACCTATTCAGTTTAATTTTATCGATTGGTACTCCATTCATTTTCTGAGTGTTATTGGTAGAGGAATGGATCGGTAGGTAAGTTACAGAAATATTGAAAACAAAAGATGAAAACCTTGAATATTTAGAAATTAGTTTGACCGTGACTTTGTACCAACTGTTTAAAACATTTGTATCAATATGACGTTTTATTTCCATTCTTCATATGTGCTCAATCCCGACTGTTGTCAAGGGACTGCCTTCCAACTAATATTTTCCACTTTTCCCGGTCATATCATCCTTCACGACATCCAGTCATCACTCCTCTGGACAGCGTTCTATTCCGGGTACAACTAGAACAAGTAGGTATGTCAACAAGAGATGTCTTAACGAATTCTAACTTTATGCCTCTTAAAATTACTTCCAACCGGAATAAATCTTAAATGGTAATGAGAACTTTTACGATCATTACTGTCCTACTACAGCCTCCTCTGCTCTACGCTCATCAATGTAAAGGACATAAAACGTGTCAATACATTCCGTTAAATTCTTCGGCGTGTCTTACAGGAGTGGCTAGTTACTGTCCGATTTATGGCGCGGTTTCGTGTCTCTGTATTTCTGCCTTTGTTAGCTCGAAAACTTCTTTGAATACGTCTTTCTTATTGTCATTGTCTTCAGTGCGTTCGTAACTAACTTTGTTTACAATAGAAACATAAATACTAATATTTTCATGACCATTTTGTGTCTTGCGTGTCTATAATTTTCTAACTTCTCTACAATGTTTGATTTAATGAACTTCTTACATTAGGTTAAATGTCAATTTTAACTACCAGATTTCGTGAAAGAAAGTTTCGTGTTTAGTGAATATATTTCACATTATTCTAACATTAATGTTCTGTTGCTAGTTGTTAGTGTACAAATAAATTTCCATCGACAGATTACGGTAAGTGCTCTTCGATAAGACAGATAAAGTTCGTTCACACAGCGCAGTTACAGTGAAATGCTTCCGACTGTTTGGGACTACAGGATTTAGATAACCATACATAAACGTATATATATAATGTTTTGAATCATTGAATTAGTGTTAAGTTTAAGCCCTTATTATGCCAAGGATTTTTTCATATGAACTATTTTATTGACAGACATTGTTGACACTGGGCGGACAGACAAAGCCTTTTACAAAAGTTGATTTCTACCAATTGAAACAATTCTTTGTCCCTAAATGAATTGGCAAATAAATTACCTATACTCGTATCTTTCAATAACCAAAAGTGGGTCTTACGTGATCTGTTAATATAATTAACAGGAGATGGAAAAAACTTTGGCAACAACACGGTTTGTTTGCACACAGCGTTTGTCAAAAAGTCACGGAGACGTGTCAAGATGTAAGGAATGCCATATTGTTTGATGGTAAACAGATAATTCGTTATTACAAGATTAATTTACATTTTACGGGTCATCGGTACACCGAGATATCGATTATCGGCTTACCAGAGATATCGATTTATTCGAGTGATTTCGAATACGGTTCGTGGGTTTTACTTGTTATAAAAATCTTGATACGAAAGTGCTTAAACTTGTGTTCAGATTATAGTAGCGATATATTATGGTTTTTGTATAAAATTTTGTGGCGCAACATTTCCTAATATTCGATTTTAGTCATATTAATAAGTAATTACATTTGTGTCAAATTATGAGAAATTAAACAGCTTGAGGCAGCATTCGATACCTGTTATTAGTGCCTAGTTTAGCTTGTAAAGTTTCAAAAGTTCAGAACGATGGCGTGTAGGTATTTTATATAATAATATTTTCTCTCGTCTATAACCGTAGAAAAATCAATAAAAATGTCGCATTAAATATAATATTACTTTCAACGTTTTTTTGAAATGGTAAAATCTAGCAAGTCCATACAAACTTTTATGGTATTAGCGAACAATACAACATTGTTAATTTCGAAATATGGATTTCAAAATAGCAGAATACTTGTTTTGATCGCCGTATCACCTTAATATCAGTAATAAACAACGAATAACTGACTTTTATGGTGTCTTGACTTAAAAATTAAAGGTCATTGGAGGATTTGGCTGCATATAGCCCAATTATACCCTTGACCGATCCGTCCCGCCCACTCTATGTATTCAAGACATACCAAAATCGGACACAATAGGATAATTAATAACAACTGTTGTCTGGGGCGATGCATAGCTAATGAACGACATTCGCACAGCCAGTGCTGTAGTGTAACACAGTAGGTTATTTTATCATGTAAATACATCTCATTGAAGCGTATATTAGCATACATATTGCTTTTTTGCTGTCCGATGTGTCTAATTTGAATTGGGATACAATGCGTGACATATGTCTGTGGGGTGAGTGAATTGTAAACTGATTTAAGTAATGTTAGGATAAATAGTACAGTCACGGACTTTAATTGACGAGCCACCTTCAAACTTTACAATTTTACAGTTTCATACATTCACGAGATTACACGATTAAACACGAACTCAAATCGCATGCTAGTAAACAAGATGACAAATAAATTACTTTTAATCGGAAATAAGTCTTATCCATACAGGTTGACTAATAAGTTCTAAATGATAAAAATAAATACAATGTTGCATTAAGTTTATCAAATCTATTTAATACCGACCTCCTTTGAATCATAGCTCATTAACTCGATAATTCTGAAAACTTAACTGACTGAACTGTTACTTTCGAACTTGTCGAAATTACTTTTAATATTTATCCGTACGCTAACGTTACTATCGCAACAGTAACCTAGCAACGATAAACAATCGTTGCTAGGTTACTGTTGCTAGACCTGCAATTGGTTGACTTTGGGTAGTCACTCTGCTATCAAGTTTGTGGTTCTGGCTCTCAGGTTAGCCAACCGGTAAAGATATGAAATATAATTTTCTTCTTCTAATACGAGGACATGACTTCGCGTGTCGGGAACCGAATAAACCCGATTTGCATTACACGGCTAAAATACGAACAGTGCCAGGTGGCTCATCAATTAAAGTCCGTGACTGTACATTTTGTTTTTCTTTTGTTTATTTGTGTAGTGCGGTCGTGAACTCTGAATGAAACAAAGATCTTAGAAAGATAGTAGTCAATGTTAATAAGGTTATTTCGTAAACAAAACATGGTACTGTGTCGCATTGCTTTAGTTAAATGGCCATCGTTGACCATTGAGAATTTATTGCTCTTGCTAAATATTTAGGTAAGTAAGTAAGTATCTAAGTATGTATGGAGAATAACCAATTTTATAATTGTTACAGCAAAATGAGTGCCTGTAATAACAAATGATTTGAAACCCGCGATGTGTCGACGTGCGACTTTTTTACATGAAAAATATTTTATTTCGTTCGGAAAAGCTGACTTGTCGATATCTAACGCATCACCTCAATATGAGGCTTCGAGGAGCTCGTGGCTAAGTTATTAACAGCCACACGGATCGATCCATCAGGTTAAGCTACGCTTGCCGGGGTTGGTACGTAGATGGGTGACCAACTTTACATACCGAGACTCCTCCGTGTCTCGGAAAGCACGTTAATCCGTTGGTCCCGGCTGTCATTTGTGGATCTTTGACAGTTGTTACGAGTCGTCAGAAGCCCGAAAGTCTGACAACCAGTCTTGCAAGGGGTTTCGTATTACCCAGATAATGGGTTGTAGAAGTCAGATAGGCAGTCGCTCCATGTAAAATACTGGTATTCAGCTGCATCCGGTTACACTGGAAGCCGATCCCAACATATGAAGTAGGGAAAACACTAGGCAGATGATGACCTCAATATGACGTCTCAAAATCAGATAGAACCTTGATTTATTCGTCACTTTCAACCTCACTATTAATTAATTACATCCAGTTCAAAGGTACCAGACTACTAATTGTAAACAGCAAGACTTGTGTAAGAGGCTATCCAAACAGGCGGCATTACAAAATATCTGTAGCGGGATGTTGCACGATCGCTTCTTAATTAAGTTAAGAGTAATTGATATAGTTCGTGTAATGAACTGTCGTGAGATCTGGGTTTATTAAAATAGCATCTTCGTTAAGTCCGTAATAAAGCTTAAGGCTTTACTATACTTACATGAATCGAATGCAATTATCATTATCAGCCTCTATTGCTCCCACTGCTTCGACACAGGTTGCTCTATGAGAGGGAGTGCGCCGTAATCCATCATCTGGGCCCATTACGGGTTGTGGATGTCACATGCTTTCGAAATTTTGGTCCTATGACCTTCCAGTTGCCTGGATTTTTCGTATATTTTGCCCGAGCAAACTACCGTCTGACCTCCGCATAACAACTGACCATCACAAAAGATTAGGACACGTGATAAGGAGGAATTTTACATATTTTTATGGCGCGAAACTAATATAAATATCATTTTATAGATACTAAAGTCTCGGTTATCGGGTTTATTTGTAAGTCTAATACGAACTTAAACTCTTATTGGTTCAAAGGAGAGTTTATGAGTAATAAAATATGTGTCATCTGTATTTACTTATTTAAAATATTTACTATACGTTAATAGTTTTGTTAGCCTGCGAATTGCAAGCCAAATATTATTAGTATTTTTTATATGGAAAAAATGTTATATAATTTACAAATAACAGAATAAAGCATGTGTTAATTTGTCTGTGGTTTTGGTGGGAAAATGAAGAATTGATGTGTGGTAGTTTTTTAAGCATATGTAAATTAAAAATTGGGATTCAAACATGTAGGTAGAAGGCATCTATAGTTAACCACTACTAGTCGTGGTTTAACGATAACTACATATTATATCCAGGTACTTTTTCAGTTTTTATCGTGTGCGTATTATATTTTGCGGGTTTGAAAAGTCTAAATTAGATCTCAAAGCCGCTCAAAAATGTATTTATGCATGATATGTGCCCTAAGATGACATAAAACTTGTTACCGATACAATAGTAGGTCAGGTTTTCATTACCAAAAAGTATTATTATTAAGTAGTACTATTCAAATGCCAAGTGTTTCAACTGACACGACTTCACAACGTGCAATTTAAGTAATGCATATTCGTCTATTTTTAAATCTGAGTTAATATATCTTTTATCAAAAGATTATGTCACCTTCACGACGATTAATTTGTATGACAATACCTCTGACAAATATTGTACTCGTGAGTAATTCCAATTAGAGTCACATTTTGTATGAGAATGATAACATCTAAACTAGTCTAAACCAATTAAATTGGGAATCATTAAGATTAAGTTCCTATGACGTCATTTGGGAGTATCCTATCATAAGTTAAGACCTCCGTTTCGCTTAATGTTATGAGACTTATGGGAATATATCGCGGTAAGAAGTTAGCCAGCAAGTCTGGGAGCGGCGAGGCTTGGAAGCCTAGGGAGAGTTTAATACAAGTATCGTCATTAGAAGAAGCTCATATATTGTACACCTTAGATACTATAAGTAACTTAATTTTACAGAGCTCAAAATCCTATTTTGTAGCGCATGTAGCTTCACGTGTTCTCAAGTCTATAGGACTAGAAGTAAAACATAATGTCAAAATGACCATCAGAACTTGGCTAGCGTAGTTTGGTAAACACGGCATAAAGTTATCTGTTACAGCTGGATCTTCCTCTTTATCTCATAACCTCATTCTCATTCCCATGACACCTACGAAAGAAAACATAAATGTTCTGACCAACGGCAAAACATCACATACAGGTGAAATTGAACACAATGTAAGTTCAATGGAAGCCGCTCCGTAGTAAACAGACAATAATGTGGCGCTTAGGAATTTATTGCAACTGGATTTTATAGCCCCACAGCCTATAGCCTATTTTGAGTAGCCTTTTAAGGCTATAATTGAATGAAGCAATAACGTTTGACATCATGTCCTAGTGAAAGCGATGATTTTAAATCAAAATGTGAGGTTCTATCTCGTAAATATACTATAATCTTATGACGATTTGTCGTTAGTTATAAGTGGAATGGTTAAGAGGAAGTCGCTTTCTTCAATTTTCTTTCATCTATCATTTTGTTGTCGTTCGTCTTTCAGTATGTACCTATTTTTTTCCTTATCTGTCCCGTTAGTCTCGTGGTCGCAAGCGCGACTGCTGAACGTGGGGTCCTAGGTTCGGTTCCCGGGTCGGGTAGTGTTATTGGGTTTTTCCATTACTAATTTCTTAGTAACAGCCCGGAGTTTGTCAGTTGGCGGTGTGATACCCCCGTGACTCGGAAAGCACGTTAAGCCATTGGTCCTGCGCCTGATCTCTCCGATCGTGTCGGATTGCCGTTCCATCGGACTATGGGAGTGAGGGAAGAGAGGGTGCACCTGTGTCTGCGCACACACTTGTGCACTATAATACCTCCCGCGCTGAAGGCTAGTCTTCGTTGGGATTGGCCGCCGTGGCCGAAATATGCTCTGGAGGTTTCTTCAGTTTTTCTGCTCTACCTAACTTACTTTTACCAAATTATTTTAACTATACTTTTTTACCCCCTGCATCAACCACTACTTATTATAAGCTCGGAATTTTGTGTATTTAGAGGTATATTTTATTTCTTCATTCATTCCCGATTCTTGATGTAAACTCGACAATATGTTACCTATTGTATAGACGGGTGCCCAATTCCCAATAATGTTCTCCGTCAGATATAATTCATTAATCTTTTGGCTTCGTAACAGATATTTACATACATTTAAATAATGCTACTTCCATGTACTCCGTACTATTCCAACGGCTGTCTTCACATGCATGTAACTACAAGATTTAATGGTCTTAGACGATTTTTTATTTGCACATTAAGAAACCGCCGACTCGTCGCCGGGAAGACGCGGCAACAATCTGTTGGATGTGGGTAGATGAATATTGTTTGTGGCCGTCTCATGTTACGATATTTTCATATTGGAGCCAATGTTTGGGCCAAAATTCATGGTGGAAGAGGCATGGTTTGAATTTGAAAAAAATACGCGCTTAACTTAAATAAGAGAGATATATGATATGAAAGAAAGAGTGAACTTAAACCATTGTCATTAATAATTAGGTACGTTAAGAAACATAGAGACTTTCTAAAAACCTAGGTAGGTATATTAAGTACCTATCCTTATACGTAAAGGGCGGGATTACTGCATCATGTTCAAGAATTTACTGAAATAATATAGTTTTCTAATAATACTGAAAATGTATCATTGTTTTCTTCGAGAAAAGCTCAGACCATTTGAACGTACAACAAACAAAAACATTGCTACAAACATTGGCGCCAATTAGCGGACAATGTTACCGATTACAACAGAACCGTCTAGACGCATTGCAAGGCAGACATTTTTTATTTCAGCTACTTGTAAAGTGTGGGCGGGATTTAAAAACATATCAATCATGATTGATTCTGTGGCTTGTAGAACTGTAGCTGCGTTTTGTTCCAATGTTTGATGTATGGCGATATGGTGTGGTGTTCGGTGTGTATGTGCCGTTAGTTTGATTGTTGTGTGGTTGTTTTTTATTGTTTGTGTTGTAGTAGCAGTTTAGGGTTACACGGTGTCAAGAGGCTTTGTGATTTTTATCTAAATGTTCAACACGTTCAGTACAGTATTCGACCATATTTCAAAGCTTGACTTTACTCATTATTAGATTGTGTTCGAGTCTTATTAGGTTTTAAATAGTTGCAAAAAACGATTCTCGATAGGCAAAAAACGATTCTCGATAGGCCTCATGTTCAGAGGATTATACAGGGTGGCGATTTATTCACCTTTATCCGTCAAGGGGGTGGTTCTCCCGTCATACTAAACAACTTTCGCTTTGAAGCTCATATCTGGGGGCCTAAAACGGCCGCATTAGCAATTCCTCTAATTTGAAACAAAAGCAATTCATAATTTGTGGACCATTTTACGAATCTCCTTATAAAACTGTCTAAAAAATTAATTATTTCGTAATATGAATTGCACGCAGATCATAATATGAATTGTCAGTTTGTGACATTTCACGATGATTCATAAGACATTTTTTCCTATTAGGATTATGCCAAATGGCCGTTTTAAGCCTTCTGACGAGTGGAAAAAAAGTAAAAATTCTTATACAACAAAAAACAGAATCACAGATGACAGATCACAATGACAGAATCTTTCGATGCATGTATGGTTTTTTTTGTCTCTCTATTTCTCTGTCTAATAGTCTGTCTAATAGTAAAAGAAAATAGACGTATTATTTTCGCTAAAGACCTCTGCGTACGTGAGGCAGCGTCCATGGTAGCAGACACAAAGTATTCATATGTCACTCATATCAACACACGCCGTCCAAATATGGGGCCTGATGAATTATGGAGATGGTGCGTGTTAAGTAGACGCTGTTAGAAGCTTTAATTTTTTAATAGGTTATTAAAATTCTATGTTCTTGTGCCCGGTGTCTTAAGGGTACAACGGATCATTTTATTTACCAATCGTTTTTATGAATGAATGATTAAATGGAATGCACCGACCCCAGGGCGGTTTGACCAGACTCGATTAATCGAATGAAACGAAAGATTTGCACCCCTGGAGCCTCATGTTTCATGGTGCTATAAAGACCATTGCATTATCAAGCAGTAGACCGGGGGGCGCGGTAAATAAATGTATCTTTTGTATTGTTTACAGTCAGGGAAATTATTTTTTTATCAAATTGACACACAACGTTAATTTTTCGTGTTACAGCCATTTTATACAACTGTCAAACACTGACAGTTAATTTATCTGACTTGACATGCCTAACGGATTGATTCTTTAAAAAGATTTATATTTTTGACAGACAACAATGTCAAATTCTGAATCATATACTCGTAGTCCCTACTACGAGTATATGATTCAGAATTTGACATTGTATTTAGAAAAACCCTTTTTTCTTGGAAAAATTATGGTCTCTTAACAAAATCGGTTTTGTTTCCTCATTATTTTTGTAACTTAATAACAAAATAGACTGAGAGTGTTTTTCCACGAATTTCCCAAAATAGACCTTAGCAACAAATTTTATCAGATCGACGTGATTTTGTTATTGTTTTCCTTGAATATAAGGTATCCCACCTAATTATATTGAAACCAGATTTATTTTTAGAATGTCTGATTTATAAAGTATGTATGTAGTGTATAATATAATACGTTCTATTCTTCGGTTCAGATCAGTAAATTTTCCATAGAAATGGAAAATTGTTACGTTGTGTATTCTTTAGTAATGTATTCGAGGGCGAGTATTATATCCCACAATATTTGCAAATATCATAAACGCCATATTATTGTAATATTGATGTTTGTTGTGCATTATTATGGTACGATATTGTGGTAGGCACACAGAGATAAAACACTACTTTAAGTTTAAAATTCCTTCGCATAATATCTAAAGGTGTTCAAAACTTCGCCTTAACAGCTGCCTACTCACGAATTGAATGAGCTAAGTGGCGCGATGGGCCTCTAATACTAATAGACGGATTAGTTTTCTTTACTGATTGTCGTCAATGGCGAAACGATACCTAAGAACACTCATAATCATAAACGTTATTGTATTACGAAACTGTATAGTTATAGGTCAAAGATATAACTGTAAACATATCAAAATACAGTAAGTTTTCGTACAATAAACATACTTGTGTTTTCTGAGAAGCCCTGAACAATAAAGGTAGGCAAAGTTTTAGTCATCCTCAGGATAAAAATGCTAGAAAAATACAGCATTTCTTCAAGATATACCCAAAAATACCAGTTTAAACAACTCATTATAAAGCCCGCCCACGCGATAATCTGGTCGCTGCCTAATTGCTTAACCTTAGTGTGAATTCATAATTATATTAATTAAACAGAGGTGATGTATGTAATTACAATTTGTTTAGCTAATAGGTGTCGCAGTGGGCAGACGGTCGAGGTAATATGTTCATTATTATACGGCATATTAGCTGCAATACGATCGCGCGTTGTAGACACAGAGTATTAAAATGGAGTGCTTAGATTTCCCCAAACAATTGAAACTGATGCTTTTCGAGGGGCCCTAATGAAGTTTCTAAGGGTCAAACTGTTAGTAAGTTGTTCCTACAATGGACACATAATTTAAATTATTTTTAATTTCGAGTGAAGTGTTTGTCGATTGTAGCAGCTGCAAGTGTCTATGGCAGGTGGCGTAGGAGGAGCGTAGCAAGCTACGCAATGCCTACGCCAAAGTCAGTGGACACTGCTCGCATTAGGTCTCCATTTCTTCATGTTCTGTGGTCACAGGTATCGAAATAATTAATTCTACACACATTTAATTTGCAATTTATTGTGCATAGTTATTAAAGAAATTTATTCTTCGTCGATGAAGGTTCAGTGCGTAAATAAGAATGGAAGGTGAATGTTCATATTTTTATTTTAAAGTAATTGTACATTAAAAGTAAATTTTCTGTTTATTGTTTGCGTTTAACTAACTTTATTGAAGGTTTAGGCATTGCTTGAAAAACATTCAGCTCAGAACTTAGCTACGAGGGTTATAGAATTAACGGTAAAATACATCATAGATCGTCGGTTAAGATTTGAAGAACTAGACAGTTGATGTTTATCCAGACAGAAAATCTGTTCACCGTCTTATTGGTGCAATCACCTCGCTCAATATTACTAAGGTAACCTAAATACTACGTTAAAGTAAAAGTCAAAGTCTTTTGTACACTACAAATTATCGTAAACAGCCGTGGCTACTACAGGGAAGCATGAGCACGTTTCTTGAACTCGTCACGCCATACAATTGCGTTTGGAAAGCAACTTTTACCCAGAAATGCGTGGGCGCATTTATTCGGTACGAGAAGGAGTCAAACTTGAAACTTTTTATACGTATAAAGTAATTTTTAAGATCTATAGCTTTGTGTTTGTTTAATTTTTTGTCATAAAATATACTTTTTTATTGTGTTTGAATGATGAATGTGAATTTGAATGAATGTAGTCACGTTTAAAGGGAATGTGAACCATTTTTGGTTGTTAGTTGTAACTCTATTCTCATGAACAACAAATCTTGACTGCCCCATTCCTCCTCAAAGACCTACACGTGTGTTCAACAATAGCCGTATACAATACAGAAAACACGGATGTGAAAGTAAATTAATTAGCATAGCACTGTGATCCGGACCCATTGGGGAACACCTGTAGTGAAATGAATGGAGAACAATCGGGTACAGCTGTTTCAACATTGCTTTTACTGGTTGTCATTTTTAGATACAAATCTAACAAACACAATCTTTGGACCTGTAAGTAATCTGCAGATCGCTTACAGGTGCAGTTAGCCCTAACCAAACAGGCCAGCCCTGGTTTTTGAGCCCTACAGGAGTTAACAACATTTTCACAAAGGCACGATATTCGTGATCATAACACCCAATATCGTTATGCCGGGGCTACATTGTCGCGTTATCGCGAACTTTACTTCGTGCGCTCTCTGTGGCTCAGCGAGACGTCGAGCGGTGTGCGAGAGAGAGCGCGCGAAGTAAAGTGATATCGCGATAACGCGACAATGTACACCCGGCATTAAAGGCGAAACGCAGTAGTTAATTTGAATAATAATGGTCAACTTTCAGATTTTGGATTCGCTATTTGCCGATAATCGGAGTTGAGCCTATCCTCATTTTTCAGTAGCCCTTCTAATTCCACAATCGCGGTCGTGAAAAGATGCATTTCGCAATTTCGTTTTTACAAAATACTTCCTCTCAAAACATCCTTTACAGATATTTCTGTTTGTTTACTTGAGCAGTTCCTATATCAGTGCAGCCACGAGGTTGTTGCCTCTACACTGTACGGCAAAGTTTGTACCAACAGTGCTTGTTACAAAGTTGGCTGGTTGTTAGATCACAATGGTATCTTCCACGTAACGGAGCTGGTTAGTACTACGGGAAACGCAAACTTACTTTTCCTTAGTCAGCGACGCGACTGAAAACTAATGTGGGTTCAATGATTTCTTGTTGTTTTCAAATGTGTAAAGGAATTGTGTTTGAAACCTAGAACTGTTTGGCTGTACAAAACATTGTTTGAGTTGGTCAATTGTAAGCTATGTTGATGACCTTATTATGAATTGAGTAGAGGTTAACGTTTGGCCTATGGTTAACGTTTGGCCTATGAAACCCATAGGTACAATATTTGGATAGATTTCTGTAATGGGCATTGTTAATTTCAGCTTTATGCGAAGATTTCGTCTGCAGTTTATTTTCCAGGCGTAATGATAAGTACTTATTGTTTTTTTTTTATGGCTTTTCGCAGTTCAAGCTATGAGGTTGTCGGCTCCTGAACCGGGCTATTCTGTGAACGTCATAATAAATTAAGGCAATAATAATATTAATTAATTAATTCAATTATAATTAATAAACGAATGATAATTGAAATGAAAAGGAAAGCCTTAGACGTAATTGACTTTTCTAGTTCTAAAGGTTTCCACAAATTAGTTCCTGATTATAGTTAATGAGTAGTTAAGTACTTAATGAAGATAGCCAATTGTTGACTTGCAATGGTGTCTCTAACGGCGTGACCCACTTTTTCAATGTCTTAGTTTTATGGGAGAAGGCAAAGAAAAACACATTAAATGTAATGAAGCATTTGAGTTGACAGAAAGTGTGTGTCATAAATATTTGTGTATTAAATTTATCACTTTCACTTTTAGTGCGAAGATGATTGCAATCAGTGGTCTATTGATTTATTTTAAGTGGCATGACTGAGAAATTGGTGGACGCCTCTTGTGTTCGTCACTATGTTGGAGAGAGCTTACGATAGAGCCATTCCACCAGTAAGTTCGTATTGATTAAGCTTTGTTAGTAGGTAATTGCCAAAAGGTGGCTCTTCCTTTTTTATGTATCGTCAATCTCATGGACTCTCAAAATGTACGTCAGTATAAGTCATCTGTTCATCATCCACTGCTAGACATTGGTCTTCCCCAAGCACCGCCACTTCGATCGATTCCTGCGGCCTTCACAAGGTTATCGGCCCACCTTGCGGGAGGCCTTCCAATGCTACGTCATCCGACACGCGGATGCCAATCCAGAACCTTTCGGTCCCATCGGCCATCTGAGGGCCTAGACAAGTGACAATCGCTTCCAAAGCGTTTCGTATTTCTACGACTTTCAACAGGATTGACATAAGCTTTTCGATAGCTTATGTCAGTCCAATACATTTATGCCTTTTCCATCATCGTTAACGCTGATAGAATGTCACTTTGTCTAGGGCCTCTGTTCTGCGAGCAATGTCCCCTGCCCACTGCTACTTAGGTATATGCCGTATAAGTAAGTGGCAGAAATCATACTATGCCCTGGTCGTCCGTTAAAATTTGAATGTTCAGCAAAAGGACCATTTACTTATTTACAAAGAATCTGCAAATGTATTACTTCAAGTACCTACCGACGTAACAACTCTATGCTAAAGTGCCTTTAAACTGCACCTTCACGAAAATGCGATTCATTTACTACGTTGTAAACGTCCATTACAATAAAGACTTGATGTAACTTCGCCCCCACAGTTAAAATGGTGAAGGAAAAGAATTTATACGTAACTTTGACTCGCTATTTCCTAGAAGACGGGAAAACAAAACTATTTGGAAGCGGACTAAAAGTTTCATAATCTACGCAATGGAGGATTTTGTTTAAAAATAGTTTTTCTTTCTCTCGATTGTGAATTTGTGAAGCTATTTTCTTTGAAATAAGTTGACACACACACCGATTATTTGGATTTGATTGAATCGGGAGAATTTGAAAAACGTTTAACGTTCGAATCCTCTGAGTATAATGCAGTTCGAATGATAATACATTATCAATGTAAATGACTGTATTCCAAATCTTTGCTTAATTCTCAATAACTTAAACTCAGGTTTTCGGAATTTGAAATTCCATGCTTTCATTAGAATGCAGAAAAACAGGCATTTTTCTACCAAAGCTTGCAAGCAATTTATTTTGCACTAAAGAAAAAGATTAAATATATTTATCGAAGGCATTTCGGCCTCGTCGTTATTAGAGGGTTGGCCATGCTGTATAGGTAATCTAAATAAAGTTCAAAGCACTTCGTACATGCGTCTATTGAGGCGCTACAGTTCAACAATTTACAATAATAATGTCCCGAAACTAGGTCGACGCAATCAGACTTGGGAAACGCGGTGAATTCAACATAGGATGGCAAAAGGAATCTCTCGCAAGGGCTCGACCAACAATTATGTTCCGTCCGCTCCATCGTATCATCTTCCTTGTCAACCGACAATCGACAGCCGTCAATCCAGTGTTACCGCTTTCAACCCAGTGTTGCCACTTCCTATAGTGACCTCACCCAAGTAGGTTACTCTACTTGATGTTTCCGAATCAGTGTTGATGCTCCGACATATAGATATATAAGAAAAAGATATAGAGCACCAGTCCTTCCTTAGGTACTTTTATTCATTGACGCGAGAACTCGCGTGACTTTAAGTAAGTATGTAAGTAAGTAAGTAAAAGTAACTTTAAGTTAGTAAGTAAGTTTTATTCAGAAGTTTTCTATAGGTTTTATAGCTACCTCATGCATGCGCAAACCTTTTCCATAAAAACTTCACCAACGCGTACGACATACTATTAATAGCAAAATTAAATGTTTTCATTTTAATTCGTCGTCCCTATCATAATAGCCTGTCGGCCGGGGCTTTTGATGTGATCAGGCAATATGCGTAATTGTGGGTTTAGTGGTTAACACCTCGGCTCGAGTGACGAGAGGTAGCGTGGGCGGAGAAAGCGACAATGAGACTTTGACAAAGGCACGTTCTTTTTGTCAATGAAGTTAGATACACAGAAGGTTCAGTCCTCATTCAGTGTCACAAGTAGAGATAGAAAACGGATTTACACCTGGTTTCTAAAACAAAAATTATCGACGCGTCAAAATTAAACGCCATTCAAAGTGATGGGGTTGACAATTTGTTAGCTTTCGTTCCAGAAACTGGGCGTAAGACAGAGAGAACATAGTTTAGGTTAAAAAATGTGCGATGCTTAGTCTGATTTACCAACTTGATCAAAGAAACATAGCAAATAATGACATTAAAAAAATCGTTGGATTAAGAAGACCGTCTTTTGTTTCTCTATGTGCACGTGACTTCACAATCGAGGCTTTTATTAATTAAACCTTCTGAATATATCGTTTCATTTTATTCTAAATGATCACACCTGTTACCAAGACAGAGAGACGTAGGCGGAATAATGGAGAAAAAAATATACACTATTCAAACAAGTTATACCTACTTAACTAACGTTAGGTGTTTTGACAATTACACCGTGGAGTTTCTACATGCATTTTCTTTGGAATTTGTACGTAAGTGGAAATGGTAATATACTCCTTGAATAATCTATCGTTAGTTCAAACAATGGCTCTACTTAAATAATTATTAATAAATATGTCCAGTTTTATTGTTTGTTTTACGCATCGGTTATTAGATTTACTATCGGTAGGTACTTACCTACTACATTTTATGTTAGCGACTACTATCTTGAAATACCAAATTACTTGTCGACAAAGTGTAGAATCACTCATTTTACTAACGTGAGCTTTGTTTTCTTCGTCGAATTTTATTTGAGAATCTTGTCTTGTTTCAAAACACATGCTTTAACTATTGGGTTGGGTCTAAAGGTCACTTTTTTATGTCTATACGATGTGTTTATGGCCAGCTTAAGCAAATTGATGCTTCTGTAAACGCATGGATAATTTGATTCAAATAGACGTTGAGTTGTGACCACAGGTGTGACCTACATTTTCTTAGCGATAGCCACTCTATTGCTAAAAATAGGTAGAGAGTAGAAAATTACTTTAATTAACTACCCATTTTTAACACCCGACGGAAAAAGAGGGGTGTTATAAGTTTAACGTGTGTATCAGTGTGTCTGTCTGCGCCATCGTAGCTGCCAAACGGCTGAACCGATGTTGATTTTTTTGGTTTTGTTTGAAAGGTGATTTGATCGAGAGTGTTGTTAGCTATAAAAAAAACCATTATTAGATGCTTTGTTTTTCTCGCGGGTTTTTTAAAATTTTAATTTAATTTATCTTGTTTAAATCTTGCCGAGAAACTCCTGTTAAAAGGTGTATCTTTACCTAATTTTATAACTTTATGACTCGAGATCCAATCAATCAACTGACGTATGATAAATCATTTACATTTACATAATATAGAATCCCAAAATTCGTCATAATCTCTAACAAAGACAAGAAAATATTTTTTTTTTTGTTTGCAACTCATAAATTGCTTCTCGCTTTCGGCTCATCCCTTGCACCACACCTCAACTGCAGCATTTTTACATGGCGCAAGTGTTTTTAATGAATAGGTATTATATTAACTCGGGGGCAGGATTTTATACCATAAACCGTTGATGTCTTATTAACAGCGACCATCAGCTTATCTCGATTATTCGTGAAATATATGCAGCGCTAAAGGTTTTAATTATATCGGTTTTTATGCCTTTTTGGGTACAACTATGTAGGATGGATTACTTATGAAAGAAGGTAAGGTGATACACTTTATTTATGGTATTTTAGATATTTTTTTTCAGTAGAATAGTATCTTAGCGTTAGCGTAGCTTGGGATAAGCGACGGCGAGTTTCAAATAGTAATTAAATCTTATGTGTGGTAGAATGTACAAGACTTATCAAGTATTAACGTCATAATAGTTATAATTACATTCTTGCAATAAATTCTGATTCATAGCATGACCGTAGAAATGGGTTTTTTCGAAAGAATAGACAAAATGACAGATTCACAATCAAAATCTGTCATTTTGTCTATTCTTCCGTCGAAAAGACCCGTTTCTATTGTGGTCCTGCTTACTTCTGTTTCATTGAACAATAGGGAATATGCATGTGATTCAAATATGGGTCAAATATTTTTTTCTATAAACTATGTTACTTCAGAATTAAGCCTCCATCAATATTTTTGAATAAAATCTCTTTTTGAGCGAGAAATTAATTTTTAAAAAGTCCCAAAAAACTGTGGGTAATTCAAATACTTGAAAAGGCTAAGAGCGGATGTGACGTAACAATCCGGGCTAACAATCAAAATGTCAATGTCAAGTCAATCAACAAGTGTCAAGTCAATGTCAAACGCTCATAGAAAAAGGAGTGTTTGACGTTGACTTGACAGTTGCTTGTCTGTTTTCACGAACTGTGACGTCACCACACCAAGCGCGCCAAATGGAGGGCGTTTAAATAGCCCGGATCGGTTGGATATTTTTAAACATTTTTTTAACTACTTTAAATTGCTTTTTTGCCGTCGAATTTTTTTTAACTTTTATTTGACGATGTATACTATCGAATAAAAATATAAAAAAAATACATGCATATTCCCTATTGGAACAGCACGGCATGACAACCATTGAAACGAGTTTTCTACGGGTTTTGTCGACGGAAGAATAGACAAAATGACGGATTGTGATCGTTTATCATTTATCATTTAGTCTATTTTTCCGTCGACAAAACCCGTTTCTATTGTGGTCACGCTAAGCGTGCTGGATCCCGCGTGGTGGATTACGGCCCACTCCCTCTCATAGAGAGGTGTCCCAGCAGTGGGAACATTATAGGCTGATTATGTAAGCGTGCTGAAAAGCAACGACAAACAACAATTGGTTTTGATGAATAATTGTTACGAGTATATCGAGGATTAGCTAAGTATTACTGGCGTCATCTCTTAACTATTTGCTATTATCTTCTAAACCTTGCTCAAAGAATTGGGTTAATGCTTCTTTGCCTTTATCTTACTAACGAGCATACCTTTTTTTTTTTTTTTTTTTTTTTGAGGTTGGGAAATCATCCAATGACTTCTCCCGCTCTGGGTGGAGCGGAAGGGCGTGTCAGACTTTTACTGACTAGAACCCACCCGTGTTCCTTCAGTTGCCTGTTGCCAAGGTCCCGGTATCCCTTTCGGACTAACCCGCAACCCTGGCAGGCATCGGTCCTAGCGGACCCCGCCAATTGTGCTGACATCTTTTTGAGGCGCGCGTGGAACACGACGCGCCATCGACCCGGGCCTGGTCCTGATCGGACGGCGAGCTACCCATTGCTCGCCGTCCGCAAGCCCGCGCCTATGGTGGCCGGGAATCCGCCTGGGATTCCCGACGCCCAGGGCGTCTCCAGCGGCGGCGGCGGTTAGGGGCGTGAGGGCGCAAACTTTGCCTCTCCCTCACGCGTTCCGCCTCCTCCTTCGCGAGCATTACTGCTTCGCAGAAGGAGGTGACTGCTTCCCATGCCCTCTCGCTCCGTACCATGGCCTGGACCAGAGCCGGACGCGAGAGGTCACCGCCGCCAATCGCCTCCAAGAGGACACGGCGGGGCTCCGCCCAAGCGGGGCAGACCTCCACCGTATGCTCCACCGTGTCCTCCGGGCGATCCACACAGTGGTGACACCCGGGCGTTTCCTCCCGCCTTATACGAAACAGGAACCTCCCGAAGCAACCGTGTCCGGTGAGGACCTGCGTCAGGCGGAAGGTGAGGACGCAGTGGCGCCTCTCTAGCCACCATACCTGTGCCTAGATTATTAATTGACCTACAAATAATTAAAGAGGCTGCAAATGACTAAACCACAGCTCCGGTCCTTGAAAAGAAAAACCTTATAATTATCAAGTCGTAAAAATACTTCTTGGAACACCTGAGCCTGCATTAGACCTCTATAATTAACTATTCTTTTAAGAAAATATTGCTTATCATCAAGGGCAGTATTCATGAGCAGGCCCGGTGGTATCAGTCCCCACTTACGAATGGAACCCAGCCAGGCACTTTACTTTGTCTTTAATTTCATCACCACCCTTGAAGCGGTGAAGGAAAACATCCACTAACCCGGACTGGGCCTGTGTGGTGGGTTCTGGCCCACTCGCTCTGTCAGAGGGCAGGCCTGTGTTTCAGCAGTGGGAACATTATAAGCTGATTATGCTACTATGATGCTACTGCTTATCATCGTGCATGGCAAATGCTATGATCAAAATGCTGGTGTTTTCATTTGAATACCCAAGGGAAGATATTATTGCCGAGTGTCATAGGATATATTATTTTATCTACACCCATGCTATAAATCGTCTATAAAAGTTTCTGAAACAGCTTATTGCCAACATTAAAACAGCCAGTGTCATAGTAATCATTATATCATCCAAACGGGTGTTGATACTGTTGTACTGAATTACATATTGCAACTCATTTCAAAAAAAGAACATTGTCATTCACGAGCGTTTCACTAACAAAGCACCGTAATTTAAAAACAAAACACAATCGAATTCGAAAAATTCGAATTCACGTCGTACCGCGCCATTTTTGTTCGATATTGGTATTGCAAAGAAACTTTTATAGAAGATTCATATCATGAGTGTAGATAAAGTCTTGTATGCAACTGTAAATAATTAGGTATTAAAACACTCATGTGATACTATTTATCACATTCGTGTTTTAATACCCCTTATTATATAACAGTTGCATAAATAATTATTATGTTACAATAAGAAAGACGTGGACGAAGTCACGGGCAGAAGCTACTCTATTATAAAATGTAGAGCAACTTTATTTATATAGAACCCAAATCAATAGAGATTTTATTGTTACGGTTTTTTTTTATTTGTTTTTAAACAAACAACAATATTGGGAGTGTTCACATCCCTTTTTTTTTTTTGTGTATTTGTTGTTATTGATAAACTCTGTTGGTTAGGCGCACCAATAACCTGTGAAGTGTGCATTTCCGTTTATACAGAACAGACCGATATAATGAATATTTAAAAGGAGCATCGCGTTAATCGTTCAGGGCGTAAAGAATTCGGCATATAAATTACCTGCCGATTACCTTAACGCGTTATTAGTTGTCAGAAAATAGTTAAGAAACGAGAAAAATGGCCGCCAAGAAACCGTCTCTGTAATTAAAGATAATTATAATCTTTTAGGGTGTTTAGTAAAATGATCGATTCACGTGAAAGCGGTAACTAGTATGCAATAATTATATTACTTTATGGGTTTTTAAAGAACGTTAAAACGTTTTTTTTTATCGCTTCTTAGTTTAACTAATACGATATTGTTGCATTGATCGTTAAACTGTCTCATTGGGTACCTACATTTTTTAGATAAACTACGCTTGTAATTGCCACTTAAAGTCATAAAATCAATATCAGCATATTGATGTGTCACACGACTCACGCGCATTCACTGAGACACAGCGTGTTATTAATTTTATTTTAATAAATTAAAGGCTTTTAGGTATATTTTTTACTACATTTAGTAAGTTATGTACCAACGTGTAGTGCATCATTTATTTAATAATTTTATTACGATATTTGTTCAATAAAAAATCTTATGTCTTAAAGGGTAACATAAACATTCGAGTAGTATTCTAAATAGTCATACTAAAACGTAAAAAAAAATTACGACTCGTGAATCTGAAGTTCATCATGTAAATCAGGTCATTGACACACTTGTTTTTTTTATAAATCGTGCAATCAATAAACAAAGTGTCATACACAAATGCCCAAACACAATCACGCGGCATGAGTAGATCAAAAACCATTTTACGATTATTAAACCCCTCGATTGACAACCGGGAAGGCATTCTCATCGTTCCCATATTTTTATTGCGTGTAAACCCGTCGGCGCTTTTTTATATCATCTCTTTTAAGTGACATAAATTCTAATACAAAGTCCATTTGTGTATCTCGGACGTCTTAAAAGGTATAGGGATAATCGTTTTTCTGCTTTTTACAAGGAACTCATTTCAATTATCGGTCGATTTGATGGGTATAAAACGCTATGGTATGTGTCGTGCGGACGGCGCCCCACAGCGGTCGGTAGGACGCCCCGTGTGTTCTTTTCCATTTTTAATTTCTTACACGCTAATTTAATTATGGAATATTGTGTTCTTTTTTTCAACGCAGCTGTATCCTGCCAGCGGTTCATAATTTTCATAAGATAACTGTTGTTATTCAAATCGATTTCTACATTTTTGATGTAATTTTATTAATGAAAATAAATTTTTATTTATTATTTTTTTAGTAGCTTAATCATTGAATTTATTGTTTAATTTAAATACGTTTTCGAGATAGTAATCCTTGATTAAAGGTATTTTTATTAAGTTTCATTTATTACGATCCTGTTCTTATCTCGAAGTGACTATTACGAATGGTTGAAATAATGTAAGTTGATAGGAATCTGTGTAGGTGTATCATAGTTGATTTAATGTGGGATAGTGAGATTAATATTACAAAGTGGGCAAGGACTTTGATGTCTCATGACAAATTGTCCGAGTTTTTATGATCGCTACACAGAGTTATAAATGAATGGAAGAGTTATAATTACGAGGAATTATCATATAATTATTGTAGACTAAATATTTTAGGCGGAAAGATTTTAATAACGAAAATGTCATACTTTTCAGTAACAAATAACAAAAACATAGCTGAAACGTAGGTAGCGGTAACGTACCTACATAAAACGGGCCCTAAAAACTTCACGTTCAAACTTTTTGATTATTTTAAGTGCCTAGTGAAAATATTACACAAAAAAAAAACGCAAAATACGAATTCGTTATTATTTTATCAATATATTGCCCCATCCTGTTTAAAGCATCCTTGTTGAACGTTGAAAGGCACTGACGGAAGAATAATGTCAACTTCTCGCCTCCAAGATACAAGTCAAGAAACACTCGCTTTGTTTTTATTCCTTTTTGATACTAAAGGAATGTATTCTTGATAGTTTTGATTTTGTACCGTTACCTGATGAAAGGAAGGATATTAATTTATTGAAAGTTTTATTACAAATGTTGATAACTTTTATATAAAGAGTCGTAAAAGAAAATTATGAGCTTATGTTTGATTTGATGTAAGTATCAAGAAGGATTAGCTTTTGTAGAGGCCGAAATGTTAAGATTATGCCTCTAAAATGTGGAGGGAATTTGGATTAAAGAAGGTTAAGCAGGATTTATTGAACATTTTCTATCGATGATTGATAAACGAAAATAAAATCTGTTCGGCTTCCATAGAGAAGCAACCCGTGAAATTGCATTCCAAATGATTTTAAATAATTTCGAATATATAAGGTGTACTTATATGTTCGAAATTATTTAAAATAATTTCATCAAAAATGGAGATTCTAAGTTTGTTATGGTTGGACATAACAAACTTAGAATCTCCATTTTTGAAGTCGGTAAAAAAAGGAAATTACTAGAAGTTGAATATTAAATATGACTAAGATATTAACCCTATTCCACAAGCAAAACAACACGTAAAAAGAAAGCGAAATGTCGAAAACCCATACGATATATCACTCATAGATTCAAAATCAAATTAAACCTTTCCAATGTACGGCTAAAGTGCCAAGAAAAGACAGATGGGTTTTAGTTATAACATAACAAGGAGGCTGAAACGATTCATCAAGACCTTGTCAATTACTACTGGCATACGACCATCTTGACACTGTTCGATTTAATTAAAATTTATTTGACATTAAACCACGGTGGCCATATTTGGAATTAAGAACTTGAATTTGGAACGCTAACACGTTCAAAATTCAAGTTCTTTTCGAAAGTTAAATTCTAGAAGTGTCAGCTTTATCTATGACTGATTGATTGGTTGAGATTATGGCGGTGTAAGTGTAATGATACTGATATGAGGGAAATGTTATCAGATTTAGATAAAGTTGTATAATTCGAGCATGATGCTGCTTGGAAAGTTTTCACGAGAAATCTGGTCTATCGTGACTGATGTACCCGAAGTAACCTTTTTACAAAAGGGTATAAAAACTATAGCTAGAAAAATCCGATATCACTATTCTTGTCAGACTCTCCACGGCTGAAACTTTACTTCCATTGCAATATGAATACAGTGTAGTTTAGTTATTAATTACAATCTATGTCTAAAGCGTCAAAGAAAATCGTTTTATGAGAATCTATCCAAACAGAGTCCGAGCTTTATAATCTACCAATAAAACCTCTCATAACTTATGAACACAGACCGTGTGGCCAGACATAGTTACTAACAATTAATTTAATAACCACAATATTTTCTATTACGGATGCGTTATTCTGACACTTTCATAACCTATATAACGTAATATTATGGCAGTTTCAACACACTTACTTACATATTTCGATCATAACCATATCTTCGTCTAATAAACGAATGAACCAATGTTCATAGTTACTGATATTTATAGCCGTAAAATCATCTCACGGTTTGTTAATTTAAATTAAAGGCCGCGTAATTATAATGTTCGTGGTTCGATTCGATTTTCTTGTCGCTCAATGTATGATTTAAATGTCGGTGTTAAATTTTATGGACTAGAGTAATGTTGCTTTATGTGAGACAGAACAATCGGAGTATTAAAGAATTTTATGTTGGGGAAATTTTAATGGAATTTTTCATGTTTTATTTTTATAACATTCTTAAAGATGTTTTGAACAAACTGTTAAGTTTTATTCTCATAATGTTCAGTTGGTTTTACTTCACCCAGACAGCTAGGCAACGCTAATTGTTTGTTTGCTTTTCACCATTTAGACTTTGCTAATGCAACGCTAAGTTCGTCGCCTGCGACAGAAATATTTCCTGCTTCAAGCATTTTTCTCAGGACTATAATTAACTAAATCATGGCTGCAACTCTGGAAAAAGAAGAACAATAGCTTCGCTCCTGATCATTGAACCTTACATGTTGACTTAGGACGCCTCACACCTGTTTCAACGCGACCATCAAAACCAATTTTCTAATTTGTTGAACAAAGTCATTTTGTTACACAGCCGGGCATATAGTCGTATCTCCACCCTCATCGTGCCCGCTTATATTTTCCGCTACTATTTCGTTAAGCCCCTGACCCGATTCCAGGGCTCAAGTTTCCACCGTATCTGGATTTAAAATCTATGCTAGAATTTTATCGTATTCGGCGATCTAGGCTTTACATAACGACTTCAAGTTCAGGCCGATGTTTATCGATACAGTCGGTACTTTGAGTTCGAGTAAATATTTCTTTATAGACGTTTTAAAATTTTATGCCGAGTATATGAATATTAAAAATTTTGAATTACGACCCAGATTGTGGAGACATAGTTGTGTTTGTAGGTTTATGGGTTGTGGATACAATTCAGTTTATTTGTTGCTTGATCATGAACTCTAGGGATCACTTAATAAGTAAAAATGTACGTTCCAAGCATTTTCTAACACGACAGGGTGACCACATTTAAAAAGGTAGAAGTTTCAAAGCTAATTAAAGTTGTGGTAATTATTTTTTTTACTAGTAATTAGAGCTGTACGTTTCTCCCCTTTCAAGTTACTCAATATGAATAACTTCTAAATTCTAATATCTTCCTCCCAAAAACAGATGAAACTGCAATCAGCATCAATTAACGCTCTAACATAGACGCCAGAGGCAATAACCATATCGAAAACTACAAACTAAATTAAATGTCACACTATCTAATCCATGCCCAAGGGTGACTAAGCTTCTATAAAATCGCCATTTTAATTCGATTCAATACTATCTGGGATTTAAATGAAACCTTACATTAGCATTTCGTAGTATGAGACATGCACTTGCTATCCTATCCAATTTAAATAATTATCAGTATCAATTGCATTAAAGTTTACGGAAAGAAAGAAATAAAAGTCGACGTTGTATCTTATTCAACGTCGTAAGACTAGTGAGTACCAATTAGCAAGAATACATGCCAATGATGTTGATGTTTTGTAAGGGTATCACATTGTAGCGTCCTTATTACGGTGAGCTTTATTGCCCGTATTATGTGGTGAAAATGGAAGGGTCAGCGTTGTAGCTATTACAAAATTGTAATTTAAATGCCATTATGCTTTTCCTGATTTGGAAAATATCGCTCAGCTCTCTAAGTTTTTTCAGTGTTTTTCTAAAACATAGCTGAGATAGAAATTCATTGTTGCGAAACGTCATATTATCAGTTCATGCTAATTAATTAAATAATTCTATAATATGTACAATTATATAAGAAAATAAAAAAAAAAACAATAATAATATAGGGATAGAGTTCATTGGGCATCAAAAAATAATGTACAGTAATACTAATACTAAAACTGTAAAAGTTTGCATGTTTGGATGTTTGTACTCAATTACGCAAAAACAGCTCAATGGATTTTGATGAATTTTGGCACACAGATAAACCATGAACTAGGTAAGGACATAGGCTACTTTTCATCCTGGATCATAGACGAAGTTGCTGGCAACAGGTAGTCAAATGTATATAACTTTTTCACTGATACTTTAACGAACCTAATTTATAGAAACAGCAATTCCACACAGTCCATTTTAATGTCTCAATAAACCAACACTACATTCCTTCGGTCAAAGCGACAAAAAAGTCGTCGGTAGTCAATTTGTAATCGACATGTCTTCGGCAAGCAAAAGTGTCGCTTTTAATGATAATAAAATACTTGGTTTATTCCCTTGGAGTTTACAATTAAAGTAATCGCGAGTTTATAAAATGTTTACAACATTCAACAATTTTTATGAAAGAAAAAAAAACAAGATTTTATCAAGGAGCAATAATGTGGTATCTGATCTGTTTAAGCCTTTTACACACTATAAACTTTTTGCGTAACTTTGCAATTTTTTTTGTAATGTTGCTTCTATGTCTGAGTATCGAGTTGACTGTTGTTGCTTTATTTCGCTGATTTTGCGCGACATTCCATTACCAATGTAGCAGTTTCTTTGTAATGGAAAATGGAATTTGTATGTAGGTGTAGGTGATAGGTTAGATACATTTTTAATAGAATTTTTGTTTTTGCTTCGAGAGTAATAAAATTAATTTGATTATTTTATAATCAAATTAATTTTATTACTCTGTCATCTAGCAATTTGAAAAACTATATAAAAATTTGTTTGGCCTGTTGGAAAGGCCTATATTCAGCCATGGATACAAATAGCAGTAGAGTGTGCAGATATCCTTAAAATTATGACATTCAGGCGCTACTGTTTCGTACTAATTATTTTTTATGAGTTATAAAAATTAAGCAATTCATACTTTTCCGTATTGAGACTTTTAATTGACCATTTTTTTTTTAATTTACTTCGTATTCACTCAGAACGGCAATTATTTACTGTAAATTATGATAAACGAGAAAAATGTCAGAAGTTTGCCGCGGAAATTCTGCGTCCGAAAATAACTTTTCCAGTCTGCATTTTTGGCAATGATATCCTATCCTTACTAATAATATTGTGGCGGTATCTACATCGCCACATGCGAACTACGCATCCAAGACCTGACGTCACACAAAAATTCTGACGTCACATAAATCCTGCATCGCGCAATTAGAGTTTACCGTGCAGTGAACATATATACAAAAACCCAATATCAATCATTGGGCAGTTGCCCGCCAGACTCAACACCCGTCTGGTAGGAGGATCCTCCCTTTTCTATGGTGGATGAGTGAACTTTACACCCTGTTCCTCATACCCCTAAAATATAAATGCGAAAATAAGTTTGTTTGTTGGGTACTTGGATAAAATTTGGCATATGGGTAGACCATGACCAATTTCATCCAAATCCGTTCAGCCGTTTTAGCGTGAAAGCGGAACAAACAAACAAACTCACTTTCGCATTTATAATATGAAGTTGGGATAAGTAAAGAAGTTAGGATCATTTAGTGTATATTAATGAAATAAAGAAATCTTGATATTTTGTCAGTCGTAAAAAATCGTGCGAAGCATGGGGGCGGGTCGCTAGTTTATTATAATTTCACTTTTTCTATACTCGTAACATACATCAGAATGTCCTATCAATTCTTAAACACCGCTCTAATATTTATTAGAAGGCGTAGCCAACGTTCAATTAAATCGGACATAACGCGAATCAAATGAATGCTAAAGACTTGGTGGCTAATTGATAACACGCCCTGAATCTGATTTAAAGACATTTTGTAATATGCCCAGAGAAAGTTATTAGATACTGGACTAATTCGTTCCATTGATATTATTGTGTAAGTTCTTTATGTATTTGAGGGATTGGGTCGATTTGTATGGATTACATTCCAATGGTGTGTTGTAATGTAGGCAATTTTTGCCCTAGTGTGTTTAAGCTATATTTCATTAAGAAAACTTCTAAATAAAATAGATTGTAAATGCATCGGCTATAATAAATTCTTCTTCATGATGTCAATGATGGGTCTACTGTCAGTTATAAACAAAATAATGCCCGTCAAATGACGGAAGTGGTGTGATTTTTATTGTTTTTCAAATATCATAATACTCTAGAATATTAATTGAATTTTATTCAAATTCCAAAAAAAAGCCTTTAGAATATTACTTATGCATCATAAAATTTATAGTTAGAAAGTTTGGAAGTTAATCAATCGCGAAGTTTCTCTGCCACTGACATGCGTCTGGGCAGCTCAAAGTTGAAAAAAGAACATCTTTCCATTAAAATCGTATTAGCACAGTAGGCAGCTGGCGGCCGAACAAATGGCCGTCTTAATGAAGAAACATGAGCTGCGATTACGGTAGCGTAGAAAATAATATATAATTTTGATCAAATCGTTCTGGGCACACGATTGTCTATAGAACTATTAGTCAACAACAAGTTCCTGGACAATTCCAGACGTTGCAACAGGTTCGGTGTGAAACATAATTGATTCTGTAATAAAATTCAATACAGACACTATATAGGCTGTATCGTAAACCACAAAGACGACAGTCTCATAATCGGAACGAATATTCGAGACAAAAATCGATAAAACAATTTGTGATCGTGTCAAACAACGTTAAACCAATAATCGGGAGAATTACGCGATCTCTAATAGATCGTATTTCAAAACAAATATTGATGAACATCAAACAATTTGTTTGGAAACAAAACACGAACAGACGGACAAGAACAATGCGGAAGTGAGCAATCAATATAAAAATCAATCCGTTTATGATCACGAAACAAATAAATGATTATGAAATGAATATTTAGCTCACTGGCTAACACGAAGCTGAGATACCGATCCCGAACTACCACGACTTGATAGACAACACTCATTAGCATTGTTTATTTTCTTTTCAATAAATGTTTTAGATTCGAAGGCGCCAGTACTACGAGTGCACTACCTTATTTTTCTTATACTCATCTTCCTTTTAGAAGCTCATAGTGAGAATTCTAAAGCAGCAAGTCAAGATGTTATTATAAACATTACTTTCTCAATAAATCATGTTTATATTTTTCGCAAAACATTTTATGGTTACAGAAGCTATAAAGATATCGGTGGGTATGTTAAATAAGTTTGAATTTACAGTCAAATGTTCTTTAGTTTTTTTTTGTAAGGAGATATTGAGAAGTAAGAATCGAGAGTCGAGTAAAGACAACTTTATTCTAAAGGCTGTATTTTTCTGATTCTGACATTAAGGATTACAACATGAGTTTGAACATGTGTTTATCTGTCAGGCCCACATTACATGCCCAAATAAGACAATATATTAATTTGCAGTCATTACCTAATCACCATTTCTGTCTGTTTAGTTAAGATTTATAGGCTTTAAGTGAATTCGTACTAGCAGCTTCTGTTCCATCGCATTTAAAAGTTCATAAAGTGCTGCTTATTGATAAACTGAATGGATTTTTGATTATTTGGATAAGTTTTTGCTTATTAAACCTAACTTTATCTTACATTTAAATTATCATTGAGCGAAGTCTTCAGCGCTTTAAGAACTCACTTGTTTTTTAATGTACACAAAAGTCGTCAACTGTCTTCGCTAATAATGTTGCCGACGAACTTTTCAAACAATCGGAAGTCTTTACCGTCTCCATTCATATTTACATTGTACCTGACAATAGC
Source organism: Lithophane semibrunnea (assembly GCA_947363905.1). Taxonomy (NCBI): domain Eukaryota; kingdom Metazoa; phylum Arthropoda; class Insecta; order Lepidoptera; family Noctuidae; genus Lithophane; species Lithophane semibrunnea. The sequence goes on along the minus strand of OX376197.1, from coordinate 12,107,414 downwards.
TGCGTTTGCTGTACCCAGCATAACTATGTCCATGACACGAATAGCACTACTGACAATAGGGGTTTGTCCGTCGGTATGTGAAGCACCGATGTGCTGTTAAGATGGCCCTGTTAATGTTTGTAGGAAATTAACACTGCTTTTGCGAGCCTCCATTATTCTTTATGTCTTCATTTTAACTCCCTAAAGATTTGACGGCCGTTTACATATCGGTCTGCCTTTTGGAAGATTTTTATGAGTCAGTTCTCAGTATTTTAAAGCTTTTTTACTTCACTTTCATGAGTAGAAAATTGGCTGTTATGCGTTTTTGTGTTATTCTTTGAAACATGTATGAAGACTGTATTATTTCTCTTTATTCCTCTTTCTTCAAAACATTGGCTTCGCAGCTTTTGTCGGAATGTTATAATCTCTGAAACTGCACCGCTGTAACCTGATTCTCATAAATTCCATGAGACCAGAGACAGTGGCGTCACTTAGCATTAAATCTTCATCTTTCTTAGTTTTTATTGTTCAATCTTTATTGATACCTGAATTTCTTTTGTGAACTCTACTTGTTATACACGTATGAATGATGATGCTGCAGTAAATTTAAAATTGCCAACGTTATTCTTTTCTTGACATAATTTAAAAAAATATCTTTGCTTCGATAGTGCTGGATCACAGTCTCTGCAAAAACTGCCATTGCCGTCAAGTGATAGATTAATATAGTAGCATCCCCTCGTAGCTTAACTACTAGTAGAACGTGATGAAGCTTAATGATATAGTTCACAAAATTAGCGTCCTTATCAAAATGAAATCTTAATTGATCCGACTATGAATTCATAAAACAATTTTAATTGTCATGTTTTGCATAAAACGCATTGGAAATAAATTGTTCACGTTGAGAGTGGACATCGTGAGATGACGTGGGAGGGGGAGCCGTCCGATGCGACAGCGCAACAAAATGTCACTTGGCAACTTGTTGAACAATATTTATTCAATACCGACTTGAAAGATGGACACTCGAAACTCTTGTGCAGGAAATGGTTAATGACATTCAGTTCTTAGATACACAATCATGGAGTATGTTAATATTTCCTCAGTGCGCTACGCACTCGTCTCGGCTCGGTCACGGTGATCAATTAATTGAATAAAAAAGTTTGACAAATTAAGGCAGCCTGTTCGGCGGTCTCATAAAGAGACGTGGTGATGGCGCAAGCGGCAAAAAAGCTCGATACAGTTGAAAGTGTGATTGATGGACGAGACGTCCGCACACTCGCCAAGGACGGCGTAATTGAATTATGATACCAAAGTTACTTCGTACTTAGGCTTTGTCAACTTTTTCATGTGTCGGCGGCATAAAGTTCAAAGTGCGTCTTGTTATAAGCATTCTTCGTTTGTCCGGCGCACGTCGGAAGTTCAAGTAAACCGGGCAGTGGCGGGATTCCATTTGATCATTAATTTGCCTCGCATCAGCTGCACAGAAGTGGTTGCGCGATATGCAAAACAATCGAGATACAGCGGAGAGCAACTCGAGAATCTTTGTCATTCGGTACGGGACACACAGGGGACGGCCCGGTGATTGCGCAGTTAAATATTCAAAAACGAAAACGAATTTTGGGTAAAAATAAAAGAACTTAGCAATGCTTGAGTATGCTAATGCTCGATAGTCATTCACACAAATATCATTAGCAAGCAGCAGGTCAAATTAATCCTAAACAACTTGTGAACACAATAGGTATTCGATGTTCAGCGACCGTTAGTCGAATGTGTGCGCCGGACATTAAGAACATAGGCGTATAGTTGTCGACTCGATGTTAAATTTCGCTTGTTTAACGATTACACTGCTGTGTTTTTGTCATTGTGTACACACCGTAACATGCTAATTATGAACAAAGTCTGTGACACCAATGTATGTTTGGCTTCACGTAATTAATTACATATAGGCACATACTTACGATGACATTTATTTTTGTATGTTAGGAGTTTTGTATTTCGAACGCAATAGTTAATTAATGACTTGTGTGCGCACGAGCCTTTGAAGCGGCTGTTAATTGAATTTCCTTTTACGAGATAACTGTTAAAATTGCTTAACAAAACGTTTATGGTTTGTCGATACTGTGTCTATTATTTGATTTTATAATTGAATGTATTCGATTAACATTTTATTTGAACTGGGAGCTTACTGTGCATAATTTTCGTTTTATTGCACTCATAAATTTTATTTACTCAATACGTTTACCGTTTACACTAATATTATTGGACATGATATTATTATAATAAAAGCAGAAGTGAAAAGAGGTTCAACTGGAACGAATCAAGTCCTTCAAAACAATTTGTTAATTGTAAGCTCCATTTCCCATTGCGATTTTAAATATTCATTGCCAATGTGTATAAATATTTCCTGATTCTATGGATTTCTCGATGTTATTTTTTAAAAGACGATACAGTAAAGTATCTTTTTTTTATTTGGGAAAATCTCTAGTGACCCCAATGTGTATCCAGCCTGCGATAATTCGCGGCGGTGTTCAAAGCATCGATATACCGGTGCGATATCTTCGAAGACGACGGCGCCCCCGTGCGGTGTAACTTAGTACTACGCATGTTACTTTTGTACTGATTACTGAGTAATGTGACAGGTGTATATGTTACTTAAGGTAATTATTGATTAAGTTGGCATACATTTTGTATTATGTACAGTAAAATGAATGTAGACTTCACCATTTTTACTGCACAGAAATTGTAACTGTAATTACAGGATTTTGTATAAAAAAACATCAAAAGCTTTACTCATTTTGTTAAAATTTTGCCTATTGAATGAAAAAAGTTAAATGTAGTGCATTTTTAGTCCTAGATACAAGCTGTCAAACTTTGACAGATTGGTTCTACTTACCCCGGAAGATATCAAAACTTGTAGATATCACAAACATACAAACAGCAATGCTTAAATCACTGATAGGAAGTACTGACGGATGCCCGCGCCGACTTTATCTAAATTATCTTGGCATACATATTCATAGACATACTTAGAATCTGCTTTATCGAAGCACCGACTTCGTAGAAGCAGGTTGTACTATAGATACTTACTATAAATAGTTTAAGGCCGTGTCCTAAACAAAGCGATCGTCTTTTGAACACGTGATAGTCGCGTTTATTTTGTTTGGTGATAGAAGCCGCCTTCCGATTTTCCGAACAGTGACATAATTACGATTGGTCGCGTGTATTTGCACGACCGATCGCTTTCGTTAGGAAGTGGGGTTAGGGTATTGACTGATTTTCATATCTAGGTAGCTAGGTACTTATAGTTTAAGTGGCACGATTATAAATATTTTTTTACAAGGTAAGTAGATACTAAGCTAATTCAATGGTTGTCTAATTAGGCGGCAGTAATGATATATATCAAAAAATGTAGTGAGATATTATCTTGATATTGCATCATTATGCTTTCAAGGCGTTAAATTAAGTTGTCAAAGAAAATATATACTAACACATGTTCCTTCTAAACTCTCAGAACATTATTTTCCATAGAACAAGCTTCTTTCCACTAGATCAGACTGTCATTTGTTCTCAACTTGTCGTACGTTCGAACTCAACTCCCTACACGACAATAAATATTAATAATCGTAATAAAAAAAGAGAAACATATCGTTAACCTATCGTGTTTATGTATGCAACGTTTTTTCACTCAAATTTATTACGTGTACGTTGCGTTTAATATTCCCTTTGCGTGCTTAACTACAAATTGATATCAGTTCTAAATCGACAATGTATAGTGTTTTAGGAATACTAAGGCGAACACACCAGTTGCGGTCACATTGTGAATACAAATAAGACGTTATTTTGGAAGAACTATACATTTATAATTGAGGTCGGTTATACGTGTGATTTACCTTTAAATTGTTCTATTGTTGGGTGCATACAAATATTTCTCCTTTTTGTTAGACAATGGACACTTTTTATGTCTTTTAGAAGGATGTTACAACGAAAATGTGAGTCATAAGAAAACCTCTGCGTCGATTCTGATTTTTCCTGCAGTGGTTTCTCTGGAAAATTTTGGTTTTCGGTCTTTATAAGTGTGCTCTTTAAATGCGAGTTGAGTCCGTTTGTAGTTTCTATAGCGCATTATCCGCCACACAACGTTGTTGGCTGAGATCTCGATCGATGATCTCATAAAAGGATATTATTATAAGTCCTGGAGTATAGAGTCCGTGTATCGGCAAGCGTAGTGACGGTGACCCCCAGCTAGATGGACGACCTTAGAGAAAGGTGGCTGGGACAGACTGCATGCAGAAGGCGGAGGGCAGGGTGTTGTGGCGCAGCCTGGGAGAGGCCTATGTCCAGCAGTAGACTGCGATAGGCTGAGTTGATAGGACATTATCTACACTGTCTAATTTTTTTATAGGTATAATCTTTTAGGAGGAGCTCGTGGCTACGTAACAGCCGCACGGGTCGACGGTCGATCCATCAGGTTAAGCTACGTTTGCCGGGGTTGGTCCGTAGATGGGTGACCATCTTTACATACCGAGACTCCTCCGTACCTCGGAAAGCACGTTAAGCCCCGGCTGTCATTTGTGGATCTTTGACAGTCGTTATGGGTCGTCAGAAGCCCGAAAGTCTGACAACCAGTCTTACCAAGGGGTATCGTATGGAGGTCAGATAGGCAGTCGCTTCATGTAAAATACTGGTATTCAGCTGCATCCGGTTAGACTGGAAGCCGACCCCAACATATTTGGGAAAAGGCTAGGAAGATGATGAGGTACAATCTTTTAAGCGATTACCAAACGGATTTTCCAAAACTAAAACAATTGTGAGGAAAAGCTTTAACACGGTGCTAATAAAATGGCAGCTCCAAGTCCATGTGTTAAAACCACGTCGTAAAATTAGAATACAAAACACACCTTCTAATTAATGATAGTGGAAACTGTTGCTAAGTCTCCGGTAGCACAAAGGACGACACAACGTGACAATACAAGGAATGCCATAAAACTACCATAATTGACCGAAACGATCTAACATTATAATATATTGATTGTAAATTCGCCAATTTGCATGTCATTTTGTCCATTTGAATTTAATTGTCTGCTTTTTTTGCTTGTCCTATCCGAAGAGACGCGCGAATCGTGGCTGTCGTAAAATTTAGTTATTTTTTTGTTAAACAAATAATAATTGCACAGCTTGATTGGACGGTTGATTAAAATATTGAGTAATAACTTATGAATATTGTTATAAACGTATTCATGACGTATTTTCTATTGCTGTCGTGCAACACGCTCTCGTAAAACCATTAAAATTTTATTGGAGAGCATTTATGCCTCTCGATTTTTAACCTTAGATTATGCTGTTTCGCTTTAGTACAAAAATGTTTTTTGACAAAATTAAATTATAATAAAATTACACAAACAGGAATCTTCGCATTCCAAACATGAAACAATAAAAAAGATGATGAAAATTCCATAAAACCTGCTTATGTCTCCTACTAGTTACTCAATTAACATAAATGTACAATAAATTATTGTTTCGACAAATAGTTATTGGTATATAGCCGGTATCAGGCGTAGCATCTCCGGAATTTGCAGTAATATGTCAAATAAAATATAATTAATTACCCACACCTTTGTTTTTCACATAATTAACAATTTAAATTAAGCAGAATAGGCGACGGCTATTAATATTACTATGTCCTGGTTATTTAAATCGAAATTGAGTCTCTTTGGGTCAGATGTTTTGTGTTAGATCTTGTCAACACACAGCTGTAGTCTAATTAAAATATTAACATAATAAATCAAAATACAATGTATTTCTTTAAGATAACAACCTTGTAGTTTTTTTGTTATAAATCTAATGTTCTACAGAAAAGAAATATTTCATTTTAATTTTTTTTAAATGAAATCTACGTCAATTATTCCATTATTAAAACAATAATATTTTCCACTTGACATAAACATAAATCAAGGTTGCCTGACCAACATATTCAGTTAATAAAGTCAACATATTTTCGGTTGTGATATGCAAGAAATGATATATTGCTGATTTGCCTTTTCGCATTTGTTCCATTTCCACAGAGCAATATGGAAATACAAGTATATTTGTGTTAGATTTTCCTCTAGAAAACTGGCTGCAAGAATACATGTAACGTCCACTAAATAATACTTTCACTATGCACAATGAGTTCTAAACATTGAACTGTGTTAATGGCAAACTGTGAACCAGACTTACCTGGCCATATAGGTAGGTACGCACTTACACGAAAGAAAATATGAGGACTAAGAAAATTTACGTGAAAAATCATTACCTACTTACTTAGTATGAAAACCACTCATTTCTTAACAGGATAAATAATAATTATAATTTGTAAGTTATGTGTATTTAACTAGCTGCGCCCCGCGGTTTCACCCGCGTAAGTCTCGATCCCCTTGGAATAACGGGATAAAAAGTATCCTATGTCCTATTCCAGGTCATGTTCTACCCATGTGCCAAATTTCATCTCAATCCGTTCAGCCGTTTTAGCTTGAAAGCGAAACAAACAAACAAAATCACTTTAGCATTTATAATATTAATAAGTTAGGATAAGTTAGGATTCCTGAATATTTAACCATCCAACCATCTTTGTCAAATCATCTCTCAAAGTTTTTCACCTTCGTTTCGGTCTAAAATAACATATTTTGATTATTAAAGAAAATAATAATATTATTATTTATTATTTCCAAAAACATACCAGGTTGAGGTCAAAGAAAGTGGAACCATCTTTCAATGGGAAACTTATTTATTTTTCTTTGTTCTCAAATTCATGATTTCTAAATTGACATTTGCATTAGTTACGATGTCGTTTGATTCGTTTCCGATACTCGTAAAAGTAACTCGATGGTCGTTATCGATTCAATTCGATGGCCCGATGTTATGCTTCTGTTTTTAATGTTACACTTCGTAATATATTGGTGGCACTTCCCACGAGGCACATTCTTGTTGAATCAGCTGATTAACATTATGTCTTGAATTGAAAGTTGGAGGCAATGGGCTACTGATGTTACAGTTTTATTGATTTTTATATTTATGGTTTTAGGTATGTGGATTATGTTAATTTTAATGTAAATGTTCTTGCAGCTATGTCGCATTTGTATCGGAACTGTAAACTACGACGATAAGTCTTGTCTGACTCTGAAATTCGGGAATTTCGGGATCTCTTTTATGGTAAACCAAGTCTATTTATATAAATACTAGAGAACAGCTCGCTCCGTCTTTGCACGGTTCTTACGACTTGACAAACCGTCGAGATTTATTTATTATAAGCAAGTTTGATACTAATGTATTTTAAGTAGGTACACATAAACCTTCTGGAATAAATTTTCTACATGATGGTGAAAACCGAATAAAAATCCATAGCGTAGTTTAGAAGAATAACGCGGTCATACAGAGACACGAAAACCGACTTTAGTTTATACTAGGTATCTAGAGAACGAAATATTCACGCAATCAATCTGCCTAGCCTTTTCCCAACTATGTTGGGGTCGGCTTCCAGTCTAACCGGATGCAGCTGAATACGAGTATGTTACATGGAGCGACTGCCTATTTGACCTCCACAACCCAGTACCTGGGTTTAATACCCCTTTGTAAGACTGGCTGTCAGACTTTCGGGCTTCTGACGACCCGTAACGACTGTCAAAGATCAACAATTAATCTGCCTAGCCTTTTCCCAACTATGTTGGGGTCAGCATCCAGTCTAACCTGATGCAGCTGAATACGAGTATTTTACATGGATCGACTAACTGTCTGATCTCCACTACCCAGTAACTGGGTTTAATACGATCCCCTTGGTAAGACTGGTTGTCAGACTTTCGAGCTTCTGACGACCCGTAACGACTGTCAAAGATCCACGAATGAAAGCCGGGACCAACGGCTTACCGTGGTTTCCGAGTCACGGAGGAGTTTCGGTATGTAAAGATGGCCACCCATCCACGGACCAACCCCGGCAAGCGTAGCTTAACCTGATCGACCTGACCTGATCGACCCGTGCGGCTGTTATTACTTAGCCACGAGCTCCTCTCTCCTCCTCTCAGAAGACCATATTCACACTATATTACACGAAGAAAATTAAGATCGTATTATCTATCTCTTGATTTGTAGAATACAGTTACATTACAAGGGAAGTATTTTATTAGTATTTCCTTTTTATCTCACTTTTATCCCATTAACGATGGTATATTGTTTGTTGATGCAAAAACAGGAATATATCGAGATGGCCACACGCGTTGGTATTTCCTGTATGTTGAATTTTGGTGCTTATGTTATGTGTCATTTGTTTCTTATCACGCAATAACAGCCATCAGGTTAAGCTACGCTTGCCGAGGTTGATCCGTGGATGGGTGACCATCTTTACATTCCAAGACTCCTCCGTGTCTCGGAAAGCACGTTAAGCCGTTGGTCCCGGCTGTCATTCGTGGATCTTTGACAGTCATTACGGGTCGTCACAAGTCCGAAAGTCTGACAACCAGTCTTATCAAGGGGTACTGTACTTACCCAGTTACTGGGTTGTGGAGGTCAGATAGGCAGTCGCTCCATGTAAAATAAAGGTATTCAGCTGCACCCGGGTAGAATGGAAGCCGACCCCAACAGTTGGGAAAAGGCTAGGCAGATTGATTTTTTCATAATTATCGTTTTAGAAACCATAAAATCGGTACAATTATAAATACAACAACAAGATTCAAAAGTGCTTGTAATTAGAATTTATATAAATGCTTTGAGTTTGAGTATGTACCTGACTAGAGCTCGCTTCATAATAAGATATTTTGCAGACTCGTAAAATATTGTTTATTAAGCGAAATCACATTGTGCGTCATCACAATTTTTTGGTACCGATTAAAGACATCGATAATTACGTCCATTAAAACCGCCGCACGTCCAACAAATTAACCGGTAATTAAACGGCGCTTAGCTATTTCGAGTAAATTAACCTATAATCTGAAGTGTTGTAATTGCATTGCGTACATACGTCGAAAACGCTATTTCCTAACAAATGTCCAGTTTCCTCCGGTAGAAATTCAGAATTTACATAGACATGGTCTTCGAAACGTCACCGTGGTGGGACCCGTCCGTTGTATGGACAAATGTATTGGTCAAGGTTCCCTAATGAATATTCAAAAGTCGATAGCTCCCAGAGATGTCGATAGCTAGTCTTATACTGCATAGAACACGTTGGCTGTAAACCAATGGTTTATTACCGCTAAATGTTGTAAAAGCCCAGCTTTTGATTTTATTGAAATTTATCGTAAACAGCCTAAAATGTGTCGTGAATTAAGTTTTACGATTAATATTCTAGAATTTAATGTCGATATTATATTACAATGGGCTATAATTTTGTATAGGTAACTACGTATTACTATACATTAAAATCTTTCCGCGATATTTAGTTCCGTAACTGCAGCTAGTTCTAGTGCCAGTTAGAATACAATATAATAATAATCTATTGAAATTCATATTATTTTAATTTGGTATTATGTAAAAATATGCTCTAAACAAACACCGTTGATTAATTTACTTAAATTATGATGTAAGTAATTTATTACCACACACGTACATTTGTATGTCTACCTTTAAAACGGTGATCACTGCAACACGGGTACGATCACTCGTCAGCCTGGTATGTTAATCAAAGTTGGCGAAATCAAATATTTGTGTTTATTCTGTTTATCAATCGTATTCAACAATGTTCGGTAGATCTATTATTATTTATATACCTACTATACAAGTTTGGTAAATATAGCTGAGATCCGGATTAAACCGACTGGAGACGAAAGCCCGTTTTAATGAAGCAATCTCGGCACCTAGAGTTAAATCCGCAGAATGGAAAAAGCTCGTTTGAATTTTGTAGATGTTTCGGCAAAATAATATTATCACATGTCATATTTTCTTAAACCTGCTTCACCAAGTTTTTGTATAGCTTGTGATTAGCAATGACACTACTTGTAAAATTATTTTCGTCAGGATATTTTTCTTCGCTTAGCACACATGTTGAAAAAAACCGGCCAAGTGCGAGTCGGAGTCTCACACGATGGGTTCCGTACCACCGTAGAATATTTAGTAATAAACGAATTGTTCATATCAATTCGAATGATTACGTCACCTTCGTCAGCAAAAATTGCTTCAGAAAACAGCTTCATCACTACCTGCTTAATATAGGAAGAAGAAATATCTACCTAACTTCCCGTCTCAAAAACAATATAATTAATTTTCTCATTATCTTAGTAAAATGTTACATTTTTCATATTTTTGTCGTCATAGTCACTGTATTTGACGTCAAGCAGTCTGACTAAACTGTTTTATTCAAAAATTTCGCTGAAGACATAATTAATCAAGATACTGAGACATGTCTTCGGAGAAACTAAACATCACCTAGATTGAGTGCATATTTAGCCTATGAGATGAAAATTAGTCATCGTAGGTCACTTGATAATCATTCTTATGACGTGTGCGCTGATTTTGTAGATGACATTGTGTTTTACAGAATGTAACTTGCGTTGATGTTAGATAGTGTGGCGCCTACACTTTAAGATAACAAAATTGTCTACTACTCTGGCCACACTGAAGCGAATTCACTAACGCAACTATAATTTAATAAATAACGGTATAAAGATAGTAAATTGTGTAAAAAATATGTGTTATTTCTGTACTTACATTTTTTGTTTCTTTGTTTTCTTTTATGTAATAATGTTTTTGCATGCTGTCTCTATTGCTTAATATTGTGAACTTGGCTTAATATTGTGAAATTCCGCGCGGGATTTTTTCAAGTCACGCGACTTTTTGAACACCTCCCCGCAAGTTGGTTGTCATAAACACGAGCTGTCCCGTATTCCGCATCAGTTTGGCCAGAGCTTTATCTTCCATGTAAGTAGAACTAATAAATCTATATTATAAATAATAATAATATATAATTCAGCATATTTATGTCAATATGCAAAATATGGGAGCAGAGAGGTGGCCCAGTAGTAACTGCCCCGAATTACGAGTTACAGGTCGTGGGTTCGAACCCAGACAGGCACTTTATTTTGTGTAAATAATTTCATCACCACTACTCTCAAAACGGTGAAGGAAAACATCGTGACATCTACCAACCCGCACTCGGATCGCATGGTGGATTATAGCCCACTCCCTCTCGAAGGGAGGAGGCCTGTGTCCCAGCAGTGGGAACATTATAGGATAATAATGCTACGCATTACTCGTTGTGCTTACATTCTCTCGATCCATAAGCCTGCGGGTTAACTCTGCTTTTGAAACCATTGAAATTTTATTGGGTGAATACGTTGAAAATCTAATAAACTGGAAGCCCAACTTGGCAACTAGTAACATCTGACCTTCCAAGTCTTTATCGACTAATAATTAGGAACTAAATACCAACTGTTACAATACTAAATCTAGAAACGAGCTCAACAACTATCAAATCGAAACTCGCGTGACTTTGAACGTCGGTAAACGGGGTTGGGGTCACTGAATTAATCCAATTCGCGAAGCCTCTGCAACGTTTTATTTCTACACAATTCGTGCCCTTTCAACACTGTGTTCCTAATTCAATAGAGTTCAGTGTGCTTTACTAATTTAGGTTCAAGCTGGGTCGTGATTCTGAGAATGTTTTGTAGGTGTTCCAGCTACTTACCTACACTGTGTTCTAGATTTGATTAGGGTGTTTGAACTTGATTGGTTTGAGTTTTGATTAAGTTTGTTAGAAAATTATTGGATTGCTAACTGAATTGGTATTATCGAGGTGGAAGAAAGGTTTCTTAACTTGATTAAGTCTAGATTTCATACTTTGCATTTAATTATAGTTATAACTTTTTTACAAACGACATAATTTCACCCCTTTCTGCTCTAAAGCTAAACGAATCGTGAATACGGCTCTTGACTTTACTTACACAGCTTTAGAAATTGAAAAAAAAAAACTTACTTTACAGTTTCCCTATAACAACGGAAGTAAGCAGTAGGTAAAAAAAAAAACATTTTTCAGGGTAAAATAGTAATTAAGGCAGGGTATAATTTACAAAATAAGTACTTACATTTTGTAAATTATACCCTGCCTTACTGCTTACTATTTACCCCGAAAAATGTTTTTGTTTTTCACCCCTGAAATGGCAATCATCTAATTGTTTAATCGTCAGATACTAACAACGAAACCCATAACTGTTTTGAAGTGCATATTAAAATCTACCTAAATTGTCCTAAACAATGTTCTTCTGCAAAATTGAACGTCCGCAGTACTTCGTTATGAGAGCCCCTATTTTCCATGCACCCTAACGATTGTGGCTGTCACTAATTGATGGTTCCCTCTTTGGGCATCGTTCATATTAATTATTTAAGTCGTTAAATGTCTTTTTCCTGTATAATGTGAATTGTATTTTTGAATAAATCGTTTTTGAAGAAAAAGTGTCAATTTTATATTTTGGCCTTAACACTGTATCACATTATTTGTACCTACCTAAAGTATGTTGTTTTTTTTAAACGAAAATCTAGTTAAACAAAGAAAAAAATTAAATACATTTTATTTTGCGCAGACTATAGGACTAAACTAACTACTACTGGGACTAAATGTCAAACTTAGGTCGATTTTTCAAGCACAAATAGTCCAGTGTACTAGTTCACTTTTACAGTACTGCACTTGTGAAGAAATGTGTTTCCCTAAGATCCGTGAAGTTCCATGGTTACATCAAACGACCCCTCCGACCATCACCAGGTAAACTGCCCATCAAATACCGAGAAAAATAAACGATTTCTCTACGTCATTATCACATACTTATATTCATACTTTGTAGTCGTAAAATTATATAACGTAGGTAAGTACTTAGGATTCAGCGAAATGATTAACAGTGATGTACAATGTTGCAATCACATAAAAACGCCATTTAAAACTCAATTCTACGAACTTTATCTTAGGAAATGTGGTCTTCGATTGTTATATTGTATTTTTAATCAAATTGGTAACCCAGTTTTTAAAACTTATAAAAATGCACGGAACATGTTAATATTATGACTGCTTCGGTTTGCCGTAGCTTGGCTACGAAGAATTAAAAGTACTTTTTCGATCTTTTAAAGGTGGTTAGGCACACACGCGGTAAAAATCTCGTTTGCCCTAATTTGAATAAATCGTAATCAATGTATAAAAAACCGGCCAAGTGCGATTCCGACTCGCACACGAAGGGTTCCGTACCACCGCACATATTAGGAAAAAACGGCGACACATTTCTTGTATGAGGTTTAGGTTTTAACTTTATTTTTATTATTAGTTTATTGATAGAGCGGCAATACAAATACACAATCAATGAAAGTTACAACTGCCTACCTATTACGGTTCATGACATACAGCCCGCTGACAGACAGACGGACAGCGGAGTCACCCTACCGGTATGGAACCATAGAAATCCCTCAAAACCCTCCATAAATGCTTAAAACATTTAGGGTGTTACCACATAAACTTAAACACTTGTTCAACGCGTGTCTAATGTGAGTTTTATGTCTAACTCCATGAAACGTGTTTAAAAGGTGTTTAGGCTAAATCCTAACTAATATTATAAATGCGAAAGTGAGTTTGTTTGTTATCCCGATACGATATTACTTTTTATCCCGATATTCCCACGGGATCGAGATTTACGCGGGTGAAACCGCGGGGCGAAGCTAGTGATTGATAAACACGGTGTTGTGGTAATAAGGCCAATTATAGTCTGTGCCGTGTCTTAGTCGCCATCAAGTCGTCAAACTTGCAAAATATCTGTAGACTCTATCCGATCAGAGATGATCAACCCAAAGGGTGCCATATCGAATGTGTTATATTTAATGTATTCATATTCTTGAAGGAAAAGCGTAGTAAAGTTAGTTGATATTAATAATAACATGAAGCAACTATAGTGTCTGTTAGTTCGATATCCGATAACAATTAAATATCATAGTTATTACTGACGTTTTATCTAGATGACAGTTCTGATTCTACTTGTTTGATAAAAGGTAGGTATATGAAGATGTGAAAGTAGGTGAGCATAGGTTTTAACTTGCTTAATAATGTCTTCCAATTAGCTAAAGACTTTGAACGAAAAGCCTTTTGAAAATAATTGCGCAACTCATTAAGATTTGTTCCAAGGAACTGGCAAACTGGAAATTTCTGCCAGATCATTCGATAAAGTGTCTAAGTTTAGTTAAAATTAATTAATGGTTAAACTAATTTCTTAGATATTTCCATAGGCATGATAAAGCTACTCATACACGACTATAATTAAACCAACAATTTCATCATCATCATTATTATTTCAGCTGAAAGACGTCCTTTGCTGGGCATAGGCCTCCCCCAAGCATCGGGGGAGATCCATTTGGGTGACTACCAGGTGACTACTTAACCAACAATTTATCATTACAAAATTAAAAAAAACATACTTAGCTGCGTGGGTACCGTACGTGCCTATCGTATGAAAATCATTCTTATCTCATACAAAAATTCTAATTGTTGGAATCCGCGTGTTAATATAATTGTCAAACAATTAAATTACGTTATCTTTATTTGTCATCTCTTCAAAATACATAGGTAATAAAATATTATGTCATGGAGTTGACATCCTCTGCTTTGAAGTAATTATCACCCATTTGTCACACACGTGTCTTTTCCATGGATGGCAAAAGATTACAGATATACTCGTAAATGTAAAAGCGATCTTATAAAGACAAAAAAAAATTCAAAATACAAAAATATTTATTTCATCGTAAACATTGTGTCAGACATAAATTAAGTCAGCCCCAGTAAGTTACAAGACAACCTGTGGATGGATTAATGGGAGAAGGAGAGGCTAATGGTAGGAAGGAAGGTAGGTAGGTGGGTGGATATAGGTATTCATAGTAAGTGAAGCAAAGATGCCTCTCTCAATTAAAAAGTCAATTATCCTATGTAGTAAAATGGTTCTATGTGTATTCGGGAGCAGCTCAAACAATTAGGTCTATGTACAAAAGCCACCCCGTTTTCTAATGTATCCATAACATTTACATCCCACATTTCCACACGTCTAGACGCCAGATAATTTGTATGCAGAACCTAAAATATAAGCTCAGATACACTGTGTGGTTACACACATTGCCAAGCTATATTGGGTCAATAGCCGAAAATATTGCCTGACTATGCCTTAAGAAAATATTTCTGGCAAACATTAAATCTTGCAAGATATTACACACAGCATTTACAAGATTTGCATGAAAATAGAGATAAGTTTATCATTCTTTTGACATCTTAGACTGGTCAGTATTAAAATTGAATAAACCTGTACTATCATTGAATGGAGGTGCCAATACATAGACAATATACCTACGAGTACCTATGTCACGGGTGGTCTCGCCAATGGAGTGACAATGTGTCAATTCAAAATTTTCCATACATGTTTGTTTATTCTGTTTTGTGTGGGCGTTACGCCCTTAACTTAAGGTTAAGCTCGTCAAAGATTAAAGTTCGTGATTTTTGTTTTGATAAATATTGTAGGTACTTGAATGATGATCAGTTGACACTTTGTATAGTAAAGTTCATTTGGAGTTAAAAGATACATAATATAAACACGGAAGCATGTCTGTTGGCTAGCCAGGTAGTATGGGAAAAATTTTTTTTTAGATCTTTTCCTAATAATGTATGTTATGAAGATTTATCATAATATTTGGTTATGTAATCAATTTGATCTGAATTTTCCAAGGTTGTAAGAATATTGATGAAAACATTGTCATCTATAATCTGTGCCATAAAGATAAGTCTGCACTATTTGACAAAGACATTGTACTTTGAGATAGGCTTACTAATAACAAAAACAGTGAAATATTACGTGACTTTAGTGAAATATTGTGATTGTGTTTCTAATAAGTTTTCATTGGATTGATACCTAATTACTGTTAAATTGTTGCGTTTGGTCTTTGGATCACTTTATTTCTTGAGCCGTTTTAGTCCTTTGGCGTATTTGGTCCTTGATCCGTTTTGGTTCTTCAACTCTTTTTGGTTTGGTACTAAGACCCTATAAGTAACTTAGTAATTATTAATTAATTTACCTCCAACTGTTACTAACGAGACACAATAGAATTTTAATTGTTATCGCCTTCAAAAGGCCAATCGACAGTTGAGTGGATTGAGCCTGTTGTGTCCCACTGCAGGTAAACCTCACTACTTATTACCTAACTGTTACCACCAAGTACTTATTTTCGTCAAAAATATTTTTTTTCACACGGCAGAAAAAGTAGAAAACACGTAAACAAATCCACTACAAGTCCTAAGCTTAATAAATGCATGCGTTGCGGTTTCCATTAGAGATCTATATGTAATCGACGTGGCGTGCGGTCGACTGTGCCATCCTAATAATCATATCTTCAACGTTTGATACGTAGAGCCTTGAAATGTTGGCAGTATGGCAGATAAATGACGCGGTTATTGCGACTTTGCGTCTATGAGATTACTTCGCTTAGGGTAAGCTCACACCGAGACGCGACTAGGCGCGCACTTTTTCAGATAGCGATACATTATAGAAAAAAAGGTGCGCATTTCAGTGACAAAATCTGAATACGCCCCGAGGCGCTGCGACTAGAGGCGTCACGAGGCGCAGCGCGACGCGACGCAGCGATGTTTCGCTGGTAGACGCGGAGTGCAAGAGCCCAGCCCGTGATGCGACGCTTCTAGGCGCAGCGCCTCGGGGCATATTCGGATTATCTCACTGAAATGTGCACCTTTATATCTGCGTGACGTGCGGCCTCTTCAATCAACGTCGCGTCGCGTCTCGGTGTGAACAGATCATTACTTCTTTGTTGTGTACTAACTTAGGCTATGAGTCTTCCTAGTTATTGTTGATTGCAGTTCAGGTTCAGTGTCATGTGAGCTCGATGTAATATTGTTACATCGATTTCTTACTACAATTTAAATGCAGCATTGGTGACATACAAACTGATAATGATTATACAAGTCTGAGCTTTCACCGGAGTCTATTTTCCAACAGTTTTCTCAAGTTTGTCGCGATAAATCTTAGTATACCTAGTAATAATTGCTGAAGAAATCGATATGATTTTTGAGCATAGTCCTCTTCTTTGGCAGCAAAATCCATTTGCATAGCTATATCACGTGTGTCTCTCTGTCTGACTGGATTTAAGAGGATCAATGGAATGATCATATTTGCATTGCATAAACCACGGCGCCTAAATTGACTTTGATATCGACTCATACCTATCCATTAATACCACAATGTTTATGTGCTTAATATTCTTAAGTAATCATGACTCAATTAGAACGTGTTAATGAATTAAATAGTTGATGACACAATTCCTTAATACCCGCGGAATGTTCACATGACTGTTGACTTTCCATATTTGCATTATAATTAAAAAATAAAAATCGGACACGTTGCGTACGATCATGTTAAGACGTGGAACGTGAGGGTGCATTAATTAGTTGTTAGCTAATGTTTTGAACGAAATGTTTGTGACTATGGGAAAACGGCGGATAACATGGAAAACTTCGTGGATTGACCTCGATAAACTTATGTTTGGTATTCACGTGTTCTTACTTAGCGATTTGGGTGTGAGTTTAAGTGCGCCGATATGACACGTCTGTCGCTTAAATTGAAGATGGAAGAACATGCCTCATGTTCAATTGGTACCGTATTCAACCAGAATACGGTACCAATTGAACATAACCGATGATACGGTAAAAATTACAATGACCGAATGTAAACATGAAGAAATGAATATACAGGGTGTTAGGGTAAACACCGTTATCCTTGCAACCAGTGGTTTGATTTCATTTATAGAACTTAACATCAATGGAAAATTACAACTTTTTTTTATTTTTGTTTAATCTACATTTTATAACAAGAGACGCAAGTTCGTTACCCTATGCGCTAGGGCAACGAACTTGCGTCTCAACACGGGCTGGGGGTGCTGGATGTGACCTGATCGGCCGCGAGCGCGACACCTCCCTCAGTCAGTCAGCTGTTTCGCTAGCGAGCACGGTGTCGGATAGAAACTTTTTAAAATCTGGTAATGAAAATAACGTTTTTTTGTTGTTGTGTTCGGTTATTTATTTATATATATAAGTCAACTACCCATGGTTTGAATGACAAGAGTGTTTACCCTTACAGCCTGTATATAGCCACATTTGATAGATATCCTCACCAATTCGGTATTACTTAGAGATTAATTTCTTGACAGGTTAGATAACGCTCCATGCAAAATATTAAAATTAAGCGGCATTTTGTTAAAGTGGACGCCGACCACGGTAATGATGGAATTTTATGATAACCATAAAAGCTATCAACAAGAAGCCCATATCGCAATACCAAAGTCAAAAGTCAGAAGTCAAAGTCTCAATTCACTTACCACGTGCCCAGAAAGCTAATCACAGGTTCGAATTAAAATGTTAGTAGATACTCTCCAGCGAAAAACATCTTGACCTGGTTGCGTTAATTGAAAATTCAACGACTTTATTCAGTATGCAAGCACCGTCTGATCTGGCGAACTTAGGCTCGTAATCGTAAAACGTGTTTCTAGTTAGATAATTGAATTCATAGGTATTTTAATTACTGTTTTTAATTGAATGCCTCTTTGGTCTAGTGGTTGCAAGCGCTACTGTTGAGCATGACGTCCGGGGTTCGATTCCCAGGTCGGGCATAGTGTTATTGGGTTTTTCACCTGGATTTTCTCAATAGCAGCCCGTAGTCTAGTTTTATGCCCGGTTGATGGCAAAAGGCTCGCCCCCTATTACATGGACTTAAACATAACTGGCGAAATGTGGGTGTACTATAGGTGTACCTCTGTGGTGCGGTGTTTTTCCCCACAATTAAATAGTGGTGTACTAAATTTAATAAGTAAAGCTCGTTAATTGATTCAAAAGTGACTTTGCGGAAATTCATTACAAAATACAATAGATGTACATATATTTAGTAACCTATTCCGCTTAACTATTCCTCAAGAGTCATAAAAACCCCTGTAAGAAATCGACACGTGTTTCGCCTTTCAACGAGGATCCTCAGGATGACGATTGACCAGTCGCAAGCCAGAACACGACGTGGCAACACGTTGAGAGGCGAAACACGAGTCGATTTCTTACAGGGTTTTTTTTACTCTTGAGGAATAGTTAAGCGTAATAGGTTAGTAAATATATCTACGTCTATTGTATTTTAAGTAAAGCCCATAGGATCAAGGAAAAATTAAACCACAATTTAAATCATAAACAAACAAAACATTCTTCAGAAACCATGTTAACGAACTGTTAAACAAATATGAGTAAAAAGTGCTAATGTACCAATTGGAGGGTACTTCACGTTTATATTGTCTTAACCTTAAAACCTTGCTGATGCCTTGCCTGAGGGTCTGACCTGACCGACTGTTGACTCTTTGTCCTTCTTGTAAAATGTCACTTTCGACGTCATTCCAATAATTCTAGCACTTTGAACATATTTTGTCTTAGAGTTTTTAAAACAGCAGTGTTTATGATCAATTTTTCCTAATAGGTTTTTGCACCGTATTGTCATACACGTTTGTCATTCTTATCAGATTTGTGTTATTTAAGATTATTTTTATTTTTTATGCTCGTGCTTCTGTAACAGTCAATCTGCATATTCTCCCAACTGGGTTAGGATCGGCTTCCAGTCTAACCGGATGCAGCTGAATACCAGTATTTTACATGGAGCGACTGCCTGACTGATCGCCACAACCAAGTTACTCCAGCATTCCTGAAAGATATTGCTTGACAGCATGTAAAGCCAAGTCTGAAGCCCATGGGCGGTTTTAAAACTCAAACTACACGAAAAAGAAAGAACCATAGTTACTGAGTAACATGATACTCCTAAGACTAGTTCTTAGACTTTAAGTTTTCGTGTTTCTGTGACAAATAAACCTTTTTTTCTTTCTTTCTTTAATTATTAAATAATCAATCACTTCTATGAGAGTAGGAATCCTGCTGAAATCGGTAGCTGGCTGTTTTAACCCTATTGGGCTTGTTTTTATTTATTTTTTTGTTTAACCGTTTTGTTTACTGATGATTTATCTAGTGAATTGTGATTCTAATATTACCGATATCTATTAATTGAATTGATAAAGTTAACCTCACATCTTTAAAATAATTTATTTTTCCAAATAATATTTATAATATAATACCTAATCGTAGTCATGTACGACGGTTCAACAAGTATGGAAATAGTATTAAAAATGTATAGTAAAATTTATTTCTAATTAGTTACATTAAATTAATTAGTTGCACGTGTTTAATTATGAGTAGGAACTAACGTCGTCAATAAAATGTAATACTGTACATTGATTTGCCATTAGTACAAGAATGGGTCTGGTCAGTAATCGTTTCATAGTAATCACAATGAAATTAATGTTTAATTATGATTATGTACTTTATAATTGATGATAAATAATGAATTTATTATAATTATGTATGTAATATTGTTTAAATAATTACTTCCAAGCGGATCCAATGTCAGTTCTGTTTTCATGAGCCTTTTGGGATGTTGAGTCGAAGTTACTAGCTTTTTAATACTTAAATAACATCACGGCTGTAATCCCCGAAGGGTTAAGCAGAGTACCTATAGTTCACCCACATTTCGCCAGTTACTGTTATGTTTAAGTCCCATTACCAACCCAATTGCCATCAACCGGGTACAAATCCAGACTCCAGGCTGCTACTGAGAAGTTTCTAATAGAAAAGCCTAATAATACTTTTCCTGACCTGCGAATCGAATACAGGACCTCATGCTCCGTAGTAGCGCTTGCGACCACTAGACCAACGAGTCTCTGTATATTTAAATTTTAATACCATCTTCGAAAAATTATGTAAAATAGGCGTGGATAGATCTGATAATGAAAATATTCAGCTCTTGCTATAACAGACAGTGTTTAAATAAATTTAGAGCGACGAGAATTTTAAAAGGTTCCGTAATTCAAAACTATTTCGTTGAACTGGTAAAATTCGCCATATTTTATGAAAACAGAAGAAGGCAAAATTCAAAACCCAAGTAAACCCGTAATAGAAAACACTACTAAGCAATAAATCAAATTTGAAATTACTGACAAACCGCGACTCGCAGCTATTCCAGACTCCGTACTTAAGGACCATTTTATTCCGCTTAGCCTTAGAACATCGGCTTTAGGGTAAGGTCAGGCGCATCTTTTATGACTTATCTATTTGCACAGTGGTCTTGCAACAATGCCCAGGTATGTTGTTAGCAAATAAACGTCAACTTCGAACATTAAAATACATGGGATTTGACTTAGCACATTGTGCGCGGAATATGTGATCAAACAAAAGGCGTTTGAGATTTTAAATGTCTGCGGGTTGGATTTTTAAGATAAAATTAATTACTTTATCAAGTTATTGGGTCTGAGTGTTGGTCAGTAAAGTAAACAGTGATTGTTTGTTTAAAGATTATGACTGGCCTGTATATTTTCCTTAATCAAGTTTGGTTTATTTTTCAAGTTATCCGTCGCAAGAAAAACAACTTCTACTCTCTCAAGAGTTTGTTTTCCATAAACGCTACTTATCCGAAATATGCAATTGACCGTGGTGCTAAGATTACCAAAACAACTTGAAACTTAGACATAAAAACGCACTTAGTAATCAAACATTATAAAGGCTTGAATGTTAAAAAAGAGTTACTCTTTTTAGTGTTTATTTTATATTCTGGTTTGGCTCAAACTTAACACTCCTAAGGAAAAATAATGTAAGTATTTGTATATATCCGTATCATTTACTTACATGATGTTTATATGTATGTTAAGATACATATAAAAAAAAATATTGAAAGCAGTAAGAAAGTATGGATTACTTAGCTTCTGCCTGCGACCTCATCTGCGTTTACCGGGATAACACAGTATCCTATATCGTAACCCAAGTCATGGTCTACCCATGTACCGAATTTCATCCAAATCCGTTCAGACGTTTTACCGTAAAAGCGTAACAAACAAACCCACTTTCGCATTTAATAAAATAATATTAGTTAGGACGTGAACGTCACGTGACGTCATATTTAAAACTGAATTTAATTATGTAATGATGAATGTAATTATTCAAGAGTGGATCGAGGTATTGAAGGAATTTAAATTTCGCGTTCACTATATTTTCCCATAACATTTGTCCTTGCTCCATTAACGCACAATGTGCTATAGTCATCAGGCAGGCTGCTAACGCGATTAACAAATCTGTCAAGCGCCTAACAATGTCATGACTAACTCCGTTCGCGACTCCGCTCGATAAGGATCACTCTTTTATTTTCCAAGCGATAGTCTTTTGTTTGTCGTTTTTCCTTCGCTTGATTTGTGATAGTGACTGAAGTTTCAAAAGTGATTCATGTAGGAATTGTTATGGGAATAATGGGTTTATTTAATTTGTTAAGTAAGTAGTCGGTACATCAGTTTGTGCAGGTGTTTTTTTTTTCGACGATCCAGTTGTGGGTTTACAGCCAAAAATACAGAAATTTTACATCTTCAATGTTTTTTACTACGATCCAATTGTGGGTTTACAGCCAAAAATAGGATAGTTTACATCTTCGATAACTTTGTAGCTTCTAAGTAATTAATTTAAAGCACGAATGACTTTCATATAAAGGAAAATATCGTGTGAAACTGAAATCGTCAACATGCTGTGTCTTCCTTTGTAAAAGACTCTGTTCTGTAATAAGACATGAGTTAAAGGCTGATAATATTATAAGATCAAGTTTTTAAGGTAACATTAGAATTAAAAAATGTTTGTAACCGAACTTACAACCAATTTTGGTCATAATTCTAACTGCACGACAAAGAACACTTGCGGGGCATAATCGCTATCAAAAGAAGTATGACTAAATAGCTTAGGTAATGTATTGGTCACCGTTTTCATTGAATTTAGTGCACAATGCACTATTTTGGTAGGTATTAATTGTTACATGTGTTTGTGACCGTTTGTTGAGGTTTATACGTAATGCCCCATGTAATACTTGAGGTATTGTTTCCTTAAGTACCTATAGATGGTTTTAGAGGTAGGTATGGGAAAAATATTCGCAATATACGTAACAGCACTACATTTTAGGCTTTTCCTTGTGGTCTTCGGTGAAAAATAATTTTTATTATTGCTTACTTAGTATTGCTTATTTGGATATGTACGTTTGGTTGGGTGCGTTTCAAAAACCAATGAATATTCTAAGTAAAATCATAAAAATGTTAGATAAAAAATATTACGTTTACTTGTAGGTATGATAATAATCTTGAAACCCCTTGAAGTCTTGATTAAAGATAAAATATAAGTTTATCTATATTCATTCTCTTAAAAGCTCAAGGAAAGGCTGTTAATACAGTTAGTTTTAATTTAGCGATAATTATGTGTAGAAAAAATATTCGAATAACATAGCATTACATTTGAGGCTTTCTATTGGGGTCTTTGAAAGGTATAAGGTAAAATTTTATTGCTTATTGAAGTACTACATTTTTGGTAATGTGATTTGGTGTTTCGAAAAAAAAGTTATATACTAAATATACAAAAGTCATGATATATTACGCTTTCCTTGTAGATACGGGAATAATCCTGAAAACCGTACGTAGGTATTACATATTTAGTGATGTGGTTTTGTATGTTTCGAAAAACTAGTGAATATTCAAAGTAACATTATACAAAAATGATCGTCATAAGACATTACGCTTTTCTTGTAGGTATATGTATCTATACAAATCCAGGAAAATTCGATTTAGCTCTGTGAGTATATGTGTGGTATACCTAATTAAACACTTAACTAATGTTAGTTTCTTTTAATCACCAGTCAATCTCCAGTACTTCAAATGCAATTGAATTCGGACACATAACAAGTTCATTGACACGTCACATGCGACCACATGACAGCCAATGACATTACGGCTGAGCTTCCTCTTCTCATATTGCGACACCTCAACTCGATAGACGCCACAGCCTAAACACTCATGAACAAAAACGACCAGTGGACTTACAGTGAAAGAATTTGTCTCGACTAAATATTTTAATCTGTGTCTCGATGAGTGTGCTTGGAAGAAAGTTTATGCAATCGTTCTTATCTCTTATTAAATTTATTTTATAATGTAAGCATTGAGTGGTTTTGATTAGTCAGATGTCATTGAAAATTCTTTAAGTTCATTCCACTAATAAGTGTCGTAGATTATTAGTAATAGGCTAAATTAGATGTAGTGGCTTATACTTTTAAATGGCGTGTATAAATATGCATAAAATAATATAAATAGGTTTGATGTGTTTTCTATTTAGATTTGTTAATTTAAATATGCACGGATTAAAACTAATGGAATGCCGATGTACTTTGTTACACCTAAATATTCTCACTCTGACATAAAACATACGTCTACCACATTCCATCATCCAGTCAAAATGGAAATACTTTAATTCTATTACTTCATTATCAATGTAAAATGCAGGTTTAATAACAAAACTTTAGGCCGCAACAGATATCTATTACTCTTACAACATCACGCCTGTATTTCCCCGAAGGGTTAAGCACAGGTGTACCTATAGTATAATCACATTTGATGGCAATAGGCCTGCCCCCTATTACATGAATCTTTTAAACATAACTGGCGAAATGTGGGTGTTCATACTATAGGTACCTCTACCTAGCCTGTCCTTACAATAAATAATGCTTAAAACAATATAGGTACAGAAAAATCTATTCTCAAATAACTCCCCATAAAGCGAATAATTGGAGTTTCTTTGAAGGACAAAATCAGAAATGAATTTATCTGGAAAAGAACCGGAGTCACCGACATAGCTTGCAGAGGAAGCGGTGGGCTGGCCTTGTTTTTCGAAGGACCGATGATGGCCGGTGGAGCAGACGAGTCCAGGGGGCCAAGTCTACTAATTTACGAACGTGTCAATGGTCTCACAATGATCAGTTTTTGACAGATATGCCATACAAAATCTGCCAAAAACTCTTCATTGCGAGACCACTGACACGTTTGTAAATTAGTAGACTTGGCCCCCTGGAGTGGCGACCGCGTATCGGCAAGCGTAGTGTGAGACGCTCCTCAGCAAGATGGACCAACGGTCTCAAGAAAGTGGCTGGGACACACTGGATGCGGAAGGCGAAGGATAGGGTGTTGTAGCACGGGCCTGTGTGCAGTAGTGGACAATGGGCTGAGTTGATTGAAAGCCTAGTATCTATTACCACCAATTATTCATAATTAACGTGTCACATTCCTTACATCACTACTTTTCGTATTTTACTAGCGGTGAATGTACCAGTTTTCGTTTTATTCGATACGATCCAGATATGGTCATAAATCGTAAAGCCGGTGATAGCTCGATGGCGCCAGGAATCAATGAGTGTGTGATAACAATAATAATGATAACACGATAACTTTGAACGGCGCAGACGCCAGTTTATGAAAGTATTGAAGCTGATAAGTGGTTTGGTTTGTTTTATTCGTGTTATGCGAGATTTTTGGGAAATTATTTATATTGTATACAAAGTTTCATTAAACCTATTTGTATAGGTATAAAACTGAGTTCTCAAAGTTTGTTATTTTACAAATATTCCGAACATAAAAAAATACAGTGTTTTAAAGTTTCAACATTAGGTAGACGACAGGCTTTTGGAACTACTTTATTTTCTTTTATTGAGTGACATTTAAAAGATTCATTCAAATGTTACTACCTTGTGCTTCGCTGAAGCGCTAACGCCAAAAACTTACGTCCAACCTCTTATTTTCTTCACAACTAAAACTTTTATTTTTTCCCCAATATACAATACGCAATGCAATGAAAATAAAGACATGGTTTTTATTGGGCTTTAAGGATACAGACAAACAAGGAAAAGAAAAGGAAAGTTAAGTAGTACCGTAAATGAAAAAATAAGACCGATTCTCATAATAATATTATGATTCTTAAATAATGGGTGCTGATACCTTAAAATCCGCGGTAATCGTTGAGTTTCACGTCAATTCTAATCATACTGATGAAAACGTTATAAATTTTTGTCATTCACGAGCAAATTGTCATCACTTCATCAGATATAAAAAGTCTGGAAAGAAATGATACAAAAAAAAAAGAATCGTCAAATTCGGACTACCTAATCTATAAAAAGTTTTCATACATAAAAAAATATACGCGTCGACTTGAGAACGTCCTACTTTTTTTCTTAGGTTAAAAAGGAACTAGAATCCTGAAAGAAATTGGATGTGAGATTTATGTTTCATCTTACATCCAATTTGTACTCTAGTCCTAAATTATCTTTCAGGACATTTCTTATAAGGTTTCTACATGACAGCTCATGTAATGAAAGGATAGAATTGTAGATGTTATTTGCTGAGCTAATAAGGCTTAGGTAGGTACAACGTTGGTTCTACGAATATCTCATTTATTTTCTGGCTATTGTGGTAAATGAAGAAAAAAAAATATTCTTTCATTGACTTTTCTCGGTACTGATTTAGGTGTCGAAAATAGAAAGATAAATGTTGCCTTTTGTTTTTTTTTCTTGTTATTTTAATACAAAAGCAACTTCCAATAGGATCTTATTATTTTCTCTTCTTATCCCTCGAAGCATTTGCTTAAGCCTGGTTCTTTTTTTAAATATATAATAATAAAACTTATTCAAAAATAAAAATTGGTAAAATATCTACAGCGTAAATCTTAGAAATAATGTAGGTATTACAAAGTATGATGCTTGGACTAGGATAGACTTATAACACTGGCGGCATGAGTTCTCCTTGAACATAATATGTAAATGGTTTAGGGGTTTCCTATACCCAATTAAAAACACTAACTGTGGTTTAAACAATACTCTAACTAAAAGAACAGTATAAAAAAAAAAAACATCCAAGTCGGACTACTCTGTAAACAGTTATGCGTCTCACATATAAAGAAAATCTTAAATATTTTATTTTAATATTTCATTACAAAAAAAAATAGGTAGGTATTCAGTATTACAGCAAATAGGAAATAGCACATTGTATGTGTATACCAATATAAGATATTGCAGAAGATCCATTCCGAATAAATCGCTCTATCCAAAGCCTTGCTGATTCCAAAGTTGCAGTTGTTTCTAGTTTGAAAGTCAGAGGTTCACACTTTACTTTTTGGTATCTAAACAGCTTCTGAAATATGGTCTATCGTGTGTAGTGTATGCCTTTTTCTTAAATATTGTGAGTTGGTTGCAATATAAATGAAGCATATACTTTGAAAAGAGGTTGCAAAGGTTTTCATTGGCAAAGCTTGCTTGCATAATCAGCCTATAATGTTCCCATTGCACACAGGCTGCCTCTCTTCGAGAGGGAGTGGGCTTTTTAATCTACCACGCGGGCCCAGAGCGGGTGGTAGATGTCACATGTCTTCGAATTTTTTGGTTCTAGGACATGCTGGTTTCCTTGCGATGTTTTTCTTCACCGTTTTGAGAGCTTGTTTGATTAAGGGTGGATTTCACCAATGAAACTGAACGCGATCAGCACATTCAACGCGTTCAAGAGCTGTCAGTGTCATTATTTTCTGTGGAATATTGACACTGACAGCTCTTGAACGCGTTTAATGTGCTGCAGTTTCATTGGTGAAATCAGCCCTTAGTAGGGGACTGCCTGAACTGCAGTGGCAGTGTAGAATTTAGATAGATGCGGTTCCAATTTCATATTGCACTTGTTAGATTTCTTGCGACTCCTATGAGTCTTTTTCAAGCATTGTCCTTCTGAACCTAACTTTATAACAACAAATTCTCTACGTATTTCTTCTATACGCTCGTTCAAAGTTTGTCGTAGTTATGTTTGTCCACTGGCGCCTGCTCTCAGTAATTGTTCGAACAAATAGACACATAGTGTCGAGACTCCTGATTTACTAATGTACCTAGTCTTAGCACTCAACACTATGAGGATTATACGCGAAAACGTTAACCTTTGCGAAAATGTTGTGGTTAGTAACATTTATTGTGGGCTTTTTGGTAAGTATTACGAATAAGAAATGGGATAGTTTTCTTTGCCTTGAACTTATTAGCAAGATTAAATTGTTCAAAATTGATTCAGCAGTTTTTATTTTATACATTTAGAACATCCTAATACAAATGATGCGTAAGTAGTTACGCTTTCACGCTAAAACGGCTGAACGGATTTGGATGAAATTTGGCAAATGAGTAGAACATGACCTGGATTAGGACATAGAATACTTTTTATCCCGGTATTCCTACGGGATTGAGACTTGTGCGCGTGAAACCGGAGGTGCAGCTAGTTTCTAATATGTATAAAATCTTTGGATGTATTTCCTTTATCACAGAATGAAATTTTACACAACCACCACTTACTCTTTACGCCTCTGCTAAACATGCAAGAATGTTTTGACTACAAAACAACATAACATGGCAACACACGTTCTATTTCGTCCAACAGCTTGCAGGAAAAGTACTAAAAGAAAGACCTGTTAGCCTCCTTCCAATTAACCTCGTTGGTCGATTAGCGGTACTAATCTAAACACATCAACTAAAGTGACGTTTACACGATGAGGGTTTCTTGTCTCGAATAGATGGTTATTGAAAACAGATAAAATTGTTGACTCGTGTAAACGATACTCGC
Source organism: Lithophane semibrunnea (assembly GCA_947363905.1). Lineage (NCBI taxonomy): Eukaryota > Metazoa > Arthropoda > Insecta > Lepidoptera > Noctuidae > Lithophane > Lithophane semibrunnea. The sequence continues at coordinate 12,078,905 of OX376197.1, read as the reverse complement.
AGCAAGAAAACCGAGATTTGACACACCGTTAAAATTGACAGCGTCTGTTAGACAAAAAACGCCTATCGATTTGTCAAATGACAGTTCAAGAAAATTGACTGGCGAGTCTCGTAACTCGTATTCTACGACTCAGTTAGTTTTAGTGTCTCGTTTAAGAGTAACACACACGAGTGCTATTATTTGCCTGGCGATTCTCGCCTACGAGTCCCACACATTTTTGCCTTTCATCGATCGAGAAACTCTCCTCGTGTAAACGAGCCTTTATAAGAATTTCCCTACATACTTCGAATAACAAGCTCCCACAAATAGATTTCTTAAAATTAACAAATGGCGTCACACTACGAATATAATTACCAATGACATAGTTTTTCCTGGTACTCCGATTGTTTGTAAAATTAACATAAAATTAAGATAACGGGAGCTTATGTGACTTTCGTCGAACAATATCGTAAGCATTGACATCATCAATTTTTAATTTGTCACGATCAATATCTCTTTAATTTTGTGAACTCATATTACCTATGATTAGGTATCTTAAAGGAAACGGAACGTTGGCACCGAATAATACATTATCTGATAATATTTCGCCTGCATTAACGAATTGGGACATGTTTTAGGTGATAAAAGTGTTTCAAATACTATATATATATAGGTACTTACTTTCTTTGAAATATGTAGTATTTGTTTAAGGTGTATCTACATTTTTAAAACGAAATCCATTATTCATGCACTGACCGCACCTGTAGGTACTTCATACTTATTTCAAAAAACCTACCGTCTTCGCTACTTTAGTAAGGTTTCCTTGAACACAAAATTAAAGTAGCAAAGAAATAAAAATGTATAGATTTGTCATTTTAATGAAAGTGAAATAAAGTTGTTTGTTTAAGTATCGTAAAAAGGTGAACAAGAACAGCAACATTCAGTTCAAACAATCCTATCCAGCCTGTCCCTTGCTGTTGCTGCCCTCCCAGAGAAGCCCTAACCTGAGGTCCGTATCCCACGGGGTGGCCTTGGGGTTGAGTCGCTTAATATACAAGTTTTATGCCCTGGAGAGCTTAATTTATCAAAGCATCCACAGGATAGCCCCGTTAAGGGAGATGCACTAGGGTGGCCCGCGAAGTTCAAATTTTCTTACGTTTTTTGCAATTTGTAGGTCAGTATCAGGTTGTATGTTGATCTAAATATTATTAGCGCTCGTAACAAATATGGATTTACAGAATTATAAACATTAAAATCAGCAATACAACTCTCTAAGCTCATATAAGTGTATTGAATGACTATTTCATGAAATCATGACATTTGGCACTTTCATGAACTTAGTGAGTTGTATTGCTGATTTTAATGTTTATAATTCTGTAAATCCATATTTGTTACGAGCGCTAATAATATTTAGATCAACATACAACCTGATACTGACCTACAAATTGCAAAAAACGTAATACAATTTGAATTTCGCGGGCTACCCTAGCGCATCAACCTTAAGCAGCGGACAATCTCCGAGGAGACTAACCTTCACCTGCGAGAAGCCAAACAAAAATAAACATTCAGTTCATTTTCCAATAAGAAGGTAACAATCTGGCTAGCCTTTTCCTAACTATGTTGGGGTCGGCTTTCAGTCTAACTGGATGTAGCTGAATACCAGTATTTTGCATGGAGCGACTGCGTATCAGCCCTTCACAACCCAGTAACTGGGTAATACGATACCCCTTGGTAAGACTGGTTATCAGACTTACGGGCTTCTGACGACCCGTAGAAGGTAACATGTTTAAATAAAGTGCAGGTGTGAGAAATAGAGAAAAACACATAAAACACGAATACAATAGAAAAAAGGACATAACGTAATAATTATTAAACATGCTGTAACTATAGTTTACATCAAAAGAAAAAAGTATTCAGTGTTTTGCTTGCAGGTACAATCATATTGAAAAGTTCTTATCAAGATAAATATGTTCTAAAATCAAGTACAAGTAAAATCAGTAGGTATGTAAAAGTATTATGAAATAAGTGTTTGAAGTAGAGTTCGTCTTAAAATATGATACTCATTACTTAATAATCATTTCAAATGTGGCGTGATGAAATGTTATGTTATAATAATGTATATTTTACACATGACATGCACTGTCTACTAGGCTTTCCTCGGTTAAGCATCACTACTAGCTACGCTCGGGTAAACAAGAAGGATAAATTCCTGAATGATTTATTAGAGTTTCATAAAAAAGTACGTGTGTGTACGTTTTCGTGTATTCTATTTACAAAAAAAACTACGTACAAAAGTACAGAATGTGGCGAATGAGGGTTTCCATTTAATGAAAATAATCCTTTTTTCAAAGACACTGTGCTCTTCACAGTGTTTATATAACTAGTAATCCTAACTTATACTATAAATGCGAAAGTGAGTTTGGTTGATTGTTTGTTACATTTTTAAGATTCCACGATAAAACAGCTGAAGGAAATGAAAATAATCACATAGGTAGACCATGACCTGGGTTAGGATATGATACTTTTATCCCGGTGGTAAGTTCACGTGGGATAATTTCCGACCTCCACTTGGTTAAAGTCGCGGGAAAAAGCTAGTTAGTGATAATATTGTTTCAATAGAAGTTTCTGTAAATATTAGTTTTCATACTTAGCACTTAAATGTACGTTACGTTAGAATTTCACACATTGCGCCATCTTAGCTGTTAGTTCGTTACGATCAATAGATAAAATTGTTAAGTATGCATTATAAATGTTTCGAGCCGTCTTTAATAGCTAACTTTTAGTACAGGATTTGCCCACACCCAGTAAAATACCCATCTAAAGAAAAACAGGTACAAAATACTCAAGGAAAAAGTCGAAGATTGTACGTTTCTTTTGTCGTGATTTGTTGAGCAACGGATATATAGATTTTTGGATTTACATACGTATTAGTCAATATTAAGGATTTCCATGTAGATGGACGTCGCTTTGTACGTTCTCAGGTATTTCGTTAAGTTTTATCGAGTGTTACAAGGTGCACATCGGATTTTAATTGAATTCACTAAAGAATATTTTTGTTTTTGAAAAACAAAAATGCAATTAGGCTTTTATTTTCCGTGGCAACGCTTCCGTAGTAGTAATCATAAGGATGTACAGTCACGGACTTTAATTGATGAGCCACCTGGCACTGTTCGTATTTTAGCCGTGTAATGCAAATCGGGTTTATTCGGTTCCCGACACGCAAAGTCATATGTCTTCGTATTAGAAGAAGAAAATTATATTAAATATCTTTACCGGTTGGCTAACCTGAGAGCCAGAACTACAAACTTGACAGCAGAGTGACTACTCAAAGTCAACCAATTGCAGGTCTAGTAACAGTAACCTAGCAACGATAAACAATTGTTGCTAGGTTACTGTTGCGATAGTAACGTTAGCGTACGGAGAAATTCTCTGACATCGATATTTCAACTGTCACTGTCTTCAGTTAAGTTTTCAGAATTATTGAGTTAATGAGCTATATGATTCAAAGGAGGTCAGTATCAAATAGATTGGATAAACTTAATGCAACATTGTATTTATTTTTATCATTAAGAACTTATTAGTCAACCTCTATGGATAAGACTATTTCCGATTAAAAGTAATTTATTTGTCATCTTGTTGACGAGCTTGCGATTTGAGTTCGTGTTTAATCGTGTAATCTCGTGAATGTATGACACTGCAAAATTGAAAAGTTTGAAGGTGGCTCATCAATTAAAGTCCGTGACTGTACTTCGAAACTGTTGTACCTTTATGATTTCGAAATCATATCACTGTCACTGTTCCCGACCGTACAGACTATATCGGTATTGAAAAAAATGTTTTTGTCTGCATTCTTTTAGGTACCTATATTTTTTCACAAACATTTGCTAAATATTATTAATACACTACTTAAAAATAAAAAAAAATTGTTAGTGTTGACTGTGTTAAGAAAATAAAAAAATATCAATACAAAAACGTGTAGGCGGCGCTTCTTTTATTATTTATTTACATTACATACGTATGCTTTGACAAACGTTTAGCTAGCATAAAATAAAATATGTAAAACAAACTTTAAGTACCTTAGAACATGGTTGAAAATTCCTAAATAATGGCAATATCTAAGTAAAATTTTCCGACGCTCGCGGTGCGATCTTGACCTAAGAGCTATGAAAGGAATGATCAAATCAATCGTAATGGCATCATTTATATAATATAATATTGCCACTCAGAAAAGCTAAGAATTTCCGCATAGATGAGCATAAAAGAATGTCAAAGCGTCCTCGCTAATGTTTTGTTAAATTCTTGTTCTCACCATGGAACAAGCTACACGAGAATACTTGAAAGCGCTAAACAGACGATGGAAAATTTGTCCACGACTATAGAACGTATGGAAATCTATGCAATAATACAAACGTGGGACAAATAGAGTAGGATAAATAGAGCGGTCATTTCTTTCCGGCGGACTAATACTCCATCGTCTGTTCAGCGCTTTAATGCCGTGTTAAAAAGATCAGCCTCTCTTCAAGATTGTTAACGGAGCTGACTGCCAGGGTACAATATAAAAAAAAAAAATATAAATTATAAGATCTAAGACACCAAACACGACATTTGATCAAAGTAGTCCTCAAATACAGGATGTAGCTAAATTGAATTGCCCGGTACTGATCCGTGTCGAAATAATAGAAACGGAAATTAAACCGATTTCGAGAATAATTTACTTAGTTACTTCAAAACGGCGGCGAACCTAAGTAAAGACAGTTCGGAAACGTCTATGAATCAGTATAAATAATAAAAGTTGGATTTAACATTAAGATGTCTGTGGCTCCACAGTCGCACAGTGGCTCATTGAAATACTGCTGCGACATTCTATGTCATTTTTGAGTAGCATCGTGGACCTTACACTCAATAAATCTGTTTCATTGACAAAGCCACCTCTAACGCAAAACAATAAGCTTCGTCACTTCACGTTTCATTGTAATTTACATCAGCGACTTAGAATTTTTTTGTCACATTTACCTGAAGCATAAATTTACAGAATTGTCGGTTGTCGTGGGACGGACAATGTTGGCGGCACTAAAACTGGAATAAGACGTCACACGGACGAGCCCTTTTATCGGCGTAGAACGTTAAGTAAAGGCCTCGCTTAAGCACTCGTACGTTAAGTGTCTTCACGGACCAAGTTTATTTACACAGAACATTCTGATTATAGCTTTTCGAGCGTAACTTTATTGTGCGATACGGGCATTGTAGTGCAACCAGTAAATAAACACTCGTAAACGCGACAACGAGCAACCGCGCTCGCCATTATTGTAGTGTTATTTAACCATTTCGCAATAAGGACCCGCTTTATTATTAGTTCGACGTTAATAGTGTATTAAATTGGACATTATTCAAATGTAAAGCGATAGTTTGTTGACATACTCTGGTGTCGATAGTTTTCATAAAAGTCATGGTGTAGCGTTGCCCTTTGGTTTCGTCAGCGCTGTCAAGAAAATTGGGAAATTTAATGCTTATTTTTCATGGTCAGGCTAATTAGTAACGATGTTTGAAAAATAAGCGGTTGTGGTGAAATTGTCAGTGATTAAATTTTCCGATTTCCAACCAGTTAATGAGTGCCTCTCCTTATATCGTGAACACTTGTGGGGATTGTAAATAAAGGAAATGAAATGAGATTTTAAAAGGTCACGATTTATTGGTCGACGATCAAGCGGTCATGCGCTGGGCGGGTCAAGGCGAGGCTGTCCAAACAGTCCTCTTTACTTGCATACCTTCCACGATATCCTCCACTCTAAACAAGGAAAAAAAAAGAAACGTTATTGTACTCACTCGGACGAACTCGGAAGTAGTGTTGCACAATGTGACAAACAGAGGTCAGAATTTAAATCGATTCTTAGGAACTCATGTTTTTTTTTTCTTAAAACTCAAGGCAGCTGTATTTTTACAATTCTGAGAAGAAATGTTTAGGTAATAGTATTGAGAAATTTTATTGGGAAATACCTACCTACGAGTGACGTAATCGAATTGATATATTATGATTAATGTGATTAATTTTTAAGACAGTAATAAAAGCTTTTAGGAACATTAAGAGATTAAAAATGTGGCCATCGTAGGTTTTTCTTCTAGGCGTAGGAAAGTTAACCATTCGTCGCGGGCAGCGGTTTTTGCGACATGTATTAATATTTATATTATTTAACCATTTTATCCGAATAAATTTACTTGCTGATGCATGTTATTAGAGGTTCTATGCAAAATAACATAACATAATATCGCGCCTGTTATTCCCGAAGGGTTAGTCAGAGGTGTATATCTTATAGTACTTCCATATTTCGCCAGTTATGTCTATGAAAAACCATTTTAACACGCTCTTTTTATACATGCCCTTGGTGAAATTACATAATCCTAATATTATTTTACAAGTTGTTATTTTCCGTACGGATATTAAGTTAGCATTGAACATTTAAACTTCTGCAATGTCCGTTTCGTGCAAACAAATAGAGGTTTTTACTATGTTAGTATTTAAAACGCAAATAAAAACATCCACAAGGTAATGTTTGTAAACACGTGATAAACTGCAAATGAGCACTAAATTAAACTGAAATTTTGAGTTTTTTAATAAACCGTACTACAAACTGCAAGCTTTTTAATTAATATTTTTCATTCAAATGTTAACAACCTCGTTGGTCTACGGTCGTAAGCGCTACTGCTGAGCATGAGGTCCTGGGTTCAATTCCCGGGTCGAGTAAAGTGTTATTGGGTGTTTCCATCTGGAATATCTCAGTACCTAGCAGTCCGGAGTCTGGATTTGTGCCCGATTGATGGCAATAGGATTGCCCCCCCTATCACATGGAATTAAAACATAACTGGCGAAATAGGTTCACCTCTGACGAACCCTTCGGGGAATACAGCCGTGATGATATGTTAAATGTTGGATATCCCTGATATTATTTATTTATTATGTCTTGAAGAAAGAGAATATAAATTCTAAGTAACAAAGAATAACCAGTATCTACCTACTTATAGTATTGTGCCATAGACTATATTTAGCCCGTGTTCATTACTGGATCAATCAATCTGCCTAGCCTTTTCCCAACTATGTTGGGGTCGGCTTCCATTCGGTCAGGATACAGCTGAATACTACCAGTATTTTACATGAAACGACTGCCTACCTGACTTCCACTACCCAGTAACTAAGCAATACGATACCCCTTGGTAAGACTAGTTGTCAGACTGCTGGGTTTCTGACAACCAGTAACGACTGTCAAATATCCACGAATGACAGCCGGGACCAACGGCTTAACGTGCTTTCTGAGACACGGAAGAGTCTCAGTATGTAAAGATGGTCAGCCATCCACGGACCAACCCCGGCAAGTGTAGCTTAACCTGATGGATCGGCCCATGCGGCTGTTATTACTTAGCCACGAGCTCCTTTAGTCAGTCTCGAGTTCATTGCTGGATGGAAGAGCGTTAATATCTGCAACAAATTAACGTAGTACTCGATATTACAGAACCAAGCGAGATTGTCAGTTTTTTATTTTTTATTTTTCCGTTTTTCATGACTCACTTCTTCTGATAAACGACATTCACCCATTTCTTTCGTTTACTCAATCCCGCTCTACTTCTTTCTAGTTTTTGAGTTGATTAATTTCTTACTTCCTAACATTAAAAAAAAAGGTTTTTAATTTATGCATGTGTGACACCTGCACAAACATCACATTCATGCCCTAATATTTGTTTTTAGAATAATTGGAATCTTATTAAAAAGATTCCAGCCACATTGTTCGCACCTTTTATCCAAAATGTTTGGCGAATACTTGATGCGTTTGTCGTTTTTTTTTTTTACTAGACAGAGCCACATGACATACGGAGTATTCCATATTACAATATAAAAAAATCTGTATCGCCGAAAATCATTGAATTTGGACCCGTGATCGACAAACTATCAATCAAATTCCAACAAGATATCAAAACCAAAGCGGTCTCTATTTAGCAACAATAAAAAAAAAACACCATTCCGCCATTAGCATTTTCTCATTCACATATCCCGTTATCCATTACCGCCCAAATGACTTTAGATCAAAATGTCTGAAGTTCAAAACGAGCAATGTAAACGTAACAAAGCGTCTCTATCGCCCGATACGAGCCTGCCGCAGAAAGGAGTAACTGAGTAAGGTACTGCCGCATTGACCTATTTTGATAAAGTCGTGAATAGATTACGTCCGTCCACTTTAATGCTCAGGTGCTGCATGCATCGCTTTCCGTGTTTAGTTTTTGTTAATATTTATTTAAATGTAGGTGTATAATTATGTTTTTATCAACGCTGTGGCCTCTGTACTGTAGTGGCCTGCGATATGAGTATTTTTTTAAAATTAATTGACAGAACTTACGTATTTTAAAAAGATTGCGTGAAAATATTATTTTAAAGAAACCCGCGTCTCTACCTACACCATAAGAAATAGTGATGAGCATGAGTACGATAATATTAATACAGGTAAAGGTAAGTCATAATTATTAATTAATAGATTCACATTCCTTCTAAATAATTTGATTTGCATTTCGGTATTTTGTGACTAATCGCGTTCCGAGTAAATTATGTATTTATTTACATAGATAAATAATAATTTATTTTAAATGTTCATTAACACGTGTTTATGTAGTCTTTAGTACAAATTGACTTCGTATATACTTGCTACATTATTTTAAGGCAATGAAATAAACGGTACCTTCTATTGCAAAATGTTATTAGGTAATATAACTTCTCTGTTATTTTCTTCGTAGTAAAAGCTTGTTCTATAATAATTGTTTGCAAATATTTCAAACTCTTAAGGTATTGTTTTTTATTACCAAAACATTGATAAGAAAACCCGAGTTGGAAATAAACTACCTATTAGAATCGAATATTACGAAAAATAAACAGAATCCATTGAAATTCGATTTTATAGTTTTTATTAACCGATGACGCGATTTCATAGTTCCAAGATTTAAAAAAGCGACTTTTCTACAAGAATAACAACGTAAGTGAAAACTTTGTAAGGTCACCAACAAAGCCTCGCGGGCACACTAATACAAACGCACGCACACGAACAAAAAAGTTTAGCTTATAAGTTTATAATCAAGCGAGGTTTTTATCTCGTAGTCGTTGGCCGCACGCCGCGCCGCGCACATGTCGACCGTCCGCGCTGAAGCCTTATAAATACGCGCGTGAAAATACACCCACCCCGTATAAGAAAAATTAAGAAAAAAAATCGCACCCTGGATAATTCAAAGACGTCAAAACGTCAAAGGCGTTTGACAAAAAAAAGGTGTTCCATTTTTAAATCGCGCTCGTCGGGCTTATTCGGAAAATTATGAAAGTGATGTGAAACGTAGGTGTTTCTCTTCAGAGTACGTTCAGCGCTTACTCTGTATTTTTTCTAGTGACTACAAAAGCTATTGTTTGCGTTTTGCTTGAATCGAAGCACAAAAAGTATACTATTTTCAGTGTTTTGTTCTATTGAATGAGAAGTGTGTTGAAAAAATATTACATAAAAGTGGATTGTTCAGTTTTAGTAAAGGAAAAGCGGCCGAGTAATTCAGTTAGATGTATGTTCTACATAATATACAACGGGACACAACATGACGGCAAAGTTCGGCTATGTAAGTGAATTTAGTTTTTTTTTTTTAGCAATCTTTTCTTTTGCGTCACTAGTTGCCATGCGATTAGTGTAGTGGCATGAATGAAGTAAGATAACTTTTATGTTCTTTTTCGAGTCTTTTATCGCCGAATTTTATTTTAGATAATCAAAAACCATCTAATCTTTATACAGACGACGATAAACACTTGATTTGGATAATGTACCCAAACAATTGACGTAAATTCGTCCATGAAAATTTTGTTATGAATGGAAATTTATTTTTACCGCACTTATTTATCTTCGTTGATTTGTGTGCGATATGCTCGTAGATAATGTAAATCCTTATTGTATATAAACGTGACAAGAGCGTTAATTCTTGTGATACACTTGTGTTATGTCAAGTTAGGTATTAATATAATAAAGAGATAATTGCGTCGCTCATTATTTTTGTGATTGCATATCGTGCAGTTGCGTGCTTGTTCAGTTGCAGCATCAGCAACAAAAACATTGACAATTACTTAACAAAAACATTAGGGAAGTATTATTCAGTAATTTTCAAGTAAAATAAACTTTGTACTAATATTAAATTTAATCAAGCAATTCCTAGTAAAATGTGAATTAGACGCCTCCTCTTATAAATAAATGTACTTAGGTACTATATCATAATGTAATTTGAAACACGAAGTCTAAGCAACTCAGTACCTAATACCTATCTTCATGTGTGGTTAAAATGAAAAGTAATATCGTATATCATATAATAAATAAACATCGCAGCTACTTTAACTTCTAAGTAACCTAGGTATCTTGTATCGCTAATGCCCCGCACTCGGGGACAGTTAATGATCCATTAACTTTACCTTGATTATTTAAGGGATGTGTAAATATTATTTTATTAGAGCATGACTATGCGGTAGGTAATTCAAACTTAAATAAAAACAAGTGAAAAGTGTTTAAACAACATATAAAAGTAATTTATCACAAATAAAGACATTAGTCTACCTTTCAATTAGCGGCAAGTGTATCAAGACTTTCTGAAACGCCATTAACAGTTAGTTAATGACCCATTAACTCTCATAAAATGTCAGTGCAACTGTGCTGACTCTGTCTTAGTAATGAGAGCCAGTCTGGCGTCTGAAGCAACTATGTATGTTACGTAGATTTTAAATATGCGCATAGTTCTATGATGTTATCATTTACAGTGTGGCTGACCTAGGTCACAACCCATTACCCCCCGAGTGATGAACAGGCGACGATTTATATAAACTACTAGCGACTCGCTCCTGCTTCGCACGACTTGACAAAATATCGAGATTTCTTAGTTATTATGTAACTTTAATATTAACGTAAACCTTCCGGAATAAATTCTCTAAACGATGGTGAAAACCTCATCAGACTCTTTTGCGGGGTTTACAAGAACAACGCGGACATACAGACAAATACGAAATAGGTAATGTAATAACATCATGCTGTAGATAATGTGCTGGCCAATAGCGCTTTTATTGTGAGTTTAATTGCATCGAAGTAGAATATTAGTTGTTTTTTTTTGTATTTACTAGTTTATTAGAGCATAACCATGCTTATACCTAAAATTAAATACCAATGGGCCAGTGAAAAGTGTTTTTAAAAACATTTAAAATTAATTTATTACAATTTATGACATAACTCTACTTTACAATTAGCGACAAGTGTATCAAGACTTTCTGACACGCCATTAACTGTTATTTAATGACCCATTAACTCTCATAAAATGTCAGTTCAACTACACTGACTCTGCCTCCAAGTAATCAGAGCCAGGCTGGCGTCTGAAGCAATCATGCATGTCACGTAGATTTTAAATATGCGCATAGTTATATGATGTTATCACTTACAGTGTGGCTGACCTAGGTCATAACATTACCCCTGGAGTGATGAACAGGCGACGATTTCAATAAACTATTAACCTGAGTACTACTAATGTAATAACATCATGCTGCACAAAAATAAAATATATACACTATTCAGCGTTACACTTGTATTAAAGTAGAATGTTTGTGATTTTTCTTTGGGGTTTCGCAAGTCATAAATAAAGGGTGATAATATTTGATTTGGTTTATTAGTGTGATAGGTTTCGTTTAATCAATCTGCCTAGCCTTTTCCCAACTATGTTGGGTCGGCTTCCAGTCTAACCGGATGCAGTTGAATACCAGTATTTTACATGGAGCGACTGTCTATCTGACCTCCACAACCCAGTAACTGGGTAACACGATACCCCTTGGTTAGACTGGTTGTGAGACTTTCGTGCTTCTGACGACTCGTAACGACTGTCAAAGATCCACAAATGACAGCCGGGACCAACGGCTTAACGTGCTTTCCGAGGCACGGAGGAGTCTCGATATGTGAAAAGGGTCACCCATCCACGGACCAACCCCGGCAAGCGTAGCTTAACCTGATGGATGGACCCGAGCGGCTGTTATTACTTAGCCACGAGCTCCTCCTGATAGGTTTCGTTTAATGCAGTTGTTTATTTAGGTGGTTCAGTACAGCTTTAGTTATGCCACTTTAATGACGAACAAAACTATAGATTGTATTTCCCTAATTAGCCGTATAATCTTATTACGAAAACATTTTTTCTTAATTGATAAAAAAATGCTGTGTTAATGTGTGTCATAATAATTATTAAATATTATTCAACAATTATTTTTTTCAAAAAATCAAAGATTTGTTAGCTGATAAGTGACAAATCACATTAAGTGTTCAGATTAAAAAATATTAATTAATGCAATGCAGGGGTAAATCTGATTAATAAATTGATAAAAATCTAATTAATAACAAGGATTTAGAACTGAAATAGACTGTTTTGGTACTTTACCTATGAGTTAGCGTCTAAAAAGATTATTTTCCTGCGAAATTATTATTTTTTAAGTTTATGAAAACGATGATGAAAACGGATTAATTGGGCTTTAAATCCGTTTTCATCAGCTAGCATAAAGAACTTATAGTACATAATTATTAACATATGAATATGAAATTATACTAGGTATACAGAATTTGATGTAGTAGTAGGTAGGTACGTAACTAATAGGTCATAGCACATGGCACTATGTTGTTTCTGCCTTAGCAAATGGGAAAAACGGCTTGAGGTCGTGCATGTAGTTTTAGGATGTAGATAGATACCGTGTCAGACAGAAACCAAGGCGTGTGTATAACATTTGCAATAAATAAAGTTATAAATATTATTTTTTATTTACAATGGCGCCTAAATAATATAATCTTTTGCGTCAAGTATGCTTATCTGTTGCTACAGAACAGCTATCAGTTAGATATTATTAATTTTTATACATAAATAATTTGATATTACGGATAATTGGGTTCCATAGAGATTATGATATTATCATTATATTGAATAATCATTTATGTATGTTAACATGACTTTTGGACTTTCGGTGATACAAAAACCAGTTTAATTTTTTTAATAAGTATTATTTAGTAAATACATACATTTAATTAACCATGAAACATTATTAAAGCCATAAAAAGCAAATTATTGTTTTAGAAAATTATATGTGGATGCATTTATTATTTTATTTATATTCAATAACGAACGAGAAGAAAATTATAATTTTCTTTTTATTTTACTTACTCATGCATTTTATTTTTCTTAATTGCGTTTCTCCATTTTGTCACGAGAAATGGATATTAGCTTTAATGAACGAATGTTATTAATGTTTAATTAATACATTCGATCAAGTATTATTTACACTGTTATATCTTAATTATTGGTAACGTGATTACACAGATCTCGTTTGTATTGGTCGAATGAATTAAAATATAATTTAAAACACAATGCTGGAACGAAAACATTAATAGGGATTTTCTTCTTCTAAGTTAGTTTTAATAAAAGTAAATAAGAACAAATAATATAAACGACTGACTGCCTCATTGGTCTAGTGGTCGCAAGCGCTAATGCTGAGCATGAGGTCTTGGGTTCGAATCCCAGGTGGGATAAAGTGGTATTGACTTTTAACACCAGGAACAGGTCCTACTAATTTAACTCGCGAAATGTGGGTGTACTACAGGTACACCTCTGCCTTATCCTTCAGGGATTACCGCCGTGATGTTATGTAATATAAATAACATAATTATGCCATTTATTTGAATTTTACATTATTAAAGTCTATTTCAAATCGAAATAAATAAAAACGTAACCCTTCCTTGACAGTCGGGTAAAAAGACTCTTCAAGTCGGTCAAAAGCAGAACTATAAAGAGGTACATCTTTCATTTCGTGTTCTAAATGACATTCCATAGGTACTAGCTTTATCAGAAAATACAATGAAAAGAAATTACAGATACGTGAGCGATAAATGTTACATTTGTTTGTACTTAGTATGTGCATATTTTCATGGCCGGTCTTGTAAGGTACTTGCACTCTCTGGAAGATTTTCGAAACGTAAAGATTGATCCTCACTATGCCAGCTTATACAGGATAAGTTTTCGATTAGGGATCACTATGGCAGCTATGCCATTTTATTAAAGATTTTTTTAGTATATAATTTTTATTATTATTTTATTATTTATTCTAGATTTTATAATAGAAATCCTGCTAGAGTTTTTTAAGCGTGGGGAATTTGAAATTATTTTGCATTTAAGTGGAATTATATTCATTGGAGATAAAAAAATAAAGGACTGTAATAGTGATTCCTAATTTAAAAAATTAAGATGAAGAGGACATTTAAAAAAAAACGTACAGATGAACATAAAACCTCCTTTTTGGAAGTCGTCGGTTAATAAAAAAAGCAACGCTCGCTGTATTCAACCACAGCATGAAATGAAAGATAATAATACCTTTAATAGACAATCAACAAAGCTCATACAAAAATATTGATTCCCTGAAAGATTCTCAGCAATAGGTACCTACCGACAGGTACCTACTCAGTATACAACTTTACTGTTTTTACTCGTAAATCTTGTATTTTATTCCCGCGTTTATAGTTTTCACTGCAAATAAATGTTATTCATGTGATTTTAAATGAGACATTGATGCGTTTTGCTGACATGAATGTGAAAGATACAAATATTATCTATACCTACTAACAATACGCCTGTCTGTCTGTCTGTTATCTTTTCACGCCTTAGCGGCAGAACGGATTTCAATAAAATTTGGAGACTATAACCTCGGTTAAAACATAGGCTACTTTTAATCCTGGTGGATTATTTCCACCACGCAGAGGAAGCCGCGGGAAAAAGCTTAGTTTTATTGTATGTTACACTGTGGGTAAATGCTCGGCAAAAGTTTTGCAAATATGAAGCACAGAGGGACATCCTTGGGCCTTAGAGCTGACCGTTGATTTACGGCAGTTTAACAGCAATAACAGCTAAAGTAACGTCAACAAGTCTAAGAAACGGTTAAATTTGTTTCTTTTTGACATAACTTTGGCTGTTACTTTTGATGAACAAACTGGCCTTTTGGAGATAGACCTCTCACAAGTAAGGTACAACGTCTGAGGGCCTAGAACAGCTATCTAATTGCGTAACTTATTTGTAACCGATTATGACTAATTTGTTTCATTTTGACAGTTCAACAACATTCATTGCATTGTTTACGTCGCCGAGCAGATTTTTTTTTTGGATTTATGAAGAAATGGATAAGACATTTTTGTTGTGCTGTTTCATATTTCTACAACGACTTTCAACAGGATTGACATACGCTTTTCGGTACGGTAGCGTATGTCAATTCAATATTGAATATATTCATTGATTATATTCATTTTTGACATTTCTGATAGAGTGTAACTTCTTCTAGGCTCTCTCTCTGATTTTTATCACTTCAGCATTCCCACCTACTCCTGTTTTTTAATTTTTTATGCGGTCAACCTCTTTAATAATTATGATGTGCCGTTTATACTCTTCCTTAGATATTGAAAATATTACTTTACAGATATTACATTATGTTCATTCAGTCTCGCTGAACACAAGCTTAATGATTTATTTCATTTTACAATTACAATTGTCCTGCAAGAAAATGCAGTTAAACTATAGTTGTCATGATTTATTGCATATAAACAATAAGAAGATATAAAGTGACAAATTATATTTAATGTTTAATAACGCAATGAATAGTGAATATTTTACAACTAACAAGAATTTATTTTTGTAAGATGTAAACTTAGAAATTATATAATATTAATGCTGATTTACAGAATTATTATTAAAAATAATTATAGCGACTATTAAATCAACCTACGTATGCCAAAACATTATTAAATGTCTTTGGTTCAGTAAAATTATTCTTTTTACACACAATATTCTGCCATAAAATGATTTAAATATCCTATTACATTTTACTAATTTGATAACGATGACAGCATTTATAAATGATATAGCATAATTACTTATAAAAAATATCAGAGTCTTAAGTTACAATTTTCGTTTTATTCGTACCAACTTGCTTTGATTTCCAAACACAGATATGACTAATTAACATAAAATATCGATAACATTGTCTCGATTCTGAATTATAGATCAATAAATTGTATTGATGTCTCAATATTTTAAAGTTTTGGTTGAATTAGCAGTCTTGTAACAGTTTCACAATAAAAATAACAAAAATGTAATAAACAAATATGGCGACGCCTCACTTAGTACGTAATAATTATATTGTTAAAGATGAGTTAGTGCTGAAAGAGATACGAAAAAAAGTAGGATATGTGTAGGTATATTTGCATAAATATGAAGACATTATTTAGTCAAAACATTGAGTGGTTATTACTGTATGGTATTTACACGTGGATCCTCTTAGTTAGTAGAACATACGGTATACGCGTGACTTATCCAAAGTTCGATGGTCTTTAATCAGTTCTTCATGTCTTTATGACGCTTTTTTTGCATCTAGGTACATAATTTAAATGTGTAAGTGTTTATACATATTTACACACTCGTGAGTTTTTCTACATTTCTGTATCTACGTAATTCTTTAGGTTTTTTTCTGATTATTTTGGGGTCAGCTTTCAGTCAAACTGCAAGAAATTGTCTGAGCGGTTGTTTTCTGGTCTTCTTTATTAAATTGATGGATGAAATGTATTTAATCAATCTGCCTAGCCTTTTTCCAACTATGTTGGGGTCGTCCAGTCTAACCGGATGCAGCTGAATTCCAGTATTTTACAGCGACTACCTATCTGACCTCCACAACCCAGTAACTGGGTATAATACTATACCGCTTGGTAAGACTGGTTGTCAGACTTTCGGTAGTCTGACGACCCGTAACGACTGTCACAGATTCACGAACGACAGCCGGGACCAACGGCTTATAACGTGCTTTCCGAGACACGGAGGAGTCTCGGTATGTGAAGATTGTCACCCATCCACGGACCAACCTTGGCAAGTATAGCTTAACCTGATGGATCGACCCGTGCGTAAACTGACCCAATGTATTCATGTTAACTATTGGTGGAAAAATTTAAACTTATCATTATGTATTTATATCTCGAAGGAGACAAGGAATTTTACGAAAAAAATCGCATAAAGAACCAAAAGAATACACCTAGTCAAAACACGTAATTTTTCGCTACCACATGCGATGTTACGAATTCCCCAATATTTATGTTAGTTTTCGAAACATTTATGTTAATAAAGACCTCCCAGACACTCATTAGAATTTACAGTCGCTAGAAACTGTGCTCATTTTGTATTCACGGCACGCGAAGTTCAAGGACGGAGCGAGAAAATTCATTACCAACTGAGTATTTGCACAGAATATTTCAGAAGGTCTGCTCAATACAGCTAGCAAAAACGCACGCATACAGACACGCTTCACGTACAGCGAGTGCAAGGGAGCGTAGTTCGGCTGAGGCTGAGATCGCCGTACGAACGCGTCTATGTGTGCGTACGCCTGTTTTCGATCGCTGTATGAAGCCAACCTTCTGTACCTGCATTATTCTGTGGTATTTGCCTCCACAACGTGGTAGTTTCCCTCTTTATAATTTGTATACGTATGTATAAGTAGTAAATAGTACGAAGTTCATTTTCATTAGGCAGCATGAATTTTAATTACTGCTGTATTATGAAATGTCACTTTCAGTCGAGAGGACTGAGTTATGTATGCCTGCTGAACTAAACGCCTACAGAGTCGGCTGGATTAGTTTACAACCAAGTCAGACGCAATTTAAAACCAACTGGATCCTAACAAATCGGCGGGTCTTTACGTAGAGCGTAGAACGTTGCTTATTTATAAATCTCGAATACTTAATTCCCATATTATTCTGAGCTTTGTATCGAGATTATTCTTTTAGAATATGGACCTTACTTCAGGTTTTTTTGAAAACCAGTCAATGTGTGGCTGATCTATCAACTTCAATTTGAAATTGGAACGTCTGCATTCTGCACTTTTTTTTTTGTGAATGCAGTGCACAAAGGTTGCAAGCAGCATTATTATAGCGTCCTTCAATTTAATCGAGTGTACTTATTTTTTTATGCAGCCTTGATATGCCATAATACGAGTACATATTTATGCCAAACTGCACGAGTATTGCCTGCCTAGTATTTGTGAATTTTTTTGATCATGTTGCGATATTTTTATATCTTATCTTCTTATCACATTGCTTGAGAATAGATTGATGGAACTAGGTTACTGGGCTTTAACCTGCGTTATATAATAAGTTATCAGTTCTTGAAATTGTCAAGTATTTTTTTATTGTGCTGGACAATGTCGACAGCTACACAGATGATAAAACATTGCGGATCTTTTTTTTCTTTTTATTTAATCTCTTAGGTGGTATCACTATTCTTTCCATTACTGATTCTCACGTGTCAATAAGTAGCAAATACCCTGTGTTTTATTTTATTACTAGAATAAACAGGAGGAATTCATTATTTAAATTTGATTTCCTTACGCATAAAACTGAGGAAGTCACCGAATCTAAATAATTATTCGCTACTATTTTAATGTGAGCTGTAAAACTGCTTGTTCGAAATTCAAAGACGGTTTGATAGCATTCGATTGTTTAAACTTTTTTCTTTGAGACGAAAACGTGCGTCCACGTGATCAACCAGTAACACTCATTAACTTAAACGAAGATTTAAAAAAAAATACTTATCGCCTCTTTCTTGAAGGAAACCGTCAAATATAGAATTTGATTTCAAACTTGAGAACAGATTAATACGAAATCGAGTTTCCAGGGTAAGCACAAAAAATGATATAGACAAAACCCTTAAAAGCTTGTACTGTGCAAGGTTATATACCGAATTAGCTGCATTCCATAGCGAAAAAGCGTCACGAAAATCCGTGTTTGAATTGAATTTTGATATTCTCATCGATATAAGTATACAGGCGATTGAAAATGTTGAATTTTTCCTTACACAGCTATAATGTATTGACGTATGTTTACTACTATTTCAAAAGAGATTCCCGTGTCTGTTTGTTGCGTAAAATGGAATTCCTTAACGATGCGTCAAGTATGTTAGTATTATTTACGTTAAGGTACGTGACGTATCCTATGTCAACTTACAAGTGAAATTGTATTAGTAATTACGCCGTGGAAACACTACCCGTGATTCGGAATTTGAAGAATTTTTATGTGGAAATATTATTGTTGATTTTCCTTTTATGCAAATAAACAAGCACGATTGATTTTTGAATCCGGTTCGTATAAACTCGTTAGAAAACACGTGTATAAAATAATAATTTACCTACACACGTGTCCGAAAAATTCAGGCATGTCTATAAAATAAAAGGTTTATACTGAAGTTGCCGACATAGCTTGCAGAGTTAGCAAGCTGAAGTGGCAGTGGGCTGGTCATATTTGCATCCAGTCTGTCCCAGCCACCTTTTTGAGGTCATCAACGAGAGAGCGTAGTGTAAGACGCCCCCCAGCTATATGGCCATCTAGCTGGGGGGCGTCTCAAACTACGCTCTATCTGCGGTCTATTTGGGGATCACTTACCTATATTAATTTGATAGTGTTTTCCTTCACTATTTTATTTTTTCTAATAGAAACCGGCATGTCCTAGAACCAAAAATTCGAAGACATGTGACATCTACCAACCCGCACTGGGCCCGCGTGGTGGATTACGGCCCACTCTCTCTTACAGAGAGGAGGCCTGTGTCCCAGCAGTGGGAACATTACAGGATGATTAAAAAAAAAAAAATAGAAACCACGTATTTTCCTGGCATATAAAGTAAGCTTTGTCATTCGGTTTTTTTTGTTGTTATCGTTTCATCATTTCCAGATCTTACCTGTTACAAACATACAAACAACTTTACCTCTTTGTAAGATTCGTTTAGATAAGTATCATGGTTTACTTTCTGAATTAAGGAAAATAAGGATTTGCGATTCATACCTTTGGCTTACTTTTTCAGTGTCAATGACCTTATGCGGCTTATTTTTCTACGTCTACGGTCTTCCGATAATCTCTTAAATGAATACTGCTTGGTTTAAAAAGCCCAAAACACACACAAAGCGGGTGCGGGGCGGGAGCGGGTCGGGTCGTTTTCATCGCGTGAGTCGCGCGGTTCATCGTGTTCACACAGAGCGCGGGCGCGGGGCGGCAGCAGGTCGGGCGCGGGACGGCAGCGGGTCGGGCGCGGTTGTACTTTGACAGACGGCAGCGGTTGCAGTGTTAAAATGTTGGGTGATTCTGACACGGACGAAGAATTATTTTTTTTTACTTATTTTAAAGAGAAGAACGCGAATATGGAAAAAGTTGTAGGTTCATGACATTAATAAAAAAAAACATCAATATGGAGAATATCATCGATACGTGTATTGCAACGAATGTAACGCCGCTACACCCACATTGCTATTCTGTAACCATCTTACCTTGAAAACTTAGGTGAAGTGAGAGTGGAGTTAGTCATTGTCATCGATACCTACTGATGCTAAGGCAGTGACAGTTCACTCCAAGCTCACTTTGATATTTTACTACACTTAGTTTTCACAGAGATATTTTTACAGAATAGCACAACCGCTCCCGACCCGCTCCCGTCCCGCGCTGTTGTGTCAGCGGGCGCGGCTCCCGCTTCGCGCCCGACCCGCGCCCGCGTTCTGTGTGTTGACATCCATATAATTCCTTGAATTACAAATTATTATACCCGCCGTACTCCCGCGCCCGACCCGCTCCCGCCCCGCACCCGCTCTTTGTGTGTTTTGGGCTTTAATATCCTATCGTTCACTACTCCATGCAAGAGGTGTGAAGGGTTGACAACTACATAATCCTAACTAATATTATAAATGCGAAAGTGAGTTTGTGTGTTTGTTTGTTGTTTTGTTACGCTTTCACGCTAAAATGGCTGAATAGATTTAGATGAAATTTGGCACGTGGCTAGACCATGACCTGGAATAGGACATAGGATACTTTTTATCCCGATATTCCTGCGGGATCGAGACTCACGCGGGTGAAACTGCGGGATGCAGCTAGTACATAATAATAATAAGTAGCGGTTCTTAGGTACTTCATACTTACGTTATAAACATTGCCAATTTTTTTCAGATCTGCAAGCCTTTATGTAAATAGGTACTTATTATGTAGTAAGACTCGTCAAGTACTCTAGTACTGAATTTTTATGAGCTATTGTACGTTATGTGTTAGTCAAGAGCATGTTAAATAAAAAAAATACCTAATCTATTCAATCGTTGCGTCTTTGAACGTACCTACGTCACAGGCTGAGATAAGAAAATACATTCTTGTTTTCTTTTATGGCGTAAACCTACCTTGTTTATGGTTTGGAAATACCAAAATGACGGGTATTTTCAGTACGTAAAACTCTTTTGTGTCGAAGTTTACAGTTACAATTATGATGCGTTTGATAATTTGGCGGTTAATTTAGTATGGGGATTACAACGAGGTGTTAGTCTATATTTTCTTGCATTTCATGAAATCGTGTTTCAGTATTTTCCTTGGTTATTGAAGGTTGCTCTGAATGCCTACTACACTATAGAATGAATGCAAGAAATTAATTCCGGTTTGATATAACGAACAACATTTTAAGTATCGGAAAAAATCTGTCTTATTTTATAATTTGTTTCGGGGTTTTTTTCTACTTTTGATTATAAAAAATATAACATAAACTGTTGTAGTTGAGACAATCAAAAATACAGTGAATTTCTCGAAAAATGTCAGTTAGGAGTTATTGGCACTTCGCCGTCGAATTATTTGTACTCACACGTAGTTGCCAATGTTTCAGATAAAATTACTAGTAGGTACCTAGTTTATGTGTGAACTAATCGCTGATAGACCAACGTATTCAATTGTTATTGAAAATCTATTTATATTTAATCTCTGCTTATCATCCTAGATATAATAGGTACGAAATAATAGAGGCATTATATCAGAAAGATAACGATAATTTAGTAAAAAATTACTATTACTTGGTTCAGTAAGTACACACGGCTACACATCAAGCTATACAAAACCAGTTTAAGCTGATCTCGCATTGTATAGGATTTCCCTACAATGAGAGATCAGCGTAAACTGGTTTTGTATAGCTTGATGTGTAGCCGTGCGTACCTGCCTATCACCAATATTATTGTTATGAAGACCACATAGAGTAGGTACCTATGAAAAAAAAAACCGGCCAATTGCGTGTCAATCCACGCACAATGAAAGGTTCCGTGTTTAACTTAACATTGTGGTTGAAAAACTTGTTCTCCAATACCACGTTAATTTGTTTTCACGATTTTATTTTACCACTTTGTCGGCGTGATTTATATGTATACCTAGACTAAATTACAATTTTCTAGTACTAAGAGTCTCTGATGTAAGCCGCGGACAGACAGACAGATGGACGGTCATGGCGAAACTATAAGGATTTCTTGTTGACTACGGAACCCTAACAAACTGTCAATTTTTTCCTAAAGATGAAAAATGGCAATCTTATTATATCTAGTTACTAGGTGGGTACTTAATGCGATAAAAAGTGATTAAAACACTAATAAGCATAATTTTAGTAGTATGTTAGGTAGCTACGCTACACGTAGGTATCATAGTTTTGCTAAGATAAGAAAATGTTTATCAAAATCTAATAAATTAAACTTCACTTGCTAATGCCCTATAGAGTTATATTCCTACATATTATCTTAAGAGGCAGCATAATAATATTATTATATCTATTTAACAATAAAACATTTATCTACGTGTAGGCATTTATATACAAAACAAATACAGGCTACATTATTTGCGCTTTTCACCTGACGAGAAAGATTACTGGTCTTGGAACTAGAGACTAGATTACTCTACGTTACTATAAATATTATGTATCTCTAACATAGTCGTTACTTCATTATGCCATCATCAAGGGCGAATAAAATTGAAATTAGAACGTTTTTTTCTTAACATTTCTTCGAGAATGACCCTTATCCATAGAAGTCACTTCTAAACTTGCCGATTTTTTCTGTAGAAATCACTGTGAAAACTCAGGTGAAGTGATCTTCTGCCAGGGTTGCGGAATAGTCCGAAAGGGATACCGGGACCCTGGCAAAAGGCAACTGAAGGAACACGGGTGGGTTTTAGTCAGTAAGAGTCTGACACGTCCTTCCGCTCCGCCCAGAGCGGGAGCAGTCATTTGATTATTTCCCACCCAAAACAAAAAAAGGCGAAGTGATCTTAAAGTGAGCAGTAATTCCACTATTGACAACACAATTTTTCACGGGAAATTTTTATAGCATAACATCGGCTGAAACATTTCGTTCTATATAATAGTTACGGTTATTATAGATGCTCATGTGTTTCTCTTTTCTGTTTCAGGTTACCACAGCTTGCCGTCTCTGCAAAGATATTGTGCCTCCTGATGGTAAGTTTTACTTCTTACATTTATTTATTATTTTACTAGCTTCCGCTCGCGGCCTTGCCTGCCTGGTATGTCGATAAAAAGTACCCTATGTCCTTTCTCCGGCTGTAGACTATCTGTGTACCAAATTTTATTAAAATGGGTTCAGTAGTTTTGGCGTTAAAGCGCGACAGACAGACATAGTTACTTTCGCATTTATAATATTAGTAAGTGTACAACATTTTATTAAAATCGGTTCAGTAGTTTTGGCGTTAAAGCGCGACAGACAGAGAGACAGGCAGAGTTACTTTCGCATTTATAATATTAGTAAGGATTACACAGCTAAATGATAATCTCATACTACCAAAAATAACACGTTTTTATAAAGCACAGATGCGGTCAAAAAGCCGTCAACTCTAGAATCTCGCCATATTTGGTTAGAATTTTCTGAACTCCTCAATTTTTGGAGTAGGTATGTCATAAAAATTCAAGTAAAACAACCTTGATAGAATAAAGTAGTTTTAATTAAAACCGTAACGTCAAATGTTGAAAAAATAATTACGGTGATGTAAAATTGCGATTTCTAGGAACAAAAAATAGCAATGACATAAGTAAAATAATAACAAGCGCTAATCTTTAGCGTGACCTGTTCTCTTATCTTCCTACTTTATTGTATTCAACAGGTTTTAAAATAATAAATTGTACTGCATTAATAGACATAGAATTAGTAACTCATTTACCATAGACCATAAATTTTAAAACTAATTCTCAATTAATCTGAGATAAAATAAATTAAGTGTGATCATAAAGTTTATTAATGTTGTGAGAGGTTTTAATTAAATAAAAATAAAGTCAGATCTTTTAAGGTTATCAGGTGTAGTCATAAACTTATAATTTGGAAGCGTGGCAGATTGGCGGACTATAAAATTCGCTACTGTATAATTATAATCAATTTGATTGAAATGAGTGGGCTGCTTAGCAGTAAAATATTTTTTGGAAAGTGATGTTCATGTGCCCCACCCATACCTAATCTTCTCTTTAGCAACAAGTAGGTATAATAATTCGGTCTCTATATAGAATTTTCCACTCTGTCAATGTTTAAAACTAAAGGCCCAAAAGGTTATTTCACTTAACAACTCAATTACCAAAGTTGGTAAAATTCAAATCAAATCATTACTTGACACACATGAAACCATTAGTATGATTTCCAAATAAAATTTCTCACTCGATGATTGAAAATTAGCATGAGGTGTCGATTTGCCTGATTCGCTCTTATCTAGGTTAGGTATACTCATAACCCAAGTATGTAAGCTCTTAATAAAACCAATTTACGTAACACGTAAAAAGGTCAGTTATCCGGTATAAAAGGATTAGTAATTTCAATCGCAGCCATCATTTTATTCACATTAGCTAGGTGTAATGAGAAAACGTCTGACGGTTAGCCGTGAAGCGCATACGACGCGGTATAGTGCGATAAAAGTTCTGAGAAATACTTCATGCCATAAAGATTCCATACAAAATGTGCCATCAATGCATTACAATGTTAATTATTATTCTGTGAGATACTCTCTTGATCGCATCATATTCTAATTTACACGTAAAGCTAAACACAAAAAAGAACTGAGGAAATACCAGTCCATTACGGAAACACGTCATACTTACTTCAGAATAAATACAATTAGCTATACGATTAATTCTAAGGTTGCATATTCATCTTGTCTACGAAACGATAACATAAAATGTAATTATGTAAATATTTCGACAAGTCAACAATTAAGATTAAGAACACTGAGGTTGAGTAAATAACTAAGCTTCGGTATTTCCAATTCGTAATCCGCGTTTGATTAGGTTTCATGTAGCGTTTGTGCCTATCTTAGGTATTCGTAGCTTTAACAGAGCCAACCTGAATATATTTCCGATGATTTAAATCTATCTGCATTATGATATCAGCTGTTAAATGTTCGAAATTGTTTTATCATATCTCGGGCGTATTTCTTTATATAGGTATCTGTATTAGGTATCTCTGAAGGAGTTCTTCAAGGGAATATTTTAGGCCCTTTGCAAGGAACGGTGTCCCGCGACTTTCTTATTGCCGAAAAGTTTTCTTACGCTTCGTATTATTTTCTTGAACCCGAATTTGTTTATAAGTTTCAATGTTTTGTATATTTTTCGTTACCATTTATAATTTAATTACTATGATATATTTTTCTTTAATCTTCTTTCTCGTGTTCACAGTATGCATCCTTGGCTTATCGTCTTGTAATTTAACGTATTGTTTTCTTTTCAATATTGGAACACCGTGACTGATTAGCGTTTACTTACA
This sequence comes from Lithophane semibrunnea, assembly GCA_947363905.1. Classification (NCBI taxonomy): domain Eukaryota; kingdom Metazoa; phylum Arthropoda; class Insecta; order Lepidoptera; family Noctuidae; genus Lithophane; species Lithophane semibrunnea. The sequence goes on along the minus strand of OX376197.1, from coordinate 12,053,259 downwards.
AACAAACTTATAATATATTTTCTTGTAAATTATAAACATGTTTTGTAAACTTGTTTTCAATTTGCAAATAGGTATTGTACGGAATACTTTCGTAGTACTAAGTGGTTGAACAGATTGTGCAAGAAGCCGCAGTATTTTAGTAGATACCATTAATGCCTAATATCTGTGCTTTGTTTACAATTAAACTTTAAACCTTGTACTATAATAAATAAAAATATGCTATTTAAAATATAAATATTAGGTCTTTACCTATGAAATTGCCGTTTTGTATGAAAAAATTTAAACGAATTTTTTTCATGTATTTTTTATTTGTATTAATCGAAGTAATCACCCATGCAATCAATGCATCTTTGCCGACGCAGTGGCAGTTTATTGATGCCCTTCTTAAAGAAATCAGCTGGACGGGAGGCAACAAATTCTTCAAAGGCATTTTGTACTGCCTCTCGGGTATTGAATTTTTTTCCCGCCAAGAAGTTATCCAAATTCTGGAAAAAGTAGTAGTCTGTAGGCGCAAGGTCTGGTGAGTAGGGCGTATGACGGAAAGCTTCCAACCCCAGTTCTTGCAACTTGGAGACCGTCTTCTGTGCAGTATGAGGTCGCGCGTTGTCGTGCAGGAGCAGCGGAGACGAGCGATTGACCAATGCTGGTTGGAGATGTGCCAGCTTCTCCATCATTGTGTTCAGTTCTTCACAGTACACATCTGCAGTAATGCTCACCCCGTTTGTTAAGAAGCTGTGATGAATCACACCGGCGCTAGACCACCAAACAGTGACCATCACTTTTCTAGGGGTAAGTTTTCGTTTAGAGCATTGTTTAGGTACTGAACCAGGAGCTAGCTAGCTTGCGGTTATCAAACAGAATCCATTTTTCATCGCAGGTAACAATGCGGTTCAAAATTCCTTTATTTGTGTGTCAGTTGAGCAGTGCAAGGCACGCCTCGACGCGTACTTCGCGCTGGCGATCATTGAGTTCGTGGGGCACCCCTTGGTCAAGCTTCTTTACCTTGCCAATTTGACGCAAATGGACCAATATTGTTTTGACGCTAACGTCGAAAGCTGCTGCTAAATCAGCCGTAGATTGTGTATCATCAGCTTCCACAATCGCCTTTAATTCGTCATTGTCGCCCAAAGTCTTCGGACGACCGCGAGGTTCATTTTTCAGGTCGAAATTTCCAGAACGGAAGCGAGCAAACCAATAACTGGTGGTGCGTTGGTTTGTAGTGTTAGCTCCGTAAACGTCGTTGATGTTGCGTGCCGCTTGTGCCGCGTTGCTGCCACGACGGTACTCATATTCCATAATTACTCGAATTTTTAACGTAGTATTAGGTTCTAGTAGAACGCCTTAGTTAATGAAATATATTAGAGTGTAAAGGACATAGACGCGCAAATTGTTCCACAGGCGTTGAAAAATTTCGTCGGTTATGAAATGATTTTTTTTCTGTTTCATACAAAAGTGCTAACCTTCTTCGTCAAAATGTATGGGACAGAAATGTCTTTTTTGACCTACGAAAAATGTCTACACTAAGTCTGGGTCTAGAATCCTATACTGAATTAATTCATTCATGGAAACAGTTGACGCGTCGATGTCACACTGTGTATATGAGGAGCTGTTGGTCTGATTCCTTATGCAGGATGTTAAGAATTCACACAACTGCTTCAATTTAGACGCGTCTTTTTGAACGTCATTCCTTGCAACAGCATATTTCTAAGTTCCATTTACTAACTTGGTTCCTAACAGGTATATTAATGTTCTTGATTGTACACAAATATACTTCAGGGTTCCGCATTCGTTCGATACGGACGTCTAGACGTTGACGTGACGTGTCCCGCCGTCACTATCGGACGCACGACGATAATAAATCAATCATTCACTCGTTTAATTAAATCAATCAATTATCTGTTCAATAACGTAATATTGATTTGCGATGTTGATTATTATCAGGGCTGTTCCCCTTTTTGCGATATCTAAAAAAGTTTTGAAAGTATTTTTTTTTTCTAAGTAAGCAGTTTTTATTGTTTTATAGATAGAATCAAAGAATCTAAAAGTTGCACATTTCTAATGATCCTCTAAAAAAAAAGTGTCGTCATTGCCTCGAATAATTCTTCAAAACGGTCAAGTTAGTAAACCATTAACAAATTGATTTCCTGATTCTAGTAAATAGTTGTACGTGACTGCGGCTTAGTCGTCGCAATTATCACAAATGTGCCACATACATTATAATCGTCAAAATACGAAAGTGTTACTAAAAAAAACATCACGTGAATGGTCATCAGAAACTTTACTGGGAAACTATAAAACGGAGTAATAAGAAAATGTGAGAATAAAACATTGGGCTGGACAGTTACATGAAAATCAGTATCTATATTGTTGGATTTGCTTTGCTTCAAATGGTTAGGTACACTCGTAGAAGCTCACGTAATTCTTATTGAACATGGTCAGGACAAGCCTCTAAAGGTCAGTGTTATTTATACTCCCCTGCTAGTTGCTACTACTCGTTCGCTTGATAAAATCATTAAGCTCTTACAACACACGGATAAAACACTTACTAGAGATCCTATAATCAAGACTTAAGTAACGTCTAATAAGGCTAAAAACTTTATTAAAAGTTGTAAAGGCTCCCTATTTTTCCGCGAACACATCATATTCAAAGTACGGGACATCAGAGAGTTTAGCGGCCACCTATCATTTGCTATGATTACATACGCAAACACTCCACGCTGTCCGATGAAGAAATTTGCTCTTATTGAATACCACCTATTACTAGTTTTTCAATTACAAGGCCTGCTATAAAACATGGGTTATGTTATTATGTAATATAATATCGTTTATGATGAGGTCCAATTTCTTTTTTGAATTTTACAATACCCAGATGTTCATCGGTATTGATTAGTTGTAGATGTTTTGATTCTTGTCATTCATTTTTATAGATTTGTGTTTTGGCTCGTGCCTTACTACTTGCCTTATCAACCCAATATGCCTATAAGTATCGTTTTTCCAAACTGATAAAGATTTTACGTAAAGTTTTCCAGAAAATATCATATTCCGTCCCTGTCTTTGCACTTCTGAATGCGTGAGTAACTTTAATTTATGACAAAAACTGTCGATAAATTCAAATGTGCAACAAAGAAGGGGCATAGATTTTAGAATTCATTGACAGTTTTTGTCATACAATAATAACTTTATTGTATGACAAAAACTGTCGATAAATTCAAATGTGCAATAAAAAAGGGCCATAGATTATATAGTTCAAAGTCCAGTCAGATGTTAACAAGGATGATACGATAATTATACTAAACGCACGATTTAGGCCAGCGCAATTTATAAAGCAAACTGCATATCTAGCACGACTAAGTGTTTAACGTGAAAATACACGTACGTGGTAAAATTTCATATGATTAGAAATGGATTTACAACCTTTCTATTTTATAATGATGATTAAATTATCAAGCTGTTAATTTTCACGCTTCAGCAACCAGTGAAATTAAATCATCTATTAGTAAAGAAACGTCATGGGCGTTAACTTCTTCTATCAGCGTTATTTTGAAGGCATTTATTGTGTGGCATTTATTGTGTATATTGCTAAACCTTAATTAATTAGTCGAGCCTCTTCATTCACCTTCCATAATTGCCACAATTTAGTAATGATTTATTAATTTATAGCCGATATTGTCCCTCTGCAGTGCAAAGGTATCCTTTTCTCCTTTCCACTCCTCTCCTCACAAATAAATTGGCCATGTTTTAAATCCAAACGTATTCCTACAATCTTTTATATCTCAGCACTAAACTACCTATCTGTTGTAGTCCGCTAATCTATCTGCTTCCATGTGAAGGTCTCCACTTGAGAACACTCGACATTTCGGCGACACGTCCTGTATCTGGGTTATCAGAATCAAAAAGATTATTGATACCAAGTGCATTGATACCACTAAAAGCTGCGTGTGACTAATAACTGACTTCTTCAATATTTTCATTCACCTTTTCTATCTGAATTTCACCTTACATATTTGGTCACGACCATATGTATGGTTTCTTAACCTCTCTTAAATGGAGAAAAAATGTAAAGAACCGAAAATATAGGTAACTTTATTTCAGACTATCTCTTACAGAAACATCTATATTTGTGTTAGTAAGTACTTAGGAACTATGTTAGTAAACCACAAAAATAATATATATATAAATAACGAAATAAATAGACACATGAAGTGCGATTCTATGTTCATTCTATGACAAACCAATGGCTGTTGCGACGCACAATATCGTCTTCCCCAGTTTTCATGTCTTTCATAATAATGCCATCGATGTTTATCTTTGATTCCCAAAGTATCAAAATATTAGTCGTTGGTCCATTCTCTTTTCTTGATAGAACTGATTAACAATCATTAATATACATATGTATAAATCACGTTCATATTGCAGAATAATTAATTTCCTCTACGCAAGAATTACAGCCGATATTAGGCTGTTTAGTTCAAAATTTATCTGTTACCAGGTATCGGTTGACGTACCTATGTAATCGATATGTAACCGTTTCGATATAATAAATTGAGCAACATTTGTTTTGCATTGAAATCTTGGAATGCACTCACATATTAAATATTAATATATTCCTTATATGGTAGGAGGAAGTGCTAAAAAAGTTTTTTTTTCATAAATTAAATACGGAAGTATGGATTCACGCTTCACGTGATGATTTTATGCTAATTATACATAAAAACTAACGTTAAAACAAGCTGTAATTATATATTCCTCTGAGATTATGAACTTGGAGATAACTCAAAAAAAAAAAAGGAAATCCGATTCAAAATAGTAGTTAAAAAGAGGAATCCGCATACAGTTAAAAATAAGGATGGAAACAATTATGCATCCTCACATAAATAGCTTAAACGACCAAATGATAATTCTACCAAAAAATTTCGTGAGACGGGTTTATGCAAGACGGCTAACGGATTTTCGCAAATAATTTACACGATTTGTCGTTTAACACTTTTGTAATACGTTTTTGCTTTTAAATACCTCTTTGGAAGAATGTAGTTCTTACAGATTTTTTTATGGCAACAGAATTCCACTTCCATAAAATATCATCTTGATTTAGAGCAAAATTACAATAATTATTAATTTAATTTCAGCCAATTCAATTAGTCAACGGTTGTTACACGTAGATAAAAATATTAGGAATGAGTGAAGTAACTTCAAAACATTTTTATAAAACACAATTTACATTTATTTATATTCTAAAAAAAATATTAAAGTAACCTGCAATATTATCATAGTAAAACAATTACTATCACGTTATCTTGTCGCGTGTGTGGCCAGTCTAATCCGTAAGTAATGATATGTTGATAAGGATTTGGAAACGAAACTGATCTTCATTGTGAGGTCTCACTTGCAGCTTACCATCATCCTTGTTGATGGAATCTTTGAAAATGGCTGGTTAAAGGAGGTTTTTGGTATCTTTGCTAGAAATTACATAGGTGTGTGTGTGTGTATCTTTTACAATATCTCTTCTCACACACACACACACACACACACACATCTCACATCACAACACACATCACATCATCATCACATCATTCACATCTCTGCTTCTTTTAGACCAATTAAGCATTTTGAATCGGTCTTCTTCATCTTCTTTGCGTGGTAATTACTTAACTACCTCCTCAAGCTTTGTCCGTCCAGGAGAGCTCTGTCATTTGCCTCATTCAAATTCCCGAAGGTGCAAGAAGTGCTTGTACACTATGGGCAGGAAAAGCATTTTTTTGAAGCGGTGAAAATTAGTTTAATAAAAATATTCTAAATCGCGATTTGATGATAAGATACCTACATAAGCAGATGTTATACTAATCAGAAACTCTTACTCGTCGTATTTGTAAACAGCATCTATAAACGATGTTGCAACTATTAGTACTTCGTGCTCTTCAACCCCGCTTGGGGAAATGTGTGAAAATAAATCATTTAAAGCCATAAAGCATGAACTAGTGAAATATATCCGGACAGTTTCACTTACTTTCTATTTCTACAATAGTGTGGTGACCTATACATGTGTCAGACAGATAGCCCTCAATCGACCGTTTCAAGCTAATCCACGATTAGCAATCTTCGATAGAGAAGTAAGGAAGTGATTACAATATATCGGATTTAGGTCAGGCATGTTGAAAGATTAGGTTTTGTCTACAAAAGTATCTATTTCGTAATAATGTTTGATAAATGTCTTTTTATGATAGGGATTTTATCAATGCCGACATAACATTTACAATTAGTTTCGACACTAATTGTACTTTAGGAGTCATTTTTATTTTATTTTACGTTTGTGGAATTTCCAAAGATCAGACAAAATAAAAAGGCAGTCAAATGCATGAGTAAAACCTAACACGTTTATTGTCCGTCTCAAAATGGCGTAAATCCCTCAATAAATTTTGATGAACCCGGATTTTATAGACAGACACAATAAAATGATAATACCACTCATGTCCGATAAAATTTTCTTTTTAACCCATCAACATAGGTATCGATGACTGCAATGAAAATCACACCTTGTAGATATCATGATGAATATAAAAATATAATATTATAAACTAAAAGTACAGTTCTTTCTGTTGAAGGTCTACACCAATTCTTTATTGAATTTTGTTCCTGATGTGGAAAGGGTTAATGTGTTTCAGTATTTGGGACACAGTGCTATAAATAATAGGGTTCTATTAAAAATGCCACCTTATTTAACTTTTCTGAGGGCTGACACGTGGCGTTCTGATCGTAGAAGCTTCAAAGCTTTACCGGCTCAAACTGGTAACATTCGAAAAACAATTATAAGCTTACATAATATGATAAGCAGCTGATTATAAATCAATTTCCGAATTACTAACAACGACTGAAGCACCTTTTCAAAGTACTGAAGATTACATGCTATTGAACACCAGTATCTGTGCTCTGTACCGTGAAAATTTCCGATACACTTAGTACCAGATAGTTTTGGTTGGTTGACATGTAATCAAGCGTCCATAATGCGTTAACTCGGGTCGGCCAAGATAAGCCCAATGACAAAACGATCAGTGACCTCTAAATATACGATAATTGCATATATGGATGGTATCGACCTTCCTCTCAATATATTATGTACCGTAAACATGATTTGGTGAATAGTACCAAATGTTAACAGAATATTTGCATAGACACAGTTAGTTTCAAAATGAAAGTTGAATGAATTAATAAAAATGTTTTGGGGAAGAACACGAAATTGTACAGAAAACTTGGAAATTAAAATTCTTAAAGACGTAAAATACAAAGAAATATAGGGTGTTTGGTAGAAGGGCCGACACAATTTTTTGAGGGATTGGGAGTATTACTTGTTAGCACAAAATTGTTTTATTTTGTGTTTTTACAATGAATTTAAAAGTTTTCGTACGTTAACACAATTTTAAGCGCACAATTAAGCCATTTTCTAAAACCAACCGAAAGAAAACAAAAAAAAAATGAGACGAAAGTTAAATTTTTCGTAAAGAGAAAAAAAAATCATTTTTTTTATTTCTCAATTACCTAGCGTATCACCTAAGATAGGTTGTATGCGTGAAAATTAGGATATGACGCTCCCTATCCCTAATAAGATTGTGTTGGTCCTTCTACCAAACACCCTGTATAAAATACCTTATGCGAAAAACTCCCAAAACCAAGTTAAGACCACAGAAACTAATCGTCGAAATAAATTAGTTCTTTAAATATTTATATCGTAGTGTGTAACGCATAAATTACATGGTTACGACATTAAGATATGATATCTCGATTAATTATCTTAATAGAATCAAGTGTACAAAGTTTAATATCACATGATGCTACAACTAATTGAGATAAACATACATTTATTTATTTACTGTAAATATGATTACGGTTTATTGCTGTTCGTGTGACTAGCTTTATAAGATCATACTTTACCGCTTTATTCAATACCAATGAAAGATAATGTTCCTTACTTCTTAAAAGTATATGAAAATCTCCGTAATTTCCATTAACATAATTAACTCTCACATCGTATTTGGAAACAGGACCGTTATTTTTAAGTATGAGTCGTTTTGACGTGATATGATTATGTGTCAAGATTTTTAAAACCAAAAGTATTTTCTGTTAATTAAAGTTTCGTAACGCAAGCTCTCGAGTTGTACACGTTTACAAAACTAACAACCTTATCTATCTCATTTGCATTTACATGTATTGGTTTTACTAAATTGCTATGGCTACGACAACAATCCGAATAACTTAAACATTCAACACTAAAAAGTAAATGCGGTATTGTTTACAAAAAGTTCACGTGAAATGCAATATGGCTGAATAGTGACCGCGTCTCGGTAGCCTATGCTTTCCCACCTGAATATGACACCGCTCGTACAGTTATAAAAGGACCTAAAACGACTGTAGATAAATATGAAAAATCAACTTTGATGGACATCTAAATAGGATTTATTATTGCCTAAACGTCGCAATCCGAACCCCAGTTTGACGGATTAGCTGAGCACGGCTGACCCATTAAAACGATCGATTGTTTCCTTATTGTGGTGCCTGCGACGCGTGGTGCTAGTAATAATTACAAAATTCAATATGACTATAATATTATATGTGGTAGTATTTTCTCCGAGCGCACGTAACACCGTTTGAAATATGCAAGCGCCGAGATTATCACTGCATGGGCGTGTATGTGTAGTTGTTGCATTATAATTTGATTAGTAATACTAGATATCACACGTAGTAATTTAATCAGCTGTGAGTTTTCAATGTAAATCTAGATCTGACTGTGGAAATTAGATGGAATTTTCGTCGTATTTTGGGGTTAACGAGTAAAATATTCAACATCTCAACTCGTGAAGTTCGCAAGGTCATAGGAGATAGGGTTTGATCAATATCTGCGTAATGAGGTGTCGGTCGACACTGGCGCCATTAAAATCCCGGTGAAAGCACCAAGAGAATAAGGAAACTAATTTAAACGACTTGACACTTAGCTGTTAGAGTGAGGTGGAATGGACCACACGCAGCAGAAGAGTGTTGGGAAATTTCTCTATAGCATCAATACTAACTTTTACATCACGCACTTTCCTCTGACTAGGAGAAAATTATCTTAATCAAATGCCAATGAAACCGCATTCCGCTTTGTAAATTCGTTTCGATGTATCGAATTTTCAATTCATTCAGAATTGAAAATTCGCGAAAATACTTTTCCTCTACGTAGTGTAGCATGTTTGTGTTAAGTCACTTCTATGACACAGTCTCCAATCATTAAAATTCATGAGTAATCCTTGCGTAAATCAGAGTTTTACGGCATAATGTTATCGCGCCGTCAATTTAGCATGACCATCAGTCTATTTGAACGCCAATAGCGGCGAAAATATCCAGTTCTGTGTTTCATTACGAGAATACTCACAAAATGGCTCAATAAGTTCATGAATTTAATGGCCGTAGGTAGTCTTGCTAAATGTTTATTAAGAGATCTTGTCGTGCTTGGTAATTTTCATAATTATCACCCTTACAAACCTGATTCACGATAAGCTGGACATATTAGAATATTCTGAATCGTTTGTGAATTTATTCCTGCGCTCCATCAAATTGAAATCTTATCTTGTGCTGTTCGTTCTTCTAATTGTGCAATCAATTCGTGGATTCGAGATTATCGCTGTTGTTTATAATTTTGATTACATTGGTGGTTTTGTTTGTGTGCAGGTGGTGATCTGCGGTGCGGTGCCATCGATGGTCCGGTCGGTTCGCCTCTACAGCCAGTGCTCCCATATGTACGTCAACGTGTTTCCAAACGGTACCGTCATGGCTCGCTCCGATGGAAACGACCAGCGTAAGTACCTTCTGTATGTACAATTTTACATCCTAGTTAATATGTGACTTTTACTGCATACTTTGCTAAAGACATCAAATTCTCATTGTGAGAATACTAATAAAGTTGAATGCAGTAAAATTACCATCATAACTGTGATTTTAAAACTAGACAACTTAGGTGGACATTACATTTAGGAGTTACAGTAACAAAGAATAAATAGAAAAAAAACACGATCCATTTAAAAAAAAACGGCTCAAATACTTACATTATTATAAATAAAACGGTAGGTATATGTATAGCTAAAACTGATAAAAACAAGGAAACAGCAAATTCAGGTTGTAAAACTATATCGATCCTGACACTGCCAAGTAAATATGAGATATGATTCACGATGTCCGATTACAATTATCAATTACCCCCAATTGAATTACGAACGCGAGGACAATACAGACATTAGCTGTTGAATAAGTAATGCCATAATTGGCAACAATCAACCATTTAGTTCGGAAGTGGTTGTTACGGAGCAGGGGTATGCAAACCGTAGGCCTTATGTCTGTTTTCGTGAAACCGACCCCAACATAGTTGGGAAAAGACTAGGCAGATGATGATGAGGGAAATTAGTTGGTGGAAAATTATAAAAAAATGTTTGTTGGCTTCTATTGTTATTATCATGGCAACAAGAGTTCAATATTAATTGGATAAATTACTGAAAAAGAAACGTCTATGAGATATATAGATATAGATTAATAAAAGAAAAAACAGGAAAGTAGAGCTTCCACCATCATTTACTCCCACTTATTTTATGTCCTGAAAAGGTTGAGCACCGCTGCTATAGGTGCCAGGTGTGTCCTTTCGCGTACATTTATTCAGTCGCCACCTGAAAACAAAACCAAAATTGTAAAACGGTTTACATATTTACAGCTGCTCATTCTCGCAGTAATAGTTAAAGATTCAGACGGGGAATTCCATGAAAATGCACTGTGGACATAATAAATTAATTGCCTTTTCTGATATTATGATATCTGAGTATTGTGTTAATCCGTTGACAGATACTTAATGACCATTTAAGAGGATTGACATAGCTAAGGGGTTTTTTCATGATGACCATGTTAGTAATCTCGGAAGTGTAAATCTTAGGTACATTTATAGAAAATGTACATTTTTCTATCATAGGCGATATGGATTTCTAATACCACAACTACTAGAAATGTTTGGTTTTATTTAGGACAAGACCAACTATTGTCCCTTTCGGAAACCCTTTACCATCAGTAAAGTAGTCAATATAGTTCGTTAATTCCAACTTTACTCACACATGAGGCCTAAATGTAACACTAGGAACCTTTCTTAAACAAGTAAAGAAAGTTACACAAGAAGTGGAACTCAAAGATGTACTATGAAGGCTGCATTCGCTAACACAGTAAAAGCACGCGGTGTAATAGTGTGTAGGGGCTAGACGTGAGAAACTATAGGAATATGTCAATACTTGACGGGTCAACGGCCAGTCACCGCAACAGGTACAGACCACTGTGCGATATAGTAACGGGTACAGCATTGCTACGAAGTTATGACTGTGAAATGTGACTGTTCTTAGCGTTTCGCATATTTTCATACCTGGTTTATTGGTGAAAAGGACTTAGTTATAAGGATTTCTTGGATTCTATTAGCGTTTTACTTGATAACGCATGCTGTTTTGGTATTTTCATTTATTTGTTGGTAAACAAGGTGCAGCGCTGTCTGTCATCTAGCAATAGCTGTAGAGTCATGTGTGTTCTGTTCATAATTTTTTTAAATGTTTACACATTTTGTGTCAGGTTTATTTTTTGGGTTCCTAGTATTTTCAGTAGATGCTTTAGAATTAGATGCATGTAACTAAACAATTCTAACTAACTTTTAGGTCTTTTGGATTTACGTTTTTTAAATAAATTATGAGACAGCAAAATTGATACTGATGCTAAATGTCATACTTAACAGTCACCAATCTGTAGAGTCATGAGTTTTTATTAGATCCTCAAGTGCATAATGAATGAATTCTGCTATAAAATTTTAGTGCAATAATTTATAACAAAAAGCCGCACGACGATGTTTTTTGCTATAAACCAAGCAATAATTTAAGTCTTAGGTAACAACTTTTTTGGTTATTTTCTATCATTATTCCTCCCAGTTCCAACAAAAACATTTGCAAAAACTCCCCTAACGACATCGGCGATAAATCGACGACTTTTTCTATTTATACAAGACTTGGCTTTTAAGCTGAGCTTGGCAAGTGAAGGGCTTTCATTTTTTTCTATTATTTGACGAAAGTAGTGTTCGCGAATATGTAATACTATTCTTACTTGCGAATTACTTAATGTTTGTGTTAGGACGACGCAACTGTGAACGTCAGCGGTTGTTTAAATTTGCTTTCACCTTTCGTTATTTTTTGGACTTTGCTTATTACACGTATTACGAAGTGTTTTGTGTAATAGCTAACTTCTGCTTAATTTATTTCTTTTTAATCTCTCAAATTATCCTATAATTTTTATCGTCGTTCCTGAGTTGAAACTATTTTCAGAATCTACTTACACTTCATTTCGAAATATCTGATTGTGTTTCGCAGAAATTGCATTTTAAATATTCATTATTTTATTTTACCTAGCGTTATCTGGATAAGTGCCAAGTTCTGCTTTCCAATTAAGTCTTCTCTTTTTGCTGTTGCTCGTACTATCTTGAAAGTAGAGGCACTAAAATATTCAGTGAATGGATGGAATTTATTTCTTGATTTTGATCTATGTTTTCCAACGTACTTATGCACCCGTATCGCTGGCATATTATAATTAGTGAGTGCAAAGGATTTTTGTCCGAAATCACAGAATGGAATTTGATGATTACGAAGCATGCAGGCATATTGTTGTAGTGTCTTTTATCTTCCTAATTGAAATCCTAAATCGTAGCTTTGAACTTTCAGCTTTATGTCAAAGGAAACAAAGTCGAAATTGCTCCCTAGAGTGATTTTTAGTAGCTGTGTTTATGCACATCTAACTATTGTGAAGTTCACATTACATCGTACGACGGTCGTACAACTAGTGACCCAATAATGTCTTTGACAGCTTCGTATCAGCATGTTGACACGTAATTTAATTATGAAGATGTTTGCTTTATAATTGCGTCACCCACGCACAGTTCATTACAAATTAAATCGATCATAAATTCTAATATCAAAATTACCACTTACAAAAATACCGACGCTCAATAATGCTATACATTACGTACATTTTTTACATAACATCAATAAATAATACAGAGCGGAAAGCCATTAATTTAATATGAACAATAATCGCGTGAGAATAAACATTTATTTGTTGCCAGAGTAAAAAATTTAATCACTTGACCCGTGTTAGCATACGTGTTAGTTGTGAAGCAATAAAAGAAACTACACAGCCAATATTAAATTTAACGATTTAATATTGCATCGCCAGTTTAGGATGATCTTTAGATTATGATTGTATATATCAAAATACTAACGGAATGTGGCTCAACTGAATTTGGTCAGTTGTACTCTCCGGACACATTGCACCGCCTACCACCGAATACCGCGTGAAATATGTGACGCTTTTTAATTAAAATTAGATTCGAAGGCACTGATAACGAAATTTAATTATTCCCATCGTGTTAGAAACAGCGACTGGTTGGAACTAACGGCAACAGTGCGGACGCCTCGGGCTTTAAAAATATATTTTTGAAAATGGAACTTGGTTAAATATTTATGACGCTTTGTGTCACCAAAAAACTGGTTTAAAACAAATGGGATTTATTTATCGATTAGTAATTCAAATGTAGAACAAGAACACTGGAACATGAATCACACATTCTTGTAAGAAACCAGTTATTTTTTTAATTTATATTTAATTTACTTTCACTAGGGTTAATAAATTATCTAATACAGAAAAATGTTACATACCATGTCAAAAATAATTCACCGTTATTACAACACAAAGTAAATTACAAGATTAGCACAATTACAAGATGCAGAGCCAAAGAAAATTCTTAGGATATCTCAATATAAAATAAAAATTAATGTATCGAAGGAAAAGCGTAGCGTTTAGTTTATAATATCTTATTGAGTCCTTACTGGTTAAAAAAACCTTCAACGGAAACCACAAACTCTTAAACTTTGATAACTCACACGATGGTTTATTTTTTGTGGCAATTCATCGAAAGATTGTTTGGCGGAACGAAAATTATATGAAATCAATCGACGTAGGCGGTACGGCGCCTACCTAAATTAAGTTGTTACGTTCAAAACATAATAATAAAGACCCATAAGTTCCTCTGTTTCGCAAAAAATATACCACACGCGCGATCCTTGGCTTCAATAATGTGGTATAATCTAATAGGAAATTAATAACGTAATTTGCGAGCGCATCGAAAAAATAACAGACGTTCTAAATTCGAATGTTTTTTTTCGAATTTTTTTTTCTTTACAGCAAAAATGTTGGATGACTTTTTGATAAAATTGTTTTTTTTTTTCTGTGAATGTGTTTAGAGAACAAAAATTTTCCTTTTTTAAATGTAGTCATTATAAACGGTTTGTTTGCAGTAGTTAGCCACAGGAAACTTGGTGATAACGTTCGATGTTTTTGTTAATAAGTAGGTAAGTGGCGTGACTTGCACACTAATTTGTATTACTTTTTTCTCCTAAAGGTAAACAAACAATATGTCGGTAGTGCTCTTCAGTGTTTTATTGATATTTTAAATTAAGCGCTTTTGTGTATTTTTTACTCGATTTATCGATATTATATCGATAAAAAATGATATTTATTTTGTGTTTTTGTTGAAATTTTAATTATACCTTCTTTAATTGATACCTATTCAGTAAGTTCATTTATATAGTGTTTTCTTACGAGATTAAAGTTTGGGTAGCCTTTACAAGATGGCTACAGTAAGTAGTAGTAATTCATAATTTATCAAACTACATTATGAACTAAGATTAATTTCAAGCTGCGCTCTGCGGTTTCACCCGCATAAGCATCGATCCCGTGGAAATATCGGAATAAAAAGTATGCTATGTTCTAACCCACGTTATAATTTAACTTTTTAATATGCTAAATTTCATCCAAATCCGTTCAGCTGTTTTAGCGCGAAATCGTAATAAACAAACATTAAGTACAATATTACATAAAAACAAATATATTTTCTTTATAATATTAAAGTTTAGATAATGAAATAGCGTTTTTAAACCCACCAGAGTCAGTTTCCATTTATAATAATATTTCTTAAAAAAATCAATATTCAAGCAACACAATCAACTGTGTGCCAAAGTTATTTATCAACGTTTTTATTATGTTTTTCAATTAATACTAGTTGATAGGAATTTCAGGCAAATTAATTTATCAAAATAGCAGACAGATACAGTTTATCTCTTGTTTTATTGCTGTTATTATAACATGTGTTCAACAATTACTCGTTGGGTGGTCTCGCGTGTATTTCCAGTGTTGATGTCGCGAAAAAAACCGCTGTTTTGTAAACATTCGTACTTTGTTGGATATGTTATTGTTATTGCTAAGGGAATGCGTAGGTACTGGGTGCTTTTTTTCGGCCGCCACTTTATATTGGTCGAAAGTGTGTAAGAATCGGTCCTTATTTAAAATTAAATTAATTATTTTGTCGGAAATGTTTTAATTAAATATGTTACTAAATTACCATAATAGTACTTATGAATAAGTAAAATAATATTGACAAAACTGTTCCCAAGGTCAATAAAGTGACCCAATTATTGTCGTAACGGGAGATAAGAATGTTGTTAGTAAGACACCCGCTTAAACTTTTTCCAAGACCACACAACAACAATTAAATAATTGGTGCCTGTCGTCTCGAACCTCGAAAAAATTATAAAAAAAATAATAAAAAAGAATACCTACAAACTACATTTTTTTTTTTCAATGATAAGTCACGCAATAAAAGGGAAATGAAAAAGGAAATTCTTTCTTTAAAATCAGGAAAACTGTAAAAAAATCGAAACAAACTATTTTATCGTATCTTAAGAGTTTAGGCTGAATTTGGCATTTATCTACATATGCGTTTGACCTGATTCCGATTGCCGCGACAATCCATACCCATCCATATCACAAGATAACGTGATACAGTTCCAATCATTCTTATTATTTAAGTTATAGAGATTATTTTAGCTTGTCTGCGCTTCATTGCAAAGGTAGTCACTGCAATATTGACATAGTTTTTGGTAAAATCGTCATGGATTTTACCCACTCCTGTGAAGTCTAGATTTGTTAGACACGTCAGTCATATTAGGTAAGTAGGTATATCGTTACTAGGTCAATTTGTAGGTGAAGTCTTGTTTTTGTTTTCAAAGTAAACAAAACATACCTACTTACTAAACCTCTAAGTTTTAATTTTTAACCTAGGTTTTTGTAGCAATACATTTGAATCGTCTATGATCTGCATAAATACGATAATACCTAATAATCATTGCGTATGACGTGATCCACTGCTTTGGATCCAATTTTGATGAATTTTTGCACCAAATTCTCTGCTTCTCTGCTGCAAACAGTAGGTACACTAGGAACTATATTTGCTAATATTTTTTTTCATACCAAATGTACCAATTGCCTATTACGTATTTCTGGAGTTGTCGATTCGCCCACAAATAAACTTCGTGCGAATCGCAATCGAAAAAAAAGATAAATAGTGACGATTCGCCCGTTTCGGGCGAGTAAATTCGTGCGAATCGACCAATAAGCCGTCTGAAGGCACTGTCAGACTATAAGGAACATAGAGGCTTAGTAAAGGTTTGTCTGAATATCAGTGTCTTATCATCAAAATTTTTTTGAACAAACGAATAATCACTTAAATATCTGACACTATATTATTCACACAACATGACCTTATCGCTATTTTGCGAATATTAGAGATCAGACTAGGGGGCGTCTAGAGAGTCATGTGCCAGATTCTACGTAAACACTGATAACTTAGGGGTGTGCCACAGACTATTTATATGCGAAAATATGCCGCCCGAATATTCGCCCGATAGCAGAAGGCCAACTTCCGTAATTTAAAATATCAAAATTCTAGTCGCATTCTCATCTCAGCGACAGTCACTGTCAAAAATGTAGGGATATTATAGATATTTTTGACAGATTGAAACTGAAGTTAGAATGCGAACCTTCTAAAAAAATTGGGAATTATCCCGCTGATGTTGTGTCACTGTCTTTATAGTTACTGCGACAATTTGGTGTCGGGTAAGAAATTTCTTTTACTTTGCTACGAAAGCGTAGCGCTTAAACGAGATTCGTAGCAAAGCAATATCACTAAAAAAGTAGTAGCTGCTATACTTTCAGAAACATTAGTTTCCACTATACATTTGAAATCCATAGAAATATTTATAAATGAGACCGTAACTTACTCTGCCGGTCTTTCTGTTACCTTTCACTGTACGGATTTCGATGAAATTTGACACACCGATAGACCATAACCTAAGCTAGGACATAGGATACTTTTTATACCGGTCGTACGTTCCGTTGAAAAAAAATCCGATATCCATGCCGGCGAAGCCGCAGGAAAAAGCTAGTATTTAATCATTTTGAAATAAAAAGGTATTTAAAATAGTAGAATCTGCAGTTGTAGAAGATACCTACTAAAAATCCAAGACAAGACTGCTGCAATTAGAATTGAAAAAAATCACCTAAAAATTCGTACCTGAGCTCCCTAACCATATTGTAAAGGTATCAGGCATATCTCGTATTGGTGTCAATGCCATATAATGTTTGTGGTCACATAATCTAGTCGGACTAGACGGTAACTTGATATTAGTATCTAAGCTAATGTAATGTATTGCTGGTCTTAGGATGCGATTAGATAGAATCCGTTGAACAGACTGTTATTTTAGGAACAATTATCATTTGTACCTAATACAACCTTATTAAGTTTAAGTGGGTACCTATTTAATAACAGAAGGAAAAATGTTCAAAATCTAGGCGCACTCTCATCTCAGAGATAATTACTGTCAAAAATGTAGGGAAATTAGAGGTATTTTTGACAGATAAGACAGATTAGGTTGGGAATGTTCGTAAAAATACAGAAATTGTCCCTGAGTTTTTTTTTTTGTTTCCAGTCTTTACTGGAAAATTAGTTACGTGGTCTCCATCCATTAATAAATTAGCAATGACCACTAAACTTTTTGGGAGAGGACCAAAATAGATTGTAGATAACTAAAATTCATTCATCCGAAACCACAAGAATAACTCTCAGTTTTAATTTTAACCCTTAAATAGATAATAAAAATGGAATACAAAGAATAAAATAATTAAGAGTACCTACCTAATAATCTTCAATAAATATCTTATCGTTATTTTTTGGGTTTTCAGTTATAAAAATAACTGATTTTAAAGTTTCTGTACCTGTTATTTTTTGTCACCTCTCCAGTGACTTCTGCTTTTATTGTTCTTCAAATAGATAACGACAGACCATTCAAATAGAATCAAAAAGATCATTAGGAAAACTAAAATTAACTACATTCTCAGAATCCAGATGATTAATTTTATCATCATTAAACAAAATGTCTTTCTTGACACTTTTTGTCATTACAAGTTCACGGAAAACAAGTAGCATCTGACATTTGAAGTTTTGATATTTGACGCACCATGATATTTGTAATATTCAAATAGCTACACTGAATTATTAAACGTTTGTTAGCAAACCGTCTTCGTCGATGTGAAACCGCCTCAAAATGTCAGGATTCTTGCAAAGTAGGTAAACTGTCGTGACTTGTGACGTTGTTAAACACGAGGAAGATTGACAAGGAAAAGACTTGTGAAGGCTTTATAGCTCGGAATCCATACAATATTATAATATGTATATCTATAAATATTTTAAAAAAAAGTTGCTTTTCGTGTCGGTCTGTGTGACCCCTTAGTTCTTTAAAATACAGGATGAATTTTGATGCGGTTTGCACCATCATTTAGAGAATCTATTCCGGAAGGTTTATATGTATCTTTGTGTATGATACATTACCAATTTTTTTATTTAAATACAGCCAGAAATTTCAATGTTTTGACACGTCACCACATCAGTATTGCACCCGTGCCAAGCAAGGGCGGCTCGCTAGTAAGCCGTAATAGGTGATCATTCTACAAAACAGTTCGACGAATACATTATTTATTCACATGATTTTATAGGAATGTACAGTAATTATATTAAACAACTCGTTAGTGTACATTTTACTGCTGTATTGATACTTTTCGTAATTAATACACATTTGTTAAATGACGATATAAAACAAGTGCGCAAACGAAACGTGGATTATGGCACGTATTTTTGATTCCCATACAAAATGTGCAGGGTTTTTCGTTTCAATATTAAGTTTGTTAGAATCGGTATTGATTCAATGAATCCAGTGTCATTTCTGTCATGTTAGGTATTTATTGTTTTTCACACCTTGCTAATATATTCTTACAATCGTCTGAATACCTGGTAGGAGTGCGATTTTTATTATACCCTTGAAAACTGTATGATGATGAATTAATGATTATGGTAAATTCCCAAAAACCCAGAGATTAATATCGTATTTCTATAAACAAATTGATACTTCCGCCACGTGTTTTAAAACAGATATTGACATTGTGATGATCACAAATTATTTGTAATAATTAGTCTAATTAATTAATTTTCAGAAAAGTTCTCTGACCAATACGAAAATATACCAATACTAATATTTTCATCATTGAGAATCTTAACTTCGTCACTTGTTTTAGATTGGAAACTTCATCTAGAAATGCCTGGTCTGGGGCTGCACGGCTTTGCCCCCGCCAAGTCGAGCACAACAAACAAACAAATAGAATATGTGGATAGAGGGAGCTCTATCCACATATTCTGTCTATTATATTGATTATCTGCCTTTTGATTCAAAAATCGTTACCAAAAACGGAAGATCGCAAAAAAAAAAAATTGAATTCGGATGAATATTCCTGGAAAAAATTTAGCTTAGCTAAGCGACATTTATACGTTTTTAATTGAATAGGTATTTTTATGAATAATTTTTCATGCCATTTATGAAATTAAGTTATTACTTATTAGTATTCATTAGAGGGGATTCCTAGAAACATTGAAAAGCTTGTAGTGTTTTGTAGTTTCTAAATGGAACACAAATTCTAAAGGAAAGTAAAAATAATACATACTAAAAGCAGAAAACAGAACCGCTACTATTTCTAATCCCACTTTATCCAACCATGTTGAAATGAAAGCAAACCAAGGAACAATTCGTAACTTTCATAAGTATGAAGTCGTCTTAGATTAAGATAGAGGCGGACTAAAGGATTTCAATAGCGCGCGTAATCCCTGTTTATAGTGCCTCTGTAGGTACATATCCTGTCGCCGAGAAGGCGCTAGGTGCACGTTTCCATTGTTATGGATTTTCCGGAGACAGACAATATGATTACGGGACGGTGATAAAGATGGTTTTATGTTCACCATAAAACCATCTTTTTCACCGTTATCGTGACCGTCAAAGATGGTTTTATGGTGAAATAGAAACCAGAATCCAGGATTATAATAGATATTTAATCCCAGATAAATTTCTCACAGTTATTATACGCAAGTGACAACTTTGTATTCGTTTACAAATGCTCCAATAGAAAAGGCAACTTGTACAGTTAAATCGGAAATTGGAAGTAGATTAAGTTGGAGTTTTTCTTTTTGAGTTATTCGGTATTACTAGTATAATAGGTGCATTATCACTAACTACTTGCAAATCTGCTTCACCTTTTATAAAGAACGATTTTTTGAGGCATTTCCGTTAGCAAATCCTGTCTTTTCTTGCGGTGTTGTGTTTTTGCATTGTCGCCATTACCACACGTTTTGATATAACTTTTCCATAACCGACCGAATTACCTTAGAATTTTAACTTTATCTTCCCCAGCTTCAATACTCTCACCCTTAACATTAAAATGTCGGAAGTAACAACGAAAACGCACTCACCACTAAAGCGGCATGGAATTTAACACAAGATTCCCGACAAATACTTACCTACCGCAGCGGCTGTATCCTGTCGGATTTGGTCAGATTACGCGCGTTATCCGCAGGGTTAAGACGCGTCGTACGCGCTTATACCGGTTTATATCTGTTTATCTGTCTACGACAGCTCTGTTAACTGGGATTTCGCTTTATCAACAACTGTAATTAGTATGTGGGAATCCGGTTGGTTAATTTAAATGGGACTGGCGCCGGCGTGAATTTAATTCTAATTTTATGTATTGAATGTCTCTTTATAATTTTATGGAAGCATTATTGTCGGTATTTTAGAAAAGTTTATGGGATCCACGGTTTTATTTGTAACTTGCGCAGTCAGTATTTCTCTTTTTTGTATTATTTATCTCGATATTTTTTTAAAGAAACAATTAAACAAAGTAGGTACAAAACAAAAGACGTCTTCGAAACTTTAACAATTGACACCTCATTTGACAATGTTTGTCATAATACGTGAATACGTCAAATCGTTACGTAAATCAATGTTTACAACTAGATTACAATGTCCAAGGCTATAGACAAAGTCGTATAGTATCAGATATTACAGACATACTGGCAACACTACATGTGGCATAAATTAGTTTCTAACAATATCTCCCTAGTGTGGAACAATGACTTGAAAAACACATTTTCCGACATTTATAAGTTTTTTATTGAGTAGGTTTTTTAATGTGAATAGTTTTTCATGCCATTTATGAAGTTAAGTTATTACTTATTGTTGCATTCATTAGAGGGGATTCCTAGAAACATTGAAAAGCATGTAGTGTTTTGTAGTTTCTATAAGGACACGTGTGGTAGGCACTTTTATATATGTAGTAACTAGGTAGGTACTATCATAGAAACAAATATCTATACACCGTCAGGAGATCAGGACTATTTTTGCTTGCAGCGCTCGGCCGCTATCAACCAATAGCATCGCAGCATCAGATACCTACTTAGGTACCTATATGAAGCCGTTTCCTCATAACCATTTAACAGTTTTCACGATATATTTTTTGACATTTCAAGTGCAACTTTCTTAAGGACAATCGCGTAAACAAATTTTTAAGGGTACTTTTTACTTTATTTGTACTTTTTGAACAAATCGATCTCTTTTGAATTTACTTTGTTTACGTATTACTAAGTTGATGGATTGATTTCCGATCCATATTTTTGTCACATCGCATGCCAACTGTTATCAAAACCTCCATTCACAAATGCCACTCCCTGAAATCATCTTATTATTACAAGGATTACGATAAAATAAAACGAATTCCGTTTACATACTAATGCAGTAATTAAGTAATAATTTGTCAAAACAATGATAATGCTATGCAGGTGGGTCTTAATAAGTAGGATTATAATTTTGTTATCAACGATTTAAGAACCACAAATTACATAATACGGCTTATTCATTATATCGGTACATTAATTATGTGTGTACCTTTCATTCATAAAATTAAGTACCTACCTACACAAGTGCATATAGAAATATACACAGAAAGCATAGATATGCAATACATTGTAATTCCAGAAAAGGTCTCTAAAAACAAGCCATTTTTATCCAAAAATGAAATTAAAGCCGGGGAAAATACCTTTAAAACCTCAAACGGCGAAAATATGTATTTGTATCTTATTGGGGGGAAGAGATTACATATCTGTCTGTCTGTGTGTCTTATTGGAGTACGAGCCGTTTTGGGTTAAAATTGGGGGGGAATTTCTCAATAGCCTGGAATCTCAATTTCAGCCTGATAAATGACAATAGACCTCCCCATTATTATTATGAATTAAACATAACTATCAAATGTGTCTGGTACACCTCTGCTTATCCCCTTACGAAATACAGGTGAATTGAAGAGTATCCGTGGAGTTTCTTGCCCGTTCTTCTCCATAGGTTTGCCCATTCCAAAGCGTAGTAGGTACCTACTACGCTTTGGAATGGGCAACTAGCTTCATATTTCTGACTGACCGACTCCGTGACGATTTAAAAGTGCCTTTAGATGGTTTAATTGAAATAAATGCTTTGAGTTTGAATGTTATACTATAAACATTAAATATACGTAATTGTTAACGCGATAATAGAGATGTTGCTCTCGAGAATTCAGGTAACAAGTACAAAGATTACGGCGATATCGTTATCGGCTCGATAGCCAGTCATTGACCCGACAGCGCCGGCTACTTCCAAATATTTATACTTACTTTCTAGAAAGTTCATAATATTTTGTGTTTGAATTTGCTTTTGAGGAAATTGTTTTATGGGAAGCATTGGTAGGTTGGCACAAGTCGTTTTTTTGCCTTTTCCAATCAATACTAGAAGTAGGAGTTCTCTTTAGTGCATTCTTGTCTCTAAATTGGGTACCAGCAATATTTTTGTACCTATTATACGTAGGTATACTTGCTCTTCTTGATAAACTTCTTCTAGGGCAGTATTACGACCATTCCCATTTCTTCCACACTCAACTTTGATGTGTTACGGGTTAGAGGATACCCTCTGAATTCAGCCGAGAAAGTTCAATTTTGTCTTGGATGGCAAAACATGTCTTGCCTTGGTGGTATATACTTAGGTGTCTTCAGGCAAAAACAAGTTTCATAAACCTATTAGGTACTTACATACGAATAAAACGCTGACCACGTGTCTTCGTGATTGTGTTTCCACGCAAACCATAAGTTTCTCAAATCATTCACTAATTTCTAGAAGCAAACTACTATCTTAGTGAATCTACTAAAGTTTAAAGAAGCTTCAAGTGAAATTACAAGCGTCGGTCGGCACTTCAAAGCATGTTTACTTTACCAACTCGAGATTATGTTGTCTTTACAAAATTAGCCTATTACGGAGGTTGGGCAATGTGTACTCGCTTCGTTACGTCTGAAAGAAAGTCCCATCGACCTTAAGTCGGCCATACGGTCCGTAGGTCAACCCACTAAGGTTTTTGCGTAAACATGGGACATGGGAAACTAATATTTGGATGTGGAAAACTATGATGAAAAGAAAATAAGATCCATAGGTGCCACACATCTCATTGGAATTCTTCCGTTAGAGTTTCTTCATTATAGTCGGCGCGCGATTGCTAGTCACCAACTGAGGTATGTGAGCGAGAGAGTACCTAATATTTGGATGTGGAAAACTATGATGAAAAGAAAATAAGATCCATAGGTGCCACATTCTCTGCCATTGGAATGTTTCCATTAGTTTCTTTAGTCCTATAGCGCGCGATTGCTAGTCACTGCCTGGGGGCTTAAAACAGCCACTTTGGCAGAATCATACTAGGAAAATATTATGAATCATCGTAAAATGCCACACATCTCATTGGAATTTTTCCATTAGAGTTTCCTTAGTATAGTCCGCGCGCGATTGCTAGTTACCGTCTGAGGTATGTGAGCGGTGATACGGGGGAGGGTGCCATTAACAAAATTGGCGGACTGAGTTGGGTTGGCCTTTGTCCCCGTTTCACCGCTGACATACCTCTAACGGTGACTAGCAATCGCGCGTGGACTATAACAGCTCGGAGTCTGGATTTGTGCCCCGTTGATAGTAATAAGCTCACCTTAGATGGGACTAACGGTAAACAACTTTATTCAATAACTAATTAGTTAATTGGTTGCGCGCGCGCTCCGGCCAGTTGTTTAGAGGCTTAGGATATCTGGAAAGGAAACAGGTACCTACTATAATACGATTTCTTTCTACTTCTTCTGCACTACAGGTGTATGTTATGTTATATCTCCTTCACTTCAAGAATTATTCCAATTTTTTTTTATCAAGATCATAAATATTATTTATCTTGCGATGTAGTAATACTCGTAGGCATTGTAAAACTAGGTCTACATGTAAACAATGATTTTGTAGAATTATATTTGATATATTAGGTTGTCGCCATACACTATGATACGTAGATTTGTTATGTAATTATGATAAAAATCCGAGAATCTAGTTTACTGTTCACGATACCTTGAATCTTCAAATGGCGGAAAAATAAATAATTACACAGATGTTATTTATTCAATTTTTTTGTAATATTCCGTATCCATTTACATAGTTTTCATAACGGTTACTTAACGCAATATGTAGAAGAAAAACAACTAATAATAATTCATGTTAAGACCAATAATTATCGCTTTATTTAGGTATCGGTGGAATAAAATTAATACCGAGTATCGTATTACCCAGTTACTGGGTTGTAGAGGTCAGATAGGCAGTCGCTTCACGTAAAATACTGGTATTCAGCTGCATGCAGTTAGACTGGAAGCCGACCGCAACATAGTTGAGAAAAGGCTAGGCAGATTGATTGGTGGAATAAAATAAACGTTTTTTAAATTAAAATTCAAAATTATTCCTCGCAACCAGATTTGGATTGCAAAAATTGGATTGCAGATGGAGGATTGCAAAAATGTGCCCTAAAATAACAAGGCAAACTAAGAAAAGATAGGGCTCTGTAGCACATAGGGCTCTAAAACAATAACACCTATAATTAATCCAAGGACTAAAACTAATCTTAACAATTAAGAAGTTAATTACATTTAAATGTGACGTCACGATGTCTCTATGTACAAATATGGATTAGATAATAAAGAACATTAAAACACTGCTTCTTGTTATCTTTGTCGTATTTACAAGTGTCGTAAAGGCCAAAGAAAATATTTAGGTAAGCTATTACGTCCTTAATGCTACAGATTAACATTTTACGTGTGTGATTGTGGAAGTTTTGAGTAAAATTCTACATAATGTTATATTTTTCCAACTACTTTACAATTTCAATTAAAAGAACATTTAATAACACCCTCGCAAAACTAAATACATTGGGTGATACACCCAATAATTGCTACAGTGACGTCTGTGACGAACTGTATAATATACAGTTCGTCACAGACGTCACTGTAAATAAATTATAAATATTATTTACAATGTATTTTATCTACTTCTTTTTCTCTCAATCAAAAATAAGTACCGACTATGCTTTATCAAAAATAAGCACCGAGTATGCTTTACTATGCTCTATATTCAAGCTAGATGCTTGAATATTATAATTATTAATTAATGCTTTATTAAATAGCAGCCATCTTTGGAACAAATAATTGACGATCAATTGATTCTGTCACTAACGTTTTGTTTCTTCAACACCACACAATATTTCCAGTTTCACACACACATGTCCATTCACAAGTCACACCGAAATTATAACGAATTTATGTTCCGTTCGAGTCACAGCATTTTTATTTCTTTTAATGTTAATTGAAATGACACGGCCGGTGTCACAGGCGGCCGTGTCCGAGTACAGTACATAGTATTATTAATTATTTTTATACGATACCCAGCGAGTTTGGTCTTCGAATTCCATACTTCGACTTTTCCCTTTTATATGTTATCTATCGATAGTTGTGCGGTTACATGGGGAGAGCATCGATTAAAAAAAAAACCATTTTACTTGTTCTAAACGCGTGGGAAAAATAAAATTTTGATTGGTTTTGCACATCAAATAATGCGCATTTTAGTGATAAACAGCACGAAACGGTATCGTAAATATTTGGCATTGGAATAATTTTGTTGATAAAGATTTGAAGCACTCAATGCCACTGTTAAATCTTCCCACTTATATTATTTCGTCTTAGTTATCAGAGCGGCTCATAAAACTCCAGATTTATTAGTTACTTTATCAATTCAATTTAAAACAATGTGTGTGGTCAAAATAAAATATTTCACAATAACATTCAGTTCATAATGTCAATGTCGATAAGAGAGCCGTCATTAATTATAATGCTTTTGTAGATATTACGTTAATACGGACAAAACTTCAGCTGGTGTATAGACAAAGTGTCTGTATATGATTGATGTGACCTAGTATCAAAACTCATTTTAAAAATGGATAATTGAATTGACTTAATGAACACCAGCTTTCACATTAATAGGATTTTATTTTGCTAAGTATAATTTTAATAATAATATTTTCCTTAAAATTCTCCGAGACCACAAACAAAAACTTACACGGTCTTTATCCTGCTAATATGGATTATATATGTCAAAAGTTGTATGTTTGGATGTGTTTTACTCAATTACGCAAAAACTGCTGAACAAATTTGGATAAAATTCGGCATGACCTGGGTAAAAACATAGGCTACTTTTCATCCTGGGTTGCAGAAGTCGCGGGCAACGGCTAGTAGAGCATGGTATCCAAAGGAAAATTTAAATCTTCGTCCGGCATGTAAGCCGCTCCTAACCCGTCATGTATTGAATGTCCGGCAATAGATTAATATTTATCGACATTTTATTTTTGTAGTTTATTAGTGTTCAAATATCATTAACGATTAGTTTGTTGCACCTGACTCCGTTCGTAACCCTTCTACAATATAAATTGAATTTATTACGTGAACATGGCCATCGGCGTTGATTGAAATTAGAAAATATGCACCTGGGGTGTCGTTATTACTACAGGCAGGAGTGAAGATCGGGAATTCTTTGGATATTTACTTTCTATTCATTAATTCCTACTCTTATGAGTTAATTAATTCTGCTTCGGGAAGAAAGTTTGATTTATGTTTCATTAGTTGGTGTTTGTTGTAGTAATATTAGTGTTTTTTAATGTGAACAACATTTTTTAATAAACAAATGGGTGTAATAAAAATATTAACTGTCAATACAACATTTCTTCCATTCCTGGCCCTTTATTTATAAACCTGTGGTTTTAAATGGTTTTTTTGATGGGATGTTTTCTTTTGTTTCAGCGAATCTCACCATCAGTACGCGCGGTTTCAGCCTAGAACTGCTCATCCACTCTCCAATGCAGGACATGTACCTTTGCTTCAACCGGTCCCGGCTAGTGGGCAGACGATTGGTAAGTACCTATCTCATTTAATGAAACCTATCCCAAACTCCAAATTTCTTGTCTCATAAAGTATAACGCTATATTGGTGTTAATAAAATGTTTTAATTGTCAACAGACACGCTTCCAAGCGGAGAGACAACCCAACTGCCTGTTCAAAGAGGAGTTTGTGGACGGCTACAACCGATACCACCTGGTGAAGAACGAAGACCGCTACGTAGGGTTCAACCGGCGGGGCCTGCAGCTGCGGCGCGGCAAGAGTCGCCTCACGGAGCGACTGCACAAGTGTTTCTCTTTCATGAAGGAGGCCCACGACTTCGACATAAACAGGCACAACATTATGCGCGCTGGCGACCTGCCCAAGTGGCGCCCGCAGCGTAGGCCCCGGCCGTCGCTCAACTCCATCAAGCCGCCGTGCCACGGTACGCGCCACCACCACGGCAGGGCCCAGAGGCGGAGGAACTGCGACGGCACGTAGGCCCCAAGCACCTCAACACATTAGCAGCTCATTTACGCTTCAACGCTTCGCGCGTTCCGTTGCCAGCTGTCGATGGACATTGTGAGTGGACAGAGTATTAGTCAACTATCGCAGTATTATTACAGTGACGTGGACTGGATAGCGTTAGGTTAGCTCGGCCGCGGTGGCCGCGGCGTTTCAAACGCCGCATGAATGGTAGCTGAAGCGAGAGAGCAAACATTTGAATGGGGAAAAAAACGCCGAGCCGGGACGACGTCCGGAGCTGTGAAATTCCTTAAGATCGTGTAACATCGTGGCGCTCGTTTGCTCTTGTGCCAGCGATCGGACTCGTGCTCTAAAAGGAAAAAAGGTTTTCTGTGGAAAGAGCAAATAGTAGTCTCGCCAGTCACGAGTGTACCGCCGGACCACCGCTGGTGGAGGCGGCAGACGCGGCAACAGCTCGGTACCGCGCGGTAAGTGTGGCCCTCGAGTGCACCGGCTGGCTCGCCATCAGTGTAGCAAAACGCCTTTACGTCAATTCTCAGTGTGTTATTATTTAAAACGCTTTACTATTAAGTACGGATCGTGTTATCTGCTTGTAAATATAATAAAAATAATTGTGTTTACTTATTTATCAAACAAAAGTTAATCAGAAATTTGTAAACGTAGGTGTTAGATGTAAAGTTGTATTAAAATGTTTTGTATTTAATTATGGGTATTTAATCTATCCGACCAACCGCTCTCTTGTGATTAGCCACAGTCGCTATGACCTAGTTTTCTTTACTAACTCCATGTACTGAAACTTTTCCTTACTAATGTTCATTTGAATATATTTTCCGGTCGATACGTGAATTTGATTGTATGATTTCGAGCGCTTTGTATATATTATTTTAAGAGTTTGTATGAGAGTGATAGGTATTTGAATCTCTTTTGTCGAAATCTTCTCGATTTCTGGCGATTCTTATGATGTTCTTTCAATAATAAAGTTGCCAGTTTTAGTATCCATTTGAGCTGAAACATAGAAGGCGTCAGTGTTCTGCTGTTATCCATATGTTCGTCACCGTAAATACATTTAAAGGACATTTATAATCTTAATATTTTAATAAGATCTGTGCCATAGTGTGGTGGCAGTGTATCTATGTGTTCGCATTATAACTAGTGTGTTAATTTCGTCTGTAAACTTGGAGTAGATAAAAATATTTAACTTAAGAAAATATTACAGAATTTATTCAACTGTGCAGTCATTTTCAAAGGGAACATATGGAATATGACGTAATTTTCTTATAAGCAGTATTCAAATATAATTTTAGTGAAAATGGGGAATTTGTCGACACCAAATTACCTTCAAATGTGCCCACCCCAGAACAAATGCGTACAGCACTGTATACCTGTTGAAAATGATTGCAAGATCATCCAAAAATTTAGTGAAAATAATATTTGTATCATGTACCCAGTGTATATTCAAATTAAAATTAAACGAGTCGATTAATGTAGAACATTATAGCGGAGTGAGTAACCCGTTGAATGCGATAACGACTCTAGCAAGGTTTTTCAACTTTTCACATAAGGCTTTTACAAGTGTCATTAACTTCTTGGCACCATTCTAAAACTAAGCACTAAAATTTCAATACTTGAAAGGAAAACAATGAACTAAAATGTTCTTCACTCATTATAATGTTCGACATTAGCCAATAAAGCGTCGCGGAGACGTTGTCACCATTCAGTCAATGTATTAAGTGTATCTGTTGCTTTACATTCCACCATTATTCTATAGAATATAATACATAGAAGACAGACCGTTAAAAGACATTGAAACATTCCAAAATAATGTGTAAAATAGTTTACAAAATATGCGCTTAAATACATAATAAATTCTTATAATAACTTGACACTGTCTTATGTATTCCTGTGTCTAATTATAAGTATTCAGATGCTGAGAACGAAATATAATTGCTAAGAAAAATTACGAAATTAAATCATATTTAACTCGCATTTCTTGTGTTATTTTCCTTCCTTAAAACATAGGATAATACTGATTATCTATAGATAATATCTTCAAGAATATAAATGTACCTAAGCACGCAGAGGACTACACTTTTCAGGCTTGTTTGAAATAATTTCCGTCGAACTTTTTCCGACATAGATAACGGTCGGAAAAAGTTCGTGTAGATTCGACAGATCGACTAACGTCTTTATACCTGTAATCAGCGAGAACCATTTGTATTTCGCCCACTGCTGAACATACCTACCTTTCTTACTAAAAAATTAAAATTCCTGAAATCTAATACCCGACTCAATGAATATTTACCCAAAAGTAGCAAGACGGGTGCGGCCACAAAAAAGGCGATATTTCCAATAATCTCGCCGGAAGAGGGTGTTTGCGGGTAAAATGTAACATTTAGAACAAACAGGGTAAAGTGGGGCTAACAGGGCGTGATGCCGTCGCCGCGCGTGTGCGCACTCCGATTAGCACCTAGCTACGTCGCTGCACAGAGTAAGATAAGAACAGAGATAACAACTACTTGTCTAGGAAAAGTGTTTGTAAATATTGTGGTGTTACAACAAACGTAAGTAAGTATAATAAATGTTGCTGTTGTTAATTTGTTTTAATTGTTAAAAATAAAGCTATAAAATTGTAAAGTGCCCAAAAAGTAAAATTATGTTACTCGCCAACATCTGCGACAGTCAAAAAGAAGAAATTTTAATATTACTAGTCTACCTCCTACCAGTCTACCTTCAGAACAGAGCCTGTAGAGCCTTGTGACGGATGAAAAAACAGACATGTATTACGAAACCTTAAAAAGCGAAGAAAAAGTGTTTGCCAAGATCAATGAAGCTTATTAAAAAAGAGAAAGAGTGAGTAAAAAAAAAAGATAAATTTAGCCGCGATAAGCATTTCGAAATTACAGTTTTGACTACCACTAAGATCTAATATTAGTCCACAAATTCATAAACAAATCAAAAGTCGATCCTATATTTGCTGAGTGTTTTAATAAAACATGTCCTAAGATAACATATAATACAAGTATGTTTAATTTTGTGTTTGTGGATAATGTACAAGTACTTGCGCCAATTGAGGTGTGCTAGGAGCAATCATTGATATGTTAGCAATGCATGCTAGAGTGGTCGGTACATTCAGAATTTGGTACAACAGTGTTTGGTCAACATTTTCAAGAGGATTTCAAACAAGATGAGGTAAGAAAAATATTGTTTTAATCATTATGTTTACTGTTTTTAAAATAAGTATTGGCACGTTGACCTCCGCGAGAGATTCACTTTCAGCACCTTATTTTTTTTTTTTTTTTTTTTGAGGGTGGGAAATCATCCAATGACTCTCCCGCTCTGGGTGGAGCGGAAGGGCGTGTCAGACTTTTACTGACTAAAACCCACCCGTGTTCCTTCAGTTGCCTGTTGCCAAGGTCCCGGTATCCCTTTCGGACTAACCCGCAACCCTGGCAGGCATCGGTCCTAGCGGACCCCGCCAATTGTGCTGACATCTCTTTGAGGCGCGCGTGGAACACGACGCGCCATCGACCCGGGCCTGGTCCTGATCGGACGGCGAGCTACCCATTGCTCGCCGTCCGCAAGCCCGCGCCTATGGTGGCCGGGAATCTGCCTGGGATTCCCGACGCCCAGGGCGTCTCCAGCGGCGGCGGCGGTTAGGGGCGTGAGGGCGCAAACTTTGCCTCTCCCTCACGCGTTCCGCCTCCTCCTTCGCGAGCATTACTGCTTCGCAGAAGGAGGTGACTGCTTCCCATGCCCTCTCGCTCCGTACCATGGCCTGGACCAGAGCCGGACGCGAGAGGTCACCGCCGCCAATCGCCTCCAAGAGGACACGGCGGGGCAGACCTCCACCGTATGCTCCACCGTGTCCTCCGGGCGATCCACACAGTGGTGACACCCGGGCGTTTCCTCCCGCCTTATACGAAACAGGAACCTCCCGAAGCAACCGTGTCCGGTGAGGACCTGCGTCAGGCGGAAGGTGAGGACGCCGTGGCGCCTCTCTAGCCACTCCTCAAAGAGGGGACTTATCGCCGCAATTGTGGCGTGCCCAAGTCACTTTCAGCACCTGTGGCCGTGATTGACACTATTTATTATTATTGCCTGAATGATAACAGGTTACCTATGTTTTAATGAAAACTTTCCATAATAGGTACCTACTATTTTAAGAAAATGGTTTCATGAAAGTACAAAAATATTGAAAATGTACAAGACATGTCATCTACCCAAGCATAGGAAGAAAATCTTAATATAACCTTCAATATTCATGTCCAATCTTTTTTTGCAAATCCTGAAAATTATCGAATTCGTCCATCGTCGTCCTCGCAATCTCCTCTTGGCCTGCCGTGTGGGCGGTTGCTCGTGTTTGGGGTCGGGCTTGCCACTGTGTTGCTATTTTAGCCCATAGCCCCTCCGGCAAGCGGCAGATGTGGCCAGCCCAGTTTCATATAAGCTTGGCTGTCGTGTGACCAACAATTGAAAGACATTTTGAGGACATTTTAAAGTTTTGGAACGTAATATCGAGTTCCATACGATCAGTGAGTTTAACTCCCAGGATACTGCGTTCCATAGCTTGCTGGCAGAGCCCGAGAGCGGACTTTTGACGCTTGGTTAGTGACCAAGTGCGCTCCTTATGTGAGGGAACGAAAAATGCACAAGTCCATGAGTTATCTCTAGTGGGAGAGGGAGAGATCCCTTCATTATTTATTTCATCAACCAATAGCTCTTCCAGGCATAGTCGGCTGGAAGGAGACTATTTGGCCGAGGTAATGTACTCATGGACATAATTATATGTCCATGAATACCTAATACAATATAGTAATTATACAGTATCGAATTACGAAAACCCCCATAAATTATTATAAAATGTGTGACTATAAGAATTTCTGTGCCAAATCATTTTATTATAATTACAGGCGTAACATCATAATAAAACGAATAATCACAATTTAGTTTTACTAAAGTATTCTTTGTTTTCTATATTGTATAACTTAATGTGAACTGTTAAAGGCATTAGTCGTGATTTGACACGCCCTTGTCCGCTATTGTAATATTATATTATTTCTTCATCTTTATTATCGGTGAGAATTTGCGTCACTATTTTTTACACGCAGTACGTCGATTTATTGCATCATACATTGTTTACGTTTCATCATCATTTCAGCCGAAAGACGTCCACTGCTAGACATAGGCCTCCCGCCAAGCACCGCCACTTCGACTGGTTCAATGCTTCTTGCATCCAGCGAATTCCTGCGGCCTTCACATCGGTTAACCTTGTGGGGAGCCTTCTAACGTCCGTTCCTACGTCTTCTGGTACGCGGTCGCCACTCCAGAACCTTTCGATCCCATCTGCCATATTATTATGTTCAGCAAGCAATGTGCCCTGCCCACTGCCACTTAAGTTTGGCAATTTTTCGGGCTATGTCGGCTACCTTGGTTCTCCTACGGATCTCTTCATTTCTGATTCGATCGCGTAGGGAAACTCCAAGCATAGCCCTCTCCATTGCCCTTTCAGCCTTTTAATGAGACCAGTTGTGAGCGACCACGTTTCAGTGCCGTAGGTCATCACTGGCAACACGCACTGGTTTAAAACTTTTATAAAAAGCTATAAAAAGAAAATAAGGAATATCCTTAAGGAGCAGCCGAAAAATCTATATTTTGTATCGATCTCATGTGGTCTCAAGTTCACCGGGTTATCCAGGTCAGTGATAAAAATCAGGCAGGAACGATAAAAGCACTTGAAATTATAAAGTAATTAATAATAATTGTTAAATAAGTACTAAAATCCTGAATACAGAAGACACATTAAATAATATTAAGAACGCAATACCTAGAAATATTAATCATACGATTTGTTATCGGTTGAAATTGTAACACGAGACTTGAAAACGCATACATTAGCAGTTTTGGTTTTACGCATTAAGTTCGTAACAAATACATCTAATAGGTACTATTTATTCGTTATAATTTTGTTCGCTGATTTGACTTCTTTGTGTTTGTGTACAATGTTTGTGTTATTACAAATTAGAGGATTATATCCAAGATAAGAATGCTTGGAAACATGCTGGTCTTGCTCCATAGGACGATAGTGTCTGGACAAAATCAAACTGATAGCTAATTTAGTTTTTTTTTATTTTTTATTTATTATTTACTACTTGTATGTACTACTTGTAACAATGTTAGGACTATTGTAATATCGTATACTTTTACAATCTTTGTGAATATGTGAGCACCATGTATCTGGTAATTAATTTATTCATTATTGCTCCATTTATAATTCTTTTTACCTTTTGTGGTACAGTAATCTTATTATAGATGCATCGTCTTCACATATAATTATATAATTAATGTATACAAAATATTGTAAAACATTTTTAAGAGTCCCTATCAATTTCGGCGCGCTACGAGTTTAGGTAACTATTGGAGCGCAGTGTGTCTGTGTGCGGTCGACGTATCGCTGACAGTCGTAGTGTGCGCTGTGCGCACGGTGCAGCGCGAACTAATAATCTTGGTCCGTAACTGCTATTATTAGGAGTTTTTACTTACTGGGTTCCGTAATACTGGATGGATTTTATTTTGTGATTATGACGTGCTATGTTTATACCCTATAAAAATATGGTTACCTAGTATGGCATTCACTGAAGTAAAAGCAAACTATAAAGTGTGACCAGCGTATATAAGGTAAGTCTGAAACTAATTACACGTGTTATTGTACTCCTTTATTATTTAGATTAATTAGACCTTTATTCCTTATTAGTCCTTTATCCTTTATTATTTACATTTATGTAACTATAATTATTACTATGTAAAAAATTAAAGTAAAATACAACAGACGTAGATAATTATATTTAGTTACCTATTCCACTTGACTATTCTCCAAGAGTCATAAAAACCCCGTAAGAAATCGACACGTGTTTCACCTCTCAACGAGGCATCCTCAGGATGACGATTGACCAATTGCAAACCAGAACGCGACGTGTGCCACCGAGCGCTGGACGCAAATTGAAACTTAAGTTAAAGTCACTTTGGTTCCAGCGTTCGAGTGGTTTAGAAAATAGGAGGGAACAGATGAACATACATACATATATACCGATCAAAATCATAACCCTCCTTTTTTCTTCGCCGTAGTTGGGTAAAAAAGAATTATCGTGTGTCCCGATCCTTTTCGCTCATCAATGATGTTCCAGGTAGTATTTGATTTTCGGCAGATTTCTGCCTATTTAATTCTCTACAAATATAATTAACACATTATTAGATTAAAGAAATAATAGTAAACTACAACAATTTTCTTAATTAGTAAGATGATGGCAAAAAATATTATTTACCAAAGAACTGCACGTGCCTTCCGTGTTCTTTTAACTTTTTTCTTTTTATTACCTGTCATTCTTCCGTGATAATAAAGTTCAATTATTCAACCCATTTTCTAAAAATTAAACACTATTTTACTGTAAGTATAATACAAAACATTAATATGTATAAATATCATTAGCAAATCACAAAGTGTTACACCATACATTATATAGGTACTCACAGTCTCAAAACTGGTTAGCTCTAGTACAAAAGTACGCCCGATTCCGCGAATTACGTCGGGAACGGCGGCAGCGGCGAACGTCACAGGTGACACAGGTCCGACGTTGAGAAGCCCTCGGGCGCGACTGATTGCCTCGAGCGAGCGCATCGGTTTATAAGGCATTATTTAGATCTTTTATTATAATTAAATTAGTAGTCAAAAATAAAATATAAAAACTGAATTTGGTAGATAAATAACTAAAATTTTAAAATATTTAAGAATTATTGTTAATATGTAACAAATTCTTACGCGTAGACGACGATTTTGCACATGGTATTATTGCGTTTTTTCAGCGTGGATCACATTTTTTTTCAAGTACTAATTCAATAAACTTTGGAAAAATTATCAGTCGTCTAACTAATATACTATATGCCCAGTATTTAGGATTTTTCTCAGATTGATATTTGCTACCAGTAAGCTATGAAAGCAATTGAAAAACCAAGTGTTTCACGCTTACGTAAAAACGTGTGTTAGATTTTTATTTTTCGTAATTTATATTGAGTAGTTAGTTTTAATTTTATTAGTCGACTTACTAGTTAAACAAATGATGAATAATTTTGCATTTAAAAACAAAACAGATATCTTAAGGATATTGAGACATTGGCTCCGAAAAAACTTGAATTTTCTGTTTTTAGACCGCGAAATTGATAGGGGCTCTTAAAAGAGTAACGGTGGAATTTCTTGCCCATTCTTCTCCATACGAAAACTACCTTTTGGAAGGGGCAACTAGAATCAATTCTATTTCTTTGTTTGACGTTCAAAAGTGCCATATTATGTGCCTATTTGAAATAAATTATTTGACTTTGACTTTGTGTCTGTATTGTATCTATACATATATTTATATAAGATATGTAAACACAAGCTGTGAATTTTATCCGTTCAAGTTTTAATTAATTAACCTTTTTTTTGTCGTGCACATTTGTTTTTCCAACTCACTGTAAACATTGGCAGAATAGTCGAAATTGGCTTTGCTTTGCCATATAATAAAAATAGAATAGAATAGAGGTGCATGCTGTCACTAATGTCACCTGTCAGTCACTACGAATGGCAGAAAATGGTAAAAAGCTGAAAGGGCCCTGCACGAGAGGCATAGAGTGAGCCAGTGTAGTGATATAATCAACTTAAATAGAAGATCAACTGGATTATACACATGGAATGCAATAAAGGAGCCCCCAAGAGTAGTGATACTTAAGATTAGCGCCTGCTGTACCCTTAGGAATCAGCCGCAATGATCCTTTTTCTAATGATACGTTAGAAGAAGAATTTGAATAATCTACACCTATTGATTTCTGGTAGAAAAAACGGTAAGTAACGCATGTGTTTTATTTAAATACCCACTCGAACAAAACCATTGACGTCTTCGTATTAAAAAAAAATACAGAAAAGGCTGCAGCCTCTGAATCGTTGTCTACTCTATGTTACAAGCAAGTTCGGGCAAGAGCACACCGCCGCATATGTAGTCGATTAATATGTTTGTCGATACTAACATATGTACTGATGTATGTGTTAACTAGCCTATAGTACGTGCTAGTGCATACCACGGCTTATGCAGGTGTACAACGAGAGGCTTCTTAAATATGTGGCAAGAATATTAATTTTGAAGTTTTAAAAGCTTATTAAATAATGCATTTCAATGCTGATTATAGTGGTTTTTAGAGGTGTGAAAAGTGGTGTCGGTAGTTATGGTAAAACAGTTATTTGTTTGATTAGATG
Source organism: Lithophane semibrunnea (assembly GCA_947363905.1). Taxonomy (NCBI): domain Eukaryota; kingdom Metazoa; phylum Arthropoda; class Insecta; order Lepidoptera; family Noctuidae; genus Lithophane; species Lithophane semibrunnea. The sequence goes on along the minus strand of OX376197.1, from coordinate 12,015,910 downwards.
GTTTCAAAGATTTTTTTATATTTTTTGTAGGTATGTAAAATACGATATTTATCCAGCGGTATTATCAATTACTTGTATATTAATAACTAAAATACACCGCTTAATTAATACGAAATCCTACCCATAATATCACCGAGTTACTTCACAATAAAACGCAGTAGGTAACCATAATAACAAGGATATAAAATAAACCCATAGAAACTTCACATAAGAACCTGAATGAGGAGGCAAAAAAATATTCCAAAAACTAATCGTGCGTTAATCGAGCTAAGTTTGTATGTTTGTAACCAGGTAAGGGACCGCTAACACCTTGGCCAAACATTTGGCTTAGACTGCACCAACCAGTACCTTATGAACAAATAAAACAGTTTTTTATTCATAAAATATTTTCGTAAATGGATTCTTTAGAAAGAAGGACTGGTTTGACGACTGAGGCGCACGTGGCTTCCGAGGGTTAGGATTCAATTAGATACAAATGTGTATGAGTTTATACCGTTCGGTTTAAGTGATCTCGTTAAGAAGGGTTCATAGAAATGAATGAATGATGAAGCTATTCAATAAATTGTATGGACAATTGGACATCAATACTTTGTGTTGGTTTTTGTAGGGAAGTAAGGTTTGTCTATTACGTTGATAAAGTTTTCAGTTTACTATGTGTGGTTCCTGGGTTCAGTACAACATTATATCTTTTATTATGTTTGGAAGACCGGGTTGAGGTTAAGTCTACCTACCTTACCAATATCAATAAAGAAAAGTTGAACCACCCCGGTGGTTTAAAGAACTTTTCTGAATAAAAACAGGCCTTGCAAAATCAATATTTAGGTACAGGCTGAATTTTTTAAATTTCATAACGAAAAACAAACAAAAAAAAACAAAACAAAAACTTGTACCTATCTCTAGAATTCAATTTTAATGTAGCTAAATTGTAGGAAGCAAAGGGAACAATCAAGCCAAATAATATTTAAGAGTAGCCAAATAACAACCAAGTAGCCAAATAATAACCCAAGTAGCCAAATAATAACCCTCTCATAGCTCTGAGCCTTTAATAATCTCTCGTTACAAGGAAATTGAAGTGGTTAGCAAACAACTGATGTGCCAAAGCGTACTTATTTCATGAGGATAGCGGGAATGAGGCAAAATTGTGGATAAATTCATGCCCTTATAATTCCTACTGTTTGGTTTGTTAATTTTTTTCATTTTCGCATTTACCGTTTTTGGTCCTAATGTCCGTACGAAGGTAGAAAAGGTTTTAATAATGTCCTTACAATGATATTTAACGTTTTAAGGAACATAGTTGGTCGTGCTCCCTTAATAGGATATGGAATGTAGTCACATCTGCCAAGCCTTTCCCCAACCAAATTGGGGTCGGCTTCCAATCTAACCGGATGCAGCTGAATACCAGTATTTTACATGGAGTGACTGCCTATCTGACCTCCACAACCCAGTAACTGGGTAATACGATACCCCTTGGCAAGACTGGTTGTCAGACTTTCGGGCATCTGACGAAAAAAAAAGAAAGAAAGAAAGAATAACGTTTATTTGGACACAGTTCACGACACGTAACGACTGTCAAAGATCCACGAATGACAGCCGGGACCAACGGCTTAACGTGCTTTCCGAGTTACGGAGGAGTCTCGGTATGGAATATGGATAGGATATGGAATGTAGTATTTAATGTATTTTTTTTTAGTAAGAAAGAAAAAAAAGAAAATTGTGATGTAAGTATGTATGATTGTATGTATTTCTGTATCTATTATTTAGGATGCATATATCTGTGTATGTATTTTAGTATATTTTAATATATTTTATACTTATTATTTGCACCAATGATTATATGTCCAGGAAAATCACTGTCCATTTCAAGGTTGCCTGGAACCTGGAACAGATCGCGCCTGGAACAGGGCGCCCATTGTTTTTATTTTATTTTTTTGGTGGACAACAACGTATACCTATATAAATAAATAAATATCATTTAGGTGAACTTTTCAAGGAGCCTACAGATGAGACAATTACGTATGTGCCACCAGTACCTACTAATTTAATTAGCAGTGATTAAGAGAAAACGTAGAATATAAATAGTTGCATATCTACCTATTTGCATTGCGCAATATTTCGTGAAAGAAGAAACTTACGCTCATGTGAGCCCTTATTATGGTGCATCAACATACAACATGATGCGACGGGTCCCTTGGCCGGCCGGGCTAAGGACAGGCTTCTTAAAACACCGTCTCTGCTCTGGTATTCTCACATCACCTGCATAAAAGACACACAATATTTGATTTCAAACACAAATTGCACAGCCCATCACATAACTACAATAGAGTCCTATTATTTTCTACCACAATTTTCCATGTCCTTACGAAGGTTGCTTTGGCTGCCTTCACTCCAAATACCCTCAGCCATTCAACCCTTCCATTCGGGCTTGACAAAAAATACTCCACTTTGTAAATATTGGACGTCCAGTGTCTAGTAGTTTGGTGCAATTTGTGAGAGAAAGCGAGTTTGAATGTGCGATTTCATCGATGTCAAATTCAATTTGTCGTTGTAATATGCAGATTGCATATAAAACACGGAACAGAATTTGGTTAGCCAAAGAAGAATATGTGACGATATAACTTTATAGTTACTTGATATGGCAGTGTAAAGCGAATCCACAATAACTAGCGTTTTAAAAAGCCCATTTTTTTACCGACTTCTAAAAGGAAGAGATTATTTTAATTCGAGTTTTCTATTTGCTATCTTAGTTTCAGAGAACTTAATCAAGTGAGTTATTGAAGCCATTTATATTGAAATGCTACACCTGCTTCAGGGTCTCGCTCATCCGTTGCAAGGTTCACGCATACGGAAGAGATGGCACTCTACCGGAGTCTAAAGTAAAAATGAATCTCCACCGCTATCTCTTACCAATTAACTCACACACCCAAACGTATTGTGTTGGCCCTTTGTCCTTTTAACGCCACTTGTTTGTTTGAAGTCGTCGGGTATTACAAGTCCATTAGGTTCCTCGCGGATATATTGAACCATCACAGAGGTGCGGAGGAGACGAGGCGTCGAAGAATGCCGATGTTTTTTTGTTTTGGCATAACTGCAGTGCCCAGCGTTGTTGGTTGAAGGGAATTTTGTGAATAAATCGTTGGCTTTTTTACATTCACGTTGTGACTACGGTAAACGTTGGACATCATACAGAAGCCTGATAATAATAATAATATAATAATTTATTTAACCATTTTAGCATTAAATAGTTATCGTCTGTAGACACTTGACTTATGCTAGTTAACAAAACGGTAGGTGTTGCAACCAGCACCCTTACTAGTTAGTTATAATATAACGTATTAAAAGCAGAGGAACAAGCCTGGGCTTGTGCCTCTGCTAGTATGTATGGACAAACTTCAGTTCCACAAAAGAATTGCAGGCAGAACAAGGATGGTGATTTTTTTTTTGTCCGTCATGTTTTTTATTATTAAAAAATATTGGACACATACTTTTCATTTTTTTTTAATAATTATTATACTTAATTACTTTATACTTACCTACTTGTGACGTAGCGAGCCCCCACTCCCCAACTTTAATGCGTTTATGCACGTATTTTTTTATTAATATGATAAAGCAAAAAATACGTGTCAAATATTTTTTAATTATCTGACTGACGGACTACATAGAATTTCTTTTTTTTATACAAGTATCATTCCTATTGCAGAATTAAGAAATTACAATTTATTGATGCTAATGTAGTAAGCTTGAACTTTACATTATTTTCAGAAATAGTGTTTGAAAGTCAAAGTGTGCCTACCTACTTACTTGTCACAATTCTAGGGTGTGTTCGGTACAAATAAGTACTCTAAGGCAATTGAAAAACCTCTGCGTAGTCTTCAAAGTTACACTGTGCTAAGGCTCAGCTAATTTGAGAATACCAATTTTTTTCAAATCATTTTACCAGGCCTGTCAGAAATCATTTCTAACAAAAAAATACACAATGCATTCTCTTATTCCCGAAATATCTAGCGCCGTCCATTGAAGTGTCCTCCTATTTTTATTTGTTTATCCCCATTACGTTTTTGGACAAAAGGCGTCGAGTGTTTGGTCGTCTTCAAGAGACCAACAAACGTCTCGGGCAAATAGCCCGGGTTCCCACGATTGGTGCAACCAGTTTCTATGACCCTTATAACCGTAATAAGTGAAATAGTTCACCAGAATTTTGATAACGGGAGGAGAGGTGAACTGCTATGATTGACATCAAGGATTTTACTGATTTATTTGGTTGTATTTTGAAGATTTATGATCATAAGAGAAAAGGACAGCGATCGTCAGGATACCTCAAATGGGGCTGCAATGGAAGTGAATAGAAATGGCAAAGAATATTGGAAGAGCGAAAGTAGGGATTTTATTTTAAACATTCCCGTCGAATGTTACACTGCTTTTTGTAGAACACATTTTGCAAAATACAAATCAAGATTGGAAATCTAGGTTTTTTACCAAACTATGTATTTCTTAATTTCTCAGTTTGTTGGTGGAAAGACTGAATGAAAAACAAAGAAAACAACATTTTACCCAGGTTAGGCGCACAAGGCGACTCCCTCTCGAAGAGAGGAGGCCTGTGTCCCAGCAGTGGGAACATTATAAACTGATTGTCACGTAGGCGCACAAGGTGGAATCACAAGATACTTATTAATTTTTTGCTGAGTTAAAATAAGTTTGGATGGGAAAGACTGTTTCCTGCTGCACGGCGAGTGTTCATTTAATATGATTTAATATGAAAAGATGTCTATTGATGCCAGCTGTGGAAAATATATTTTTTTTATTGATTCCTTACAACGGCAACGAGGACATTACAAGCGCCTATCGATGTCAGTACGATTATTGAAACGTCGTCAATTGACTGCAAAAGTACGTACATCCTATAGTAACAAAAATAAAAGTACGTACATCCTGTAACAAATATAATTGAATGTTGGGTAGTAATTAATATACCTAATCGTATGTTTTTGATAAGTTATCAATATAATATTTTTCTGAACTTTGATTTATGAGCGATTTTTATTTAAACAAATTTTTTCTATCTGGATATTATCAATTAATATTTCCGGTTTAATTTGGGATATTAAATCATGCGGTTAATCCATGTTATTTTCCATTGATCATAATAAATAAACAACGTCCAAAATGTATAACTAGATAAGATGCTTGACACAGGAAATATTAAAATAATACAAACCGTCCCGTTATAAATAAATAGAAGGAATATATATACCTTTGTTTGCAGCGAGCATTACACAAATCCAAAACACAGAATCTGACTAGTAACATTTGAAAACAATCAAACGAAATCTCTAAACACAGATAAACGTTTAAAAGTCAATCGTTTATCCGATAGCATAGTAATGACTGCTCGTTGAAAACAAACTTATCTTGATGAGACAGTTGAAGCGCAGGCGCACCATTAACAACCCCGTATAAATAATAACATCATTACTTCAAAGGTAGACCACCCAAAATCATCACCTTTATAATAATATGTATGTCATAATGTGATCATAAACTTAAGAGATAAGGGAGAAAATGAAGGGAAAAGAGAGGCTAAAAATGCTTAAAATTAAGAGAAATCGCCGCTTGTCCGCAATAATTGTAGGCCCGTGGTGTCGGCAATTTGCATATGATATGGGGAGCTAATGGATGTAAGATACAATTTTTTACTGAATATTCTTGCATGAACATGCACAATCGTTATTAGCATAGATAAAGACCAAAGAGAAAAAATAGACTGTACAGGGACGAGTTTTTAAACGGCTATATAGCTTGTTTGTAAGCGATGCGGTACTTTGTTATTGGTACTTAAAGATGAAGATGGTAAAAGAGATAATTTTTCATTAAATGTAATTATGAAGCTGTTAAACTCTTTTTCTTTTAAGAAGAAGTGGTGACATAAAATGTTGTCAGGGATGGTTAATAATATGCTTTCGTAGAATACAATTAGGTCCCTAATGATAGTTTGTAAATTGAGATGTCATTATTCTGTACAATTCACGGGTAAATGATTTTTTTTTTTTGTAGATTTGAATAAATAGTAATAATAAAGCCTATTACTGCCCCAGGGATATACAGAGAAGGCACACACATTGATTAACACGCTTGCTCAAAGTGGGTTGGCCATTTTGGGCTTAAATCATAGCATAACATATCTGTATCTATACATATAAAAAATTTAAGTCGCTTTTCGTGTCTGTCTCTGTGATCGCGTTGTTCTTCTAAACTACGGCACAGATCTAAATGCGGTTTTTCACCATAATTTAGAACATTTATTATGGAAGATTTATGTGTTAATTACATTTATATGGAACTTACATATTATGATAAAGAAATCTCGATGTTTTGTCAAGTCGCAAAAACCCTGGAAAGCAGCGGTTCGCTAGTGAATTATAATTATGTAGCGCTTAGATAAGGTAATTGAATTAAATATTTTTTCATTTTTTTTTTTTGACATAAATCGTTTATCGAATATTATTTCCTCTGCGAGCTTTTAACGCTTTTTACAAAATACACTCGGTAAGGAGGAGTCTCTGTTTTATATTTTATAATCTATGCAACTAACTGTACTTAAATCGCGCCACTAAAATATGCATCGACAGTTTTGGAAGGCGTTCCGTCATGTAATGAGCATATTTAATGGACAATATTTATAAATAATTTATTGTTCAAGTTAAGGAGAATACTATCGCTCAAATTAATCTCGCTACCAGATTGTTAATCATTACGTCATTTAAGAGGAACATTTTTTTGTCGGTTATCATAATATCGTCCGGTAATTTGTTTTAGATCAAAAGTATATAGAGAAAGATTTTTTGGCTCAAAATGAGGACGTATCCTATCTTCTAAAGAATACTACGTACCTATGTGTGTAAATTAGATTTTTTTTTGCGATATTTAATTTCGTTTTGGTTTAAGACATGGTTTTACTTGTGTAAATTCGTAACAGACATTGGATATATCCCCGGTAGCGAAAACGATCGAATTACCATTCGATACCCCGTAACCGCAAAACTATCACCTCGGATAGTGTCAGATGTAATAAATCTAATCTATTCCTAGGTAAATACATAAATAGTTCATAGTTTAGTTTTGTTTTGGATATTTCTGGCATTTCTGCGGCGTTTCGACTCATTGAGATAATCAAAAGTCTTGTACTTTAAAGAAAAGTTTGCATATTTTCTCAACATGCTGAAGTCATTAAAACGTAGTAATCATTTGGAAAACCGCAGAAAATCTTGTAAAGATGTAGAAACATTGACTTCATAATCGGATATTCTTAAATTGAAAATTAATACAAGCATCTGCTGACACTTTAAAATTCTATGAAAAATTCAAAGAGACTGATGACAAAACATCAGTTACTACGTAGTACGAGTACAAGACACACCCGCATCCGTAATTTTTAACCTTTGTTCATCTAATAAGAGAACTAACACGTTATGTGTGCACTATAATTAGTTAGTGATCATGTGCTCACGTCTAGTCAACAATTAGAAACCGTAAGTTTCTAAAAACAAATAAACACGAAAAGGATGTTAAGACAATGATGTAAGACTGAAATCATCAGAACTCACATGATAAGGAAAAACTGAATAACCAATATTTTCCAGAAATGTATGGTAATGCCCATAGTGACATCTCTCTAAGACAAGCCGGTTAATTACCACAAAGCCAGTATTTTAAATACAGGTGACATACGGATACTGTTCATAATGAGCCTGGGGTAACTATTATGGTATACGTCAATCAGCAGAAGGCAATCGGTAAAAAGGAAGACAGATAATATAATAAGCGGTAACACAACATTCTAGGAACAACTAAATGATAAGCTTTGACTAAGGCCAATTGTATATACTAAACTGCTTAAAAAGGAAATGTAGTGACAAAGTCACTACATAGGTTCAGGGTTCTACCTGTTCAGGGATATTAGATTAATATTATTGAAGCTAGTGTTTGCCATAGAACTACGCTGTATGGAGCCTTCTATGCTTCATACTTTGCAATACCATCTTCAACTTATCAATGTCTCTTCATAGATAACTGTCTATTCTTCTTCCTAAATTGCTTTGTCCATTATTGCGTATCTATCATTAGCCACGGAACTCTGACTTTCGCAAGTTACTTCCTCGCGTTCTGGTTCTCCGATTTTGACGATTCAGCGCCATGGTTCAAGAGTCAAGATCACCGGCCGATGTGATACTGGCATTCTCTTCCGTACTGTCGCTATATATCTTTACAACATCAAACTATTTGACCTTATTACGAATGGTAACCTTATCAGACATTTTATTATATTGTACTTCAAGACACAATAGAGCCTAGGCCAGGTCAATCAAATATGTATGAGATCGACCTTACCCTTATTATGTTCCAAAAGTGTAATCAATAAAGTCTTGAGCAGATTTAATCGTTCAATTACCGCTTCTGTAGGAAGCCGACAAGAGCGGCGTTCGTGAAACGCCGAGCCTGTTTCACGAACTTGTATTTCTTCTCGCTTCTTCTTGTTAGTAGGATTGGCAAGATACAAGTTAACGTCAGATTTTATTGTATTAACTTTAAATTATTAGTTAGAGACATACCTAGTGTCAGCACGTTCGATGTTTGAACCTTCCTTGTGAAAGTTAATGAGAATGTTTTTTTTTTTGGAGGGACACGTTTACAATGGATACCATAATAATTTAAAATAGAGCACAGTTGCATATTTGATATGTAATTAGCCGATGATTAGAAATTCGTTTGAGTTTGAACTAGTCGAGAAATCTCGAGCCATGGTTCTGCTAATAATAGCAGTTGCCATCCAAAGAGTTGAAGTTGAAACTTGAAGGAGTGGTAGTATTATAATATATATGAGGTTCTGTCACTGGTGCGGTGTTCATTGGATTGGTCGGAACCTTATTTCTTAAGCGATAAGCCAAAAGTAATTGAGACGAGAACTAATTCCTTAAAAAAGTTTTAAGGTTTTTTCCACGTGTAAAGATTACCATTAAATAAAGCTACATATCCTAAAGATTAACCTTGGATTATTATGAGTACACCTGAAACAATGGATATGAATAATTCATCAGCAAACACTGATTTCATCAAAGTTTTAATTTTGTTTCGCAACTGTCAATATTTTGTTAAGATAATTGTTTTTAATATTAATTATAGATTATCTTATTTACTCAGCTGTAGCACGTTGCTAAGTTGTGGTAGAATTATTAAAAGAATTTGGATCATAAGTGCTAATTGAATAAACATCATTAATTTAATTATGCCATTTGTTAGGTCAAGAACACATGAATAAATTATGATCTTGTTTCATAGTTTTTGCTTGATTGTTCTCCATGAACTAGATATAAGTATTACTTTAAAGCTGAAAGCGCAAAAGATTATCTATGGTTTCTTTAATAGAAATTTCTTCGTTCGCACGATGACGTTCCGCTAGCCGAAAAAAAATCATGTTATCGTTTGATTTGTTAATAGTTTATCAGATAGGAATGCGCTGAAATATACTTACCTAATAAAAAGTGTATTTTTTGCATTCATTGGTTATGGTTAGGTATTATATTATCAGTTCAGCATTTCGATATAATTTATTACCATTTTTACTTAAAGTAAAGTAAAGTAAAGTTTATTAATCAAAAAGTAACAATACAATTTAGCCAAATTCGGTGAGCCACAAACTAAGCGTCGCTTGTATCTTGTGGCTCGGGAGTGCGGTTAACAATATTGTGGTTACCTTCCAGTGTAAGGGTATTAAAGATAAAATGAATGTAACAATAACAAAAAAAAAAACATAATATGTCAAATTCTAGACGTAAGCTAAGGAAAAGTAAAAATAGTATACATTTTGTTGGGCTTGTGTAGTTGTGTGTGGTGGGGTGGGGTGTGTGATGTTGTGTGTGGTGGTGTATGTGTGTGAAGTAGGTTCTATAACAAGGCTTCGGTGTCATCGTATGTTAATGTTAGAAGGGCTGAGGTTAGGATTTTCTTACAGTTTTTGGTTGAGCAGTCTCTTAGGTCGCAGATTTTACTGACTTTATTGTAAGTGTTTGGATAGGAATAAAAGGTACAACGTCGAGCTAGTTCGGATTTGGCGTTTGGTATGGGTACTCTGAAGACACGTTTGTTTATTATTTCGTTGTAGTCAGGCCGTTTTTTCATTTTAGTGTGGTATTTAAGAGTTGCTTGGAGTATAAAAATTTGTCGTACTCTGAGAACTTCAAACTCACGGTAGACAAGGTCTGTAGGGAACCTGAAAGGTTTTTTGAGTGCAACCTTGATTAGTGCCCGTTGCGCCCTCTCTAGCGTGATAAGTGTGCTTTTGCCAGCGCGCCCCCATATGCAGATACAATATTGTATGATTGTCTGGCAGAGTGCGAAATAGACCATTCGTAAAATATCGATAGGGTACAGTCCCGGAGCTTTTTTAGGACGTGTATTAATTTACGTACTCTGGAGGAAAGGGCATAAATGTGGGCTTTGTAACGTACAAAGCCACATAGACAACAACCTAACGTAGGTTGTTGTCTATGGTTATTCCGAGATATTTAATTGTGTTAGTACGTTCAAGGATTTTGCATGTGCAGTTAAGGTCAGAGGCGTTATTGCGTGCCTGTAAGCAAGTATGTATTTTTAGAGACATAATTTGAGAGGGGCTGGAAGCGCTGGTTTTGGAAAAGGCGATATATTTGCTTTTACTGACATTTAAGGTCAGTAAGTTTATGTCTAGGGAGTGCGCTATCTGAGTAAGGCCTTGTTCCGTCAAATGAAACACCCGCTCCCAAGTCTTGTCATGAAAAACAATGGCTGTGTCATCGGCGTAGGAGATCACTTCAGCATTACCTATAGAGAGATTTACTACGTCGTTTATGTACAGCGTGAACAGTGTTGGACCAAGAGTGCTGCCCTGCGGGACACCAAACGTGATAGGGAGCAAACTGCTTTGAAGACTGCCTATTTTGGAGTATTGATGCCGAGATGTCAAGTAGCTACGGAACCATTCCAGAGGTACACCCCTTATACCCAATGCCTCTAGTTTCTTTAGAAGCAGCCCTGGTGAAACGGTGTCGAATGCTTTTGCCAAATCAACACAGATACAACATTCTCCATTTTCTATGTGGTGGGAGACTTGATTTGTCAATAATGACACCGCGTTTTCAGTGGACCTTCCTCGCCGGAATCCAAATTGTTTGTCTGAGACAATATTGGTTTCGTCGAGAAAATGACATGACCAGTGGGACTAGGGGCGCCGAAATAGGTGTCGACTATAGGTGTCGAAATAAATGTGCAGCAAATATTGTTTTATTTTTGCAATTGTTGTATTCTACAGTTTCCAGATAAAAAAGTTTCACGAGTCTATAAGATCAGGAAATTGAGAAAAATAAAGATAAGTATTCACTAAATAACTCTGCTTTTCGATATGAGATGGCGCTAGGCGTTGTGGTTATCAAGTTTAAGACAAGTTTTTGACATTAATTGTCGCTGAGATGAGATTGCGACTTGAATTTGAACGTTTTTAGTTACGGGAATTAGGCAATCACCGCCGCCCATAGCAGGGTTTTTGCTGATGCGTTGCCACCCTTTCCCCAAATAAACCCTGTTTTATTAAGTTTTGCTGGCTCACATGCAATCGAACCGCTATGTCAGACTTTATACGTGCTGTCTTTTTTTAAATATGTAGTAGTTATTGTTCCAATGTAGTTTAAGTACATACCTGATTATTCAAACACCGGGCAAGTCTCGCTAGCAGGGGTAAGGTTAGCATTGACATAATATGCCTTTGAACCCGCCTTACGAAATATGCCACAGTTTATGCATCTCATCATAATATCCATTTAATCGAATCGTAGAGCAAAACCGATGAATCCTTTTTATATAGCAATAGTAATCGGGCTTTGAAGATATCAGTTCGTAAAGAATTGCAGTGGTCGTTAGAAATAGAACACAATAATCGCACAGTACCCAACGAACATGTAAACACAACGTGACGCCAAGATCGGATAGATCGCTAGGGATGATGAATGGCGATCTGAGATCGATAAATGACCTACTCGATTTTTTCTCGAACCTAAAACACTAAAATCTAAATCATTTGACTGCCTCGTTGGTCTAGTGGTCGCAAGCGCTGTAGCGCTGTGCCGGGGAATTGCACCCAACCCTGTCCTGGGTGCGATTCCCTGGTCAGTCAAAGTGTTATTGGGTTTGTCCATCTGGAATATCTCTGTAGCAAGTGGAGTCCAGATTTGCGCCCGGTTGATGGCAATAGGCTCGCCCCCTAATGCACGAGACTTAAAACACAGCTAGCGAAATTAGGGTGTATAGGTACACCTCTCCCTTCAGGGATTAGAAGCATGATGTTATGTTATGTTATTATTAATCAAACACAGTTAAAAAGGGTAAGTATAGGTATTATAAGATCAATTCAAAATTTTTTTTTTTTGTGAATCGATTTTTAATGCTTTGACTCTAATCGAATAATTAGGGATTTTATGAAAAAGATTGCTACCATAATATATTGTGCCTATGGTCCCGCCACTAATGTCAGATGCATTGTCAAAGAAATAACAGTCCTTTATACACAGTGATTACCTATTATATGGTGTTCGATCGTCACAAATATCAATAAAAACCTAACCTGTAGGAGTGTAAATAAATCAAATTAATTATAAACAAAACATGCATTATAATTATATTCCATGTCATTTATTCTCTTGATCGAAAATAACTCGTTCTTAGTTTATTTTTCCTATATTATGTGTAGCTTATTATGGTTACCGGATGGTTATAGATACAATGGAACGTCAAAATCGGAAAGTACTTATAGAGTACGTTTCATCATTATAGTTCCTATGCCGTAATGTTGGCACATTAACAACGGACCTATTAGGTGGCGCCGTAACGTACAAATATTCGTCCTACAACAGTGGAACCAACATTATGGCATAGGAACTATTTGATGAAACGCACTCTAAAAGAAAAGCGGAAACATTTAAAATACTGTTTTTGCAGATATTTTAACCTTGGCTTTATTCGGAATAATTTATCCATGATAAATTAGATCTTTATTTTTAAATCATAGTGTATAAACTGTAATCCTGCACAAGTTCCCGAATTCGAATGCAGGAACTGGTCATGTCTTTTACCAGTCTCTTATTAACTATTTTATCAAGAATTTTTGAGACTATACACAGCAAAGCGATAGGCCTGTAGTTTTCTGGCATATCTTTGGGACCGCTTTTGTAGATAGGGGACACTGCAGCGATTTTCCAGGAGTCAGGAAAGATACCTGATTCTAGACTCAAATTAAATATGTGCGTGATTGGTTTGATTAGGCTTTCTCGGCAGTTTATGAGTAGTGGTACTGTTAGTTGATCTGGCCCCGGTGCGCTGTCTAATTTCAAGTTTTGTATTATGTTAGAGACTTCTTCTTCGTCGGTCGGGTGAAGATAGAAGGATTGTGAGTTAGAGTTCGGTGTTATGTGTGATTCTATTAGTGATTCATGAGTGGTTGCATGTTTGTCAAGGATTTTAGCAGCATGTTTTTCTCCTAGAGAGACGAAATGCTGATTGCAGTTGTTTTTGGAATTTCAGTATAGGTAGATAATTGGTATTGTTCATTTTATCTGTTAGAAGGTTAACGATCCGTGCTTTACCTATTTGTTGACTAATAGGGAATATGCATGTATTTTTTTAATATTTTTATTCGATAGTTTACATCGTCAAATAAAAGTAAAAAAAAATTCGACGGCAAAAAAGCAATTTAAAGTAGTTAAAAAAATGTTTAAAAATATCCAACCGATCCGGGCTATTTAAACGCCCTCCGTTTGGCGCGCTTGGTGTGGTGACGTCACAGTTCGTGAAAACAGACAAGCAACTGTCAAGTCAACGTCAAACACTCCTTTTTCTATGAGCGTTTGACATTGACTTGACACTTGTTGATTGACTTGACATTGACATTTTGATTGTTAGCCCGGATTGTTACGTCACATCCGCTCTTAGCCTTTTCAAGTATTTGAATTACCCACAGTTTTTTGGGACTTTTTAAAAATTAATTTCTCGCTCAAAAAGAAATTTTATTCAAAAATATTGATGGAGGCTTAATTCTGAAGTAACATAGTTTATAGAAAAAAATATTTGACCCATATTTGAATCACATGCATATTCCCTATTGACGTGTTTCTACAGAGCGACTGTCATTTGTTTTCTGTAAATACCCGAAGAACGTTCGAATTCTAATGTCCTGCTCAATCTGTCAAAAATACCTCTTATAACCCTATATTTTTAACAAGTTTTTGTTTTTGAGATTGGAAACGTTCTTAAAAATAACGGGAATTGAATTTTAAAATTATATTATGACGTTCGATCACATTGATTTGTCCCACTGTTTCCTCCGCATTGATTGCTTGATTTCTGTCACACTCACATCTCATATAATACCTATGATAGGCATGTAGGGCAAAGCAAAATTGCCTAATACCACATCTAGCGTTGCGTTCCGACCAAAATTTCCCAATTTTCCTTATATAGGTTGATTTTGATTGATTTCTGCCTACGAGATTATGTTGAATTTGTATTACGAAATACCCTTGTGGTAAAAAACTTATGTAGCTAAAGCTTAGCCATTTTTAATCTTCAAATACGTTTTCGTAAGAGTCGAGGGCAGAGAGCAAGTGTGACGAAGCTGACATGGTTGTGCCAATCTCATGTCTCTTGAACCAAGTTTTTCAAGGTTTTTTTGCATTAACAGTTTGTGATAATTCCTAAAAATGATCACCATCTTTGCAAGAAAAATCGGTATTTTTTATATAGACGGGGAAATTATTGTCACGCAAATTGACGCCCTACGTCAATGTCACGGCATATGCTAGGAATAAAAATTAAATCATATCTTTGTCCTATTATAATTAAGATCATCCTAAAATTTTCCCACTGTTCAGTTGTGCTGGGATACGCTTCCTCTCGGTGAGAGGGAGTGGGCCGTAATTCACCACATGTGTCCAGTGCGGATTGGTAGATGTCTATCGGCCAGTTTCTTCATCAAAAAGTTTCTTCTGTTACTTTTGATGAAGAAATTGGCCATTAGTCTTCGAATTTGTCTCTTTATCCTGCTTTGCTCATATAAAAAGTTCATTTAATCAGTTTCTAATTACGATTACAAGGTTTGAACTGTTGAAGGAATTCCATTTGAAGATAACCCACAATTTTAATGCGAAAATATGCAAAACAAATTACTTATACAATAAGATTCTTAACTATTATCGATACAAATCGATACTAATCTTAGAAGATATTTCTTAAATTCTTTTAGAACGACGTGATAAATAGTTGTATTGGACCTTTTAACAGTCGACTATGTTTTTTAAATAAGCAATTCAAGTATTCCTAATATAATATGGGAATATTGATTGGGATCGAAAGAAAGTATTTTTATAAACCGTGGGAAGTGTACTTATTGAGTTTAATAATAATGTAATTATTTGGTAAAAGTTGTGATGAATAGGTCAAGCATTGGGTGATAAAATCATTCAGATGGTGATGATAGTGTGTTACGCCTTTAATAAGCGAAGTTCAATAAAGTCTGGTACTGATAGTTTCGGAACTGAATTTTTTTGGCTAAATTTTCTGTAAAAGCTTGACAGCAGACCATATACGAGTGGCGATTATATGTTACGTCAGGCGCACCCTAGGTGGATGGTCTCATTCCCGATTAGTAATAATAAAGTTATGAATTTTCCAAAGTTATAAAGGTTACATTACAGTTTGAGGATTTTAGATAATGATTACACATTTTCCATAAAAAAATTAAGTGAAAATAAAGTAATATATTATTTTGACTCTGAACACAAAAAAAAAATTGCAATGGTTAACGTTGGGGTTGCGCTATGGGTATGTGTTTATGTGTGCATATAAGTGTGTATCCGTGTGTGGGGGTGTGTGCTTGTGTGTGTCTGTGTATAGGTGCTATATTAAGGCTTCGGTGTCGTTGTATGATAATTTTAAAAGAGCTGAATTAAGGGTTTCAGAGATCTATCAGATTGGTCAGCCAAGATCTTCTAATCTTTTGGTGATATCACCCACTCAGCTGTCAGAATAGGAGACTCCTTTACCTTTTCTTTTTCTGTTTTTCTTGGCTGTCTTATTCTG
Source organism: Lithophane semibrunnea (assembly GCA_947363905.1). NCBI lineage: Eukaryota > Metazoa > Arthropoda > Insecta > Lepidoptera > Noctuidae > Lithophane > Lithophane semibrunnea. The sequence continues at coordinate 11,999,758 of OX376197.1, read as the reverse complement.
ATGTGGTTTTGCTTCAAGGTAAAATCATTTAGTTCCTAAGAAGAATTAAAGTTAAAGCACTACATTTTCCTAAAACAAGGTGTGACACAGAGGTAAAAAGGAGGAAAACAGAAGGCTAAGTCTTGTTCTGTAAACCTATATGAGTGTTCATGGAACCCATTACTGAACGAGTTATTTCTAAAGCTAATTGTACGATTTTCGAGTACTGGTATAAGTCGGTACCTACCGTCATTTTCCTTATCCCATTCATGCATTAATGTCAATACGGATCTAAGTCAAGGAAAATAGGTAGGCATTGCAGTAAGTTTATTATCAGCAAACAGTAGGCTTGGGTTTACCGGAACATTCACAGAGTACTCCGCAAATTATGGTCACATTCTAATCAACATACAACCTGAAACTGGCCTAAAAATTTTAGAAAAACCTAATAAAATTTGAAAATTTCGCGGTCTACCTTAACGCATCCAAAAAAATCTGCAGTCACACTAATTGCCTACATAATAGGCACAGTTCAAATAACGATAACTTTTTAAAGACGGTAAGCTAGAAGTTAGATAGTAGCAGATTCGAAAGAATTTTCTACAACAGTTTTCACAGAAAACATAATTTTAACGAATATAATTTTTATATTAATGAATCTTGTTACCGACCGACAAAACAAAACGTATTAATAATAATTGATAATTAACACACCATCCGATACTTATGAATGGCCATGTGATGTATTAGATAAGCAACTGAATTTTTAATCAATTAATCAATGTTTCTGTTACAGTATTTTTCATGAAAAAATTTTAGTTTAGATAATTAAGGCCGCATACAGATATCCGACTATTGACTAGCACATATTACAGTATAGTCGTAATAAAAAAAATTGAATTCATACAAAAAATGCTTACTTACCACCCACTCGATTTTCAATCGGCTTTGATTACGACCTACATTGTGAGGTTGCACCAATAAATTAATAAATGAAATACACCAACCCCAGCGTGGTTTGACCAGGACTAGATTACTTGAATGAACCCAAAGATTTGTACTAGCCCGTGGAGCTTCATATTTCATGGAGCTACAGAGACCATTGCATATCAAGGAGTAGACCAGGGGGCGCGATATGGCTCCCAAGACGTGCCCTTAGGATATGAAAGTTAGACTAATAGCCTATAAACCTAGATAGTTGTACTAATAGCCTATAAACTCATACGTTTTGACTCATAACCGTACGTGTAGCTACACGTTACAAAGGGGTGACTATTGAGATAATGGCTTCTAGAGGTGTATCTGTATATATTATGAAGTAAAAAACTTGCTGCGCCGACCCCAACCAACTAAATTGTGTTATGGGAATCAGGATAATGATGATGTTGAGTCGAGCACCAACTATACCACCAACCGACATTGGCCTAGAGAAAATTTGAGACTGAAGACCGAACCAACTTAATCGGCTGTCTGCGTGCATCCTTAAACTTCTCATATGTACATATTGTACTTTATGTCAAGGTATGATAATAATAAAAGATATGATATCACGTGCATTAGGATTGAAGTTGGCTTATCTACACGTTATCGAGATCGTTATCAGTCCGGAAGTATCAAATGTCCGAGGGACTCCCCTAATGTCTGGTTCAAGGCATGATCCTTGGAAAGTCTGCCATAATCACTGCAGTATTCAAGTGATTTGATAATAGCTGTGTGATAATATCTACAGGTCTTCGTGGTTGATCGTTTTCCTTATATAATATCTTTGGAGCTTCTTACACGAGCGACTCACATTAAGGCGGTAGGTACTACGAGATAGATACATATAACGCAGGATAGCTTTTACCAGAAGTGGTCAACGTATTAGTGGTTCAGCAGCTTCAATCTCATCAGTATTGTGCCGGATAGTGGCTCCCCTCACATCATCTCTGTCATTAGAAGATAGCCGGCCGGCACGCAACCATTCGATGCGACACTCTGCTAGAGTGACTGTCACCAGCCAGTGTCACTCTTATTCGACCTTTTCGGTGATTCCAGTAACTTCGTAACAAAACGAGGCGGCGCCACTTGCTGCGCCGTCACATACACTCAACTAAACTCACTAAACTCATTTCACTCTGTTCACTTTTCTCCATGATTCTTACACACTTATTTTGTTTGCTTCTTCTACGTTCATATATTTGGTCATACATGGACGCCGTTTGCGGGTACTACGCAGGTAGCCTTTCTGAAAAACATCACCAATAAGAACTATGTAATTATGTCCTTCTAGAATTACCCCCCTCGGCGTTTCCACTCATCCTCTCAACATGACCAAACCATCTTATAAACATAGGTGGTTCTATTGCTTGTCGAGAAGCAAGATTGAGTAAGGCATCACTGAACTCCTCCTGAACGGCTAGCCGGATTTTAATGATTTTTTTTGTAAGTGTTTGAGTAGGTCCCTGGATGGTTTAGGTAGATGGCGTTGCGATCAAGTTCTCGGAAACAGGATAAAGTCTGTCTGGACAGCTGTGTGTGTGTGTGTGTAAAGACATCATTCGTTGTATAATCTTTCTAGAAGAACTAATACTGACTATAAAAATGCCACTATGGTAACTAGCATAGTGACATTTCGTGCTACCAGTGTTAATAATAAGTATACTTGTAGCTGAGATTTATTGTGCATCTATGCACTATCATTTTACTAGATTTTACTTAGGATAGTGCATGAGTGGAAAAGTAAGCAGGGTAGTGCTAATTTATAATGTGTTTTCATTGGTAATGTATCGTACGAATAGTTATTATGCAAGCAAAACTATTCTTATCTTAGATAGCTAGATAAGTGCAAGAACATTTAACACTTTGTTGAAGTACATAAACAATGACGAAGCGTCTATTAGGACAATATTAATATTGAATCATTAGATAGTGAAATGTGTAATATAATATAGTCTATTCATACAACGGGGTTAGAAAACTTTAGATAGATGGCGCTAGCATAAGTTTCACATGTCAAGTTTGTGTTGTGTTTTGGCTTTCCATGCTGACTGAGCTTTTTAAAAACTGTTACTGTTACTGTGTGATAAAAACATATAATCGGCATGCCAGATAAGTGAGTTAAAAGCTGAATTGAAGAAACGAGCTGCATCTTTACGAGGTAGGAAAGCAGACCTTGTCAAATGAAATCAAATATCAAATCAAAATGTTCCATAAAATTCTTCTCTATGCTAGTGCTACTTTGACAGCTGTCAACCCCTTTGCTTGCCTTCAACAAATGAAGATCGGTGATGCCTATCCAGAATGGTTTAATAGTTGAAATGTGTTGCGGCCTCAGGTTGAGGCAAACTAAAAAGCTAAGCACACATTAGTTAACGCCGCATCGGGCCGCAGCACATATTATTTCAATACAAAAATAGCGCATTTTAGGCTGCCTGTAGTGTACGGTGGTTCATAGAAAATGTACCTACGAATGTGACGTAGAAGGAATTTTTGCATTGCGGTGCGGCACGCCCAAATCTGTGTTAGCCTTAAATGATCAAAGGAGCATAGGATAGAATAGGAAAGAATTATCTTTATTCAAGTATTATGACTCAAAAATAGTTAGTAAGACTTACTATATAAGAACTGCCACTTCACAAAAACAAAAAAGAACAAATAGTATTGGATCACCGTTATTGCATGGCAATCCATGTGAGATGGCACAACAGTGGCCCACGAAAACACAGTCTAGGCGACTCGAAATCATGCTTAGGATACTGTTGGAGCGGCTCCACACCCTGCGCACCATGGAAGCGCACCTTTTGCGCATAGACTATAATATGCCGTGTCAGAAAGATTCTTCGTCTTACAAGACAGCTATAACGGCTTTGACGAAATGCATTCAGTATCACCCAATATAAACGAGTAACACCTCTAATTACATAAAGGCATCTGCGTAGGTATATAACGGTGCTTCCCTGAATATTCAAGGGCCCGTTTCAATTTCATCAAACCGGTATATATTTAATATATTTTATATTTTAACAGTTACCACTAAGCGAACGAGCTGCGGCATGTATGAACCGCTTTATTTTTCTAATAATTATTATTCTAAAATCTTGTGATATTAGCATACAATATGAGTTGTTTAGAGCATCGGCGCCAGAGCACCTACGCAAGTATTTTCTGGTTAAAAAGTTGGACTCGTCATTTCTTAATAGATTTTGTAGATTAGGTATACTTTACGTCACATAACACATGAACAAAGTGATTTTAAAGTGGGACGGACTTGTGTAAAATGCAATCAACACTACTGATAATTATGTTCAAATTATAGGCGAGGACGCTGGCACCCTAAACACAAGTTAAACCTTACCTTGGGTGCCAGAGTTCCTCGAAAACACTGTTTTCCCTAGTTGTAACGCTGCATAGTGTTAGATAAGTGGTTTTGTACAACTGAAGGTAATAAAAAAACTTCTTTTTTTTTTGTTCTATATTTTAAAATAATGAGTACCTAATAGTAAAATTGTTTATTAGTTTTATAGGCTGGATTGTAATCAATTAGTTTATTATGAACCTAACGCAATTACCTCGCGGCGAGGCGACACATAAAATGACAAATGATCGCATTTTGTTTCATTTTGACAGATCATCTACGTTGTTGATCAGACGAATTTTTCAAACTTTGACGCAATGGATTAGAAATATCCTTTATAACTCTTGGATTGTGAATTAGCTAAAAAACTTTACGTAAGTACGAGTATGTTGTTGGCGCCTATATTATTTATGCGATAACTTTTTATCGTCAAACGTAAGACGGATTATGTTATGTGAATAAAGCAATAATACCTACTGCAGGTGAGGAGGTATTTGTGTTCCGGCTAAAGGCTCTTACATGCTGGCGCGATTCGCCGCGCGACGCGACGCCGCCGCATTGTTCGCCGTGAAGTTTTCTCAGAAATTGTTTTGTTAAAATTTGCGTTGTCGCGCGGGATTCGCGCCAGTATGTAAGCGCTTTAACACTATCAGTATTATCTTTGTATTGTAATTTTTCATTATATGATGTAGGTATGTATCAACCTTGAGAGAATTTATTTTTATATTATTATATAATGTTTTTTTATACTTAATATTATTTTTTTATTCGTTTATTTATTTATTTTCTTATATAATTACATATTTAAATATTTCTTAAATTAAAATGATAATATTAAAAAAAAAACATTTAAAAATATAAATAAAAAATAGATATCCGCCGGTGTCGGGAGCAGGGTCCAAGCTACCGGTGGTTAGGGCTGCAGACACAGGAACCTCCTCACAATGCGAGCCGTTTCAAGTAGTACTGCCTTCTGAATCAGGCCCTTGATCCTACCGCCTAACGAGAGCCTCGAGAGATGTTGGACTCCTATTTTTTTTTTTTTTTTTTAATCATTTTTATGAAATAATCTTTTTTCAAGAAAATACTGTTGCAAGCTTACGCGTTCTTACTAACTACACGATGGTAACTCTGTACTTACAGCTGCTAAGTATACGTAAGCCACTGTTAACTTACCGAGACTAGAGATCATTAGAACGGTTTCAGTTGTACAGTCACGGACTTTAATTGATGAGTCACCTGGCACTGTCCGTATTTTAGCCGTGTAATACAAATCGGGTTTATTCGGTTCCCGACACGCAAAGTCATATGTCATCGTATTAGAAGAAGAAAATTATATTTCATATCTTTACCGGTTGGTTAACCTGAGAGCAGAACTACAAACTTGACAGCAGTGACTACTCAAAGTCAACCAATTGCAGGTCTAGCAACAGTAACCTAGCAACGATAAACAATTGTTGCTAGGTTACTGTTGCGATAGTAACTGTAGCGTACGGAGAAATTCTGACATCGATATTTCAACTGTCACTGTCTTGAGTTAAGTTTTCAGAATTATTGAGTTAATGAGCTATGATTCAAAGGAGGTCAGTATCAAATAGATTGGATAAACTGAATGCAACATTGCATTTATTTTTATCATTAAGAACTTATTAGTCAACCTCCATGGATAAGACTGTTTCCGATTAAAAGTAATTTATTTGTCATCTTGATATTTCAACTGTCATTGTCTTCAGTTATGTTTTTATAATTATCGAGTTAATGAGCTATGATTCAAAGGAGGTCGGTATCAAATAGATTGGATAAACTTAATGCAACATTGTATTTATTTTTATCATTGAGAACTTATTAGTCAACCTCTATGGATATTTCCGATTAAAAGTAATTTATTTGTCATCTTGTTTACGAACTTGCGATTTGAGTTCGTGTTTAATCATGTAATCTCGTGAATGTATGAAAGTAAACAAGATGACAAATAAATTACTTTTAATCGGAAATATCCATAGAGGTTGACTTTATTAGTCAAAATCTATGGATATTTCCGATTAAAAGTAATTTACGAGCTTGCGATTTGAGTTCGTGTATAATCGTGTAATCTCGTGAATGTATGAAACTGCAAAATTGAAAAGTTTGAAGGTGGCTCATCAATTAAAGTCCGTGACTGTACATTCAAAGATTAGGTACTCGATATACCTACTATCCGTTTCTTACCTATCAACTAGTTCGTTGATAAAAGGCGTTTGCAGTTACATGTGTTTCAAGAACATTAATTTTGACGTTATAGTAGCAAGGTACCAAGTAAAGTTATAAGAGCATAGCGCCGCGAACCATTTTGCTTTTCAGTAAGCATTTGCCTGTAATGTAACAACCTAAGACTCGATTTTGAGCATTACGTTACAATAGCTACTGCCTCCCTGTCTGAAAACTATTGGCCTGTAGTCGAATCAGCCGTTTTTATTCATGTTACAAATTGTATCACGACACGAGGTCCTACTCACTACAGGCTATTATGGAAATGCTACCGGTGAATGTAATGTTACAAATTGTATCATTACAGGTTGCGCACTGTAATGCTCGGTTCTCCCCACTCACTGATGTAATGCGAATCTGAACTGTTACATTACAGGCAAATCATCCCGGGAGCGCCATTAGGTAAAATAAATTCCAAATGGCAGATACTACTTTCCACGTCAAGAACTAACGGATTAAAATCTTTTTTGTATGATGCCGTTTATTTAAAGATAATCTTATCAAAATCTAAAGAATTTGGTAAAACAAATAAAAAAACATTTTCCCCGATTGATTTAGATTATAAAACGATCGTTGATATAAAACAGCTATTTGATTACAATCTGATTGTCGCAGTTTGTCTATTGATATAGGTAAATAAGACTGATAGAAATGGAAAAATGGACATAGGTAATCAACTCTAATAAAGTGATAAAGTGGCAAGGAATTTCCTAGCGGAAACTAAGGCTGGGTTATGCAATCAATGTTGCAATTCATGCACGAGCAGTTACAGGTACTAAATGATTTTTACATAATAGACATGCAGTTCTGTACTTAATTCTAGTTTTTGCCTCCACCATCCTCATTATGTATTATTTATATTTATACTTCATTGCACACCAGAAAGAAAGCACGAAAGAGAATTTTACACACTGCAGAATGTACACACGGCTACACATAAAGCTATACATTTCCAGTATAAGCTGACCTCGTATTGTACAAAAATCTTAGACAATGCGAGATCAGCATTAACTGGAAATGTATAGCTTGATGTGTAGCCGTGTGTACAATGGGCGGCCTTATCGCTTACTGCGATCTCTTCCAGGCAAAAAGCACATGAACATAAGCAGAAGCATAAGTTCGTATAATGCATACTATTAAAACCAAGCGCTGCTCTTCCCAAACATTTTTGTCACGATATCGTTCACAGGATAAAGCCTACTTAACCTTTGGATGAACACACACATACACGACCTTTGGATGGATGATCTTCAACTTATCAGAAAGAAAGAAAGAAAGAAAAATATTTTATTTGGAACACGCACAGGAAATATAACAATAGAAACAAACATTAAATCTATAAAATCAGTAAAACAAGTAATAGAATAAAATAAAACAACGTGAAACAGGAAAAGAAAACCTGTGCGATGCCAAAAAGGCTCCTATCTCAGCATAATGCTACGGTATTTGAGAAATAGTAAACAAATACCGCAGCGCTGATATTCTGATAGGGCCCACATCTTAAACTGAAAACATAGATTACCGCACCTAAGCTACATAATTACAAATTTATGAATGAATGAAATGGATTGGCTAGGTGTGGTGGATATAAATGTATTGTAGGAGCCATAATGTTTTGATTCGTTAATCCGGTCATCCGGTTGATAGGACTAGGGAATTTCGTCAATGCAGTTACTTAGTAACAGATGCGTAGGTAATCTTATTATATCGTGTATTTTTGTAGTATTATGGATGGTATGATTAACTGAAAATAAATAAGATTAAACCAGACATGGTGTGTACGAATATAATGCGACAACTTATCTTTCACGCAGTTATCGGAGAAGACTGCATTAGTGGTAGGTTATAACTTTTTAGGGGAATCACCTGAATATTGCGTAATTTTCTAGCTTTACTCATAAACGTAATTTATGGTAAGAAGATGGTAAACCGCGGAATGAAATTGGTGCCGTCAAACTGTAGGATCATGAGTAATCAGGGTTTCAAACCACGTCTTATCATTAAAGTTGGTTACCATAATGACTATCACTTGTGAAATTGGGGATTGGTGATTGGAGTGTTTACAGTTTTGTAGGCAAAAATAATTATTTGTTTATTTCCTCAAAAATAATCTAATCAACCGTGTTAAATACTACACTTTCCAGAAAATAGATACAATATTTACGATTACACACTTAAAATTGGGCATCACGATTTGACACAATTTTTTTAAATCTCTAAATAAACCGATATTTTTGAAAATGGAAGGACTCATTGCCTAGTAAAAGTGGAGCCCATATCACTAGATTTCACAATAATTCTCAGTCCATAAAAATAATAAATCCCAGTGTTCCCTTATAAAGTACGGCGGTGTTGCCCCTTAACAATAATTGGCTCGAACAAGTAGGTAAATTTATTATTATATTTAAGACGCCTCAATTACATACCGCGCTTAATAATTAGTATGGGCGTATTACGTTACCAGCGTAATTTACGGACCGTAATGGTCGATGATCGCGCGTAATTATTTTCGATCTTGTAACATGTATATATGTGTATCGCCTATCGGTTTATTTTTAACGTGAGAGAGTTTCTTATTCTTTATACTTACGACTAGTTTGTGAATTAATTTGTGCTTTTAGTTTTGGTTTTAATTACAAGTAGTTAATTAGGCAAGCTAATATTCTTGAGAACTTCGTGTAACTCATTAAAATTATGATGGGAAATTGATTTTTATTCGGAAAAGATATCTGTTTAAACGCAAATGCATTAGGTACTCGATCTTCTTGAAAACAGATAAATGGAATTATCGATACGATGTCTTTTTCATCGTGTCAATGATTCCATTTTTTTTTAAATAATCTTCGACTGGAATTCGGCTTCTTCGACTGCGTTAGTTTTGGCCTCACCTTGGTCTTTCAAAGTGTACACTTGCGACAATCTAAGAAGTCCGTTTTGACGTTTCGTTCTCGTACATGTAGTAGGTAAAACGTAGTGCCTTGAGAATCAGTTTTAAGTAATGTAGATAAGTCGTCAATTACAAACTCTCTAAGTATGTTCAATCGATATGTCTCGAGAATCAGTTTATAAGAAACCAATGTTGATTTTCATCGCTACACAAAGCATTTTTGTAGCTGTCAAAACGGACTTCTTAGATTGTCGCGAGTCTAGGTGATTTTGCACAGAGAGCACAACGGTCATCTTTTGAAAGAAAGAAAATCGTTTTTCTGCACAAACAAAACATGACAAAAAATGACAAATTATGACACACACATACAAAGCGGCCAAAAGCCTCGTCTTCAAGCAATAAAACTTGGATTGCGATGAATAACTTGATTACATATTGTATTTCGGACTCTCTTGACATTCCCAACCGTTTCATAATAATATTTGTGCATCGCAGTCATTATCATAATTTATTTAAGGTCATCATTCGACCTCGTTCATTGGGCATCCCCGAAATACGAGAAAATGGTGTATTTCTGAAGTCACAATAAACAGGAAATATTTGATTTATTGATAACAAATCAATTATTTTATCTAATGAGAGTTTATCGTCTCATCAAAAAGATATTATTTATTTTGTTTTCAAAAATAATGCTTGTATCGTCTCGCTATCTAATTATTATCGCAGCCTGTGTGTATCTATCTGATAAACAATTAAAATGAAAACAGGTTACTACCATCCAGCCATCTGGCCAGAAGTGGATAAAGAACGACTGGTTTTGGTTAGTGAGGGTCTGACAGACATAAACACCCGTCCCAGGGTAGAGAACATCCATGATTTTTTTTCACTATAAAATAAAAGCGGCCCAAAACCCCTGGCATATATAGCCCTTTCGGAACAGCCCTATGATTTCTAAAGAATAAGCCTTTAAGAATTCGGGGGGCCTACCACCACCGCTTACAGCAGTATTATTTTAATATTACTTCAGTGTAGGAAAGAGATGACGCTCTACACGACGTTTAGCTCCATCTCTTTCCCCCTGATCTGATGAGCTAGCAAAGTGAACCGAATAACCCCAGGATCCCCCTACTTACCTAACATTAGACTTCACGTTAGGATGCTTCTCAGGCCTCGCATTTGGTAGATTGAAGTGTAGACTAGCACCTTCAATCACAATACAATGGCTTTTGAAGGAAATCCATTGTTTCATATGTTTGAAAAAATTTCAGCTCAACAACGTAAATAACCTAATGAATGTTGTTGAACTGTTCAAATGTAAGCCATTGCAGTTGTTATGGAGTTACGCAATCACCCCGCAGCAGGTAAGTAAGTTTTTTTTTACGGATAGACCAGATGTCAAAACTGCTTCCCTATCAACGCATTGCGTACGTAGATGGTGACAGTGAACTATGATAGCAATTAATATCCTCTAACCAAATAAGTAACTAATCTAGGAAAAGTACCCAAATAATCCTCAGGTTCATGAACGATTAACAGCTTACATCACGAAAACGTCAAACAGCTTATAGTACGGTTTCCCAAACTAACAGTAAATGTTTTTGCACCTATTTTCCCATACACCAAACGTGACCAAACGTACCTCTGTAGTGTGAGAGATCATAGAAACAAAATGGAAATAGGGTTGGTTACCGTCAGGCTATGTGGAGTGATAATCTTTGCAGAGCGGTAGCAGCTGAATGAGAGTAACCCAAGCTCAAGCAAAAGTATAACAATCACTGTCATTTGGTTTGGTCAGTTGGTATAGCGTCCTGCAAAAAAAATAATTTGAATGTCAAATCATGAAGAAAAACTTTGGTGTCACGCAAGGCGGATCACGAGTCCGCCGTGAGGCGTAAAACCAATCAGTTCAATAAAAATCGGGGTAAAATCAATCTGAACACACATGGCTTGTGAGACCCATCTCCAGTTGAGGACTGATTTAAGCTGATAAAGACGTCGGTCGTCGGAGAAAGGAATGATGTTACTAAGGCATCTGTCCCCCGGTGGATGTGGAAACGACCTATTTTCTGGCTTATGAAACGTGCAAAAGATGAAGGTCATTAAATAGTTGATCGGTGACTGCTCCCACTGCCGGCAAGAACTCTGTCAATTGTACATACGTTTCTTGAGCGGAAAAAATAGACGGTAGCTAGTTGCTTCCTCGCTGCGGTGGGACAGGTGCCTAAACCCCTAAGATGAATCAAACAATGAGGTAGCCTTTAAAAGACTAAAAAAAACGACGTAATACTCACAGTCTGTTTGCACTTCCTACGTCACAGCTCCACAATACACCTCGAGTGCACTCGAGCGCACGTGTCTTCCGTGTTGCTCCTCTAAAGTCCTTATCAATCTACTGATGCATTGCTAAGATAAATTCGTTTTTGTATTGATGTAGTTCTTGGGTGGTGAACGATATGGTTCATCTTCCTGCGTTACCGAAATTATAGCTATGGGGTCCACCCCTTGGAATGCTTTAAAATATGCAGCACAGCGTAAGATATTTTCTATATATAATAGTGAATGTACTTCCTACATGTAATTGCTAGGAAAGTTGTTATAGATTTTTGCGCAGCCATCAATGGAAAGCGACAATTAAAAAAAAAATTGTTCATATTGAAATCATCATTTGACTAATGCTAAGTAGAACCGAGCTAAACCTATGTATTAACAGTAAGCCAGTAATCACTAACATAGGTTCTTCTAATTGGGTACTTAGAGCAACAAATGCACTGGGATCGAATCAGAGGCTTCCCTGTTATTATCGTTAATCTATCCAGTATCCACCGTACCGCTTACCATTTATTCAACCTTCACACATCTTTACTTCTTATTCATTTTGCTAGGTGGCTAATGTTAGTTCATTTGGTGATGGTTGAACTTAGACGTTGTTATGTTATACATTTTGAAGGAAATGTTGTATACGTTCTCCGATCTATTCTGTGAAAATCTCACCGTCTTCGTCTTTTCATGTGGTTAATGACTAACCTGGTGTCAGAGTTTTAAAACCGCCCATGTGCCTTTGACTTGGCTTCACATGCCGTCAAGAAATATCTCTCAGGCATGCCGGTTTCCTCACAATGTTTTCCTTCACCGTTTTTGAAGCAAGTATAATACTGTGCCAACCAAATAAATGTAAAGCGATATTTTTACCAACAATTTATAAGCCTATTGCTGTACATGCTATACATTGCTATACATACACACACACTTCTTTTAAATAAAAAAGAGGCACCCAATAAAGCACCAAATTACGCATACCAGAATGCAGCAAGAAAATAAATGGCGTATAAATGTTTAATAGCAGACTTCTCTTGCCTCGTTCGAATTGATAACCGACAAATGGCCACCAGATGGCGTAGGTAATTACTACATATTTAGCTGCTTGATTCATTGTTGTATGATACCTACCTGCCTGGACTTTGGAGTGTTGTAAAATGTGTGAATTTATCGCTTCTGATTTTTTTAAAGTGCAGGTTATGAATGTTCTAGGTGTGAATGAGTTAAGGTCTACTGGTTCAAGTACGGATTAATTCTTTTAATTTGTAGACAATACCCTTAGGCTTAAATTCCTCCTACGCTGATGTCGCGTCTGTCGCGCGTACGTATTGTGTTCTAAGTATATGGCACCATACTGCGACGCTGACGTCCGCGGCACGTACTACGTTGCTACGCGTACGCGACCGACATCAGCGTAGTAGGAATTCAAGCCGTAGCATTATGTCGTACGGAAGATTCTACTTTATTGGAAAATATGGCTGTTGTAAAAGTTTTAGGAAATTATCCATGAAGTAGCTGTTGATGAAAATTCAATAAATGTTTTCATAATTCATAAATAAACTAATTATTTAACATCCAAGCAATACATCATGTTCGCGTGAAGTGAACTTAACAATGAGCTCTGCGGATTTACCTGCATTTTATCCTTTTGTTAGATGATTCCCGTTCATTTCTATTGAAATTATCAAAGTCGTTATTCTAAGATATTATGTAGTGTTATCTAATTAACGACTTATTGTTTTCAGCCAATTAAATAAACAACAATACAGTTAGATTCTTTTAAGCTAAGCACACACTTAAAGCCGCGGTCAATCAATCACGTCATTTATTTCAATTTTGCTCTGAGTGAGGAAACTGGTGAAATCAATACTAAACACAATAACAACATCTATGGAGGTTGGGCAGCTGGATTAAGCGCTTGATTCATTAAGCGGTACTCCTGGACACGGCTCGTATAATTAGGAGGTTCCTCTCTCTGGAGCGCTGACCGCCGGCGCCGCGCCGTAGGTTGAACCCTAATAGGTTAGTTAGTAGGTTAATCCCAATACCGGTGGGCTACTAGTTTTTGATTTTTTAAATGTCTTTTTTTATTCTAATATTTATAAATGTTTATTAAAATAACACAATAATAAACCTCCAACTGTCACTAACGAGACACAATAGAATTTTATTTTTATCGCCTTCTAAAGGCCAATCGACAGTTGAATGATAAAACAATAGATACGGCTTTTATAATGTCCCATAATCATTGTTATTGTTTTTTTACTCATAAGTTTAATTGTGTGTGGTTCTTTCCTCAAAAGACCATTTCAGACTCTAATCTACATGGTCCTCATATGGCCTGACCAAGATTATGTCTGGACTTTAAAGGAGACCTCTGAGTTTGTTTCGGCCTTTCTTCTCACAGTAGTCAGATAGGAAACGCCGACCTCAGCTAGCTTATTTTTACAACTTTTTAATATGACGTGTAAAAGTGATTCCAATATCCTATTTACAGAATAAACAATTTCATTTCAATTAATTACTTAAAAGAAATAAAAATAAAATTTATGGAAATCACAAAAAGAGTAATTGCCGAAACCAGGGATTGAACCAGGGACCTTTAGATCTTCAGTCTAACGCTCTCCCAACTGAGCTATTTCGGCCGATGAGTACTATGTTGAAATTACCGATTGTATACTTTGACCTCGAAACTGATGACCCACAATACGACGTCACAAGATATGATATGATATCAATCACAAAAAAAAAATTCTTATGTTACTTTATGTATAATAATATCGGTTAAAATAAAGATAATAAGTAAAATTCCCATTTTTGCATAAGTTATATGAAAGTAATTTTTTAAAGTAATGAGAAAGTATGAATTTATATTAAAATTTATTAAATTGCTAATTTAAATTATACAGGAAATTATAAATCTTCAGGGATTTTGAAATGTTTAATTAGGTACTTACACTATATTTAACGTTCCTTTAACGTAAATTGCATAATTTCAAGGACAATAACACGATTTAAAACAAGTACCATAGCGCTATACTAACTGGGTACTGAGTAGACCAATAATGCCATCGCCTGAATTGAAGTCGCAGGCTAGGCAGTAAGAAATAAAAGTCCACCAAATGCTAAGGAACACACAAGTTGGGTCATAAACACCCGCCACCCAGCTCTACTACCTTTTATTGGGTATAAACTGGTTAATGTGGGTGCTTTCGATGCTAGAATGGTAAAAAAATAAAGTAGGGCTCTTTAAAATAGTGACGAATTGGGCTAAGTGTTAGTTTGTGAGAAGAGTGATTAGAAAATAGGTCGAGACTGTAAAATGAAGAAATCTAAACGACTAAACGAGTTTTTCATTGAAAGCATTACAAATGTTAGCGATTCGCGGTTTCAACCGCATAAAGTCTCGATCGGGAAATATCGGGATAAAAAGTATCCTATGTCTGGTCATGTGCCAAATTTCATCCAAATCTGTTCAGCCGTTTTAGCGTGATAGTTTAACAAACAAACAAACATACAAACTCACTTTCGCATTTATAATATTATATATACCTACTTAAGATTTATTTATTTTATTATTTATGTACCCACAGTAAAATACATATAGATACTTACTTTTTTACTTTATGTAAGTTAAACAAGTCTTTACTTAGAAATATTAATGTTGGAAATAGATAAATACAAGAATTCATTGAAGCGTCAGAAATAAAAACTAGAAAAATAAGCATTGAATGCGACACCATTAACGATAGGCCCCCAACATCCAATCCTTCACAGAAAGGTCCAAATTCGAACTCAAGGAATTCTCTAATTTCCATGGTTTCCTATTATTAAGTACAGACCACAGATTTCCATCTGATCCATGCAGATCAGGATGCGATGATCGCCCCATTATCCCGGAATTGGGTCCCGCCCTATGATTAGAAGCGCCTATAAAATTATACGGGATAATTTTTGTTGATTAGAAAAATGGGGGAGTAAAAAAATCAATTTGTTTGTAGTTTTATAAAAAGTTTGAAGAAACAGTTACATTTATTTTTAGTTTTGTTATTCACGTCAAAAATTAATCTGTTTAGCTTTTTCGCAACCATGTGGGGGTCGGCTTCCAATCTAAACGGATGCAGCTGAATACCAGTTTTGCATGAAGCGACTGCCTCCACAACCCAGTAACTGGGTAATAGGTACGATACCCCTTGGTCAGACTTTCGGGCTTCTGACAACCTGTAACGACTGTCTAAAATCCACGAATGACAGCCGGGACCAATAGCTTAACGTGCTTTCCGAGGCACGGAGGTGTCTCGATATGTAAAGATGGTCACCCATCCACTGACTAACCCCGGCAAGCATAGCTTAACCTGATGGAACCCGTGCTGCTGGTATTACTTAGCCACGAGCTCCTCAGTTTGTTATACACGTCATTCACCAATAAATTAAGTAATAATTGAAAAGAGTCGTTGCATAATCGATATTGTCAAACACAGTAGTGGCACCTGAATTCTCAATTGGTACAGTTATTTTGGTTCTCAGTCTCACACTAACTTAACTTGGGCTTGCTTAGGATACGAATACTTTAAGGCCCTACCCTACCTCAAATTGTTTAGCTTGTCCTCCGTTAAGTCGAAAATACTGCAGCATTGTTATAAAATTCTAACTCCCTGACACAAAACTTCTCAGTAGCGTGTCCACAATCTCTCCCGTTATTTACAGTTATAAATCCAACGCCATTAATTTTAAAATTTAACGACAATAATCATCTATAAAAATACAATCCCAATTCATTAGTTGTTAACCCTGCGGCTACTCGAATGTGGTCCGATGGACCATCGACCGCACGGAGCCAACCCCTAAGGCACTGAGTCTGACTGGTCATCCTGACCGATCGATTTCGGATAAAAAGAGCCGCAGGTAGCATCATTAATTGACTATTAAACACGTATCGGCACAAAAAGATATATAAAAGCTTAAAAACAATGAATTTCACCAAAGTTGATAACTCAATTTGGGGCCGCGTAATAGCATAGTGGATCTGTTGAGAGGTTACTGCATTACATTTTATTTTATTTATAATATGACAGTCTCTATGACTGTCATAATCAAAGATGGATAAGAATGAAAAACAAAAAACATCACATCCGGGAGATTTCCAATGTTAAGTATTAAAAATCGTTTGATTTTTCCACTGAATTATTAAATATTCTAATAAAAACAAACTCCGCGGATGACTTTAATATTATTCCCAAAATACGTCAGTGACAAACTATTTCGCAGAACGTAATAGAAGCAATTAATAATTATGACAACTTAATACGAATTGAACTTCAACGTATCATATCAACACTATTAAATTAAAAGATTAATGTCAAATATTAATTCTATGACAAGTCTAATATTTCAACTGTCATATCAATATTGAATAAAAAATTTCGTGTTGATGACTCTATCGTTTCGCTGTTCTTTTAAAGTGAATCATTGTCGGCATCGTTTGTGAAAAGATGCAAGCTGAATAATAATAGTTTGTACATTAATAATTTCGATCACTTTACCTACATGATCGATTCGTTAGAGAGATAACTTACTCCGTGTCAAAATATCCCTTTGAAAGAAAGAAAGAAAGAAAAAGGAACAAAAATGTGTTTATGCCTTTATATTACAATCACTGTTTTAGTATCAGAGCTTTTCTAAAGTTATTATCAAATTGGACAGTTTTATGGGAGCTTAATTCTCAAGTCACCCCTCGTAGATTGTATATTGGCTTGTGGTCCCGTATAGAACTTAACTTTATCCCTTCCTGTACCCTATTTTGATAACACACGACCAATCTGAATCATTTCGAAGGATATTACTAATCCATTGCTTCATTTATGTTCGAAAAATTTGTCTGCTCAACAACCCAATGAATGTTGTTGAACTGTCAAAATGAAACTGCTGATACTATTGACCAGTAGCAACACAATGAGGGAAGACTTAATTCCAGGGACTTCAAACCTTACGCAGAATAAGGGTATGATAACGTTTCGTAATAGCGTTATGTATAGTTCCAGTAACCATTTACGAATTAATTTCTTGGCATTAAAACGAATATCTATAGAAACGAAATCTTCAACTATTAATTTAGTTACGATCGGGGTGGAACAGTAGAAATTACCGTTACTGGAACTATATGTAACGTTATTTCATAAAGTTTCAAGTTTCCGCGCAATTCTTCTAAAAATCACTTTAAAAATTCTTAGCTTAGATCAAGAATAGATTAAAGAACCACTGGACTTGGCAACAGCCACAGCGAAAACAAAAGACGATAAAATACTGTCCGTAGGTTGCAAAAGACAGACTGTCATTTAAAATATATCCCGCACACCAAAAATACTGCCACAAAAATTCGTAACTAATCAGAAAACTGTTAAAACAGGGCCAAAGTAATTAATCACTAGCTACTATCGAATTTCTTTTTTTTTCTGGCAACCGTTGCTAATCAACGATGCACCTAATGATCATAGATAAATCAGTAGTTCAACGGTTAATAGCTTTGGGCGGCGCCCCTTAAAAGGGGTATAATTGGGTGATTTTGAGGGTTGCACCGTCACCATTTTAGGGTTAAGAGGAAGTTGTGAGGGGACTTTAGTATACTGGGGAATTTTAAAATGAGAACTGCATTTTAGAAGATATTCAATTTTTTTTTGTCTGCTTAGCTTCCTTTTTAGGGGGGCAATAAAATTCCATTAAAATAATGTATTTATGAATTTGTCTTCTTCTTAAAAATATACCAGGGTTTGTAAAAGACTTCGTACTTTGTAAAAAAAAAAGCTCTCTAATTAGTGAAAGTTTCTTTCATCTGAACTTTCAATGACAGGTTATCAGACTTCAATTGCTTTACCCTAAAAATCTGAATTTATATTCAGATGGAATATAAATTCTAAAATCACCATAAACTATCAGAAGTGTGCTTCTCTTTAACGAATTCCTTAAGTGCATGGTGCCAAGTTAAGGTCAAGCACCAATCACATTAATATTGTGATTTATATTTAACAGCCCGCCCTTTGTCCTATTAAGGGAGGAGCTAATGAGAATGGTATGAGGTTTCGAAAAGGATTTCATGAAAAAAAATTGTGTCTTTTTCGTTTTTGGATTTGATATGATAAATGATGACGAGGGAGATCATAGAAGAATGAAGAAAGCGAAATCGATATTATGTACTTATGATTTAATAAAAAACATTTAGATATTGCTACTCAGTAAAAATGTATAGGTACCTAAACTAGCAAATAAATAAATCAAAGAAGATAAGAACATTTTAAATCCTTACTTAATAATAAATAAATGCAAAAGAGAGTTTGTTTGCTTGTTTGTTACACTTTCACGCTAAAACGGCTGAATAGATTTGGCACATGGGTAGACCATGACCTGGATAAGGACATAGGCTACTTTTCAACCTGGATCGCAGACGAAGTCGTGGACAATAGCTAGTATTCTCATAATAATAAAAAAACTTACGCGAAATATTCAAGTTTTACACTTTTACAACAAAAAATACCCGTATGTAAGATTTTTCCTTGTTGATTTAGTAAATCTCTTTAATCGGAATTATGATATTATACCACAAAACAATACTTGATATTATTTACTTAACACTTCAAAAAGAGGTTTAAGAAAAAGTTCGATTACCTTGGACATCCGCGTCATCGGACAACGTGACGTTTTTTTGGTGATTCTGAATAATAACGTGAAATCCGTTGTAAACTAATAAGGTAAACCGGTAAGCAAGCAAGTCAGTGAACACATAAAATACTTGGGACAACATTATTTGGCGCCACCAAAGTTCCAACAATGTCTTCGTCACAGGTTTCTCTTTACTGTAATCATTCTGACCACCACAGCTCAATATGGCCAACGGCAAGTCAGCCAGCTACCCAGGCCATCACCACTATAAACAGAGATATAAGTTTATGATTAATTAAAGCTTTGGGAAACTTGTGACTTATTTCCTATCATGGCTACGGGATACATCATCATTTTTGGCCGAAAGACGTCCACTGCTGGACTTAGGCCTCCCCTAAGCACCGCCACTTCGAGCGGTTTTGTGCTTCTCGCATCCGTGGATTCCTGCGACCAGGTTATCGGTCTACCTTTTGGGGGACCTTCTAAGACTACGTCTTCTGGTACGCGGTCGCTGTTGGAATACATCAGTTAAAGGGATTTATTCTTCAAGAGTTATTAATGATTCTTACTCTAGAGGCTTGGTTTGGTTATATTTACTAACATACTTACATACATAACATGCATAATCAGCCTATAACGTTCCCACTGCTGGGACACAGGCCTCCTCTCTTTGAAAGGGAGTGGGCGTAATCCACCACGCGGGCCCAGCGCGGGTTGGTAGATTTCACATGTCTTCGAATTTTTTGGTTCTAGGACATGCCAGTTTCCTCACGATGTTTTCCTTCACCGTTTTGAGAGCAGTGGTGATCAAATTTTTTACACAAAGTAAAGCGCCTGGCTGGGTTCGAACCCACGACCACTGGGCCACCACTACTCCCTCATTTACTAACATAAGGCCGATAAATCTTTGAGCTCTTGACCATGGTCAGTCTGCACCTGACTGTTAGGCAAACCACTTCAATACTGCAGTATATAATTAAACCAAGAAACACATCCTCAAACAAACAACTTTAATCAGTTTACGCCTTGAAGCAACCCAGCTATTATTTAAAACAAAGTTAGGTTAATCGCTGCAACGTGACAGAGGTACACGCTCGTCAACTTGAAGGATTACCATGATCAATGATTTCATTATAAAACAATTTGCAATGTATACAAGTTACTATTAAGTTAATTTACGATGCTGGTTAGACAGAAGCGAGGTTTGATAACACGGCGATGGTTGAAGGGTCTAATCGTCCCGTAATGTCCCTCGCCTACAGAACCTTATGATTTCTGATAGTTACAGTGTATTCTGTGTACCAAGGGGGTTGACAACCTAAACTGTCCCATTTTTTTATTCCACTCCAGTTGGTACCTTCCAAACTCAAACGAGAACATGTCAATGCGTTACTCACCCGCTTTGAGCCTTTTCACAAAACGTTGCGCCCTGCTACAAAGTTCCTACTCTCATCATCTTTTGCGCGGTAATAGAACTATTACTGGCACCATTTCTTTTTTCTTTTTACATTACAAAAAAAAAATGAATCGTTGCTGCCTGTACTAATGAAAAAATTATTGGTTTACTTTGACGCTATTAATAATAATATTATCAAGTAGGTAAATAAAAACAAAATCAGCGTACGGGTTAACATTCCAATAATCAGAAGGTTGATGTTCAATCAGTGATATAGGTAGGTACTTAAACGTCAGGATAACAGGTTAATTGCGTTTAAATCTATTAAATCTAAACATAAAAGAAGTTTTACTATCGATAAAATAAGTAAGCATATATATGCGGAAACATCATCTCCGTTGTTGACAAACACGTGAACAAAGTTTGTTAGTACGCACTCCGCGGATAAAATATCGATCAACACCGAAAAAACAGCAATTTCAAGAAGACTATCAAAAGATGTACCTACTTACCTATGTAAGAAAAAGTTTTTGCTGCGACAACACCAAATAAATTGGGATAGGTAAATGACAGGATAATTGAGGATAATGAGGGATAGGTGAATGCCTGTTCAGTCGTTACTTAAATCAGAATCTGCGGGTTAATTGTGTAACAAACATTCGATTTTTTCATTTTGACGGTTTAACAACATTCATTGCGTTATTTATGCTGTTGAACAGACGAATTTCTGAAACCTATGAAACAATGGATTATGAATTTCCTTCAAAATCCTTCGGATTAGGAACTGAAAGTTTTTATGTATGAGTTCAAGGATGTGTTGTTGGGATGTCACAAATAAATGCGAACATTTAAATCGTCAGTGTGATATCTCTGGATCCACCTTCCACCGCCTCAAACAGTGTTAGCGAAAAAACCAGTAACGGCATCCTAAAATAGGCAAACTTCGAATAAAAATAGGTCAACAATCTCCTGCACAAAATACAACATCGAAAACCATCACAATATTACAAAATTCCATAGAAAATATCCATATCAGTTCACTGTTCACTGGCCTTAACCCATGCACTGCGCTGAACGCGTGACGGAATCCGAAACAATACTCCATCAAACCGGCGCGAGCGACTGTTTTATTTTACTGCTTTAACTGTCAAATGTGACCTTACTGGACGCTAGTTTACTGGCCAGTGGCTGGTCTACGTTGAAGGAAGAATGCGAATATTTCATGCGAAAAAGTAAGGCGCGTAGGAATCTGTAGGGAAAATTGTAAGTACCATGTTGTTGGAGGAACCGTTTTGCGAAGTTACTGTCGAAAGAGGTTTATGTTTACCATCTTTTTCGGTCAATACTACGCTGTCAGTAAACGGAAAGGAATTTCATCTTATAATGGAAGGAATTTCTTTCCCTTGCACATGCAGGCTATGAATATTGTACTTGAAAGTGTAAACGAAGATACTGTAAGCGTACTGTAAGCGTAGACACGTATCTAATTATTATCAGCTGTCATACTTTGCGTACGTATCATTCTGTGCTATAATTAGGCACATCGATTATTAATCTGACATACCTACGTAAGTGGTTACATTTTATTAAGCAGGTATTTATTTATTTATTGATATGCCTGTTATCAAAGAACTTATTTTATGGCATATTAAATAACATTTTATCAAAATGCGTTAACCATTTGGATCGGCGGTAAAAGGGTTAAATCCCGTAAATGTCGAAAATAAAATACAAACATCGAAGTTTTATGGACTGTGCAACCTTCATAACAATAAAAATAACAGTCGTTAGAATAAAGAATTGGCAATAATAAACGTAAAAAATATTTAAAAAAGAGGTAAATCCGTTGTTATTTAGCCATTTAAGTCCGGCATCACCCGAAAAGAATTTAAAATACTGGCGCCAGTGGGCGACCTTGTAAAAAACAATACCTATCATTTTATGTTTAATCGTTGGCGTAAATATTTTATTGATTTAGAAACGCTAATAAATTGCCCTTTTTTATAGTTGTCTGATAAACCAAAGTCAAATACTTGTACGATTTTTTGCACCGATTATTCTGTATTCTGTCACGCGGCGCCATTAACTAATCGACGGTGACGCCATAGTTCATAGGTAATTTGTCTATCTACGTAAATCCTGCATATTTTTGTTAAACCAGGATTTAGGTAGGTAGGTACCTAATTCATTATCATAATTATTAACCTATTTGATTTATTATCCTTCCAACTTAAAAAAAAAGAAAATATAAATGATCAACGATTTGCATTTTAGATGAATTAAAAAATGTTGACCAAGTATTCATAAAATTGTGGTAAAATAATAATAATAAATTAGAACATTTTGTTTTCAAAATAATTATATATATATATATATAACAGCGCCCTCTAGTAGTAACCCCAAAAACTGCTTCGACGCCCAGTAACACTAGTGCTCTATAGGTTGATGAATCGCTTTAGTTAATTATAACAAAGGTAGATGGCGTTCTATGTCAGCTCCATCTATCAGCAGTATCTAGCAACAGTTACTTTCGTAATCTCCATGTTCTTTCTATTAAATTCTAAGAGATGTCGCTACGAGTAATAAAACTACGATTACATTTTGTGAAAACAAACTTTCATAAATGTTCGTTACAAAATAACTCAAGGGTAATATTTCTACACACTAGTGACGTGATTCTTCCACAGATTTTTCGTGTTTCCTTGTGACAAACGCTGCCGCACAAATAAAATTAAGATGAAAATAGTTATTCCATTTCCGATGACGAACTCAAAAAAGGCTCGTTTCTTCAAATAATCAAAATATAGAAATAAGCTTACATCATAACAAAAACATTAAGTAGGTCGCAAAGCAAAAAGATTTGCCCCGGGTGAGGATCGAACTCACGACCTTAAGATTATGAGACTTACGCGCTGCCTACTGCGCTACCGAGGCTGATGATAAAAATTTGAAATAAGCATTCAGGATTTTAGCTTACTTATTTTTTTGTGTGGAAATCTTGGGAAAACTTTTTAATATCAAAAGCAGGAAGTTTTGATAAGAGAAAATTGTATAGCTCATCCTGTTACTTATCTCAAACTTGATTAGGAAGGTATGTATGAAATGATTGTGTTATTTCATAATCTTATACTTAATAATCTGATATTTTGTAGTAAACAAAAAAAAACATAAAATAACTGCATTAATTACGATAAGGGCGATGTAGCCTATTTTTTTCATGTCTGTCCGATACGTACGGCGCGGCATCTGATAGGTACAAGTACATAACTACACGTAGGTACTACGCTCTTGAGTAAAAGTGGAAGCCATATCAATGTCGTATACACATATACAGTCATACCGGGATGCCGATGGGAATCGCAATGTAATGAAAATATTAAAAGTTGCCTGTTTCTGTTCGTCGTCCGTCCACGGCTACCACTGGCTACACGTCCAACTGTCCCCTGGCTATTACGAATATGGAACAGAAAACCGTTGAATGCTTTGTTGGTGTTATTTTGAGTTCAAGCTCACGAATGTGTTTGTAAGTAGGTATGGGTGTGTTCTACTATAGGTACGATAGACCGCACTTCATTGGTAACAAAACCAATTTATGCTGGGCTCATTTTACTGAAATTCCGTACTACGCTAGACCAACCCAAGATCAAAGTGTTATCATTGACGAGCGGCCTACTACATACGTACATCTGAATAATTGTTTCATAACCTACCTAATGTTTCTGAGCAGTGGTGGCCCAGTGGTAACGGCCACGACTTACGAGTTGTAGGTCGTAGGTTCGAACCCTGAGAGGCGCTTTACTTTGTGTAAATTATCTCATCGCCGCTGCTCTCAAAACGGGGAAGGAAAACATCGTGAGGAAACCGGCATGTCCTAGAACCAAAAATTCGAAGACATGTGACATCTAACAACCCGCACTGGGCCCGCGTGGTGGATTACGGCCCACTCCCTCTCACAGAGAGGAGGCCTATTATTGTATTCACCTGTAATCATAAAATTTGTACGCCACTGGCAAAACATAGAGAGTCAACTGATTTTTTATAAGACCAAATGTATGTAGGTTAACAAATAAATATACATTCATTCATTCATTCAACCTAAAGGAAGAGGATCAGTCGGGCGGCAGCTAAATCTATAATTTAGGATC
This sequence comes from Lithophane semibrunnea, assembly GCA_947363905.1. NCBI lineage: Eukaryota > Metazoa > Arthropoda > Insecta > Lepidoptera > Noctuidae > Lithophane > Lithophane semibrunnea. The sequence goes on along the minus strand of OX376197.1, from coordinate 11,974,799 downwards.
GGATTATTCTCATGTTGTGAAACTTTCGGAATGATTAGTGATTCCTGGATCTGCGCATTGTATCAGTCTCTTAGATAGAAGGTAGAATTTGGATAGATATTTACCTTCTTTTGATATCCTGGAACTCTAAGCAAATATCTTACAAATCCGCAAATAAACTTAAAGGCCTTAGTAGGTACTGGTTTAATCATTACGTAGGTACTTAGTTAATTCTAATTAAGAATATTATTATGGTGGAAATAAAAATAATAGGTAACTGTTTAGGTATTTCTTCGTCTATTATAGCTCTAGTAAAACATTTACAATATGAACTCCATGCAGACGACTCCATTGCTTTCTTTGTGCTGGTATCTGCGTCTAGATTATATTTGAGTTGCATCATAGTTCTGATCGAATTAGCTCAGTTGTTACAACTCTGATGGTATCTTTAGCCAGCCATGATGTTGATATTCATTTAGGTACCTCTGTAGAACGGTACCTTCTTTGTGGAAAATATAGAAGCAGACTTCAAAGGTGAATTTTGTCGTGAAGTCATGTTAAAGAAGAAGAAACTGATTTATTCTAGTGCTATACAGCTACGCTACGCCTAGAATGTATAATAATTTTATTATACCTCTTCATCTGCCTAGCCTTTTCCCAAATATGTTGGGGTCGGCTTCCAGTGTTACCGGATGCAGCTGAATACCAGTGTTTTACATGGAGCGACTGCCTATCTGACCTCCACAACCCAGTTTCTGGGTAACATGATACCCCTTGGTAAGACTGGTTGTCAGACTTTCGGGCTTCTGACGACCCGTAACAACTGTCAAAGATCTACAAATGACAGCCGGGACCAACGGGTTATCGTGCTTTCCGAGGCACGAAGCGGTCTTGGTATGTAAAGATGGTCACCCATCCACGGACCAACCGCGGCAAGCGTTACCTGATTGATCGACCCGTGCGGCTGTTATTTCTTACCCACAAGCCCCTCACAAGCCCCATAATTTTAGTATACCTACCAAGTGAAAATCCTTAACACGTCAAACAAGTTGGAAAATATTTTTACGCCCCATCTAACCTGACAAGCTAAATCCTTCTCTAAAAACTTTTAAGTCCAAACTTTTCCTAATCGACACCTAAAATGTCATTATTTCACACAAATCCTCCCTGGAGTGATGAATTTTACCTCGTTTTTGAAGTTGGTAACCCTTCCTGGTTGAATATTTAAAAAGTCGTTGGCAACATTTTAATTGGGCAATCCTGGCAGGATTAAATTATCAAGACACCTAGTTAAGGCGCCTACAAACTTAATGAATTCAACATGAAATTAACCGTTGCGCGGGTCTTTGCTTCGCGGGGTCGGTGGTGTACGTACTATGATACCCGCTGAGTTTTTTTTTAAAGCTAATTATGTAGCATGTAACTTTACCACAGACTGTTGGGTAGCCAAGTAGTGTTCATGTATCATTCTTTATTTTATTTGTATTTTTTTATATAGTTTCTTTCAAAATTGTTTGCTGTTATGTAGCCAAGTAGTGTTCATTTTGTTTAATCAATATTTGTGTATGTGTTTCTTACATTATAAATCAACTGTCTCTACCACTTCATGGCGTTTATATTAGGTAGATACCAATAGTTTTTGCTAATAGCTTATCCTATTAGCGAAAACATGTAAGGTAATGAAATACATTCATTAACCTGCTGTACCTACACTCAGTCTTTCATTTTTGACAAATTCTAATTGCTTTGTAATGGTGTTACAATATAAATAGTGTAAAAGTTTTCATACAATTCCGCCTCAGGTGGTCCAGTCGGGTGATCGTTCTTGAGTTGACCTAAGGGATCAATTTTCTTAGTAACAATTTTGAAATAATAAAGAAGCGTAATAAAATCCTAGCCAATTTGCTTAGTGTGTACAAACACCGTCACCGCGGAGCTTACAAAGAGCTTTTTTAATTCACAGCCAACCAATTCCTAAGCGAACGTAAAATGTTTACTCTGCCAAAAGAGGGGGACATTTAAACTTTATTTTTTGGACTCTTTTGTGACTTAATTTTTTACGGGGATCCTCCCGAGACCCATGTTAGATTTGAAACGCGACGGAGTTCCCAAACTTCTTGGAGTTCGTTAAAAAACGACGTTTTTACAATGGGTTACGGAAATTTTCGGGTGGATGAATAATTTTACGGTTCCCTTACGGCGTCTCGCTTTGTTTATTTTGTGAAAGATCAGAGATTAATCGTGTGGAGGTTAAGTATGTACAGGTTGTGTAGCGTGTGACTTTGTGGGGGAGTTGTTTGTTACTGGGGAAGTTGGATCGTGTGTGACTTGGATAACACTTGGGGACATGATTGTAAGTACTTCAATTTTGTTCTCTGAAAAATGTATAAGCTGCGTTTCATAAACTAACCTAGCATAATGGAGACACTGAGAAGCCACTGTAACTTGAGGCGAAAGCGTCAGGGTAGCCCGTGAAACTCAAATAAACTTAAGGTTTTTGCAATACGCAGAGGTTAAAATAAAATTGAATTTCGCGGGTGTCAAAGTCAAAGTCAAATAATTTATTTCAAATAGGCACATATAAGGCACTTTTGAACGTCAAAACAAAGAAATAGAACTGATTCTAGGTGCCCCTTCCAAAAGTTAGTTTTCGTATGGAGAAGAATGGGCAAGAAACTTCACCGTTACTCTTTTAAAAATGTTTTACAATATTTTGTACCTATACATGAATTATAAAATTATATGTGAAGACGATGCACCTACAATAAGATTACTGTACCACAAAAGGTAAAAAGAATTATAAATGGAGCAATGATAAATTAATTAATTACATACATGGTGCTCACATATTTACAAAGATTGTAAAAGTATACGATATTACAACCTTAGCGCATCGCGGTGACCTTAGCGCATCCCCCTTAAATATAACATGTTCAGACATTATCTCAGAGTTAATTGTTTATTCCTGCGAGTATTCTTATAAAGTCAACTTTAACAATTTATTTAACATTCAAACTTCACAAAAACAAAAAATAAAGCAATTATCCTTACAGACGTACCTACATTAATTCCATAAGGAACAAAATAAACTTCGAAGCCCTACTACGCGACAATATTTCGTAAGCAACATTAAAATTTATCACTAGCGCAAGAGTTTACGCGAAAGCCGGGTGATAAAATAAAATGACAGTTGTTTAGTATGGTCTCGGGAATATTGTTGGTACATACTAAGGTAGGAATTGAAAGGTATGGGGCGCTGGAGAGCTGTTTTATTTATGTCAGTAAATGGCTTTTGGATTGGCGTGCAAGTGGTAGGGGTAAGTGTGACAGTATGTTCCTTTACCTATGGTATTGTAGTGTTTGAAGAACGAACAGGTCTGAAAAACGTCGTAAAATTGCAAAAAAAATGGCATTTCTCGCCCCTACCTAGAATGGCGCGATTTGTAACGTGTTCGAAGCGGAAGTTTCGCATTTATCTAAGTAGTTACCAGCTTAGTGGTTATAATTATGTATGGTTATTCCGACTACATCCATACTTCCATACTAATATTATAAATTCGAAAGTAACTCTGTCTGTCTCTATGTTACCTTTTCACGCCTAAACCACTAAACGGATCTTGATAAAATTTTGCATGGAGATAGATGGCATCCCGGGGAAAGACATAGGCTACTTTTTATCGACATACCACGCGGGCGGAGCCGCGGGCCGATGCTAGTTTGTAATAATACTTACCAATAAACTCGAGCTATGCTATGCTCAATAAACCTTTAGACATTAAATAGCAAAGGCATTTTAAGTACGTAGAATTCTACTTAACCTTCCATTGTCTCCAGCTTAAATTAACCCAGACACGTAATTTCCCCAGCCAGGATAATCCAGTTCCAAATTCAAAATTCAATTTACCACACCTGTACTCAATTTAACAGTCCAATTCTGAATTTACAGCTAATTTCGTCGGTTCGTTCGATAACGTTAACTTCTATGTTCACGGAATCTGGCTCTCGTGTGAGTTTGATTGCACACAAAATCACTTCTCCTGGCGGTAAACCCGATTGTTACGAGGTATTTCTAGAATAATTCTGCGGTTTGCGTTCGGATTTGGAATATAAAAGCTGGAGGTGAAAGAGGGTTTTACGGAGCCAGTACGAAATTTGAGTTACACATTTTCTAAGCCATAGGTACATTCGGTCAATTGACTAAACAGCTCTCTAATTGCGTAATACACGATCAATCAGAATTGGAATCGGTTTGAAACAAATGTCTAATTCATTGCTTCATAAGTTCGAAAAAAAATCTGGTCAACCACGTAAATAATGCAATGAATGTTGTTGAAGTGTCAAAATGAAACAAATTAAGTCATAATCGGTTACGCAATTAGTTTTAGAGAAGAATTAGATAGCAGCTCTCTAATGCATCCATGGAAAGGCTTCTAGCAAGTTGTGCCCAAATGCCAAATTGTTTTTTTTTCTAAAGGAACTAAAAATGAAATTGAGTAGAAAAGACTTTAAGAACTTTCTTATAATACTATTGTTCAGTTTCTAGTTTACTTTTGTTTCGTTTCAAAAATAGTAACTATTATACCTCATGTAAGTAAAACTGTAGCAATTCCTACACTTGTAGACACTCGTAAAGCCTCAACAAACACCATTACAGAAATTGTTCCTAGCACCATGCTCATACATTTTATGTGCACAAGTACATAAACGATACATAAGTTAAGATTTTACTGTCGAACACAACATAAAGGGGTTGGCACTGGCTTTACGCTTCCAGGATTAGGTTGGGCCAGCAGTAAACATGGCCAGGGCGGCTTTTATATCCCGTTGCAAATAATAGCACATAAAACTTGTGTGAAAAACACTAGTTACGGACGCGGAGATGAACGGGCCGGTCGGTAGCGATTGCAAAACAATACTTCAAAAATATTATAAGCAAACTATACCCGAATCACTTTTAACGTGGCATTAACGGTCATTGGCCTTTCCCTAATATATCTCCGTAGGAACCCAAAGAATAAACCATGTATGGTTTTTCGTTATTGAAACATGTTAAAGATCACGATAGATATTGATTCAGGACGTTAACGGACAATTTTTTTTTAAATCAAGAATGCTAGAAGATGCAGGTGGGTAAATAACCGCTATTGTCACGCTAAAACCATGCAAGTCCAAAACTATATTTTGGACTTTCATGGTTACATGGTTCCGGACACGGTATGGTCTCTTGCTCCAAAAGACCTTATGAATTTTAGTGTCACGTTTTGTCAAACTAGGCTTCAGTATTAGATGCTGCACGCATTAGGTACTTGATACATTAGAGCCAGAATCAGAATCAGAATTTATTTATTTGTGAGTATGTGTTTGTGTATGTGTTTGTGGAATGTAGTGTGTTTTATGTGTATTATTATAGATGGTACATTATACATAGGTTCGACACAACTCAATGCATGTAGCCTCATAGGTGGGTTCCAGGTACGCTAGATATAATATAAGCCGTTATTCAATTACATGTAAAATACCGAAACAGTCACATCTTAATAGTAATAGTAATATTTATTTTGTAAAAATATGAGTACAGTATGAAGGTCTTATAATTAATATGAGGTGGCTACATGTTTTGCCATTCATGGCGTACAAACTTAGTTGCACTAGACAATAATAACAAAAAATAATATTACCTATAATGTTGTATGTGTAAAATTACAATGTCATGCTAACATTAATGAAATATAGAATCAAATAAAAAAACAATAACAATGTCAAAAGAAAGAAAAAAAAAAGTAGTTAATTGCTTAAAAAATATTATAATTATCTTAAATTAGAAATTTACATTAGGATAGGTCATTGTCATTTAGAAAATCGTACCTTACCAATCAGCACTAATATAGAATTTCTTGATTTTAATTTTTATTAAATATTTTATTGAATTCCAATACAAAACAAGTTGACTGTAGAATAATTATTGCGTAATTATAATTATAGTTAATCAATCTTGATAAATATTGACATTGTCTATCTTTATAATTATGTACTTAGCATCTCTAGTGTATTTTGTACTTTTGCATGCGTTTTAGTTAAATATGGCTGTTGCTATTATATTTTTTTTTATGTCACCGTGTATGTACCCATATTACCCATCCGGGACGGACCTCTCCGGGAAAAACCACTCCACAAACAACAGCATGCGTACTCCACTGGCCGATCAACGGAATCCGCGCTGCACAGCGTGATCTCCAAGATCGAATGTGCGGTGGACCACAAATGCTCAGCACTGGCCGCCTTCATCGACATTGAGGGTGCCTTTGATAAAACCAGTTTCAAAAGCATCACCATGGCCCTCAACAGACACAGCGTAGACTCGACCCTGAGTGGCTGGATCACCAACATGCTCAAACTGAGGGCTGTACAGGTGACCGTGAACGACACTACTAGGGCCATCGTGGCGAAGGGCTGCCCCCAAGGGGGAGTCCTCTCGCCGCTTCTATGGAACCTGGTGGTAGACAGCCTCATCAAAGCACTGAATGACGAAGGTTACTTCACCGTAGGCTATGCGGACGATATAACCATAATAATCAATGGCACACATGAAAACACTATATGCAACCTCATGCGCCAAGCTCTGAAAATAGTAGAGGAATGGTGCAATAAACACCAACTTACGGTGAACCCAACAAAAACTGAAATGATTCTATTCACAAAAAAGAGGAAACTACCGATGCTACAACTACCCCGCTTCTTTGGGACAACCCTAAGCCTATCAACTGAAACCAAGTATCTGGGCATCTTCTTGGACAAACAGCTGAACTGGGCGAAACATATGAACTACATCGTCACTAAAGCCACTGTATCCCTCTGGCAGTGCAAGCGACTGCTTGGAAGGAACTGGGGAATTAGCCCCAGGGTCACTTACTGGCTATACACCACGGTCATCCGACCGATCATCACATATGGCTCACTGGTCTGGTGGCCCAGGACAGACCTGAGCACAGCCCAAAGAGACCTCGAAAAACTGCAGCGTTCTGCATGTGTTGCAATCACCAGCAGCATGAGAACTGCACCCACTGCCGCCCTACAAGCAATGCTCGGACTGCCGCCTCTGCACCTCATCGTACGAGAAGAAGCGGCCCTGGCAGCTTTTAGGCTTCACTTATCAGGAACCCTGACCAAAGACTCCAGAGTTAAGCACACACGCATAAAAGATGATGCGGTCAAACGACAGCCAATGATGGCATCACCCTGTGACAAAGCCCCGAAGACACACCACTTTCAAAGACACTACAGTATAGTACTCACAGAAGAACAGAATGACTACTCAGGACCGAAAGAGATGAGAGTATACACCGACGGATCGAAAACCCACTCCGGTACAGGAGTCGGAGTCTTCTCACACGATCTCAACATTAACATATCCAGCCCGCTGGGAATGTTCAACACCGTATATCAGGCGGAGTGTGTGGGTATCATACAGGCGGCCTATGCCATAGAAGCCAGGAGTGTTACGGCCACCCATATACGCATACTTTCCGACAGTGCCTCAGTTCTCCAATCCCTACAGAAAAATTACATTACCTCGAAGCTTACACTAGAATGTCACAATGCACTAGAACGAGTAACGGTATCCGGATGCAACAAAGTGACACTACAATGGATTAAAGGACACAGTGGATCGCTGGGCAATGACGCAGCAGACGAGCTTGCTAGAAGAGCATCTAGCACGTCGGTCTGTGGGCCTGAGCCCATCGTACCCATCCCCTACAACCAAATACGCAGGTGGCTCCAGGATTTTACCCATACTCAAGCGGAGAACTGCTGGTCCTCGGCACCGGGCTGCAGGCAGTCCAAGGAAGCTATGCCATCCTTGGATGGCAGGCTAACCAGGCGGTTGTTACGCCTGGACAGGAACGGCCTGCGTCTGGTGGCGGGAACCATCACAGGACACTGCTCGTTAAACAAACACTTCCACACTATAGGCATAACGGACAGTCCTCTGTGCAGAGCGTGCATGGAGGCTGAGGAAACCGTCGCGCACGTGCTCTTTGAATGCACGGGCGTCGCCCAGATTAGAACTGTAACCCTCGGGTCACCCAGATCTTACACGGAGGTTCTAAACAAACCAGGAGACATAGTGAACTTCTGGAGGGAGGTGGGCTGGATGGAATAACCCCCAACGGCCGCCATGGCCCACGCACAATGGTCCACCTTAAGGACTAAGTGCGGAAACCAAACCCGTAACATAGAACATGTACCCATATTTGCAAAATAAATATCTTTTCTGAGCATGAAAAGCAAAATATTCTGTAATAAGATTGCCTAAAAATGGAACTTGAAATTTTTCTCTCGTCTGTTTTGCTAACCCTACACTAATTCCTAATTTTTCTCTCCTTTAATTTTTCTCTCGTCTGTTTTGCTAACCCTACAATAATTCCTAATTCGGACTAAGCAATAGGGGTGAAGCAGCTCTTATATAGAATGTTAGGGCAAGATTTAGTGGCCGCTGTGTATTGGGATGCGTGGTATAAAAGTAATTCACTCTGTTTTTACGGCGAAAATAATAATATAAATTATATTATGTTATCTGGGTACCTGGTTATAGTTGACCATAGGATCTAGGAGGATATCCGATGGGTAAGTAAGTATAGGTAGAGGAGGGCCTAGACAGTAGACAAGTGACAATCGCTTCGAAAGCGTTTCGTATTTCTACAACGACTTTGAACCGGATTGACATAAAAGCTTCTTGATAGCTTTTTTCCATCATCGTTATCGCTGATAGAATGTCACTTTGTCTAGGGCTTCTGTAGACTCTAAAAATAAAAAAGTTCGGTTTCAACCGTTTTTGAAAGTGCATTAAAGTTTTTGACGAACAATTAGCATATACACAAAATAGTTCATAGTCCACAGCAGCAGTCACAGGATATAGGATATAGGCCTCACATTTTACCGATCATATTGGAGTCTGTGCCAAGGGGTATCGTATTACCTAGTTACTGGGTTGTGGAGGTCAGATAGGCAGTCGCTCCATGTAAAATACTGGTATTCAGCTGCATCCGGTTAGACTGGAAGCCGACCCCAACATAGTTGGGAAAAGGCTAGGCAGATGATGATGATGATGATTGAAGTCTGTGCCACCATTGAAGTCCATTTGGCTCGGCGTTAGTGTCTATTTCATATATGACGCGCATTCTATTTTCAAAGAGCCTAAAAAGTCTCAAATACGTTTAAAACAGAAGTTCCTCAATCACCAGCCATAAACTCCATTATTCTCCTGAAACAAGATACTTTATACTTCATGAAACATTTACGAATTAATCGTAGAACCATTCTACTTCGTCGTAATGGCGAAGTAAAGCTATAACGTTCATCGTAAAAACTGCCGCCGTACACTATGAAAATTATATTAAGCTGGGTATTGTCTTGGTGGATTATTGATGTAGGGGCTGTAACTGAAAATGTAATGATGATATTAAATAGAACAAGGTAGACTTTCAAATTTGTGATAGATGTTATGAAGTGGGAGCGCTATCGACTTTTGTACAAGTGACAAGTGAAATTCGAAACCAATTCGGCGCGCACGAAAAATGCACAGGAGGTAGGGTGCGTTTAACTGAAGTGGAGACGAGCAGAGCTAAGCGGAGTCGTGCTGGAAAAAATTATCCAATCACGGACGAGAAGAGTGACGCGATGAGGTTTTCAACCATTGTGATTGGTCGATTCCTACAGGTCTCCGCTCATCTCCTCTCGTCTCCGCTTCAGTGGAAATGCACCCTGGCCCATATGCCTGAAAACCGATAGTGTGGTTTGTTATAATTTGGACTATCCAAATGAGAAGAATATTGATGTGGTTGCTCCATGCTGCATTGATAGGTAGGTAATTAAGTAGTTAACTGTTCATAACTTAAACTTAACTGTGTACCAAGCCCGTCTGTAGTTAATCATAGCCTAACTGTAACTTTAATTTTTATTAAGTCCTATTTACACTAGCCATACCTAGGTTATTTTTTTAACATTTATTTTATTTTCGCCCATATTCTGCCCCAAAAGACCGGAATAACAAAATTTTAATTTTTGAGACAGCAGACAATAACAATAGAAGTTGGAACCAACATAACCAATTCGGGGACTCTAGATACGATCCTTCAAAGTCCCCAATGCGGATGTCATCTGAAATATAATATATTGCGCTGGACCGAGCCTTCCCTAAGGATGGACTGTTAATTACCAAGTACAAGTCGCATATACCGGGGTACCTTTGAATGTTTTGTCTTTATATTAAAATGTTGACTGTATTTGGTTTAAATGAGAATTTTCCGTAGACCATGGTCTAAAATTATGCTGGTTTGAGAGTAAAATTTCATGGGGAACAGAAAAAGTAAGTTTTCTTTGTTAAAGTCAAACATACGACTTTAGTAATGTCTAGCTATTCTTCATAGGCTAAGTTATACAGCTTTGCATACCTTGAAAAAAATTGAATTAAAAAGAAAAAGCAATTTTCCCTATTTCTCCACAACAAAGAAGTAACTGCCTTAAAATAATTAAGTTATCTGCGAATGTGCCCCAATCTTAATTTTTTTATTCCTTTCTATAACGTTGACTTTTAAAAGATGTTGTTCCACGCTTGAACTTGGAACAGCCGCTGGGGATATTTGACGTCATTCCGTTTCGAAAATTAAATTTAAATCCCCTAACGTTTTTTCCCGCCCTCCGAATTATTGCTAGCCGTAAGGACTTTTCCTGTGTATTGTTTAATTTTGTAGGGGTCAACATGACCTTTATTATGATAAAGTGGGCTCATCTAGTGGGTACCGACCTTTTGTAAATATTTATAATTCATCCTACATTCCAGGTTTTTTATTACTTACGTTAAGTGGTGATTTATTTGTTTTTTTACTTAATGTGTCACTGCGCACCGATTTCAAAGATTCACTACCACAGTGGCAAAACTTCTTAATTTCAATTCTTCTATATTTTTTTTTATGTTATAAGACCCAGCAAAAAATACGTAAAAATTATGTCAACTTTCTTTCAGTCTCTTAACATTATTTTGTTTTTGCTACATAAAAGCCGAAGTCGCTGCTTACGGAACCATAACTGAAAAAGGTAAGGAGCAAAGGCCACCAGGGGGCAGCTCCGAGGCACTTGTCAAAGCTCGTAATATTTTATTATATAACCAAATAAACCTCCAGTTTGGAGTTTGCAATTTTTGTCCCCAAGATGTCTTGGATATTTGCATTATGGTAAGGAAAATTTGGATTTTTTGTTAAAAAAGATGTTGGATTACAGATTTTTGTAGAAATGTAACAAAAAATCAAGGCAAAGATTATCTACTAGTATCTTTATCAACTTAAAAGTCAGAATCATTTCCTAACTTCCTAATTAATTTATCCTAACTTATGTATAGTATTTAAATTATAAATGCGAAAGTGAGTTTGTCTGTTTATTTGTTTGTTACGCTTTCACGCTAAAACGGCTGAACAGATTTAGATGAAATTTGGCACATGGGTAGACCATGACCTGGAATAGGACATAGGGTACTTTTTATCCTAATATTCCCACGGGATCGAGACTTACGCGAATGAAACCGCGGGGCGCAGCTACTAATATTATAAATGTGAAAGTGAGTTTATTTGTTTGTTACGTTTTCAGTCTAGACTTGGACAAGGAAATATGCTACTTTTCATCTAAGATCGCAGAAAAAGTCACTGGCCACAGCTAGTAATAATGTAAAGGTAAGTTAAGTGTCAGCATGGTGATGAATTATTTATTTAGACCATCATAATTCCTACAGAAATCTGAGCCATAAAGATGGGGTTACACTTTAATATAATACATTACTTCGCATACGCACACCTATTAATATTCATAATATAATTTAACGTACCGAGGTTAATTTCACCTAAATATGTAAATTATCATGAGCGGACCACCGTTAATTTCGAGATGTCGTTTGTAAATAATTCTGTCTCCCTCCTTCTTGTTTTTGGAAATGGAAGAGTGAAAGAGATGGACGATGCGTGTATTATGAATAAGGTGGCAGGGAAAATTTTAACGGCGCCTATGAGGGTTGTGAATGCTGAAATAACTTTCAAATATTGTCGCTAGGTGGACGGAAAGTTTAGCTCCTGAGGGAGGCTGTTTGCCGGGTCGCGCGTCTCTCTGTTTATAAATGAAACGCATATCATTTTAAAACAACATTCAGTGTATGTTACCCCTTAGCAGAACCGTTACCACAGTCCACACACACATCCCTTGTTGACTTGGCTTACCGGATTATTGAACAGCGTTTCTAATTACAGTATTTTACTCTGTGACGGGTCGCGAGTACTAAGTTGGTGTACACTGTACGCGTTCCTGTACATGTAATGCCATTTTGGGACAGCAAAGTTAGGGATATTATAATAATGCTCGAATGTGTCCGGAGTTTGGACAACTTTGGTACTGTGTGCTCCCTTAATTAGAGACGGGAACACATTAGTAGGAGGTCATCGGACTGCTGTAGGGAAAGTTTTGGTGCTAAATGTAAAATAGCTCACTTGTAAGAAATTCTTAACAGTGTAGTCTTTGTTTTAGAATAAAGCATGCGTCTGGGGAGCTGTTTAGGTGAAGCAAACTATTAGTTACTAAGGAGAGCTAGTTACAGCTATAAAGAAGAATAAATTGGTCTAGGTGTTTACTTATGGAACGGTAAAACTAAAGAGGTGGTTGTACAGTTAGGGACATTAATTGTTAAGCAAATTGTCACTGTACGTCAATTAGCCGAGTTATAGCCATTTCATACAACTGTCATAAATGACAGTTATGACTTGAATAAACAGTGTAAGGTGGTAATTAACATTGTTAACAATTCATTTTCCTGACTTTACTTATTGGCATTTAATGTGAAGTGATAGACACTGTGAAAGTTTTTCAAATAAGTTCGATGGTTAATTAAACCTTGCATTTAGTGATTTACTTAATTTGTTTTTTTTGCTTGGACCATCGTTATTTGCTTACTTAAATGCAGAGGCATGGATACATTCATTTAATTACCTAGATTTTTAAGCCCCTCTCTGCAAACGATACGAAAAATCTCCAGACCCATCTTAACATTAACACAATCCATCAAAAAGAAAAACAATAAAAAACTTCACGGAACCGATAAACAACAGAAAAAGCAGTTAATCCGATAAATTGCTATTCGCGAGCGAGTAAAGCGTAATTAAAAATTCAATTCCGGGAAAAAAAAAATCGGGCGCGGAATCCGCGTCATCAATCTGAGGAATTATTTCATTTGCGTATTAAAATTCTCGTTTTGTCCGGTCGTGAATTATTTCTCGTCGTGTTAATTACTACGGTGGGTTACAGCACCCTGAGGGTTAGATGGCAGATCCCGTAGAATTGGGGTTGACGTGATATTGTGGGCATGGTTAGAAAAAAAAATAAAACTTTCGAGAATCTGAATGTTTACCTTTTGGTTGCAGATACCAACGAAAAGTAGTTTCTTAATTTAATTTCGTATACAATGCTTTTAAAAACTAACAAATCTTGTTGGAATTTAACGAAACTTACTAATACGAAAGTTATACTTTCAAGCATAATTAAAATGGTATCCCTGATATGTCGATATAAAGTCCTTCCCCGGGATGCCATCTATCTCCTTGCCAAATTTTATCGAAATCCGTTAAGTCGTTTAGGCGTGAAAAGGTAACATAATTATAGACAGACAGACAGACAGGCAGATAGACAGACAGACAGAGTTACTTTCGAATTTATAATATTAGTATAGATAGGCAAATCACCGATTCTCCAGAGTAACAAATTCAAATGGTTAATAATCTTAAAATTTAAACGTTCTAATCAATTCTTCATTATTAATAACCTAACCTCATACACAATGAGATCGATTATCTAAATAAACAATGTCATCTAATGACTCTGCGGTGTATTCGAATCGGCCAGCCAGCCAGACGATGGTGCCCACCATAAAATAGATAGACTACACCACACATTACCTACAGAAGACCAGCTCCTTTCAACACGCGAGAACGCACGCACACATAGAAACGGCTAACGTACAGCGACTGCAAGCGCACTCGCGACTGCATTTATATATTTACTTAAGGCCGGGTCGGAACCAAAATTGCCTGTCTTCAATTTGATTTTTCATAAAATTGATAAGACTTAGGTATAAAATAAAAATAGTATGAGTAACTACATGATATTTCCAAACTTTTTGTGGAACAGAAAAACAAAATATTAAAATTTTCTCTATAAAAAAATATCACGAAGTTACCTCTAATTTTCACGTATTTTCAATTTGTACTTAAAATGCTAATGCCTATTATGATAAAAATTAGATGATTATATGTATTAATTTAATAGTATATATTAATTTACTGCCAGAGACATTGCTGCTATCATACAGTCAATGTCACGGGGCAAGTCTCCTGGCCATGATGGGCTCAGCATCGAGCATCTTCGGTATGCGGGCCCTCATTTGACGCGTTTTGGCTTTATTGTATAGTCTTTGTCTGAGTCATGCGTATATACCCTCGGATATGTTGAGAACAGTTATAGTGCCTATAGTTAAAAATAAAACTGGATATTTGACGGATAGGAATAACTATAGACCTATTTCACTGGCTACGGTTGTGTCTAAGGTATTGGACAGCGTGCTTAATGCGCAATTAAATAAGCATGCATCCAATTGCATGACAACCAGTTTGGGTTTCGACCTGGGTTGTCTACCGATAGTGCTATATTGGGCTTTAAGCATGCTGTGGAGTACTACACACGGCGTAACACTGCGGTTTACGCTTGTTTCCTCGACCTGTCGAGTGCTTTTGATCTGGTCTCCTATGACGTGCTTTGGAAAAAGCTTAATGATGCAAAGTTACCACCTGAGATCATAAATATTTTTAAGTTTTGGTACGGGAACCAGGTCAATAGTGTGAGATGGGACGAAGCTTACTCGAGTCCATATGGTCTTGAGTCAGGTGTGAGGCAGGGGGGTCTGAGTTCTCCTACACTCTTCAACCTGTACATGGACCAATTGATTGGGGAGCTGAGTAGCACCAGGGTCGGATGTTATATTGATGGCATATGTGTCAATAACATTAGCTATGCGGATGACATGGTGCTGCTCAGTGCCTCAGTCTGTGGCCTGAGGAAACTGGTGAGTGTGTGTGAGAGGTACGCCAGTGCTCATGGCCTTTTGTATAATATAAAAAAGAGTGTCGTGATGGTGTTTGGGGCTGGTGGAAAGTGTCCAGAAACGGTGCCTCCAATAATGATTAATCGTATACCGTTGTCGAGAGTGTACTCTTTCAAGTACCTTGGGCATATTTTGACTGCCAGCCTTAAGGACGATGACGACATTGAGAGAGAGCGGAGGGCGCTGTCGGTCAGAGCGAATATGATTGCCCGCAGGTTTAACCGTGCTTCTACGGAGGTTAAAAAAACACTTTTTAGAGCCTTCTCTTCCTCATTTTACACCTGTGGCCTGTGGGTACATTTTACGCAGAGGTCGTACAGTGCCCTCCGCGTTCAGTACAACAATGCTTTCAGGGTGTTGATGGGGCTGCCCCGCTCCTGTAGCGTATCAGGAATGTTTGCGGAATTACGTGTTGACTGCTTTTATGCGTTAATGCGTAAAAGATGTGCGTCCTTGGTGCGCAGGGTGCGGGCCAGTTCCAACAGCATCCTGGGAATGATTGCTGACAGGCTGGACTGCTGTATTGTGAGTCGCTGCTCCAGTATTTCAGCTGGATTACTGAAGCAGTGATTTTTGTTTTTTTTTTGTGTGTGTTTGTTTTGTGTAGGTACTGGTTGTAACTGAATCACTAACATAGTTGTAAGTTTATTTTATTGTTACTAACACTATGAGTCTCATTGTTACTCTGAATAAAGAATTTATTATTAAAACAAGGCAAAAAAAAATTGTGTAGGCTTTTTTTTTTATTCCTTTTATTTTTGGTTTTATTACGAATCAAAGCTTGTAGGACTTACGACGTTCTTAGTTCGTGAAAGAAGCCATCTTTCGTCGCACATTACGGGAACTTCAAGCATATTTTTGTTTCACAAATCAGTCGGCGTCGCTCTGTTGAGACGAGAGGATTACGCTCAAATTTTTAGCTGCGCTGAGATATTATTTATTTTCGTAAATAATATTTTCGTAATTTATCACATTCCACAAAAGAAACTGAGACATAGAAAACATGAAATAAACACTAAAACCACTTCCAAAACGAATATTACAAGTGTTATTGATTGATAAAGAAATAAATACCGAGTCTAAATAAACATATAAAATTCAATGTTGATATTTGAAAAGTCAAGATGACATCCATTTTATTTGACAGATTTTTGACTGATATAGTAGCACGGAGTAAAGAAAGAAGTAGGTACAACTAGCGCCATTGCTCTGTATTGCGGTGAATTTTCTTGCGGAGAAAATTTACAACATAGCCAACGAGCCCATTCCACGTTCATTTGAAAGTTCGCACTGGAGATTAAATCTTATTGCGATTTACTCAGGATCCAAATTCGTTTACTCCCACTTTTTTTGACAAACTTCTTGTAAGGTGACCCTTAGACGAACATTGGAGCGACTGACCGCCCCTAAATAAAACTTGTTTAGAATAATACCTTTATTCTTCGGTTATTGGTATAACGAACTAACTCGAACAGATTACGTATGACTCCGGATTTTTAATTTGTCTGTCCGTGATGTCTTGTTTATATCTCTTTATTTGACTTTTTTGTCGTAGTTGGGTTTTAGTTTTTACCTAACTACGGCGAAGCAAAAAGGAGGGTTATGATTTTGACCGGTTTCTATGTATTTATCTATGTCTGTTCACTCATATTATCTTCTAAAAGACTCATCACAATTTGACAAATGAGGTGTCGTTGGAAGCTTCTTGATCGTCCGCTGGTCATCGGCTATATGAAGACATATTAAATTGAAAATGGCGCCCTCTAGGTGACATATCATGAACAACAAAAAATATTTTTTAATCATACACTGTTGGGTATCAAATGAAAGATTTTAATTAGCACATTTCCAAAATATATATTATAACCCCAAAAAAAAGCAGCAATCATCAAGACGTATATTGCCATATGTTTATGTTAACGCGTGGGATGATAAGTGCCGCTTCACGCGCCGCCGAACCGTAAACAGAAAAAACGTCGGACGCGCCGCGTGACGCGACACTGCACGCGACGCGCCACGCCCCACGTCTCCGTAAATGAGGCCTAAAGTTATAATGCAACTTGGCATGTTTTCAAAGCTACAATTTCAACAGTTACAAAGAGGGACCATACTAAACTTTCTACTAAGGGACTAGTTATAACCAGCGCCCGAGACGCGCATTTTGTACGCTGCGTTTTGGGCGCTCAATAAAATTGTATGAATTCCTATGTAACGAATTTTATCAAGCGCTGCAGTCTAAGCGAGCACCCATGCCGGGCGCCGTTAGGCCTGCACATGTCGCAACTTGCCACTCTCAACTTGCATCTCCGTTGTGCGATTTACAAATAAGACTGGGAGAAGGTATGCCGCGGGCATCGCTTCATCGAGAATTGCTGCTGCGTGCGCCGCCGTGATGAAACGCCGCGTGTGACGCGGCTATGCCATTCGCGGGCTCCGCCGCAAAAAACGCTCCATTTCAAACAAACGCGTGTAAAATCGCGTCTCCGTAAACGCACTCATACAACGCCATATGTTTGAATTCAGTGCGGGCCGCGCCGCCCAAAGCCACGCGTGACTCCTCGCGTCTTCGTAAATGAAGCCTAACCGTGCCCTTGACGCTTGGACGCGAGTTCCTTTTTCACTATTTTTCCTTGTCATTTTCTCCGCATTAGTTATAAACTTAAAAGAAACACGGTTCAAAAGTTACAACAAAATGTGGAAATCTTGTTGCGTTTGACGAGCGTCCAAAAACGCGCCGGGCGCGCGCCCAAAACACAGCGCAGGTACTGAGCGCGTACCTCGGGCCATTGTTATAATTAGTCCCTTTGGTACTTTGGCACCCATTTACATAGATGAATAGATGTCAATTCTTTTAGTGGTGAAGCTGACAATCCTACATTTATTTCTTTTGTACAGAACTCGGCCTCTTTTTCACATGTTTCAAATGTTTTCGAAGGGGATTGTTCGCGTTTGGCGCAGGAAAAGTTCTCATGACACATGCCATATTCGTTGCAAAATTCATTATACGAATATTATTTTTTACTTGGGTATCACTTTGCACGATCCTCCAAAGAGAGAAATCCACGATATAGCATTATATTTATTACTTGGTAACACAGTTTTCCACAAAGACGTCATTAGGTACAAATTGTACAAGGTCGTAAATAAAATTTGGTAACATTTAAATTTGAACTTTTTCACGTCAACATTGAGTTTCTAGTTCCAAAACATGAACATGATCTATAGTTCTGAATTCAAGCTTAGCGTATCGTATAAGCAAAATAAACTACAGAAGATTGAAATTCGAATTCTATAAACGCCAGACGAAAAGTTTCTGCTGGCGGGAAGGCATTGTGTTTTGTTTTCGTCGTGTTTAATGAGAGGGGTAGGTAAGGGTTGCGCGGGTGAAATATGATTTTTTGCTGTCAATACACGCCCCCTTAAGGGGGATGCGCTAGGGTGGCCCTCGTGAAAATTTAATGAAATCGTCATTCAATGCACTAACATGAACTTAGAAAGTTGTATTGCTGATTCTAATGTTAATAATTCTGTAAATCCATATTTGTTACGACCGCTAATAATATTTAGGTGTCAGCCTTCTGTACCTATCTTATTCTGTGTCCTCTCTGCCCATTATTAGTGGACAAACGGACAGATTGACGTCACCTATGTATAATGTAGAATGAGGTCTAGACAACGTTTTAGCGTTATGTATTTATTGGACGATTAGAATCTAGAATCATACGATTTGTGTATATGAGTAAGTTTTAAAAGTGATTTTGTGTGAATTCGTTAATGTTTTATGGAAATGATGGCAATGTCTTGTTAATTTCAATGACTCTAAACAAGCCTGTGTAAAAAAATTGAATCATATGAGATAAAAATCTGAGCTATGTGGAACAGATAAAATCTTAGACACTAGACAGGTTAAAATACATTTCGCGTTCTTTTTTATCATGATTACCAATAGTTGTCTTGTATTTTCGGATGATTCAGTGCACTTTTCACAGCCTACGTTTTTTTTTTTAAATCCTTCATTACAATATCATAAACTAAAATGTTCCCAACTAGACTCATTAATTACCCTCACAGCACACATTAAACACACTTAGCACAAGGTATGGAGGTGTGAATGTGCGAATTAGCAGTGCGTGACGTCACGGCGCAGTGATTAGCGGCACGTGACATCCCTGCGTAATGGACTGCGGTTACGTGGACTAGATAAAGGCCTTGTCGATGAGCTGGGACCATTTTCGGGTAATTTTCAGGCAAAATTCAGAAAGAAAAGGCAGAGAAAACATAATTTCGCGTTGCAAAATATCTCGGCGCGTAGCGAATCAGCCATCTGCTACGCAGTTGTAGCCGGCGTAGCTGCGTAGCCGTAGCTGTCATCAATGTGTCAATATAGTAGTAATAGTGAGTTTGTAGTTTGAGTTGATTTGAGCCAAAAAAGTCTTAAAGCTGGAATATAATTAAAATAAATAATAAAATTCTGAATCAATTTTATTCTTATTTAAATAATAAAATTCGGTAATGATGGTTCATTAGTAAAGACTTTCTCTTCGCCAAGCTAAAAACTGCAAAGGCAAAATCTACTTTTCTAGTTAAAAATCCTATGAAATGAAATGAAATTGTTTATTCTGTAAATAGGATATTGGAATCACTTTTACACGTCATATTAAAAAGTTGTAAAAATAAGCTAGATGAGGTCGGCGTTTCCTATCTGACTACTCTGAGAAGAAAGGCCGAAACAAACTCAGAGGTCACCGACTCCTTTAAAGTCCAGACATAATCTTGGTCAGGCCATATGAGGACCATGTAGATTAGAGTCTGAAATGGTCTTTTGAGGAAAGAACCACACAGATTTGAGTGGACCTGTCCAGTCAGTGCAAGCATTTGTCAGTAATAGTGGAGCTCAACTCAGAACTTAAGGAGCTCAACGACTTGACGAACAATACCAAAGAAAGGATATTTGGGTAGGTCGCATAAAGTTCTCAAATTGCCAGACCTTCGCTAAAACTAACAGAACGAAAAATAAATATCCACATAGTCCTCACATTCACAATAAAACAATACTTTACAAGTAATCATCATGTCATTTTGTATATAATATTCAATCATGTCAATTTGTATATAAAACTGGTAGGTATATTTTTATGGCTTTCCATAATATTCAAAATGTCACAATGCTTAGCAGAGCGAGCAGCTCAATCCCATGCATTTTTGTCTTCTAAATAATCTGTGATTTTATAGTACCCTTTTTTACACTATGAACACAACTATCCGTCCCTACCACACCACGCTTCCTAATCGTCACGCGTCAATGACGCACGTTTGACGCAGTTAATTGGACAATGTTACCCGACGTTAGCGCTAACTCGATCATTGTTGATGCGTGTTACCGTTTATAGGCTGTAATTGTGGGTATAGGTTTTATTTTAAGGGTATTTTTATTAACCAACTAGGTAACATTTTTTATACTGTTCCGCTGGCTTTTACTGTAATTGTAAGTTTAGTTCTTCGAGAGTAATAAATCGAATCATTGTGTCCTGTAAGCATGCCAAACACCACAATTGCCATCAGAATTACCCAACTAAAATTCACAATAATCTAAATAATAATAATCATTAATCAAAGCGATTTTGCTATGGTATGGTACCTTAGCAAAATCGCTTTAATTTCTCGCCGACAGATTCTCTAGTGGGTGTAAAAGTCAAATTATCAAAGTTTGAACTATTTAAATATTACAAAGGTACCTTCGAATAGTAATTCTGTACAATATTAAGTGTAATACACATAATCGGGGCGTATCGCCTCATCGCACGGTCGACAATGTGCGGCGCGCCTGCTCAATTCCCTGCCGTCGTAACGTCTAATTCCCGTCGACTTACACACATCAGCGTTTCCGATATCGTGTTGTACCCCCTTTATGCATAGAGTAGGAAATGAATAGGTAAATTCTAAAAATAAAATATTGAAAATGCGGTACATCATTCGGGCACCAACCAGTTGTTTCATTTCACGTGTGAATACTCGTATGCTAACGCAAGTTTGCTGTGTTTTTTCAGCTCTGTCTCGCTATTAATGCTTAATGTTTTGATGTACCAAAGCTATGATTTAATTGTATAATATGTCAGGTTGCTGCTCCGTAAAGATTAGATTGGCTGACAGCATTATTTCTGTTTGTTCAGAACGCCTATAACAAAAGCTGGAAGACGCAGTCAATATCAAAAGAAAATTATTCGAAAGAGTTGAGAAAACTGTTAGCAAAAGTATCTATCCTCACACACTACTCTGTGCATTCCTTTTTCCATTTACACGAAACCGCACAAATATTGCAAACTAAACGGGAGCCAGCACTATTTACAATTTGGCCGCTTCTCCCCTGGTTATGTCTGTCAGGGCACATTCCACCCGTCGTTATGTTGTCCATGTTTATATTGCCCAACCTACCTTCTTTTATTGGATAGCCAAACGCCTTATGGTCGGTTAATGTACCGAATATCTGTTCAGCTGACCGGTCAGATTTTTATGTGTAAGCAAGGAATATTCAAATTCAGGTTTGGCAATGGTGTTTTCTATGAATTTTAAATTGGAAGTTGGGTAATTCTGTATTATGGCACATCATTTTTGTTGAATATGAGGATGACTTGATATTTAATAATGGAAACACATTTAGTTTACAGACATAGACGTTAGGAAAACATAAGAATATAAAAAAGAAACAAATATAAAATTAAATATAGTAAAAAAGGTTGGTTGCTGGTTGCCAACAATTTTGAAATAATGTTTAATTTCTAAAATGTTGCTTCAGATGGTTTTTTGAAAAGGTTTAGTAAAAGTTATACGAATTAAATATATATTATCTGAAATGAGATAAAAATATAATTAAAAAATTAGTCATAATATGAAACAAATCACTCGATTAACATACTTGCTATTACTCTTTGTTGGCTAGTTTTTCATGTGATGATCTTTTTTAGGGCTTAAAGTAAAAGACAAAACAAAACAAAATACAACCATATCAATTACATTAATGATATTTGCATAAAAGTTAAATAAATAAAGAAATAAATGACAATTGACATTGTCAATTTGATAATCCACTTGTACCAAAAGTTTACCAAACATTCTAGCATTAACAAATACGCGACAATACCCATATCCACATTATGCAGCATTGGAAGACATTTCGAGACAGACGGATATCGCCTAGAGAGTTCACGCTCTATTATCGGTTCGTAGAGATAGGGTAACTGTCCCCATTGTTGGCACTTACGACAGACGCTGCAGGTTTTAGGTTCCAACTAAGAGCTGTGTGAATAGAATTGTAGATTTTCTGGTTTAGAATTGAAATGTAAATGTTTTAGGCCATTGTTATTTTTATTGGGAGAGTTGTTTTGTGAGTTGGGAAAGTGGTGAGTGATAAAGTCAAAAACTTGTGTTTTTGACAAATATCTTGTCAAAAACACTACGCTATCTTAACTATACTCCATTTGAAATAAGATTAGACGTTTAAATAAACCTTTTTTACCGTCCGTTCAACCGATTTTGACTTCTATTGCGTTGGTGGCATAACAAATGGCAGCTGCGGTAGACAGTTGGTATTGTGTAACCTTTTTTTCTTTTAGTGGCATCCTTATGCCTACGGTATAGAAGATCAAAATCGGTTGAACGGACTGTATAAAGGTTTGTTTAAATGTCTTAATCCAAATGGAGTATAGGTATTTTAAATAGGTAAATTTATGCATGGTAAGTAACAGGAAAATTCGATAGAGTTTTTTTGTACGTTTCAATCTGCCTAGCCTTTTCCTAACTATGTTAGGGTCGGCTTCCAGTCTAACCGGATGCAGCTGAATATCAGTATTTTACATGGAGCAACTGCCTATCTGACCTCCACAACACAGTAACTGGTTAATATGATATTACCCCTACGAAACAACCAAATCAACAACAAACGTTTTTTTGCACGCTTCTGATCTTTAAATAGTGGTGTTGTTAATTGAACTCTGTTTTTCTGTAAACATGAA
Source organism: Lithophane semibrunnea (assembly GCA_947363905.1). NCBI lineage: Eukaryota > Metazoa > Arthropoda > Insecta > Lepidoptera > Noctuidae > Lithophane > Lithophane semibrunnea. The sequence goes on along the minus strand of OX376197.1, from coordinate 11,951,624 downwards.
AGTGACTACGCACATTGCATTCATAAGTATTCTGAAAGAAAAGAATGCAAGTATTATTAAACAATCATTAATTACAACATAAATACCAACAGAAAATTGAACAACCAGCCATAAACGTAACCAATAAACAGTGCATAATAAAGGTAAGTGAAAATCTATAATTAATTAATTACGTTTACAGGTAGTTGGCGCGCCCGTAGCACCTACTGTAACTAGCGAGCAACAGCCGATTTCCCATGAGGTCCACGTTCAACGTTGGGCAAAGATCAGGCGGGTTTTCATTTGTAGAAGCGACATTGAGTCATTTGTTTTACGGCGTGATGTAGTAGAATCTGTTTCAATTTTTTAAGAATATAGGTATAAGCATAAGCATAATCAGCCTATAATGTTCCTACTGCTGGGACACAGGCCGTGAAGGGAGTGGGCCGTAATCCACCACGTGGGTCCAGTGCGGGTTGGTAGATGTCACTTGTCTTCGAATTTTTGGTTCTAGGACAGGCCGGTTTCCTCACGATGTTTTCCTCCAACGGCGATGTCTCAAAATGCTCATGAATATCCCTTTTTGTTCCAAACTCAAACGGAATTCAAATGCAAGAACTTAAATCGTTGCTGGAAGATTCACTTTTTAGTTTGGGAAAACAACCAAAATGTTGTAATTATATATTGTTGTTGTTTACGTTGTTTGCCTATCAGTATCTTGCTTTTTGTGGATTCTTTCACGTTAATGCAACATCATCATCATTTCCTTCATTAACTGACTTACTTTGCAACTTTAAGCAAAAACTTAGGTAGTTATGGTGTCCGTTCCTACTTAATTTTCTTACTCTACGTTGAGCTACCGGCGGCGCACCCGCCATGTTATTTCGCCCATTAAGGCACCTGTCATGTGAGTTTACAATAAGTAAATAAGGACGTGCCGGCGACGGGGACGTTTACCCTAATATTGCGTCACTATTGGCGACAATATTGGCCGTTTTGTTTGCTGAAAAAATTAGTATCTTCGTTATTGGTGGTGTGAATCTGTCGATGATTGGAAAATTGCTATGGGGTGATTTTTGTGTAAAATTGCGCTTTTAGTATAGAAGCGTTGAGTACAGTTAATTAGAACTGATACATACGTATCTTTTTTGTATATCGCTAGTTTAGTAGTGACGTTAATCCTTTGGTTTATGAAGATTTAGTACAACCCAATTTTGCATTTATACCTCGCAAAATTATTTACGGTACTTATAAGTATTTTCGTTATAGGTTCTACGTATTACTGACAAATTAATGCGTACACTGCTACGAGTATAACGCAATTAGGGTGCTGGAGTTTAAAAGAGCTCTGTTGAGTTTGTTTCGGCCTTCCTTCTCAGAGTAGTCAGATAAGAAACGCCGACCTCATGTAGTTTTTAAAATTATGATTGACGTGTAAAAGTGATTGTACAAACCTACTTACAGAAATAAAATCATTTATGATTTAGTAAGTGTCGGTCAAACTTTTCAAAATTGAACTGTATCTATCATTTACCGTGGATGTTGTTTTCGGTCTTTGATATTTTCTGTTTCGTGTTTAAATCCGCTGCATTACTCAATTAGCAAAAAAACTGTCGAAATTAACAGCCGCGCGTTTCAAGCTATGTTTAGCTAGATGGACCATGACCTTAAAAAGTTGGCTGGGCCAGATTGGATGTGGAAGGCGGAGGACAGGGTGTTGTGATCCAGCCTGGAAGAGGCCTATGTCCAGCAGTGGACTGCGATAGACTGAGTTGATGAGTATGTCGTATCTAGAACCAAACTGTTTCTAAATACAACACGGTCCATTCACCTTTATTCGACCAGGAAAATAAGTATCCTTACAAACAATTCACCACAAAAAACATTCACAATAAATCTTTATATCAAACATCATTTCAATAAAAAACATTCGCGCTTACATTCGTATAAAGGGTGCAAAATAAAAACAATAACGGCTCGGGTATCCCGACGGACACATATACACCCCAATAATACTTTTTATCATATTTATTGACTGATAAATGGTAACGCTGTTTCAAGTGCATTTGTATGTTTTTTACCCTGTTGTGCTGAATTTTTTGGGAATTATTTTTTGTTTACGGCTGATTTAAATTGGTGAGGTTCCAGCCGGATACGCTCTCAATAAAAAAAAAGTGAAATAATTATTGCTAGGATCTTATTTAATAACATTATTATGTATTTTTTATTAATCGACAAATAGATAAAAAGTTGAATTGCAATTTTTCCGGCGGCCGACGGTGTTCCTTCAACTAGGATGATCTCTTATTATTTTATTATTGTTTAATTATCACTTGCTTTAAAAACGGTGTAGGAAAAGAACCTGAGAGATATTTTTTTGACGGCATTTGAAGCCAAGTCAGAGGCCCTTGGGCGGCTTTAATATCTGACGCCAGGTTAGGCACTAACCACACGAAAAAAAGATATATAATTTTAAGAAAAAAATTATTATTATGAGAGACCCAACATCATGTCTCACAAAATAATATATAGGCATAGGAATTCTGATAAGAAACCCTGCTCTGGCTCATCATTAATTTGATGACCTTACTTTTTTTTTACTCTGTATCGAACCAAAAATATTCGTAAAGAAAATATATATTATTGGTACAAAGAATTTTATTTGCAAAAAAATTTCTAGCTATGCCTTGCCATACATCAACGTAACCGAAAAAATAGAAAAAAAAAATAGATTCTGTTTACACAAAAAACAGGTGCCTTTGAGTACAAAGCACTACTCGGCATGATCCCAAGTGGCATTAGCAGATAACACATATCGTATGCGTATCGGGTGAAAGCATGGGGAATACAGATTTCCATCCTGTGGTGGTTCGCGACTCGAATTTCAAAGGGTTTTTTTAGTTTCGACACGACCTATTTCGCGAATTATGGTAGAAAAATCGTGAGATGTAACATGAACTTTAACATACGTATAAAACTACATAAGTACTTATGTTTCTCATCTCGATATTCTCGGAATATATTACTCATGGTTTCATATATTTTCCTGTGGTCCTAGGCCTAACTAACGCAAAACTTCCATCTTCTATTTTTGAATAATTGAACCAAATGCATTCGTTCAGCCTCAATTACAGTTGCCGCAATGAAACCTCAATTTTAAAATTGACAATGCCAACCCTCGAGTTATGACTTTGAAGAATTCACAGATATACCACCTAGCACAGGAGTCAGGGACTTCACACTATTTTGTAACCACTTTCTTGTGTAATAAAGATTATTATTATATTCATGAGCGCTTGGCCAAGAAGAACCAGAAGAAGAGAAGTGAGAAGAGAGAGAGGTGAGATTGAGAAGTGTTCCAGGCGGCATATCCTTATAGGAGGAGGATAAGGAGATATTTGGCCAGCAAAAGGACAGTACCTACTGGTTACAATAAAATTTGTCAATGAGGATGCGAGTTCAAGTGAGAATAGCTTCGAACATACCGCACAAAATTGACTCATTTTTAGGGTTCCGTACCCAAAGACTCGCTAACTGTAAGAACTGTCTTTTCACCTGTGAAACAATAAATAAATGAGTAAATGAATAAATAAAACAAAGGGTAACACGGGACCCTATTACTAAGACTCCACTGTCCGTCCGTCACCAGGTCTATCTATCCGTCTGTCACCAGGCTGTACCTCATGAACCGTGATAGTTAAACAGTTGAAATTTTCACGGATGATATATTTTTGTTGCCGCTATAACAACAAATACTAAAAAACAGAATAAAATAAATATTTAAGGGGGCTCCGATACAACAAACGTGATTTTTTTTGCCGTTTTTATAGATAATGCTACGGAAACCTTTGTGCGCGAGTCCGACTCGCACTAGACTGATTTTTAATCATGGAACACTTTCATTGACATTGAGCCGTTCCCTGAAGAACAATGTACGACAATGAAACAAAAAAAAAAGTTAATTTCAATTTGCTTTGGGCGGTGCGCAATATTTCTTTTGGTAATTGGATGGGATGCGAGTGAGTAATAAAATTGTAATTAAAAATTAACTATTTTATACTAGTTGAGCCTCCCTGAGGGTGCATACTAAGTAGATAGATAGTAGGCACGTTTGTTTACTAAATTACTATAAACTATTTGAATTTATTCTGGTGTTACCTCGCATTTTATTGGACTCATAATGGGATTACGTTAAGGTGACGCCCTTATCTTTTTTTAAATGGATAGGTACTAAGATTTAAAACTATTTTTTAAATAATACTTAATAGTTCTCTTAAATATTAATAGCTCGTGGCTAAGTAACAGCCGCATGGGTCGATCGATCAAGTTAAGCTACGCTTGCCGGGGTTGGTTCGTGGATGGGTGACCATCTTTACATATCGAGACTCCTCAGTGCCTCGGAAAGCGCGTTAAGCCGTTGGACCCGGCTGTTATTCGTGGATCTTTGACAGTCGTTACGGGTCGTCACTTCGTCAGACGCCCGAAAGTCTTACCAAGGGGTATCGTATTACTCAGTTACTGGGTTGTGGAGGTCAGACAGGCAGTCGCTCTATGTAAAATACTGGTATTCAGCTGCATCTGGTTAGACTGGAAGCCGACCCCAACATAGTTGGGAAAAGGCTAGGCAGATTGAGTTCTTTTTTGTTTTACTTAATAGCTAGAGTCGGTCAAATGGGATCTTAAAAAAATATTCTAGAAATCAGTTTCTGTGTCAAAATAATTATGACATTTTATTTTTACAATAACATGATGCATTTATTAATGTGCAAATTAGTATCAATAGAACCCACGGCGACATTCGGCCTATTGACCTATTTCAAACTGACACCATGACGTCATCCATTTCACCATTAAACGAACACCTTATCAAGTTATTAAACTAATAACCCACACACCACCAAAAAACTTAACCCTTCATTACTTACCGAAAACACGAACATTTAATTACTAAATTCGCTAACTAAGTACCACACACCCTGTATCATAAGCCCTAGAGCACATTATAATAACTTATTACAACATAATTTATTATTCTGTCATTACCGTGACAAGATTGCGTGACTGTCTGTCATAAGTTAGCCGTCATCTAGCCCTCGATCGGCCGTCGCTGTTAATTTCATTGGACATGGTGACAAAAATTCTGTTTGCTTTGCCTTTAAAATGACGCTGCAAAGTAATGAGTGGCGATGATAAGTATGGTAATGAGTTTAATTAAGTGATTCGTGTGTAATGGGTTTTAGAGTGGATCCTGCTGCGTTCTTGTGTAGTTGTTTTGATTTTTATTTATTTATTTAACCATTTATGCACACACATAATAAACAGATAAGAAGAAAAGAACAGAAAAAAAACGTACAAAGGTGATGGTTTTGTGTGAGGATAGTAAATAATTATTAATTATCGTAAAATCTAAGTGTCTCCATAGATAAATGAAAGTGGAATACTTTTCTATTATCGAAATGAAACAAAGAGATAAAATATTAATAATACCCTATAATTAATAGTTGAATTATGTCAAAGTCAAAGTCAAATAATTTATTTCAAATAGGCACATAATATGGCACTTTTGAACGTCAAACAAAGAAATAGAATTGATTCTAGTTGCCCCTTCCAAAAGGTAGTTTTCGTATGGAGAAGAATGGGCAAGAAACTCCACCGTTACTCTTTTAAAAATGTTTTACAATATTTTGTATACATTAATTATATAATTATATGTGAAGACGATGCATCTATAATAAGATTACTGTACCACAAAAGGTAGAAAGAATTATAAATGGAGCAATAATGAATAAATTAATTACCAGATACATGGTGCTCACATATTCACAAAGATTGTAAAAGTATACGATATTACAATAGTCCTAACATTGTTACAAGTAGTACATACAAATAATAAATAAAAAATAAAAAAAAACTAAATTAGCTATCAGTTTGATTTTGTCCAGACACTAAATCGTCCTATGGAGCAAGACCAGCATGTTTCCAAGCATTCTTATCTTGAATATAATCCTCTAATTTGTAATAAGCTTGTTTACAAAGTGTACTTTTTATATGAGTTTTAAATTTTCTTTCATTTAATTGCAATATATCACAAGGTATTTTGTTATAGCATTTAACGCAGTACCCCATAAAAGATGTTTGTACTTTAGCTAATCTGAAAAATGGTTGATCTATTTTATCTTTATTTCTAGTATTAAAATTATGTCTATCACTTATTTTATTAAAAAGATTTAAATTTTTTCTTACATACATAATATTCTCATAAATGAATTGGCAAGGTACCGTCATGATATTAAATAGTTCCCTGAGAGATTCGCGGTGACATAGATTATAAATGGCTCTGACAGCTCTTTTTTGCAAAATAAAAATGGATTCAATATCAGCAGCCCGACCCCACAGTAAAATGCCATACGACATAATGCTGTGGAAGTAACTGAAATAGACCAAACGCGCGGTTTCTACATCTGTTAACTGTCTTATCTTTCTAACAGCATAAGCGGCCGAGCTTAACCGCCCCGCAAGAGATTTTATATGAGGTCCCCATTGTAATTTCTCGTCGAGCGTGATTCTCAAGAAAACTGTTTGATTAATAAACTCCAGTTTTTCTCCATTCAATATGATGTCACATTCGCTACTTCTAACATTAGGTAATTTAAATCGAATACATTTGGATTTTTTTTCATTAAGTACCAAATTATTTACCGTAAACCAATCTTGTACCTGAAGAATAGAGCTATTCACGTCGTCAAAATTTTGTGAACGTCGATTTATTTTAAAAATCAATGATGTGTCATCTGCAAATAACACCATCTTCGGTTGATTTAGAAGTAATTGGGGTAAATCGGGATAAATCAAGCAATTTGTGAATGTAAAGACCATAATCATTATTTATTTTAGCTAGGTAAAAATACGATAATAAGTATTAGGTAGTTACTGATATTAAATAAATAATTAATAAACATTCTTGAAACATTTTCTTAAACACTCGCATGATTAGGGTGTCCAAACGTTACACAAGAAACGTCAAACCGGGACACGTATGTCGTAAAGCTGGTGATAAACGATTGGCCCAAACAAATCGGACAAGTCATCAATTGCAACACGTTATTGATATTGGCGTGAGTCGTGTTATGTGGTCACCCTAGTGCACGGTGTGTACGTTCTCAGAGAAAACTATGAGGAGCGATTGGGGTACTGTGTGTGAATATTGAATTATAAATAACAGTAACGAAACATAAACCAATAATTAATTAACGAACTTATTAGTCTACCTGTGTAGGCTGTGTAATAAGTTCGTTTATATTTTCAAAAAAATATTCCTCTACTTTATTAGCTTTAGTGAATTTTCAGCTGTCAGATCATGTAATTTTCATTATCATTTTACAAGCGAAAATAAGTAGTTCTCCCTTTGTTTTTCAATACTTACCTAATTAAAATGTGGGTACAGGTATTTTCACTGTATTTTAAATACATTTAATGTATAGATTTAAATAAATTATAATCTAATTTATAATCTCAGACGTGAAACGACCTAAGCCGACATTTCGAATGAAACCGTGTAAAATAAACACAAACAGATTCAAGACAGCCGCAAAAATCCACTGCCAAACGAAGTAAAAATCCGCCTCGGGCGAGACAACACCTGTATTACCATAACAAGACATGAAATTTGAATGTCCGCAAATCGAATAACCGTACCGCCGCCTCCCGGAATTAAGTTATCCACTTTTTGCAAGAAAAGACGGACACGTTAACATATGAATATGACAAATTGTCCGCCGGCGGTCAGCCGGACTATCCCGCGTCCGACAGAGTTTTACGGCACCCTAGGGACACAAGGGGGACCAACTTGAAAATTTTTCATTCCGGCCGACTAGCGACCAAAGAAAAACGGCCAGGTCACTCGTCAAAACTGTAACAATTTCTCAGAAACAATAATGGGATAAAAACGTGGCCCCCACTTGGACAGTGGAAAAGCCATTTTGAACACTGTCAATGTTATTTATTTCGACGCAACATGTCGTGAATTTTTATTTTATCATGGGATTTCAAGTTTTATTGGCGGTTCTGGAAGTTGAACTGAAAGCACCTGCTCCGAAGATGTAGGCAAGTTTGTTCTGTTATATTTGGTAATGTGTAATATTTTGGCGATGAATGTGGAAATAGCGGCCATGATTGTGTAAATAGATAACTTATTCTTAATAATATTTTTTAAATTAAAATTCAGGCATTTTTCATGTACTATTGACATAGACATAGACATTTTCATGTACGTTAGACATCAGTATTTTCAAAAAGGTTAAAAAAGAACCTGTATAAGAAGGTTGACAAAAAAAAAATGAAAAAGTGAATTATACTTGTATATAAAAAGAACAGGTTTAAAGATTTGTATTATTATTTTGGTCGGAGACCAGACAACGGCGTTACGGCTTCCTCAAATATTTACCTGAGTTGTATTATGTTTTCAATTTATTTATCAAAAATACATCCCAAAACACTATTGTCAACAAATACAGCTACACAAAAATACATACTGAAACACGTACACTACGTAACATTATAATGAAAGTCCTGATTTGTGAGTTTGTGGCGACAGAGTAATTCCCAAATGGAATCAGGAAGAGTGCAGCCTGAACCGTGGACCGAATTGCAAATACGCATATGTCGCTGACTTTATTTTATCCTTTCGAGTAGTTCGTGTATTGAGAGATAAATATTATAGATGTATGTGGATCCGGCTGATGGGAATTTTCTTTGAGAGCATTTCTTTTAGACCAGTTGATTTCAGTTGGTATAGGATAGCCTTCACGATGCTACGGGATGATAAAAGTTTATAAAATAGCTATTTATTAAATCTAGTTTAAAGTACCTACCTAATAATGATATCAATCAATGACAAACTTTGACACGTATTGATATTAACTTTAAGTTTAGTTGACACGTATTGATATTAACTTTAAGTTTAGAAGACACTTAAAGTTAATATCAATACGTGTCACATTGTATCATATTAATTAACAACAGATACATGATAACAAGTCAAATAAACATTAATCTAGATTTAATTCCGCACATTTTATTTATAAAATATACTAGCGACCCACTCGTGTTTCGCACGATTTTTACGACTTGACAAAACATTGAGATTTCTTAGTTATAATTATGTAACTTTAATATGGACGTATTATACACATAAACATTCCAGAATAAATTATGTAAACAATGGTGAAAACCTTATCAAAAATGCTCCGTGGTCTAGAAGAACAACGCGGACATACTCGAAAAGCCACTTTAATTTATAATTATGTATGGCTGTTCAAATCCGGCGGTTGAGCAATCAGTGTATTGAGAAATAACATAAAGATACTGTAGTAAATAAATCCTGCTACGAAATTCATATGTATGATTTGTATCTAAAATCATTTTAATGTAATTTTTTTAATACTATGTGCTCGTCGTACCAGTTTGTAGACAGGTCAAATATATTTCAAACAGTTCACTCAAAACTGAAATCACATTAACTACACCCGAACTTTCAGAGCCAACGCACTGCCAGTGAAAGTTTCCACGCAGCTCAAAATAACGAACACAATCCTACAGAATCGTATGAACACAGATCGGGCTCCCAATATAAATGTAAATACAGTGCGCGGGTGAAATATGACAGTTATAATTGCTTTATTGTACTGAGAACTCGACACTGTGGCCATATGCTAATTCTACGTAAGTTTTGGAGTAACTCTGCATACATTATAACTTTGTTTATGTATGAGTTCGTCCCTATTGTGGTTTTGGGACATTTAACCACTTAGTGCAGTTTAGGTTCTGTGCCAGATAGGGCCTTGAATTTAGGCTCAATATTACCGCTTATCATCTTTTTTGAAATTCCAAATATTATGTAAGCTTTGGGTATCTCAACATCTAATTATTAGCTACTCTTTTGGCAGCGGACAGCAACATGCTAGGTAATAAAATTTTAGCACTGGTGTCATACTAGTGATAATAATTTAGTCATTTAGTGGCATGGATCACAATCATGTTATCGCGAATATTTGAAATAGAACTACCGTGAACCAAGATTTAGTCTACCTATCACAGACAAGTCTTAATCCTAAAACAGCCGCGAAATATCGACGCCAGTGCCGAAAAGCTGAAATTGTTCCAAGATATAAAAAGACAACGAACTCTATAATAACCTAACACATTAAATCCTCCAACAAAAACAAGAATATCCCACTATTATTCCTCTCATAAATATTCAGAAGTAACAGTAGACGGCTCATTTAGTATCCTGCCCCTGTTTTTTGCGATATTGGCTAATTCACCAGAGGGTTGTTAGGATCAACTTGTTACAACAAGATGTAGATCGATATACCCGTTAATGGACCAGACTTTTTTATTAATTACAAGGAAACTTTGCCGGTAAAAGCTTTCAGCGTTTTTTGTTTTTTTTTTCAGGATGAATTTTGTGTCTTGAAAAATTAGTTCGTGCTTGAATTATGAAAGGAAAAATAGAAATCTAAGGCATAGGTGCTCAAGTAAGGCATAGTGAACTGAATTAACCTCTTGACGACCCGGCTGGTTAAAAGATATTGTATTTATGGATAAAACTATGACAAAGAATTCCAGAAGTTTTCGTTTTTTTTACTCGGCCAATTTTCTCTCACCGGAAAAATGTTTAACAAATAAACTGTACAACAAAACCAGACGACATAACTTAGTCCTTTGATCCTAAATATTGTAGGTGTTAGTATGCATATAATTAACCCAATGAAAAAAATCATTTTCCCAGTTAATCCAGCAGTTATAATATAGCTGGGGTAAAAATTAAGCAGGAAAAATCTCAATAATACCAATTCTTTCTGGATATTTCTGGATACACAAACAAGGCTTCCCATACCTTCATCTTCTGTACATAACACAGGTCTAACGCAATAAATCACACTGTCCGTCCGTTACAGGATGTATTGGGAATTGATCAAGAGTTAAGTCACGATTGTTGCACGGACGGATCATTCCTCAGGGATTCATTATATGGGAACGCCGCGACTGATTGCCGGTTGTATCTACAGATGGATGTATGAATTGAATCGGGAAACAAGAATATCTATATATAACAGATTTGGTGTGTGCTAAACGTTAGATTGGTCTTTATTACCTACATAATTGTGCTACCCAGTAACTGGGTTTTGGAAGTCAGATAAGCATTCACTCCATGTAAAATAGTGGTATTCAGGTGCCTGCAGTCTTTTACACAACTTTTTTTTTAAATGTTATCCTACGCTGTCCCACTGCTGAGCAAAAGGCCTCCCCCAAATCCTTCCAAGCATCCTTTTCCAGGGCAATCTCAATCCAACCCTTGCGGTACGCCTTTTTACCCAACGTAGTTGGGGAAAAAGCTAGGCAGATGATGACGGCCTATATTCCTTTTAAAATAACATATTATAACATCACGCTTATTTCCCCCGAAGGGTTAGACAGAGAACTCCCTATAATGTTAAAAGAATACCTACCTTCTTTTTACTGTTTGTCATCTTCTTTTCTTTAATTCATCAAAATTACTAATACAAAGCTTCTATAGTAACGGTGCCATTTGGCTTTTTGTAAAGTACCCCAACTTCTTAATTAATTTTACTCCTCTGGCTGATGCTTTTTACTGCTACGAGATTTACTGGAACTACAATATGACTACCTACCTACTTAAACCAAATCTTCATAATCACATTCGTTTTCCTGAACTATTGCGAAGATCTGTTTTATCATCTTCTACAAAACACTTCCTTGGATTTATTTTTTCGCTTAGATATAAACTAAAATGTTTGAATAAGAGACTTCTTTTAATACTGACTTGTTTTCCCTTGTAAATACATCTTTATTCATCAAGACTACAACACAGACATAATCAAGTCTCAAAATAGCCGAAACATAAAACCCACTTGATTTACTAACACGAAACACAAAGCGACACTTGTGCGACCAATTATCATAAAATATCAAAATGTTGCAATCATAAACAAAAATAGTTTAGGAGTCGCTTATAATAACTTACATAATCAAGTATCTTTTGTAAAGGATAATGATTTTGATAGCAGGGGCGTGTAGTATAATTTATTCAGCACAGCGGGTGATTCTAGTTCTGTGCAAATTGGGTAACATGTGGGCCCCAGTAATCGATATCGTTTTTGATGTGGTGTTGGATTTTAAGTGTTAGATTTGCAGAGTATTTTGCTTGGTCCTTCAATAGGAAGTAATTCTAACTTTTAATATTATATAAACATGCGAAAGTGATGAAGTTGTTTGTTACGCTTTCACGCTAAAACGGCCGAACGGATTTGGATGAAATTTGGCACAGGCGTAGAACTTGACCTGGAGAAGGACGTAGGACTAGTTTTTATCCCAATAATCCCACGAGATCGAGACTTATGCGGTTAAAACCGCGGGGCGCAGCTAGTAATTAATAACTTGGTAATAACGGAAACTATCATCAACTTTAAGCAAGACAGAGAGAGAGAGATATATAAAAACCCCGTTTAATTTTGTTCGTATTTCCAATAATGCACTGCAATATGATTTAAAATCCAATACGACTACTAATAACAACAAATAGAAAGTGCAACGTGATACTGGAAAGTTGCAAGGTGGAATGTGACATAATCTCACTGGGTTATAGGATAATCTTGGATGAGTGCTTTTTTAAACGACAAATCTAACCGGGTACCTAATTGGACAATCTCAGTAGAATGCTTTACTTTATATGTTCGCTGATGATGATACTGTTTTAAAATTCTGTAACACTAATCACGGTGAAGATAGAAAGTGCAGCGTGGTAATGAAAAATGCTAGTGCCACAACACCCTATCCTCCGCCTTCCGCATCCAGTCTGTCCCAGCCATTTTAATGAGATCGTCGGTCCCTCTAGCTGGGCGGCATCCCATGCTAAGCTTGCGTCTTCCACTCTAGGACTCGTCTGCTCCACCGGCAATCGGTTCTTCGACAAACATGGCCAGCCTACTGCCACCCCCGGTATGCATTGCACCAATTCAAAATATCGATACTGTAGCTTGTTGGACGATAAAAACAGTTAAAGGTGCAAGTTTAATTTGGTGATTTTTCAGGTGTTTCATACTAAGCAATACAATTCAAGTCCGCGATCCCTAATACTTATTGATAACACTATTATGCTTGTCATCAACAAATTCTTTGCCAATATTGCTTTCCTACTTCACATTATATTATTGACAGTTGCTGACTGATATTGATGCCGAGAATACATTGTCATTATTTTTTTAAGTAGCATCAGTAATCATGTGTACATCATGAATAACTAAACAGGCACATACATCAACAAGCTAAGTACGTAATGCATCGAGATATAAGCGTATAATGGAATTTATCAAAAATCGAAGGGGTGTGCCGTTGCGTCATCTTCCCCTAATTTGGTTTTTATTTTATTTCAACCCCTAAGGGCAGTGTGTGGAATTAGCGTTACCATATGCGCTCCTACTTGTGTTACACTTGGCCGTCGAATGTTCATTTGGGTGGCGTGTGTAATGCTAGCGGGGTCTTTTTGTGTAATTCGTTTCGATTTCAAAAGGACCAAAATTATTTTGGTCTTTTTGGACACACATTCATGTAGTCCACTCGATTGATTGCATGATTGCCTCTGTTAAGCCGTTGGTCTCGGCGTTTGTCATTCCTGAATCTATGACAGTCGTTACGGGTCGTCAGAAGCCCGGAACTCTGACAACCAATCTTACCAAGGGGTATCGTATTACTCAGTTACTGGGTTGTAGAGGTCAGATAGGCAGTCCACATAAAAAACCATCTCCATCTCGGCTCCATGTAAAATACTGGTATTAAGATGCATCCGATTAGACTGGAAGGACTATGCAGATTGATTGATTGATTCTTTGAAATAGACAAAGCAAGCAATTTGTTGGTTTTTGTCTCTAAAATTAGGATTCTAAAGTTGTAACAAAAAATCTATACTTCGATCAGTATTTTTGAAACAAAAAGATGGGCCATTCCAAAAATATTGCCCTTACTAGTCCTTCCATAACATCGCACACAACATAAGGGTGCACTACAACTAGCGTAATCCGAGCCAGTAACATGTGCGCGGGGCTTTAAATTTTGATCTAATACCGATTATGGCCACGCACCACCCGTGAGGGTATTACATGAGAAAAATTGGTACGGATTAGCTGGAGTGGTTGTGGTGAGGGTAATTAAGTCTATGGTAAGTATCTTTTGTAGTTACCTACTTAGTTGGTAGTTGTGGATTTTTTGTATGAATCGAGGGTTAAAAGAATGCATAGTCGTGGCAAAAGAAAACAGTGAGACAAATAGTGAGTACCTTTCGTTAACCAACAAATAAGCTAGCTGTAGCTTTTTATAGACCTGTTGCAGATACACTTTTTCAATATTGAAAAGCCTCGGTTAGCTCTGCTATTTATGAGTTTGTTGGTCTAACATTTCTAATCAATACCTTATCATCCTGTATAATTAAGACAGCGTATAGGTAGTAAACAACAACAACAAACATCTGCTTCAAAAATCCGTAAATAGCTTCCTGTTTACATAATCCTATATTTAACTTCGTAACACAATAAAGAGCATTTGCATATGAATATCCTTATCTACACCATTATTTACACACAGAACGTCATTACAACTTTTTAAAGGCGCTCACACATCTATCTGCAACATTTGATCACTACAAACACATTAAAGACTCGGGACGTGTTTAATCTATAATGCGCCTTATCGCAATATTTTCCATTTCCTGGAAAAACTGGGAGCGTCGGCGGGCCATCGTCAGGGGAAATAAGGAAGGCTGAGTTTCACTTTGTTGCCTTTTTTTTCTTGTTTTCTTCCCGGAAATTTTTCGTGCTTCGCTCTTCGTTTACACTTACAACAGTTACCGGTGTTTCGCGATTGTTACCTGCATTTGGTGCTGTTGAATTAAATATACGTGGGGCAAAGGGTGTAGCGTTTGGATTTGCGTTCGGCGCAACAATAGAACGAGTTGGTTCTTTGTGTTTAAGTTTGGCGTCCGATGTGATTGCTTGTTGTAATTGAGTATTGTAGGTTTTGAATGTTGATTAATATTGTGTTGGTTTGAATTCTTTTTCTATTAAAAGTTTGGGTAAATGCGCAGGACGTGCTGCAGGCTGGAACAATTTTTGAAAAGTTTTTTACAACCTACGATTGGATTAATTTTAATCCCGTTATGGTTTTTTTTACTATAGTCTAAAGTCCTTATTGACACGTGAGGAACTTTTGCCTACATAATAACAGCCGCACGGGTCGATCCATCAGGTTAAGTTACGCTTGCCGGGGTTGGTCCGTGGATGGGTGACCATCTTTACATACCGAGACTCCTCCGTGCCGAAAGCACATTAAGTCATTGGTCCCGGCTGTCATTTGTGGATCTTTGACAGTCGTTACGCGTCGTCAAAAGCCCTAAAGTCTGATAACCAGTCTTACCAAGGGGTATCGTATTACCCAGTTACTGGGTTGTGGAGATCAGATTGGCAGTCGCTCCATGTAAAATAGTGGTATTCAGCGCATCCGGTTAGACTGGAAGACGACCCCAACATAGTTGGGATAACGCTAGGCAGATGATGATGAGTCCTTATTGACACGGCATTATTGACGTCAATTACGTTACTTGGGCCTCTCGATCAATGTGCAGTAAATCAATCTCTAGGTACAGCAAACCATCTTGAAGTGTTCTGTCCTCATCAACACTACGCAGGTGTTTTCAAGGAGAAAATGCTTAGTTCCCAGCGATGTCTTACAGACTACATGAAATTAAAAACTTGTTTATTAATTCCACCAATAAATATAAACCTAACTTAAAGTAAAAAGTTGATTCATGTTATTTGAGAAAGAACGAGCTCCATTGAAAATTTTTCAACTAAAAACCTATTAAAGCTTCATCAACAATATCTTCACCTACAAATACCTGTACTTTCTCAGACACCACTCAGGTATCGGTGTCGGTAATTAGTTAATGTTCCCTCTCATCTCCTATAATTTATTGAGACGGAGCGATATCTCCCGGTAATAACTTCCCCCCATCTAGTCGCTCCGGGAATTGACGGCGGCGAAAAACTCAACCAAAATATTAATGCACCAGTTCTATGGTAAGTATTGGCGCGATATTATATTTGGATGGGTTAGTCTTGATCCTTTCCGCTTGTGTATTTTAACATGAGAATGTTCTTTAATTTCAACGCCGTCGGCGCAACAGGTAGGCGATGCGAATGTAGAGAATAACAATATGTTTGGCAAATATAGTATTTTTAGTGAAGTGTTTGGAATGGTTTTTCGTATCAATCAATTATAAACTGCTAAACAAACTATCTAGGTATCAGAGAGATAACTTTCTGTGCTTTCTTTTCATTAAAAAAATCTTTTCTTCCAATCTAATACATTGAACTAACCCAATAATGTGTGTGTATCTTGACAAGGGAACATTTTGTCTCATTTTGAAAGTATGTCAGTAGTTCTCAAAACATGGGCAATGTGAAACATAAGTGCATTTCTTCAACACTCACATGCTTCTACATTTTGCACATTCTATACACTCACTTTCCATATACTTACAATTTGTATTATTCCTGGTTGGTATTCATCTGGCAAGTATCAAGACCTCTCAATCTTTATCGCACACAGTGGCTTCAATAATCTCACCGTAGGATTAATCAGGGATTGTTCTGTTCCCACTTCGCTTTGAAAAATTGTCACCATCAGCGCGTCGGAGGCTCGTCTGTAATAACTCGATGATGCATCGCCGTACCTCGGTTCATTTGTTGCCTGCTTTTGTTTTAGTATTTCTGGTCCTTTTGTCTAATATCCAGCTATTTGTTCGAAAGTGGAGATCGTGTTTTTTTTTTTTGTTTATTGTTGTTGTTGAGGTATTTAAAATATTGCAGAGTATTTTGGATCGAAGGACCAAAACTATAGTCAACAAATCGATGATTTAACGGTTGCTTTTTAATAACTCATAATCAAAAGTTCAAATCAAACGATTTAAATTAGAGTGGCCTATAGGCGTAGGGCATTTAAAATGAGTAAATAAATTATTTAAACCTAAATTTCTTTAACTTAAAAAAAAATATAATAAATAATATAATAAATGTTTATTATTTATAAATTATCATAAATGTTTATTATTTATCATATTATATTATAAGTTTCTCATATTTATGTGAACTATGGTAGGTATGTTCCTTTTGAGAAATAAATTTACTGAAACCGAAATGATACACCTGTGTAAGATTTAAAAAAATTACAAAAAATTATTACTAGTGAAATGGGTACAAATAAATCTCCTTAAAACAAATTTGATCTTAGGTAATGTGCACTTAGATGTCAAAGGAGTGCTTTGGCACTCGTACTAGGATTACCCTGTATCACGAATGCCATCACCTTCCTCCCAACCAACTAACTAATTACCATTTTTGATTAATTAAACATTATAATTTTGAATAAATTCCATTATAAAAATAAAAATAAACATATACACATAAGATACACAACATCTTCAGTTTTCAGTCTGTAATGCGCCTTTTTAAGCAGACGTCTTAAGGTAGTAAGTCAAATGATAAACCCTACAATACTGCCGATACTTTACACTGCTCTCTATTCTCAGCTACCCACATATCTCCAGATATAAAACAATCTACGCCACACTTCATTACATTACGGAACTTTCTGGATCATACTTTTCCCATAACAAGTTCTCGCGCGCCGTGATTGGCTGGATCCCCTGGGGGTTTGAACTTCGTCAGCAAATGAGCAGTGAGCTAACACGATAATAATTTATAAGACAACCAGTATTATTTATCGTTCGTGTTATGGTTGATGAATTTCGCAAATATGAGTGGAAAAATTAGGTGAGTAAGGTGTGTTGTGCGAAGATTTTCTACAGGCTTTTTTGGCGAGTCGTTGTCAGTGTAAATATCGTCCTAAGCTGGAAGCAGCCAGGATCATCTTACGCATGATCCGTTACTGTTACTTAACAATATCTGGGACACAAAAACCTAACTACTGATGTTTTAAATATTTTTGAATTTGCTATGGTAAGTAGATAGATAGATAGATAAAACGTTTATTTGGTGCACACAAAAGACAGCACAACATACAAAAACACGGTTAAATTATAACTAATTAGGTACATTAATAAACAGCTGGGTGCCAAATTACAAATAAAAAAAAAATTGAAACATTAAAAGAAAACTAGACACAGTGATGACAATATTGTCTATGACACACTTTAAAAAAAAAAACGAAACATACAAAGTGCGGTGTGCGTCTCAACGTTGCACCAAATGGGAGTCCAACTCAGCATGTGTCAGGCAAATATACCTGACGCTGATATTCTGCTGGATCCCTGCAGTGACATACGGACGGACATACGGAGTAAGTAGGTACTTTTAAGCCCAAAGGTCCACGAAAAATACAACTTTTGAAAACATTTTGAGTAACTTTCCATTGTTTATTTTTACTCCACCATTTTTACACACAGTTTCCAGTTCCGCGGGTCTCAACTAACAAAAACACCATGCTCCCTTGCTGTACGTTACGGAAATAAATAAGTACGTACTACCTACGTTTCCGCGTGAAGAAGATGTATGGTCTGGCAAGGGAATACAATTCCGTACCAAAGGTCGCTCCCGTTAGTAGAAATGTAAGTAAATTTGAATAAAACATGGCCGGGCCGCGGTTTTAGAATGTTTTTCATGTGTTTTTTGTTGTTTTTTATTTTCAGTTTGTTGTGGGTTTGGTTTACATGGAATTTGGTTGAGTTGAATTCTGGTCCTGCAAGTCTCTTATACCGTTATAGTGTTATTTAAAAACAGAAAAAAAGAGGATAGCGTGTAATTAAAATGACTAAAACAGGGATCATGAAAATCGAATATTTTAATTTCAGACAAATGCTCATGATTAATTGGAATGTCGGATCTCAATTTGATAGCTAAACTATAATAGAAAATGATCGTGACTAAAAGTCATAGAAACATCCAAAACTAGACGAGATAAGAAGCCCACACACCCTTTTACTAATATTAATGACTACTTACAGTACAGATAGCAAAATAATTTTAGAATTTAAGCAAAAGGTTAAAATGTACACAAAGGCAAGTTTTCAAGAATGTTTTGAAAATATTTTGAGGAATGATTTATTGTTCATGCTTAATTTTAAATAATATTCAATACCAAGCTAGTTTGATTGTTGTTTCTAGTTTTTCATTAAATACCACTTCCAAAATACTTATTTATTTTCATAAATCAACATTTTTATTTTTCAAAAAATGTCGGGACCATCGGTCCCGGTTCTTTGGAGGGCGTACGAGGGGCCAAAGCTAACTCACAGAGGCCCGTAAGATATTATTATTATTATTTGGCCCAAGTATAAAGTTTCATTCTGTTGGTACACACAAAAATACAATATTTATCACAAGCTTTCTCTGCCAACCGTACCGCTAAAACTAAACATCAATAAATAACGTTGACATCACATTAACAAAGGGAAGGGTTAAGTTAATACTGTTGTAATCACACACAAGCATACTTCAGTTTATATAAATTAATTCCACACATTCATTTCGTTGGCTTTTTAATTATATTACCGTGTTGGGCCGTAGTTCTTATAGGGCGGCCATTTTTCGTGACTTGATCAGAGGAAACAGGCAATTTTTTTTTGTTATTTTTAAACATGTGATTAAACAATAATTAAAAACGCTAAGTATATCCTATAGCATGATGAAGTATCAAGTAAAATTTTGCTTAAAATGAATATATTTTAATTGACATTCCCGATAAAATTTTAGCTTAGTCTGTAACTGAGTGTCATTATGCCACTAGGTATATAATAATAATAAAAAATAAACAAAAAAATTATTATTGACTGCGGAAAATTAAGCAATCAAACGATCTAGAAGACGAATTTTGGCAAAAAAAAAAAGGATTAAGCCAGGCATAAGTGAAAACAGAACATTATATTTTAAATTGTATTCGCAGTCACAACATCACCAAATCACATTTATTTGCATTTGTATACAACTTAATATTAACTCTTGTTACTCACAAATCATATTTTTAGACAAATGCTTATTATACAGTAGATTTCGTCGTCAAAAAGGGGAACTGACAATCCGACGTCGCTTACCCAAAAGGGTGTTAAAACAAATGTCGTATGTTTATGGGATTTTCGTGTTATGTTAATGTATTCTGTACCTTTTTGTTAGTCGCATAATATAATATGTTGTTTTTTTCTATTTAATTTAAATATATTGAGATGCAAGTTGAAAAGTAAATCATGATTGGCTTTAATACATTTTAGTCCTTTGACACCAGTACTATACATTGGCTAATCTTTCTTCCGGCTATATGATCAGTCACTTCACCTGGACCCTAGCACCTTTCATCATCACCATTTCAGCCGAAAGACGTCCACTGCTGGGCCTCCCCCAAGCACCGCCACTTCGACCGGTTCTGTGCTTCTCGCATCCACCGCATTCCCGCGGCCTTCACCAGGTTATTGGTCCACCCTATGGGGAGCCTTCGAACGCTACGTTTTCCGGTACGCGGTAGCACCTTTACAGTAACTCAAAATACTTTTGCTAAAAGAATGACGCTCACCGTGAGCTTTAATAAAACGTTTAAAGTAAACTTTGAACTATTCTTAGGTCAATCTATCACTCAATAAAATAACTAAGTTATCATCGGCCTAGTCTTTTCCCAACCATGTTGGGGTCGGCTTCTAGTCTAACCGGATGCAGCTGGATACCAGTATTTTTCATGGAGCGACCGCCTATCTGAACTCCGCAACCCAGTAACTGGGTAATACGATACGACTTTCAGGCTTCAGACGACCCGTAACGACTGTCAAAGATCCACAAAAAACAGCCGAGACCAACGGCTATGAGTTTAAAGTTTTTTGTTTTTGTATTAATTTGTATGGTTAGTTAGTTAGTCATTTTAAAGGAGCTCGCGACTAAGTAAAAACGCCGCACGGGTTGATCCATTAGGTTAAGCTACGCTTGCCGGGGTTGGTCCGTGGATGGATGACCTTCTTTTCATACTGAGACTCTAAGTATTTTAA
Source organism: Lithophane semibrunnea (assembly GCA_947363905.1). NCBI lineage: Eukaryota > Metazoa > Arthropoda > Insecta > Lepidoptera > Noctuidae > Lithophane > Lithophane semibrunnea. The sequence goes on along the minus strand of OX376197.1, from coordinate 11,930,530 downwards.
GTCTGTAAGTAAGTTTTTAAATTATATGAATACAGGTCTTTATATAAAGCACTTACTTAAGGATCAGACATCTATTACTGTTGGGCACAAGTCACCCTTTTAGAATTGCTTTAGAAACTCACAGTAACATAATTAAAAAATCCGGTCCAAAGAAATCAATTAGTAACTTCATAACCAACATAGTAACAATACAATAATCAATAAAGAGCAGTAAATCGCACAATAGTTAAACTGAATTACGTGCGGTCCCCAGCTAAACTAAGCTAACCCGATCAGGCATAATTTGTGACCAATTAGAATAATGGTTCGTATGCCGTGATGTATGCAGACGTCACAGGAACAGAGATGGGCTTAGAGTAGACAAAACGAAACAATTGCTCGAACTAAAAAAAAATATGGCCTACCTTCGACATATTTAGTTACTTTAGTAAATGTGATGTTATTTGCAAATATTTTTTTACAATAACAAAGAGTTTATTTTTCTGAACTTAATGTAAATGGGTGTAAACCGAACTGACATAATACGAAACACGACGTTGCGCTCCAAAACGGGGAACGCTCCTAGACGTAGGCAAAAAGGCTGCCAAGCTAAAATGGGATTGGGCGGGTCATGTCAGCCGCATGCATAGCGACCGCTGGGCAACAGTCCCCACACGGTGGGTGCCTGCGGATGGACGGCACCGCCGAGGCTGGCCCAGGAAGAGATGGAGGGACGATCTAGACGCGTACCACAAGGTTTGGATCTAGGTGGCCCTAGAAAAGGATATTTGGAAGGATTTGGGGGAGGCTTTTGCTCAGCAGTGGGACAGTATAGGATAAAACAAAAAAATGTAATTCAAAATATTACCCACTAGTGGCACATGTAAGGATACTGTTGCTGGTAGTGAACATCAGAATGACTAGCCAAAATGACCTAGCCGCTTTAAAATATTACTAAAATCTAATACCTATTTGCTACTATTTGATACCTTTGTTTAAATAATTGGTACCTAATTACCAACTGAGAAAATTAATTTACAAAATGGGCAGTCATTCTGATGTCAGGATGACTGCCCACATTTAGAATCTCCACGTAAGGGCTCCAAAATTTAAATTCGCCTTTACAAAAATTTAGTACCTATTTGATACCTTAAACATAATATATTTTTTCGAGATTTTTAGGGTAAAGAATAAAGAGTTTGTTAGAGATTTTTTTTTTACTATGTTAAATAATACAGAAAGTCAAGTGATTTTTTTCAATTCTTTGCGATTAAGTTCAATTTACACGATTATTAATATTACTACTAATCAATAACAATTTCCGACTGCGAGATACTGATAAAAGCTAACATGTGGGTAGAACTATATTTTTTTTTATTTATAAAAAACCTCTAATAAAATCTTTATTATTTGCCCTAAAAATTTAGAAAAAATATATGTTTAGGTATCAAATAGGTACAAAATTTTTGTAAAGGCGAATTTAAATTTCGGAGCCCTTACGTGGAGATTCTAAATGTGGGCAGTCACCCTGACATCAGAATGACTGCCCATTTTGTAAATTCATTTTCTCAGTTGTTAATTAGGTACCAATTATTTAAACAAAGGTATCAAATAGTAGCAAATAGGTATTAGATTTTAGTAATATTTTAAAGCGGCTAGGTCATTTTGTCTAGTCATTCTGATGTTCACTGCTGGTAGGCTGCTTAGTAGTAACCCATTAGCTAGGTAGAGTACACTTTGCTATGCCAAAAAACCCAACAAAAACGGGGCAGTATTTGGGGACTGCCGATAGAAGTGAAAACTAAGTAACACTCATTCATTTCTTCAAGCATTAGGTGACGATGACGCGAGTCCCATGATTTTTGATCGCCCAAAAAGTGCTCAATGCGCCTAAAGAAGTTTTCACTACAAAAACCATTCCTAATGTTTTTTTTTCTCTTTCCTAAGTTATATCCATTTCGACTACTGTTTAGTGCACTTCTTTAAACTATAATTGTTAAAAGAAAACATTAATTTATGTTTTTTTTGTGCACTGAACAGCGGGTCTAAAATGGCTACTTTGGCACAATCATATTAGGAAAATATTATGAATCATCGTAAAATGTCACAAACTGACATTTCATAACTGCGTGCTGGTTCATAATTCATCTGTTTGACAATTTTCTATGCAGATTCGTAAAATGGTCCACAAATTATGAATTTCTTATTTGTCAAATTAAAGGAATTGCTAATGACAGCTGGGAATTCAGGAAAGGAATTGCTTTTAGAGGAATTGCTAATGTGACCGTTTTAGGCCAGCAGTAGTGTCCACTCCACCTCACTCCCTGTTCTGTAATAAATGTTTGGGGCAACGATTGTCCGGTGGCAGAACGTCAATGTCGCCGATTGTACTCACTAGTTATGTATTTACACTGCGGTCGACTGTCAGGGATAAGTCCGAGCTATTTCTATACATTACTTTGTATGATTTAATGGATGTGGTTCGATAGTACCTTTATATATATACAGCGGCTGTAAAAACTTGTTGACTGATATTTTTTTTTGTAGGTACTAACAAATACGTATAAGGTATAAAAAAAACCGGCCAAGTGCGAGTTGGACTCGCACACGAAGGGTTCCGAACCATTATCTATAAAAACGGCAAAAAAACCACGTTTGTTGTATGGGAGCCCCCCTCAAATGTTTATTTTATTCTGTTTTTTAGTATTTCTTGTTATAGCGGCAACAGAAATACATCATCTGTAAAAAATTCAACTATCTAACTATCACGGTTCGTGAGATACAGCCTGGTGACAGACGGACAGACAGACAGCGGAATCTTGGTAATAGGGTCCCGTTTTACCCTTTGGGTACGGAACCCTAAAAAACAATATTCTTCTAAAAATTAAAGATCGCTTCATAAATAGTCGTGTTCTTGTACCCTTTTTTTGTTACAACTAAGAAACTTTGTAAAGGAAAATAAAAGCTTTTAAAACCTGCTTACTGCTAATATTTTTCTTAATTACTTTTAGAAGAAAACCGTTTATGTTACTTCAGCTTTATTCAGATGATTTATTGGCTCAATAAATCATCTTGGTGTAGTTGGACATTTAAATTTTTAAATGTCCAACTACACCAAAACAGAAAAATAAAAAATCTAAACAAACAAAATATTAATATACTGTTTCCACAATAGTTAGGCACCTCGGGTAACTCCATGTTATGCATGTCATGACATGTCATGTGTCTGGCAGGACGCTTGTTCGCAGTAATTAGATTATACACAGCTTTGGAAATCAACGTTTGGCCTTAAATATACGTATTATGACAATAGATATGTATGGTACATGTACAATTTTTAGGTACATGGAAATGTCAAACAAGGACGTAATTATTAATCTGTAGTATTTTCCAAGAATAATTAAGATAATTAGTAAAATATACATAAGATTGGTATCTTATTCAAGAGCATAATATCTCATTCTTACAGAGGTGACTATAGAATGTGACTTTATATCTTTGTGTGTAAAAGGCTACATTTGAGAACCTTGTAGCACCTTCGTAGCACTTGCTACGCGATGACTACGCCGCCGTAGCTGTCTAGTCTGTTGGTTGATTGCCATTATTTTATGCATTGACGTTCATTTGTAAAAAATATGGAAAAAAATGTTTTATTACAGTACCGATAATCAATAACATTAGGTTTCTTCATGTTCAGACCTGAGGGCCAATTCTCTTACTTCATAAACGTTCATATTCAAGTCGTAATCGGTCAAACTTGTCAAAAATGTTGGTAAATTGATGGTTTTTATGACAGATTGCGAATGTGAACGTTCTTAACATTATGGGAACTACCCCGCTGGTCTTAGACACAACGTTGGTCTATACCAACACGACCTATTCTGGGACTTTTATGAACATGCTACGCTATCGACTTCGCAGTTGTCATTTTAATATTTTTGTTGGTCTTTCAGAGCGATTGAAAGCTTGAAAGATTGGCAACTACTCCTTACGTCCGTAATACTTCCTCGTAGATGACTTTTCATGGAATATTGTTTATTAAAAAGTGGGAAAAAGGCTGTCATTTGTGTCTATTTGCATACAAATGCTACCGTTACCTACGGTATTTATAAAGTACTTCTAAGGTACGTATGTCCACGTGTCAGAGCTACCCTCGTCAGTCTTCAGCTAATTTATACCCGCATTTGTTTAACCGAAAAACGTTTGAGCCACCGATTTACAACCCTTGTCTCAACTTTTTTAGATAGATCGCCCTTCTTTCCAAGTGTTTGTAGGTAAAAAATCTACAAGTTTTATGCGTAGCTGTGGTCCTGCTGTCCGATTTCGTAACGGTATTATGTTAGTTTAAAAAAAATCTAACGTAAATTCCGGAGGAAGTGTGTGACCTGCATTACCCCCTCCCCCTCTTCTTTTTTGTGACAGGGGTTAGGTAATGCAGAGCACTGACCGAATGTACGAATTTGAAAAATCATTGCTTTTATTATTAACTAGCTGCCGCCAGCGGCTTCGCCCGCGTGTAATCTTTATAAATTATAGCTTATGTTACTCAGGGTGAATGTAGCTTTCTAATGATGAAATAATTTTTGAAATCGGCGCAGCAGTTTTTGAGTTTATTCATTACAAACACAAAAATACAAATCTTTCCTCTTTATAATATTAGTGTAGATGTAGATTAGTGTAGATGTACATACAGTAAAATACTTATAGATGCAACATAATTATAATATGAGTACAAAGGTACTGCTTATTTCTTAAGAAATTTCTTCCAGCAGACCTGCGATAGGAGCAATGTAGACAATAGTGTGTGATAAAAAGAAGAAGAGAAAAATATGATTATGCGACTCATTCTAGGTTCATTCCGAAGTAAGTATGTAACCCACATAATTGGTCAGTAGGTACTTACTTGATTTCATATTATCATGTAACTGAAAGCGATAACATCATTCAGAGGGGCGATTCCCCTAATTTTTAAAAACGTTCGCAATCGCATCTCATTCGCAATCTGTCAAAAAAACCAATCAATTTACCAACATTTTTGACAAGTTTGACAGATTGCGACTTGATTGTGAACGTTGTTTTCTGATGTCTTTGTCTCACATAAATATGTGAAGTCCAATGATATTAAATATAAGCGCGCAATCGTGAAGACTCGAAAACATTCCAATTGTAACGTTTTTACTTGTAGTGAAATGTATTAAAACTTTTTACAAAAAAAAACAACCGACTTCAAAAAAAACCCTAAAAAAGTGAAAAATAACTTTAATTTCGGAAGTCGGTGTCTTTGCTTTTTAATTTTCGTTTTTTGCCACCGACTTCCGAAATTAAAGTTATTTTTCACTTTTTTAGGGTTTTTTTTGAAGTCGGTTGTTTTTTTTTTGTAAAAAGTTTTAATTTTTCACTTTTTAGTGGTGTTACCTACCCCACACAAGTTACTACCTGCTATGTAAATAACAGTGAAGGAGTCTAATAATTATATCGTCTACATAGACTGTGGGAATAATACGTAATATTGAAGCTAGCTCAAAAACTACGCAAGCAAACTTAATACAATTTATATGGGACCATTTCGGGAGTATACCCTTTCGAACTAAAAAAGAATTTTCAAAATCGGTTCACAAACGGCGGAGTAATCGGTGAACATACATAAAAAAAAAAAAAAAAACAAACAATCATCCGAACGTAGTACCTCCTCCTTTTTTGAAGTCGGTAATAAAAATGAATGAAACGTGGGTATGTGTGCCGCTGCTGCGCGGAACACTTTTTTCGGTGGTTTTGTAAGTGTATAACATATCTGCTAATATAATATCATTGGTGAAGTCCCTTACCTACTTGTTTTAAAATGCGCAGTTTACAGTTGAAAACTTACACGGTTGAATATCTACAAGTAGCTATAGTAAATACATCAATATTGTAGGGTCGCAATTAACATGATACGTTTAATTACCCACGCATAAATTGTATGCAATATTGTCTGTTTACGAGTAGGTATACACGGGCACATGCTAACGAAACATGAAATGAATTTCGGATGAGGCATTTACAAAACTGTGCAACATTATTCATTGTATTAAATCTTATAGTAAAAACATACAAATGTGCTTTGATTTCAATAATTTTAAGGCTCTTACATACTGGCGCGATTCGCCGCGTGACGCGAATTTTAGCAAAACAATTTCTGGGAAAACTTCACGGCGAACAATGCGGCGGCGTCGCGTCGCGCGGCGAATCGCGCCAGTATGTAAGAGCCTTTAACGTTTTATTTTTCAAAATAATAACTATTTAAACATTAAAAGGATCTGACAAACTAACAAAAAAATCCAGTATTCCTTCAGACTTTTATTTATTACTGACTTTTATGTTTATTTTGAATCGCTAAATAAGTGTTATTCGATTATAAAGTGCTATGTACCTAAAAATCGTAATATTCCACTAAATGAACTTGTGTGTAAATAAAGTAAGTTCCCTGATGGCAACTACTTACCCAAATCAAGTGTCGACTATTGACTATAGAAAAAGCCGGTAAACTTAGATCAATTAAAGAACAAAAAACTTACTGCAAAGCTTTCCTACTTCCATGACAATAATAGCCATAAATATCGGCAACAAATTCCCGCCAATCGCGACAATACGCATTCCATTTGTCGCGAATCGCGCGGTAAATAATAACGAAGCTGAACTTTATCGAGCTTATTTATTGTCTCATTGTCTCATTATGGGGATAAAATTGCCTATTTACGAGTAATGTGTTTATTTATCTTTTTTGTTTATTTTGTTAATGATGATGTTTTCACGCTGATTGGGCTTTGAAGAGGTGTAATTAATGGACGATATGTGATCGTTTTAGTCTACTTTTGATTTTTTTTTCATTCTATCTACATTTACCTGTCTATCAACTTTAGCAAAATCTGATTCTAATGTTCATTTACAAAGTTATTCCTTTCTCAATCCAGTATCTTCCAATGATTCTAGAGATAAGACATTTGACCAAGGAAATTAAAACTATAGGTGCCTACGTAACTAATTTCTTCTTGGATATGGAGTCTTTTTTTTTTTTGAGGGTTCGAAATCATCAATTGACTTCTCCCGCTCTGGGCCGAGCGGAAGCACGTGTCAGACTTGTTCAAACCCACCCGTGTTCCTTCAGTGGCCTGTGTTGCCAAGGTCCCGGTATCCCTTTCGGACTTTCCCGCAACCCTGGCAGGCATCGGTCCTAGCGGACCCCGCCAATTGTGCTATGTGGAGTCTGAGAAAAAGTATAACGAAACAATAAACATGAAATTTTTGTGATTAGATACCTGAATAACAAAAACCTTTTTCATTTCATTACACAATATCGAACACATTAAAACTATTTTAATGTGTCCGAATTTGAATCACCAATTTGATTCAATAATATTTAATAAGGCATACAATGAGGAAGGCTTTGTATCATTACCATCGAATAACGGTAATGATCCCATGGGTTTTCAATATGAAGGTTGTGTCCAAAATGTGTACTATAATGCCACAAAATTGGCAAGTCCCGCTTGAATTGCCAGTAAATGTGGCAAATTGAAATGCTTTACGGCTCGTTTAAAAGGTCCTTTAACTGGGGTAATGTCATTGTATTGGTAAAATTGTGTTTCGTAGATTTGCCTACCTATATATATATATATATATATTATGCATTTAGGAAATTAAGGATCGAAAGTACCTAGAATAGAAACTCTGCTATTTTATTCCAGACTATAGCTTCCACCCACGGCTTCGCCCGCGTGTATGTCGATAAAAAGTCTATGTCCTTTTCCAGGTCAAGGTCTGTATCTGTCCCTGTGCCAAATATCATCCAAATCCGTTCAGCCGTTAAACGTGAAAGCGTAACAAACAAACACTAGCATTTATAATATTAGTTAGGATTGTAGATAAAGGTTTTCTTTAGGTATCTATAAAATGTATATTTTGTAACTAGGTAAGTATGTCTGTTGGTGTCATATAATTAATCTCTTTTATATATATTCACATAACAACACCTACAGTCCAATGCTAATCAAAACCAGCTATAATAGTTATTTATGCAACTGTTAATAGTATCACATGAGTGTTTTAATACCTAATTATATACAGTTGCATATAAGATTTTATCTACACCCATGATATGAATCTTCTATAAAAGTTTCTTTGCAATACCAATATCGAACAAAAATGGCGCGGTACGACGTGAATTCGTCTTTTTCGAATTCGAATGTGTTTTGTTTTTAAATTACGGTGCTTTGTTAGTGAAACGCCCGTGAATGGCAATGTTCTTTTTTTGAAATGAGTTGCATCATGAAATTCAGTACAACATTATAACACCCGTTTGGATGACATAATGGTTACTATGACACTGGATGTTTTAATGTTGGCTATAAGCTAACTGTTTCAGAAACTTTTAGTTAGGATTTATAGCATGGGTGTAGATAAATATATATAACTAAGTAATAGTAATGATTGGAGACATTCTAATATCAGTGCGGTCCAGTCTTTGGGGACCGGCCAGACAGTCCGGTCGAAGTTAGCCCAGGGACAATCCGAGGAGATTAGATTAATACGTTTTGCATAGCTTTATACGTATATATATCGTGGTCACTCTAAATTAATTTAAAAGGAGTGGTTTTGAAGCGTTAACAAAGTTGTTTTTATATAATTAAATTTTAGACAGTTTATGATGAAATGAAAAAACCCTTTGAAAAATGTCTTTTACTTCCTTTTCAAAATGAATTTGTTTCTGTAAATTGGTAAAAGAAAACAACTAAATTAGGTTTTAAAACTAGATGACATCGGTGTATTTTATCCGACTGCTGTGTGAAGAAACAAACAAACAAAGAAAGAGGAGGCCAGGTCATAAGAGTATGATGTTTAGTGGAGAGATTTAGAAGACAAGATGCAATACTAACCAAAAAACTTATTTTTAAAACCACACTCCATCTCAACGTCTTGCATAATTTTACGCACAAGGCAAACAGATAAGATTAAAACAATAAATAAAACGGTTTACAGTAAACACGATCTCCTCAAAATGCATAGACCATTACAAGAACAAGTTTATTGTGATTTTGCGTTTAAACAAAAGAGGGTGGCGTTTTTATGCGACACTGTAATGAATTTTCAGGATGCCGAGACATCGAGCCTTTAAATATTCAAGATGTAGGGGGATTTGTACACCTCATTGAATAACATTGCTTCATGCATAATTTTTCGGTTTAAAAATTGTCGCGAGTTTTCGGTGCAGTTGTGTAGACTGGTATAGCAGTGTTTTCATGGTTTGTAGATGAAAAGTAGGTAGTTTATTTATTAGTATCTTCTTTCTTATTGTAAATTAAAGTCGCTTTCTGTGTTTGTCTGTGTCCCCTCGTTGTTTTTCTAAACCACGCAATAGATTTTGACGAGGTGTTCACCATTGTATAGAGAATTTATTCCGGAAGGTTTATGTGTATAATAGGTTAATATTAAAGTTGCATAAAACTAAGAAATCTCGATGTTTTGTCGAGTCGTAAAAACTGTGTGGAGCAGGAACGGGTCGCTAGTAGTATATTTTTATGGCATGGTGTTGTGTTTTGGTCTGGAGACCCAAGTTTATATTTCTTATTGAAAATTGTTCAAAATCAAATTTTATGTTTACTATTAACACTTCTTTATAGATATTTGGTAATCACGGCTCATTCAATGGAAGACATGGAGGTGCATTCTACAAAATCATTTTGAGAGTTGTGACAGTTCGTATTACAGTATACAGGCGGAAGCATAAAGTATTCTACTGAATATACATCAGTACAATCAATCTATCTAGCCTTTTTCCAACTATGTTGGAAAAAGTTCCAGTCTAACCGGACGCAGCTGAATACCAGTATTTTACATGGAGCGACTGCCTATTTGACCTCCACAACCCAGTAACTGGGTACTGGGTAATACGATACCCCTTGGTAAGACTGGTTGTCACTTTCGGGCTTCGAATGACCTGTAACGACTGTCAAAGATCCATGTTTCACAGCCGGGACCAACGGCTTAACGTTCCGAGGCATGGAGGTATGTAAAGATGGTCACACATCGACGGACCAACCCCGGCAAACGTAACTTAACCTGCTGGATCGACCCGTGCGGCTGTTATTACTTAGCCACGAGCAGTACAAACTCTCGGTAACTATATGGTAACTATAATCATAACCATAGATATCCGATCGTAACACTTATAAGACTTCGAACCAATTATCCACAAATACTCAACTTATCTACCTACTCATACCGCAACTACCAACAAAATTCTCCCTTTATTAGTGAAGCCAACTATAACTAATACAATTTCTTGTCGGATCATATCCGCTGGGAAGGGATCAAAGTTGTCGCTAACACAATTAGGGAGACAGATTAGTTTCGGTCAGAAGTCCCGGCAACTACCTGACCGCTTCGTAAATTGACGTTAATTTTCAAGATAAATATGTTAAGAATGGATTAATTTGTTTGCGATGTTGTTAAAAGTTGTTTAGGTACATAGTATTACTGTGAAGCTGTAAGGTGCTATCGATAACTGGACCTTGGCTTCCATAACTGGTATAAGTCTCAGTAACGGCAACGATCTCAGTTATCCTAAACTAGGTTCTGGTACTGGTAAGTGTCTAAGAAAAAACTATATTATTTTAGAAAAAAACTTGCCTCTGTAGTGGCAACATCACTTCTAGGTATATAGAAATACATTTTTGATTTAAACATTAGTAAAAAGCATTGACATTCTCTTACTATTATATTGCTTGTAGGAGCCATTCAATATAGGTAGATAAAAAACAAGCTCCTAATCTTTTAAATTCATCATAGTGTCTTTCACTTCTAAAAAAAAACACGATCTCAGTTTCCTCCAACGAACATTACCCAAAAGGTCACAAAAACAATTTCCAATCGCGATTCAAAATTAAAAGCCCCTTCAGAATAACCCTAAACTAACCCTTTTGAAATATTAAAGAAGTGACATTTTCGTCCCCACATAATTACATTGCATCTGATACCGATGCCCACTGCTTGGTATCGTAACACAGAACACGGAAGCGGGAATCGACGCACCAGCAGCGTCTAGCGATTGCAGTAGCCACTTATAAAATTCGTGGCGTCGAAAGTGCGTTGAGCGCACATTACTTCTCTTACGGACCACCTTCAAAGCTGTCAGTTTCCATATGTCAATGAATCATTAGTGTCGTAGTGCGAGTATACTGCTACAAGGATACTCTACGTTTGGCGCTCGAAAAACGTTGACAGGACCGCACCATAATCAGCCTAATAATGTTCCCACTGCTGGGACATAGGCCTCCTCTCAGTGCAAGGGAGTGGGCCGTAATCCACCACGCGGGCCCAGTGCGGGTTGGTGACAGAAGCGCGCTGTTAGTAAACATTTATGCAATTGTTTTGTGAAATGTCACTTAAAATGTATTCAAAAAAACAAGATGGCGGTGTTAGTTCCGATTGTGGCCGTGACACGTGCCAAAATAAACTTGTAGCGCTGTGAACGGTGACACGCTTGGTTTGTATGGAAAATGTTGAGAATGCTGCCTCTATCAGCGGCCGCCGAGGCGTCTCCGTGCTCTGTGGATAGTAGGTACATTAAGGGCCAGACGCTGGACGGTTGAGATACTCGGAGATATCAAATTGGATGGCTGTATGAATTTAAAACCATTCCGTTATTTGATATTGGTTTTGAATATCGTTTGCAATGTATTTGAGATGTGGTCGTGTCGTGTATTACAATTTGGAAAGTGACTTGTTATGTTGGAAATCATGGAAGGAGAGGCAGGTCTAGTCAATCCAGGAAATTATGCCATTATCCATTTTTTGTGACTAAACAATGTTATTTTTAGGAACCCACGACATCCGGTAAATTGATTAAATTATTACATTGAAATACTTCATAACATTATTAAGTATTTCAAGCGAATAGCCAAAGAGCTTGTATCTAAACAGAATACATTTTTGAAGACCACATCAAAACCCAAAATTAATATAATTCGATAAAACTTAATTAGCGATATTATAAATAAAGTTATTTCCATACTAGTCCGTGTCTCTCCCTAGGGATGAGTACCGTCATCTGAAGTAGCCAGTAACTACATGCTTGTTAACTCGTCTCATATATTATGAAGCTATGTCAAATGGGTACCGGCAAGCTACAGGTTGTTGGGAAAAATATTGAAGGTATTTTTCTCTGTTTGAACAAATTTAAATAAAAATAAAACAAGATCAATAATGAATATAAAGGTAGCACTTAGCAATTTTAAATAAAACAGTAGTTTTAAAAACTATCCCTACATAACAGCAGAAAGTACAGCATACCTCACTACTTGCCAGCCAGCCTTCGTACCTTCTTTACAAACTGTTTAATCTAAATCTTCTAAATATAGGCAATTATTAGTAGCTATAGTTTTCTGAAACCCGACACTCGTCTTCTGACTCCACATCAAAGTGTCAAATTAGCAATTTATCGATCAATTGGTAAATAGAAACTAGTTTTAGTAATATATACTTACAAAAAACATTACTTTTTTTAAAGTCCCGCCGCGTGCCGTTGGGTGGATGCGTTCCTGACGTCGTCTGATAATTGAATAATGTCCAGTTTTAATAAGGAAAAAATTCGTAAAACACGCGTTCGTTAGTATGAAACTGACAGGTGTCAAGAACGCGTTCTCTCTGCGACGCCCGAACTGTACATTTTTGGTATTAGGTAATCGCAAACTGACAGCGTACGACATCGTAAAAACAGTAACCAAGAACATGAGTTCATAAAAGCAAACACCCTGTATCCGTCTGGTTAGATGGAAGGTAAAATAAAGGCTCGCCGAATGTCGGATGTCGCGACCTTCTGGGATTTGCTCGACTTACTTATTTAACTTGGAACTGAACTATCTGCTCACTGAGCTCACCCAATATTTGCATGTGGTCCATATCAGTTAACTTTGTTTATTGTCCCACTAGTTATTTATAAGTAAGGTATATAGAGAATTGAGGCTTTGAAAGGTTTGGTTAAGTATTTGTTTGCTATAGTTAACTTATCTATCTATATTGATATCTGATTTTGTGTGGTATGTAAGTAGGTATCTTTGAAGGGTTTTTGCGAGAACGCTTTGTTTATTACAGTGCTACGTGGACTTTTACAAGCACAATCAATGAGGATCACATTTTTGAGTAAAACATTTTGCACTACTTAGGAGATTTGTAAAATATACTAAATCCAGATAATTGGTTGACAACTATTATTTATGACGAATGCTATGCCGTTATTTGTTTTTATGTCTCTTGCTTGCTTGTAAAATTATAACTTTAAACAAATTAAAACCACTGGAAAAAGGCGCAAATACTCCCGTTAACCTACCGTAAAATATCCAAACATTTATAAAAACCTACTCAAATCCCCATACACCTTGAAAAAACCTTGGATCCATTCCATCAGCCCGCGGTACCTTAGTAAACACACCTTTATTCAGTAAAGATGATTTGTCAAAATAAATTAGGCATAAGACAGAGTCGCCTTGTCAAATATTTATACGGACCCACTGTTGCGAATGTTAATAAAAGACCTTGTGTTGTGGGGCTCAGGATTGGAGGACACTTCTTGGATGGGGATGGAGATTTTTTGCAAATACAAGGGGTATTTGTAATCGCCAACACCCACAAGTGACACGCGTCTTTCGACTGTGGAAAAGACTAAGAAGTTGTTTAGAGCATGGACGGAACCAGTTGTGCTATTCTGTAAAAATGTCACCATGAAAACTTAGGTGAGGTGAGCTTGGAGTGAACTGTCACTGCCTTAGCATCAGTAGGTATCGATGACTATGACAGCTCACTACACGCTCAGTTCACCTAAGTTTTCACGGTGAGATGGTTACAGAATAGCAATGCTGGAGACGCGCGCGCGTGTCCCTTGACGGAAGTCGCATCGCTCAAAGTCTTGAACGGTGCCGTACAGCGAAGTGGAAAATGCTAGCCCGACGTGACCACAGCTTTCAAAAGAAGACGAGGAACATGTTTCAGGGAAATCAGAGAAGGTTTGTAAGATAAATAATTGTGCATTGTCATTGAAATATGAATCATCTATTAGATGCAGTCGCTTCATGTAAAATACTGGTATTCAGCTGCATTCGGTTAGACTGGAAGCCGACCCCAACATAGTTGGGAAAAGGCTAGGCAGATGATGATGATGCTGCCGCTGCAACCAAGGGCGTATCTCAGGAAAAAAGGAAAGAAAAATTAGAAATACGTTTTTTTTTTTGCCTTACGTATTGCTTATTTTTAGACTTACCGTTTTTATTTATCCGTAAGGCAAAAAAAAATTGTTCTGGTAGCTCAATTTTTTTTTGCCTTACGTGTATGACTTACTTATTTTTCTTTTTTAGTAAACTTCTTTCTTTTCCAGTACTTAGTTATAGTGAGCCTTCAAAAAGTTACACTACTTGACGAGTGTTACGGACTATCACGTCAACCCTCCAAATAATGTAAACATGTGTAAAATAGCTTTTAAACAAATAAAACACAGTTTATATTTCACTGAAACTTACAAACACAAGGAGAAACTTCGGTTAAATATAAAAGTCCCTCAATTCGTGTACCGCATCGTAAGGGTAAGTTCAAATCTCATGTGATTTGGTGGTCGCGATCCATCATCGTCGTGGACGGCTTCCGTAATAATGTGCTACTGAATAACCACAATAGAAGAATATCATTGTTAACATAGATGCGTAAATAGACAAACCTACGTATGTATGTGTGTGTGTATGTATAAGAAATACAGTGACAGACAGGTAAATAGAAACAAACATACATACTTACATTGATATCGTTCCTTCGTACCATTTTATCACGATGTTGTTTAGTGTTTGATTTGTAGACATTAGAGATTGGTTTTGAAATATGGCAATAAGAAACCACAAAAGGGTTACTATTTAATTAAATTAAAAACTTTTATTTCGGACCTTAAAGTCCATTTGGTTAGTATGCACACGACTTACGGCCAGTTTCTTCATCAAAAGTAACAGTCAACTGTTCTTTTGCACTGTTGTATTTTCAATCCTCGGCGCTGAGGCGAGGGTTGTAAATCCAACAGCGCGGAAGAACAGTTGACTGTTACTTTTGATGAAGAAATGGCCGTTAGAAGCTAGTGTTAGTACTGACATCTACCAGAAAAACAATACAAGCTATTAATTACTACGCCCCAGGACATGTAGGCGTATCCAATGTCGCTGTACGGGGCTGTCCCATCTATCAGCTACAGTTTTCAGGATGCTGTTGGGGCTGGCGCGTACCCTGCGCATAATGGAAGTGCAACGCTTGCGCATGATGGCTTGAAAGCCATCTATTCTCGCCTCTGCGAACATGCCGGAAGCACTGCAGCAGTAGTGCGGCAAGGCCATCAACACCCTGAAATCATTATGCCTAGCCCGGCTATACCAAGCGTTTAATTATTTACACACACAAACATAAACTCACGCGATCTTCCCATGAAGGTAAACAGAAACTACAGAAACACCATCTGCTTCGATTCTTACATACTCCTTTTGCCTCGTTTACGTTCATACATCAGGGGGCCTAGACAAAATCCCTTTTCTGTAAGCGTTAACGCCAACGGAAAGATCAAATTGTATGCAGTTGACAGCAGCAGTCACGTGACATCTCTAAAGCTAATGTCAACTCCATACAATTTGATCTTTCCGTTGGCGTTAACGCTTACAGAAAAGGGATTTTGTCTATAGCCTCTGGTCATACACGCACGCCGGTTGCGAGTACTACGCACCTGACCTCTCCGAGGAACATCACCAATAAGCTCACTATTATGTACTTTCCCAAAAAAATATTTATATATTTATTTAATACTTTAAGCTCACAAATGTAGGTACACTTGTACAGAGGCGGACTTAATGCCATAGGCATAGGCAAATTAATGCTTCAGCAGTGAAAATAATAATAAAAAAGCATCTGATACTCACGCTTTCTTACAATTTACTTTATTCGTTTTTTCAGTATTTACTTGTATTCAAGGAAGACACATTTTTTTCTCGGCTATTTTAAAATGGGACTTAAATATTGATGCAATATGTGGGTGGACCATAGGTACACTCTGCCAGAAAACTTGGGGAGTGTTAAGTTATTTTTATTAAACGAAAACCACCTCAGAATCCAATCCTGAATTCCGAGGTGTGAGGAAATGCTAATACATTGATGATTGCTGTACCAAATCCATCAAATTATACACCCTAACCACTTCTACAAAATTATCCAACTAAAATGGCAGTGACTAGATGGATCCGTCCATGGATGGATGCACACTTAGTATTCATCAACTCATTCGAGTGCATGCTTCCGGTTCGCTTGCCTTACCGCGGTTTTGTTCTATATAAGTCATAATATATGATGAGTCTCTTTGTTTAATAGGTACCTTAGAGGTTGTATTAGATGGGTATTACTGTATTGATAGATGAATAGAAGTTGATCCATATTTTCCCCATCCATATCAGGAAAGGAATTCATAGCTGTAATTATACACAGTAAATTATTTGTAGTTGATTGGCTATTAAGATGTAGCCGGCTCAAATACTTCCAACAACATATTTTAAAGTGGTCCAAGAAGATCTGATAAAATTTTAACAAATACTTCTCGTTACACTTCGCGTTCGCACTACGGAGAGTAAAATCCAACTCCTAAACTGTTGCACAACCTAAACAAACGTTTAAAGAATACTTTCTGAGCGCTAACAGGGCAGACGTAGTTCAAGCACGAAATTAAGAGTTGAGTCGCGACTCAGCGCGTTCTCGTGGGAAATTCAGCCAATCACGGACGGCGGATTGAGGGGTACGCGGTGACCATACGTGGCTACTTCTACTACGGTACGTGATTTATGGTCGGTGAATTTTTTTTCCGAATAATAAGATATTTATGGGATAAGAAATTTTAAGATTGTAGTCTGAAAAGTTACGTTTTAGCCTAGTCATAGCCTGTAACTGTGTGCATTGTGCAAATAAATAAATACATACAAAAGAAGTGGTGTTAAAGAAATGGTGATTATTTCAATTATGTAAATGTCGGCGATCTTCATGGGATAAGAGCTGGAAGCAGTTGGATAAAAATGGCCGAGGATAATGATAAAAGGCGAGCAACTTGTGAGGTCTATGTGTAGTAATGAACCGCTATATACTGATGATGGTGATGATAACAAAGGTCTCAATAAAGCACTATGAGTCGTGAGAGAGTGTGAGTCTATCTGATTGCAGAAAAATATTTTACTGCTTCAATCTTCTTTCATATTTTTACAAAAGTATCAAGCAAGAATATCTTACATTTTATTGAGTATCTCTGTATAAACACTAATATCTGTAACGAGATTTATCTCACACGCATTCCCCAATTTTGTTCAGAGGTTATGACGTGCGCTTAGTCTTGCAACGTTACTCATACACTTCCCATAACTCTTATCACGTATGTTTAGGGTATATTTTTGTTTGTGAAAGGTGAAAAGTAAGTTGGTAACGCAATATGCTCGCTTTACTGGTATGAAATGAGCTGCTACTTTCATGTTATTATACTTCCGCGATGCTTGTGAGTTTTGTGTGAACGCATCTGTTTCTACGATTATTTTAGAGGTGAAAAAGTTGTCCAAGTTTTATTATTTCTAGTTCTTAGGACCTTGAATACTTGATAACTATGGCTATAAATTAAATTACACAAGTTGGTGCACGCGACTACGTTTGCGATCTACAATGGTCTACCCATAATGGTCTATCTATAATGGTCTACCCATGTGTCAAACATCCAAATCCGTTCAGCCGTTTTAGTGTGAAAGCGTAACAAACAAACAAACCCACTTTCGCATATAAAATAATATAAATTAATTAGAATCAACAATTCTAGGAAACCAAAACAGTAGTCGGCAACAAAATCTAAGAACATTTTTACATGCTTCCCCAATCCATTATCACAATTAATAGTAGGTAAATACGAGTTGTCAAAACATCAATAATCACCGTCAAATTCCCGAGGGAAGTCGAATTCCGAAAAACGCCGCGAAAGCTTTTAAAATTAAAATCCATTCATCGGACGCATTTCTTTGTCATTCCCCTTTTAAAAGATAACCACAGATGATCGGGAATTGTCGGAGACGTTCGGGATTCGGATGAAGCGATTTGACGGCTTTTTGAATGATTCCTTTTGAAAAGCCGAAGGGAAATTTGAAATTTGTTTTGTTTGGAAATGGAAGTCTGGTTGAGTTCGTTTTTATTAATTTTAAGTAATAATGCGAGTGTTTGTTTTTCTGATAAAGAGCACTTGAGCATTTTTCTGTAATTTCAGAAACATTTTCTTTATTTCTAAAAGTTTAAATTATAAAAATACAGGGAACGTTCAAGTTAAAACCTTTAAAACCCACGTCGAACCTCATCCAATAAGTTTGAACTACATACAGTTAAAAAAT
Source organism: Lithophane semibrunnea (assembly GCA_947363905.1). NCBI lineage: Eukaryota > Metazoa > Arthropoda > Insecta > Lepidoptera > Noctuidae > Lithophane > Lithophane semibrunnea. Next base: position 11,912,102 of record OX376197.1, on the reverse strand, counting down.
AAACATTTACAACTACGCGATATTTTCTAAAATGTAGACCAAAACCAAAAGCCATAAAGATTCTAAATCGAAAAATCTTTGTTCGAATTTCAAATCCCATGCGATTGTCACGTCACAGTCGCTGTGACACTCAGAATTACTGATTGATTATGCATTCGCGTCACACTTGACGGCCGACGGGAAACAATGTAATTCCGATATTTTTGTTTCTGTTGTATTTTTCGATTTTTGTTTTCGTGATTTTGATATTGTGCACAAATATAAATTGGATATTTTTGTGTGAAATCTTTTCAGTTTTGCGTATTTATAAGATCTACTGCAAGATTTCAGTCATTGTGATTTAACGATATCTTACCTTCGCCTTTCACGTCGTTTTTAACATTATCTTTTGGTAATTCAAAAAAACACAGTTCAAAACACTGGTGGTTTTTAATCAGCTTCAAAATCTCTAGGTCTCTCCAATTGCGTATTTAATAAATCTCATATTTTGGGTTGCCAAAACAAGGCAATTAAAATCCCACTATTTCTCAATCAACATCGAATTTCACCACTACACAAAATTCGAAACTTCACTACCAAAATTGCCCGTATTTAATCCAAAAACCGCTAAAGTCATTACCGAGTGACCCTTCTCATAATAAAACAAGCTTTCATCTTGACACCCGGGCTGCCCCAAAGACCAGGCTGACCACTTTGCGACCCCTGAGATGAGGAGCGAAGATAACACTAAAATGCCCTGCGACTGTACTGATAATGGTTTAAAGCTGAATGTAACCAAATGTTGCGTAGATGTTGTGTCGAATGTCGTGTTGTGGTGTTTGGGTAGAGCATTCGAGATTTATAGTTTTGAATTCTAAAGACATTCTAAAGGTTCTTAATAATAATATTATTTATTTTGCCACGCGTAGAGAGTCAAAAACATTGCTTAATTACAGTACAGTTTGTCCGGACATGGACTAGCGATATTCTAAATACTTTAATATAAACTATTGTAAAGTACAATTTTAATCATTAAAACACTTTTAAACATTAAAAAAAAAAACAATAAAATTGTACTTGACTGCGCGTAACTGTACCGTCCAGTCTGAACAGTGCTAATAAAAGTAAATAAAAAATAAGAGTTGGACTCATGCGAAGACTTTTATGGATGTTATAAAAGTTGGACTCCTGAGAAAGCTGGACTCTTGTGAACGGAGGAAGGAATTAGCAACTAAAACAGTATCTTTTATAAATACCTTAAACTGCTTCTTACTCCTCTCATTTAAGAAGTTCCTTTGTCAGTAGATTCTTATAAAAACACGTATCTTGGTGGAAATACACAGTTACTTCACTATAGGTTTCGTAAGAGGCAGTTATGGGATAATATTTTCAAGTTCTACTTATTTATTGGTGAATTTGAAACATCACCAAGCTTGTCACTGCAATATTCTATTGATTTATTACCTCGTCTGATATTATAAAAACACAAACAAATCAGATTACGGCAACTAATCGTTGAGATGGAAAAGTCATATGCACCTAAATTACAAAATTGTTTGAGCTGATTAAAATAGTTGAACCATAATAGTGTAAACAATAAGTATGAAACTAGAGCAATAAATCAACGTAATTATAACATAAGAGCTTTTTAAATATTTAGATGTCCTGTCAGGTCAAATAATTAGGGGTGACTTGTGTAGTGATGTGCAAGACCCACTATCGATGTTTATCTTTTAGCAAAGTTATTTATAATGCGGTAAGTTTAGCTTTAAATTACGAGGAATGTTTTTTCATGAGATCTAGAGTATTTAAGACCTTCAAGTATACAGGATATTACATTTGCAAAATTACATACGAAACCATTTGTAAATTCATAATTAAATAAATATTTAATACCTTTAATTAAGAATTTTAAAAAAACTTTCCTTAGTGCTCACTTTCGTTATTATAAGGAATAAGTCTTGTGCAAAATTTTATACTTCTTGACCCCGCGGTTCAGGATATGCGTCGTCTGTCATTGAATTAATTAATTTAAAATTCATATAATATAATACCTAAGTATCAGCTTTGTACGTACTTTTCTGTTCCTTTCTTCTTGTGTGTTTATATGGGTGTACATAAACTGTAAAATAACTAAAATGTAACGAAAAACAAAAGCAAAATAAAAAGACATTGTTCATCGATACAGTATGGTTGTTGTATGCCCATCACTACCCGTCGATCCCTATTTTAAAGCATGTGGCGCATGGCCACTGAGCCCTTCACCCAAATTGAGTGCTACTTTACTGGTTAATAATACGAAGGACTCCTTTATTATTTTATTGTGTTTGATCTGTACTCTATTAATGCAAGGATTTTTTTAAAGTTCGGTTATTAAGTAGGTTATTTTTTTAAAGGCTTCGTAACAAGTAACTTAAAGAGTCTTTGCATTTTGATGTCCTCTTTAGGTACTTAATAGTTAATTGATTCAGGCGTGACTTTGCGGAAATCCATTATAAAATACAATAGACGCTGATATATTTAGTAACCTATTCCGCTTGACTATTCTTCAAGAGTCATAAAAACCCTGTAAGAAATCGACACGTATTTCACCTCTCAACGATCAGCATCAACACAACACGTGTCGATTTCTTACAGGGTTTTATGACTCTTGAAGAATAGTCAAGCGGAATAGGTTACTAAATATATCAGCGTCTATTGTATTTTACTCTTTAGGTACAACACTAAAAATTACCATTAAGGAAAGAGAACAGCAGTGCTATTCTGTAACCATCACTCCATGAAAACTTAGGTGAAGTGAGCGTGGAGTGAGCTGTCAGTGTCATCCCACCTGATGCTAGGGATGCCCAAGCTAATACATTTACAATCATAATCGAGATTTTAATAATATTTTTATTCTAATTCTATTGATAATTTTGTATTATTTTAAAACAAGTATTTAAGTGTCTAAACATTAATACTATTTAGGTGGGCTTTAAATAAATTAGCAAAACAGATATTCAGTTAGAAACTCAATTTTGTTTTACTTATTCAATTTTTTTTCCTAGTATAGTACGTATCTACGTAGCTACATACAATAAATAAAATAAAACATTCACGTTTATGCTAGTTAGTAAAAAGCGACATAGTTTGTTATTATGAACCCATTGTTAGACTGTTTATTTAAATAAACGCAATCCCATGACCCAATCGCGATGTTTTTAAAGAAGCGATTGTGGATCGAGTCCAGTAAAGACTGCGACGTTGTTCAGCGTTGTAATTAACCCAAATCTATTCAATATGAAGAGAGATTCAGTGCTTGGCCAGACTGCCAAAGGGGGCGCGGGGCCGACGTGGCGCAAGATACTTAGGAACTTCATTTGAGTAGCGCGGGCTGCATGGCGCGGAGAGCGTGCGGGCTGCTTGAAGCGAGAGCGCGCGGGCAACTTAAACTCACGCAATAGCTCGCGTCCATTTGGTAAGTTGTCGTTGTGTGAGCACTGTGAGCGCGGCAAACGGCAAAACGCGCGGGTGCTGGGATCTCATACTAGTTCGAGCTGACCACGCACGTTTTGCCATTTAAAGTAAGAATTTTCAAGTAAAACTACCTAAGTCTTCTTCATCCATATTTGACAAACACTGGATACGACAACACTCGGAACGAAATGTGTGGTTGGGAAGTGTGGCTAGCCGACGGAAACTATTGTGGGAACATTAAGTAAAAGTCATTTATTAAAGACGTGCGGAAATGTACCTACTTACCTTATTTTATTGTAGGTTACCTTTATCTGGAGATAGATATACCGTATATCTACCTACGCGTTGCCAATAGGTAATAACATAAAGGCTCTTACATACTGGCGCGATTCGTCGCGTGACGCGAATTTTAAGGTTGATGCGCTCGGGTAGCCCGCGAAATTCAAATTTTCTTAGGTTTTTTGCAATTTGCAGGTCAGTATCAGGCTGTATGTTGATCTAAATATTATTAGCGTTCGTAACATATATGGATTTACTGAATTATAAACATTAAAATCAGCAATACAACTCACTAAGTTCATGAAAGTGTATTGAATGATACTGACCTGCAAATTGCAAAAAACGTAAGAAAATTTGAATTTCGTGGGCCACCCTAGCGCATCCCCCTTAACAAAACAATTTCTGAGAAAACTTCACGGCGAACAATGCGGTGGCGTCGCGTAGCGCGACGAATCGCGCCAGTATGTAAGAGCCTTCATATTAATCAAATCATCATCGTAGGTACCTACCTACTATTACTATTTACTAACCTCAACTGACATTTGCAACACGCGCACAGGCTCACTGCACCGTGCGTCGAAGTGATGTGGTTTCCAAGACAACCACCTGCATCGGATGGAGTGATGTGGGAGAATCGGGTGAAGTGATGTGGGAGAATCGTGTGAAGTGATCACGTCACGCATGCGCGTTAGACGCTGAAGTTTTTGTTTTTTTCCCGTCATTAGCGGTCATGTCCATAAGTATAGGTATTCGTATTTAGAGATAATAATTATTATTTACCTATGTATTTAAATGCTTTTATTTATTTCAATGTCTAAATCATACCTACCATTTTTATCATATAAAAAGTCAGTTTATTGTTATTGCCTACATTTTGTTTACAATAAATGAACTATGAACTTATGAATGTAACGGGTCACGTAGGCGCACTCGGAACAATATGAAAATGCAATAGGTACCAATGTCCAAATGCAGCTACTACAATACAAAGCGTCTCCTCATAGTCTGAGCATAGGTTGTTTTTTAGAAGTTTGATTATGGTTTGAACTTTGATTGAACCTGTCATCAGCTGACGACTTGAATGCAATGCAACACCGAGCGTGAGTGATGAAAGCGCTACTATACGATTGTGTATAAATCAAATCATAATAAACAAGTATTCATTAAAATCTTAGTCATCATTTAATTGGGGAATATTCATGTTCTGTTTCTTCCCGTTGATAAGTTGCTATAACTTTGAGAAATAGTCCCAGAGATTAATGTGATACTTAGGTAACAATGATTTATGCTAAAGTAATATGTGTTGATCCAATACTTTAAACCAAGCTGCCTTGGAGTTTCTTGCCCTTCTTCTCCATGATGACCTAGACTTGGAACGGGCAACTACCTAGTTTTCTCATTACCATAACTCAATGCTGACAAGCCTACTTGAAATAAATGCCTAGTCTTGTCTTTCTTTGCTTTTCTTCATAAAACCTTTTCCATATACACCATAAAGGTACATACTTTCATAAACAGTAAATAACTAGTAGGTAACCATTCAATCTTACTAAATAGGGAATTATCATTTATTATATTAGTGTTATGTAGGTACTTACATCATCTAATTATTTCAATATCTAAATCCAACCGTTTATTTAATACCTAATTAAAACAACAAATGGGTTTTACTTGAAAGGTGAGATTGAGCAACTTCGTAAAATTCTCAATCTGTCATATTTTTTTTTTCAGTGATTGATGTATTGTTCGTTTGCCTAAATAAATAAGTACTTAAATCCTACTAATAATAAAAATTTGAAAGTTTGTGTTTATATGTACTCAATCACGCAAAAACGTCTGAATGGATTTGGATAAAATTTAGCAAACAGATAGTTCATAACCTGGAATAACACATAAGGTACTTTTTATCCCGATATTTCCACGGGATCGAGACTTACGCGGGTGAAAACGCCGGGCGCAGCTAGTACATAATATGAAAAAAGCACAAAGGTAGTAAGTAACATTCCATCATCTAGATTGTTAGACACACCACAGTACAAGATACAAACCTTTTATTTTATCATACCCAAATATTTAGGCACATCAATAATCTAGTTAGGGGTGCTAATACCTACCTACATAAACACACAAATTGCCAATCATTCTTGCAAACAAGAAAACTTAAAATTATTATAATTCATGTATTTATTTTAAGCTGATGAAATTATGTGTGTTTAGGTTGCTGTAGTCTAATTGTTTTCCTGTATCTATAGGTACTATTTTTACACACTATGTCTATGTCTCATAGATGTAAATTGATGCTATGTCTGTCATTCAACACTCCTGCCGCAGGTCTGCTGGAAAAAATCTAATGATAAATGTTTATGTATTTTACTTTATTATGTGTTTAGTGTGTACATTAATAAATAATTATATAGATAGAATTTATTCACATGTATCACATCAAAAAAAATCGAATAAATTTTTTTGTTACTGAGCCAGCGGTCACCCGGGGTTCATTTGTCCGATGTGTGTGGACCGCATCCAACCAGCGCTGGAAATAAATAAGCATTTATTACTATGTGATTTATTTCATTCCTACACTCATCCGAGTACCTATATTTTTTTAAATCAACTAACCCACCTGTAATAATAATGTCACTATCTTCAGTATAGTAATGTAGTACTCTCAATAAGAATTCAAAGCGGTGTGATATATTTATAATAAGTACTCATTTCAATCAGTCATTTTGAGTACAATGAGTTGAAACATTTCTTAATTCCAAGCTCAATTAAAAATAGTGTGTGAAATAATGAATACTTACCAGGGTTGGTATCAAATCAAGTAGAGGCAGTGTTCTTTTATTGTCTTCAATTCTTTTAAAGCCTTAGCAATGGCAGGATCAAATGGGCTAATCTGCTAAGAGGTAGAATATCTATCAGATTAATAATATTCACTTGTTTTAAATGTGTGCCTATTCCTTTTTTTTTAGTTAACTTAATTTGTCCTACTGCTGGAAAGACAACCACTGCTGGACATGGACCTTCCCAAGCACCGCCATGGCACCACAATCCATTGAGGTGTGAATTACTTTAGAAAAACTTTTACCATTACAAACCAATGTCATATTACTACCTGTCAAATTCACGATTACACTTAATTATTGTCCCTGACAAACTTAATTAAAGTAGGTAATAAATTCAAACTTACATTTGTCTAAAGTATTTTATTGTAGCGGGTTATCCCACTAAACATCACAGACTAAGTTACTGGTACTATAGACTCGCACACACATTTATTTTCCAAGTATAGTTATGATCATAGTTCTGAGATACACCTGAAAAAGACATTTGTGTACATTAGTATTCTACTATGTTAAAACGCTTGTGTCACATATGTAGAGTAGTGATCAATAATGTTTGCAATTACATTTTGAGGGCTGCAGTCCGCCTGATTAAATTTGCCAATAACTCATACTAGCAAAGTTGGACAGCCTGTTAGAAGTTCAAATAAAAAGCAATGCTGGCAAGGAAAACTTGAGTGGATTGGAATGATAATATACTCATTAAGGTTAGCAAGTAGTATTGATAACGTATGAACCTTCGTAAACTTTTGTGACTGTTCCTGTGGTCATTTCTTCGGCCGAAAACAGTCAAGGATTAGCCCGACTTCATTGATGTACCTTTTTCAGTGTTTCTGGCAGAGACATAGTTTGTGTAGATCTTGAGCTTGTTAATGCCACTGATAATGCTCAGCACTACTGAGGAGCCACTTTTTGTGTTCGATCTCACTAACAGAAAACTTAAGCACTAATTACGTAGGTAGGTATGCATTTTCATCCCTTCGTTTAGGACCGCCATGTTCGATACAACACTTGCTGTCGTATATAATTGTAATCTGTGCTTGTTGAAGATGTACATCATGCACTACTAATGCAAAATACATTTTAAAATCATTAAAAAGTTAAGAACGGAAATTAATCAAAGCAAACTTTACCACCCTATAACAAAACTCAAAAACTTTACTCTTTGACTCAAAACTGACGCGGCATGTGGCAAGGCAACCAGTGTTGCCATTTGCCTGGTCTCGTAATATCATTTTTATTTTATTTACCCCAGATTCAATGATAATTTGAAAATATACCCTAAAATAAAATAAAAAATTGGTGCAATCTCAAAACTTTTACAAACGTCTGGTTGATAGGTTCAAGGTAGTGAGTACTGTACGTGAAACTTTTTTGAATTGACAGATCTTATGAATATTGCTGGACTATTAATTTTATGGTTTAATAGTAATCATCATAAAAGTTATATTTCTCAATTTGGATTTGAAGTAACGATTAGTTAATCTAAAATAAATCTTATTTGTATGGACACACAATTCAAATTTAGTTGAACAAATATGAACCAACCGAGGAAAACTGGTAGTTTTGGCTCCGTTGAGACGAATCAATACATTGAAAAACTGTTTCATAGAACAGTTTCTCGTTTCTGGAAAACGGTTTCGTTCCGTTTTAGGAAAAACCTGGAACGACCCAGTACCATTTGAAACAGACCTTACCCTAAAAGGGCTGATAGACATACGAGCAAGCGTACTTAAGGCTCGGCGAGCTTAGGTACTCGCCCATCTGTCATCGCCACGAGGCGCGAGCCAATTTGACAATGAAATTTTGAGCAAGCTTCACGTGTGTTACCGATGGCAAGCCGAGTAAGGTCGTGAACCTTAAAGACCGCGTACTTTAAGTACGCAAGCCACTTTCCTCCCACCATCACCCACTTTAAAATAACCTAAAAAAATGAATACCCCAAAAATTACCCTGCTCTATTAGTTTTATTCTAAATCTAGGGTAAATTACTCTAAGTTGGCATCACTGAAGGCAACGGCGGCAAAACTGAAAAGTCGGAACTAACAGCATTGCCAACTCCAAATAATGGATTATGGTGTTCTCAGTTTAAAATTACGGTAGATTTTAAAAAGTCGGGTAAATTGTTGTTTGAAAAAATAACGCTTATTCCATACATCATAAAATACTCGGAATTTGACCAAATAGCTGTGTGATCAATGTGATCATGATCATTTTTATAAATTTCACTATTATGTCTCCTAAGCCTGTCTTCTGATGTCGGAACCATCAGATTCACGATCACTTTCCATTTTAAAATAATTAAAAAACAGATTCCCTACCGTGCAATTTTCTATGATAATTTTAAATATTAACTACTGTGTAATTTATGTACTGTAATTTAATAAAATTATAGCCGATAGGTAAAACAAAACGCATTTTTAGTTTTTGTCGCTTCATACTACACTACGCCCGCCGCCGCGTGGTCATTCCCAAAAATATTGTACACAAGTAATCTAGCACGACTAAATACAAAAAAAATTATATTTTGTCCGTTTGACAAAATTAAAAATAAAAAAAATAAGAAAGTGGAAAAAAAATAAGAAGGCGAAAATTATAATTTTGAATAAAAATATTGAATGTTCATGGTTCTTTTTTTTGCTTTTATACGATAATTTACACGGTATTTTTCAAATAATGATGTCTACGGTATTTTGTATTTTGTTAACACGGTAGTTTTTTTTTTTTCATCTGTTAACACTAATCTCAATCAATGTCATTGTCAAAGTAATTTAAAATTCCTGTTGTCAACACTCGCGGTAGCTCGCGCCAGTGTTGTTATTGATACGGCAAGTACCGTAATATACGGTAATCCACGTAATTTTTTCAGAAAATACGGTATACGGCAGGCCTTTCAATGCCGTATCAAAAAATACGGCAATTGGCTGCTGTAAGTGAAACGAAACGTTTTTAACTAGCGCAGCGAAACGTACCACTCACAGCTGGGGAAATCCCGACTCGCATCTGAAAACAGAGTTCATATCGCCGGATCGTGCCATCTCTTTCGCCTTAGTTAGAAATGAATGAGACAACGTACTGAACTAAAGTTAATTGTGATAACTATGACTCCAATAGCTCATTCGCAAGGTATACAAAAAAAAGAATCATCAAAATCGATTCATAATTGGTGGAGTAATCGCGCAACATACATACAAAAAAAAAAACATACAGACGAATTGAGAACCTCGTCCTTTTTGAAGAAGTCGGTTAAAAATATCGACAACAGTGGGAGATAGAGAGAGAGAATAAACATTTTTAAATTATATACGGCATTTTAGTATTTTATCCCTTAAAATACGGCAAATCAGAATGTGACATACGGCAACCCAGATTTTTGCGATAACAACAACACTGGCTCGCGCCGCCATGTTTCAAGTTTAAAAAATAGCTGCAATATTGAATTTAGTACGTATGTACTTTGACAACGATCTAATTTTTAATCCAAAAGTTAAATAATAACTAAACTTCATCAAATATTTATCATCTGTGATGGAAATTTCTATCTATGCCTCTATGCCAAAGTTCCAACCCAACCAAAACTTCCGTATTGTTTTGTTTTGGCCTTCCAAAAATTATCTACAAAATAAAATAAACAAATGAAAGTATTTAGTTTACTTTTAATAAGTTGGTCGGGGACATAATAAAATTAATAGTGTGTAATTGTAAATGTGACAGGTAGTAATATGACATTGGCTTGTAATGGTAAGAGTTTTTCTAAAATTATTCAAATAATTCAAAACACAATGGATTGTGGTGCCATGGCGGTACTTGGGAAGGTCCATGTCCAGCAGTGGTCGTCTTTCGACTGAAATAATGATGATGCAATGGATTCCTCATTTCCTGTGTTACTGATCATAATAAACTAGATCATCAGTCGGATGGTTAGCTTTGGAAGAAGAAGTGGTTGTCTGTCAGGTGAAATAGTACTTACTTACCTGTCTAGTTAACTTGATGATAATAATAATTTTAAGGTAAAAGTAGTAGGTAAGGAAAAACCCCAGCAGTAGGACAAAATAAGTTAAAAACGAAAGCACACATTTAAAGCAAGTGAATATTATTAATCTGATAGATATTCTACCTCTCAGCAGATGAGCCCATTTGATCCTGCCATTGCTAAGGCCATAAAAGAATTGAAGATAATAAAGGAACACCAGGGATTTGATACCAGTCCTGGTAAGTATTCATTATTTCACACACAATTTTTAATTGAGCTTGGAATTAAGAAATGTTTCAACTCATTGTACTCAAAATGATTGATTGAAATGAGTACTTATTATAAATAGATCATACCGCTTTGAATTCTTATTGAGAGTACTACATTACTATACTGAAGATAGTGACAATATTATTACAGGTGGGTTAGTTGATTTAAAAAAATATAGGTACTCAGATGAGTGTAGGAATGAAATAAATCAAATAGTAATAAATGCTTATTTATTTCCAGCGCTGGTGGGATGCGGTCCACACACCTCCGACAAATGTACCCCGGGTGGCCGCTGGCTCAGTAGCAAAAAAATGTATTAGATTTTTTTTTGATGTGATACATATGAATAAATTCTATCTATATAATTATTTATTAATGTACACACTAAAAACATAATAAAGTAAAATACATAAACATTTATCATTAGATTTTTTCAAGCAGACCTGCGGCAGGAGTGTTGAATGACAGACATAGCATCAATTTACATCTATGAGACATAGACATAGTGTGTAAAAATAGTACCTATAGATACAGGAAAACAATTAGACTACAGCAACCTAAACACACATAATTTCATCAGCAAGATAAATACATGAATTATTATAATAATTATAATTTTTCTTGTTTGCAAGAGTGATTGGCAATTTGTGTGTTTATATAAGTAAGTATCGATCATTATTAGCACCCCTTGATGTGCCTAAATTTAGGTATGATAAAAGGTTTGTATCTTGTACTGTGGTTTGTCTAACAATCTAGATGATGTGATGTTACTACATTTTGTATTTTTTACTTATTATGTACCTACCTATAAAACGCAAACAAACAATACACCAATAACTGAAAAAAAATGATTGATGACTGAGATTGAGAATTTTACGAAGTTGCTCAATCTCACCTTTCAAGTAAAATCCATTTGTTGTTTATAAACGGTTGGATTGATTAGACATTGAAATAATTAGGTGCTAATTATTATGTCTGAATACGAGTAGGCCTATGGACAGGGCCATATATTAGGGAAAAATATTTAAAAAAAATTGGGTGCCTGCCTAGCGTATCCATCCATGGTAACACCACACACTTCAGCGCGGCAGAGGTTGGAGTGAATTTGCGCGCGCATCTACTTGTTATATTCAGTTGAACTTAGTAGCAATAAAATTTGTTTATGATTTGATTTATATACAAATCGTATAGTAGCGCTTTCATCACTCGCGCTAGGTGTTGCATTGCATTCCAGTCGTCAGCTGACAATAGGTTCAAAGTTCAAACCTTATTCAAACTTATAAAGAACAATGTACCTAAGTAGGTAGGTACCTACCTATACTGAGACTACGAGAAGACGCTTTGTAGTAGCTTTAGGTACTTATTGGACATTGGTACCTATTGTATTTTCTTATTGTTCTGAATTTATGAATGTCACGTAGGCGCAACTTCGTGACACGTTCATAGTTCATTAAAATTTATTGTAAAAAAAATGTAGGCAATAGACTGACTTTTTATGACAAAAATGGTAGGTACCTATGATTTAGACATTGAAATAAATCTAAAAGCATTTATATATAAATAGGTAAGTAATAATTATTGTCTCTAAATACGAATACCTATACCTATGGACATGGCCGCCAATGAAGGGAAATTAAAAAAAAACTTGCGAATCTCGTAACCATAGCAACATCACCGTGTGGTTTCTATGGTAACCACTTCACCGTATACTCGTGCAGTGTTGCCATCTTAGCTACTTCGTAGCTAAGCTATTTTACAGTATCAATCAATTGAATAAAAAATTTAATAAAACTTGTAGCTAGATTTTTTAGCTACTTTACACATGACGTAAATACATTCGATATTTTTTAATAGGTCTAGGTAGAGTGCATCTCGAAGTATGAATTAATGATATATCTATGGTTTCATCAAATAGTTCCTTTGCCGTAATGTTAGCTCCATAGGTAAACTTTAACAACATTTTTATTGTGTTGTGTTATCATTTTAATTAATTTAATGCTCGTGGAAAATGGCATTACCTATGAAAAGTAGTAGATAGAGTAATTTGACAGGTGCAAATGTCAAACACCATATTAAAAAAACAAACAACAAAGATTTGAAATTAATAACTAGGATTCAAAAACGAAGTAGAAGTAGCATTTAGCTACTTTATTGGGTACAATCTGACGATCTAGCTACATTTAGCAGACCGTCTAGCTACTAACTAAAGGTAGCAGTTGGCAACACTGTTCTCGTGCCACTGCCAGGCAGTGAGCTTGCGCGCGCTGCTACTTGCTAGTGTCAGGTCAGTTGAACTTTTCGTAAGTTCATAAAATTATTGAAAACAAAATGTAGGCCAATAGAGGTAGTGACATTCCATAAATGGTTGGATTTAGACATTGAAATATCTAAACGCATTGAAATAAATAGCTACTAAATTATTGTCTCTGAACTACGTGTCACGTTACATTCATAATATGTTCATAGTTCATTTATTGTAAAAAAAAATGTAGGTAATAAACTAACTTTTTATGACAAAAATAGTAGGTATGATTTAGACATTGAAATATATATAAGCATTTAAATAAATAAGTAAGTAATAATTATTGTCTCTAAATACGAATACCTATACATATGGACATGGCCGCCAATGAAGGGAAATTAAAAAAAAACTTCGCACTTCATGCGAATCTGGTAACCATAGCAACATCGCCGTATTCTCGTTCAGTCAGAGTGAAGGGATGGCGCGCAGCTGCTACTTGCTAGTGTCAGTTGAACTTTTCGTAAGTTAATAGTTAATTATTGAAAACAAAATGTCGGCATTAGAGATACTGACTTTCCATAAACGGTTGGATTTAGACAATGAAATATCTAAAACCATTGAAATAAATAGCTAAGTACTAATTATTGTCTCTGAGCTCAGCTAGAATACGAATAGGCCATAACATGGCCGCCAACCGCCAATGAAGGAAAATTAAACCAAAACTTCAGCGCATAACGCGCATGCGCTAGGTGATCACCTCACTTGATTCTGACACATCATTCCACCCGATTCTGCAAAATCACTTCACTTGTGTGAGCCTGCGCGCGTTGGAAATGTCAGTTGAATTTAGTAATAGTAGTAACTTGAGCGCCTAACGCGCATGCGCGAGGTGATCACCTCAACCGATATCACTTCAACGCAACGAGCCTGTGCGCGCGTTGCAAATGTCAGTTGAGGTTAGTAATAGTAGGTAATTACGATGATGATTAATTGATGAATATTTTGTTATCTATTTGCAACGCGTAGGTAGGTACCTAGTACCTAGATTTAGTCCGCACGTCTTTTTATTTAAATGACATTTACTTATGTAGGTTCCCACATAATTTGTGTGGGGTTAAATTGTATGGCCCGTCAGCCAGGCACACTTTTAGCACTCGATCACTGAATGCTTGGCCGCACTGGGGCACTGGTAGCAATGGTAGCGCGGTGCGGGAAGCGGCGCTGCTGGTTCGGGGACGCGCGCAGTCTTGGCTGCAGTTCTGTCCGGTGTCCGCAGTCGAGCCGCGAGCGCGACTTCGTTCCGAGCGTTGTCGTGTCCAGTGTTTGTCAAATATGGATGAAGAAGACTTAGGTAGTTTTACTTGAAAATTCTTACTTTAAATGGCAAAACGTGCGTGGTCAGCTCGAACTAGTATGAGATCCCAGCTACCGCGCGTTTTGCCGATTGCTGCCCGCGCTCTTATTACGACCACTTGTGATAATTCTTTAATATGGACCCGAGCTATGGCGTGAGTTTGAGTGGCCCGCGCGCTCTCCGCTCCAAGTAGCCCGCGCGCTCTCCGCGCCATGCAGCCACTCAAATGAAGTTTTTATGTTTGAGTAGGTATCTCGCGCTGCGTCTGCCCCGCGCCCCCTTTTGCAGTCTCGCCAGGCACTGATGACCGACCGAATCTCTCTTCATAATGAATAGATTTGGTTTCGTTACAACGCTGAACAACGTCGCACAGTCTTTACCTACTGGACTCGATCCCCAATCGCTTCTTCAAACACATCGCGATTAGGTCATGGGATTGCGTTTATACAGGGTTATTGGTAAAACACCAGCAACCTCTTAAGGAGTCATTGTACTCATCATTATGAACAACTTTTACTATGGGAACAAATATGAAATCGCGAAAAAAAAAACAGCTGTTCCGTACATTTTGACGAGTTAAGCGAACATAAATGTACGGAACAGCTGTTTTTTTTCGCGATTTCATATTTGTTCCCATAATAAAAGTTGTTCATAATGAGGAGTACAATGACTCCTTAAGAGGTTGCTGGTGTTTTACCAATAACCTTGTATAAATAAACAATCTAAAAATGGGTTCTTAATAACAATCTTTGTCGAAGCGCATTTTCTTTTGAATGTTTTATTTTATTTATTGTAAGTAGGTATGGTTTCAGGCTATAAGGACTAGTCTAGGAAAAAAATTGAGTAAGTAAAACAAAATTGAGTTTCTGACTGAATATCTGTTTTGCTATTTTATTTAAAAGCCTCCCTAAATGGTATTAATGTTTAGACCCTTAAATATTTGTTTTAAAATAATACAATATTATCAATAGAATTAGAATTAAAATATTATTAAAATCTCGATTATGATTGTAGGTAAATGTAATGCTTAGGCATCCCTAGCTTCAGTGACACTGACGGCTCA
Source organism: Lithophane semibrunnea (assembly GCA_947363905.1). NCBI lineage: Eukaryota > Metazoa > Arthropoda > Insecta > Lepidoptera > Noctuidae > Lithophane > Lithophane semibrunnea. The sequence continues at coordinate 11,896,643 of OX376197.1, read as the reverse complement.
CTCCACGCTCACTTCACTTAAATTTTCACGGTGTGATGGTTACAGAATCGACCGGCAGATAGGTTTCTACCAATTAAATAGGTTTTTATCTAGAAAACTGCGAGAGACCAAGTTTGCAATAAAGATGTTTTTGTCAAGTAAGGTATTTTTGATGTACAGCTGTAGGTATCAGTTTGGCACCTAATAAGACCGCACAAGAAATAACTATAATCCAACCACCACGCTACCGCAGTCGACAACACGACGAATTGTACATTAGCTTTAACTCTCGAAACGCTTCTTATTTTTTCGAGTTTTTTTCATATTCTTTATTAGGTCAAAAAACTATTCTAATATCAAAAAATATCTAGCCTAGGTCTTAAGGGGGAGGCGTGAAAATTGATTCGCTGCTACAATGTGTAAATAGATATTCAAAGACGCATAAATGAAGATGTTATACAGCTGTTCAAACTAAATTTAAAAGGAGTAGGTACCTAATACTATTTGTTAGTACGATTTCAAACTGAATCTCGCACATAAAAAGAGGTACTAGTATTTGTCAATCCCCCAGAAAAAATACCTAAATGCGGCTGCTTGTTACAAACTAAATCAATAAGTACCGAAACAAAAGTATGGCATATGGAACACAAAACCAACAAATGTGACACCACACACCATTATCTAAAAATCTCTATCCAAATAGCCAATTAAAATCCAAAAATTCAAGCGACAACTGTTTGTCTTGTTAGCAATATTTTTAATTGAGACAGGACCCTACACGCGCTGTCAAACAATAGTTTGGAAAACCATTTTCTGAAGACCTCCGTGATACCCAGCAATTCAATAATACACGCACGAAACGAAAATTTTACGCAATTTTGAAATACATTATTTTCTCACAGAGCGGGCTGAAATCATTTTCTCAAACTGACATTTTTCGTTCATCATGGTGGCACTAAGTTGTCGGAAATTATAAGTCTCATGAACACAATGCAAGTTAAAATAGCGGAATGCTAAACTATTTCATTCCGCGACTGCATTGAAGGTGCACATGTTGGTGGGTCAAGTTATGATGGTTTTTGTATGAGGTCATTGTTTACACGAACAGGGCAAATAATTAAGAATGTTCATTGGTTTTGTCAACACAATCTATGGAACCGGCGCAGTATGATTGCGGTGGGATTCGATTGTTTGATGTCTTTACACATTGCGCTGAAGTTTATTGGTTCTGTCGCAGATTGATGTTTACCCCTTTATTTTTGACGTAAAGAATTGGTAGGTAAATAACGAGCTATTTTAGTTCTAATAAACAGTTTTTATTTCCAGAAACTTCCATTTACTTTCCAATAATAGTCTTTAAGAAACTAGGAAAGTACGAAAAAGGTCCGCGTACAAATACACGAACGAAAAACTTTTTTCAAGTCAGAGTCAACAGGAACAGTTTTTTTTATAAATTGTTATTCGTATTTTGGTCTTTTGGTACGGTCTACATCAAAACTGCTCTCACTTCTGTTGGTTTTGTGAAAACCTAAAAGAACATCATCATCCTAGCCTAGCCTAGCCTTTTCCCGACCAATTTGGGGTCGGCTTCCAGTCTAACCGGGTACAGCTGAATACCAGTATTTTATATAGAGTGACTGCCTATCTGACCTCAACAACCCAGTAATTGGGTAATACGATACCCCTTGGCAAGACTGAAAAAGACTAAAAACCTAAAAGAACATGTGACATTAAATAAGATGCGCGATCGGTCAGGGTTTTTGGTGCCTAATTGTTTATAACAGTAATTTATAGAACACGTTATAAATGGCGCCATTCGCAACAATTGGAAGTTACAGCAAATATTCCCTAAACACACACATTAACCTTCCATGTACCGACGCAATTTCTTTTCCGAAAGGATTCTTCCGGGAGTCTGGGGGACTTATTCATTCTCTTATTACGCCGTGTTTGTTTTGTCCGGGACATCGCAGGGAGCTTCTGGGGTCATTATACGCGTGTCATGTGATGCGTGAAATTATTTCGTACTTTACACAGTGACGCGGTGCGTGCGCGCCGGTGATAAGGGGCGGTGGAATAGGGTTGATGGGACACGCGGAGATTTTGCGTGGAAGTAGCGATTTAAATGTGAAATGGACGAAATGACATAAGTTCTCCGTATCCTTTTTATACCTTTAAACTTGTAATAATATGTTAAGCAAAAATTAAATGTTAGAAACTGACTTCAAAATGTGAGTCCTATATTTTTTTTGTTAAATGCATCTTTGGATATTTTTCAGAATTATTAGGCAGTAAAAATTGCGCGCGCTGCCTTGCCAATGGTAACTCGACTAACCAAAAATTTATAAACCCTACATTATATATTGAGATACTTGCCAGTTGTTTAAAAATCGTCGCATCCATCTATTTCTACAACCCTAGTCCCGCTACCGACCCCAGCCGATAACGACTCGGTATAAAATGAAGTTGTAATGCAATACATCTGCTACAAAGTCGCGGCACATTGACGAATTGTTCTGCGATACAAATGCCATTAACTATTGTACAATAAGATGTTTATAGCCCTGTCACTAGTATGGAGTTAACGAGGCGAGCAGAAACTGGATTAGATTCGATCGTAGAGGTTGAATTGTTGGTTGTACTTTTTGAAAACATCCGTTGGTTGTTTGAATGTATTGAATCTGAAAATAATTTAATAAGGTAATAAAAAAAAATAAAAAAATATTTCAGGTAAATGATGATGATTTACCTTTTTGGTAAAGATAGCTCAAGCTAAAGATGTAGATGTAATGGAAGCTAACACTGCAAGCACACGCAAAACGTCTGACAACTTGACCATATTAAAATTGTCGGACTCTTAAATCTCGCTTTTACTTACTCTTTAGATATAGTGTAAGCGTAAAGTTCGTTTCGACAGAATGGTCTCTCGCACAGCAGTAGGTAGTTAGGTTAGGTTAGTTATATCTAACCAACATAAGAGAAAACAGGCTTAAAACCGAAGAATTTGTAAACAAATTCAATAGGACTCTGTCCTATCAAAATACCTTTAGTAAACATGTTTTACTTTTTATTCACACTGCCTAAGAAGCTTGTCTCATCCCATCTTGAGTCTCGTTTGTAGGGCGTAATAAATTAAATTCACAAAGAGGTGTGGAATAAACTCGATGATTCTTAAATAAGTGACATTCTAAATAAGAGGGTGACTACCTCTGTTATGGGAACTAAGTGATTTATACATATAATAGCGATGCAGAAAAGAGCTGTCTGAGATAAAGCACATCGAGCAGGTATGTAAAACCAGTCTTGTGAAACTTATGTACTGACATGATCAAACTTAAGTACAGTTGCAGCTGGTTACACTGAAGCTAACCAACATAGTTGTGACAAGGCCAGGCAGATGTTGATGATCACACTAAAGCAACAACTACAGTAATCAACTGCTATCATTTTGTTCTTAAAAAGATAGATAAGTAAGCTTCAGTTGAAACTCTTTAGGTAAGTTAATATGAACTTAATATAGGGTCCTATGTCAATAATATAAGCAACTTTTGTTAAGAACTACAATAATGTATGACTACTTATTATTGTTCGTTTTCCCTACCTCTTCACGAAATAATCAAATCTATTAAAATCATGTAAAAATGCATTAATCTTAAGACTCTTTTAACACGATAAAGGAATTTAGGAAAAGCTTCTAAAAATGTTGAAGAGGGGAATAAATCTGATAAGTGAGTTTGTTTATGTGAAAGAATTTCAATTTGAACGCGTGTACTCCGCCTGTCACACGGCATTACACGCAACGAGATATTAATGATTGCTGCGAATACGTGCTCACACACCTGACATCCCTTCTTTTGAAGGTTTTCAGTATGAATAGAGGGATTTCTGGGTGGTGAACTTCCTGCTACAGAAGCGCTAGAATTATTGAGTATAAAAAATTGAGAACCTCGTAACTTCTATGATTTAAAATATGCATCAATTGCTTTGTATTATATCGAATAATGACCATCATAGACAACTACCAATAGTAAATAAACTTTATTACTTATAGTTTTCTAAACACCTTAAAAATGACTCCTCATTTCGTTAGCAGAAATAACCACTATTTTTTTTTAACTTAGCCAAAACTTATTTTTTTGCTTAATGTAAGTGTCATACGGTATCTTAGTTTTTAAACATTAGTGCATAAAAGTTTTAAATGGTTGTTATGTAAATTAAGAAAATGTTAGAATGAAAAATGCAACTTCTTTAAAATTCCCCAAACAAAACGCTGATTTCATAGGTGGGGGCCTAATGTTACTTTACAATCGAGTCTTATTATTTAAATCCTTGAGTTAATGATTCCCGTTGGTTGCCAATAATCTTGGTAGATTATTTGGAATATCTATTTATTTGGCAAAACATTACGCCTGCACCCCAATTGCGTAATTCACGATCAATCAGATAAGTAGAATTGGTTTGAAACCATTGCTTCATAAGTTCGTAAGTTACGTTGTTGAGCAGATTTTTTTTCGAACTTATGAAGCAATGGATTAGACATTTGTTTCAAACCGATTCCAATTCTGACCGATCGTGGATTACGCAATTAAGGTGCTACTTCGCAATTTATTAGTAGATCAGAAAGTCCCTTAGAAGATCTAAGTCTTCTTAAATTACGATAGCAAATCTTAGCTTTGATTATGTGCTGGAATTTAGCTTACACTCAGTTTACCTTTTTAACACACGAAAACAAACGGAGTAGGTTCTCAAGTCGCCCCGTATATATATATTATTTTTATGTATGACCACGCATAACTTTTAAATGAGTGGTCCGATTTTAACGATTTTTTTTTATTGGGAAGGGAATACCTCGAAGTTGGTCCCATTTAAAATGAAAACTAAAATCCACCCCTAAGGGTAGAAAAAATGGGGTTGATTGATTTTTCACCTACTGTATTTTTTTGTTCTACAGCTATGCGCCAATTTCGAACTCATTCAACAAGAAACAACCGAACTTATTCTCTTATATTCAACCCATTACATTGTGTACAGCTACACCCCAAATCGCTAAATATCTTAATTTCATCCTACATTGAACACGTGAAGCAACAATGGAACAAGTAGAAATTAAATTTATTGCTTGTCAAATATCACTTGTCACCATTGTAGCTCTGTTGTAGTGTGGAATTAGCGGTAATAGGCACAACACATGCTATGGTGCAGCCAAAGGGGTAGGATATAAATGTGATAGTATTATGATTGCTCGTTAAAGGGTATTGAAAGAAATTGTTTTGTAGAATGGTGGTGTTGTTGCATTGATACTATTATGGAAATATAGATTTGGTCTGCGCCTTTGGTGGCGTAGTCCATAAGGACCTTTTCACTGCCATCAAAAGTTTTATTGGGTATTCCAAATTTTAATTTAAGCTGTTTTAACGTGATTAAAAATCAACGCTGCAGGCTAAAACTTCATCTGGTATAACCCCGTTGCTCTAAAGCATGAGCTTCTAGTTAAAGTCGAGGGAAAAGTGGAGCTTTCACATGAAACCTTTCTTTGACAACCTTTCTTATAGTACTTAGTTGTTGCGTTGCGGCAGTGCGTGTGTTATGATGGTTTCATAATGACTATTAAAGATAAGAGCTCCTTCTTATAAAAGCTACAAAATATTGAATATTCCACTAGAAACCCTCCAAAAATAAAGGCCATTCTCTAAAAAAACCTTTTAACAAAGCGCTGTCCTTTCACACCTTTCCATCACGCCGTCCATCTAGAAACTTACTTTCAAAACAGCTACTATTCAAAACTGCCACTAAAACGCAATTTGGTATACTTTAAAACTCGTATGAAAGGCGCATGGCTTCCCCTAGAAGTGCTAAGCCGTGTTGAGACTAGCGTATTCCCAGGGACACGACGCTTATCCATCAATATATCTTTTGCATACCGTGCGTTCGTAGTTTTATGTTGTAGGTATAGCTATGTTTATGTGTGCTATACTTAGGTAGGTACATATGGCATGCGAAAAAGTTTGATATTATAATATGAATAAGGTATAGATTAAGAAGACATTTGTTAATAACGTGTGTAAAAAGATGGTTAACGAAACCTTGATATTTTTTTTTGTACTGCGGGGTATAATACACTAACAGTAGCAATGGCTTTAATTTGACAGTTCAAACAATATTCATTGCGTTATTTATATTGTTGAGCAGAGTTTGTCGAACATTTGAAGCAATGGATTAGCAATATCCTTCAAAATGATTCAGATTGTTATTGATAGTGTGTTACGCATGCTGGATACGGAGATGTTGAAGGTCAAAGTTCTAAGTTTTTTTAGTTCTTTTCATGAAAACATGTTTTAAATGTTATAATGTGTAGCTTAAAATACTCCTATACCGTTGCATGCACCCATAAACACAATGTGTTCCGTGTATTACATTGCGCGCTGCCGTAAACAGCGATTCATCACACCAAAAATAAAAGTCGTTTCCCAGCAATAGTTTTTGCTCAATATTACTTAGTTTGATCTACAGAATGGCTATGTGATGAGTCTTTTTACACTCTGTATTGTTAGGCTTTCTCAAAGGTAAAATGACAAAACCAATATAGACAACGACCGTAAGTGAAGATGATCTGGATAAGAACAAATAAAAAAAATCATTCTTTCATTGTTTTAAAGATGATTGGTTTCTCATTATAACTGTCGAAAGCATCACGAAGACGATTGGTTTCTCATTATAACTGTCTAAAGCATCACGAAGTAGTGAGCAGTACGACTATAGCTGTTTGAGGCTCATTTTCTTATTAATGTTAGGTAAATAACTGAAATATGCTAGAAAAGCTATCGTTTCTTTAGATAAATCTCAGAACCTTAGCAAATCTTCTTGTTTTAATCCCAGAAAGCAAGAAAATTGATACATTTTCGGAGTTTCATTTCCCATTTCCCAGAAAATTGAGAGCCGCGTAGTCGTACATAAAGAAACAGTTATTACGGTGAAAATCCATAAACACTGAATGTTAACTCGCGAAGTATAATTTAAAATTCCATTTCAATCAACTCGCGATATAAACAAGGTAATTCGTTGGACCATAAATTCGCAATTACGTCACTGGCGAGCGACGTTCAAAATTACCTATTTCCAACATTTTTTTTCATCCAACTCCCTGTAGGCATCGAAAACTGGGTAGGTGTGGTCGGACCAAGAGAAATCGTTCCCATTGGTCGCCTGTGAACACACCCACTGCTGTAACAAAAAGGAACATCGGCTCTGAACGGGACTAGTCCCTAAACGGCGAGCCTTGAGAATTTCTCTCTCCCTTTCTTAAGTCGTAGTGTTCTGTTTCAGGACGGTGCCCACTGAAACGGAGTTCGCGTCGAGGTCCCACGAGCATTGTACAACGCCATCTCTGTGAATACGGCCGAACTACGTGGACAAAGTTTCAGCAAGATGGCGCCGATAGTCGCATCGAAAGGCCTTTTGGGACGAGGAAAAGTTGTTGACTTTGTTACGGTAGAGTGGAAGGTTTTACTTTCAAGTTCTAAAATAGGAACCTACTGTTAAATTACTTTTGTTTCACTGTGTTTTGTTTTTTAAATATCCTTGAACGGTTTTTTAGCTGTTTTCTTTTTTTATTTGCTAATTTCAATGAATCAGTAACTCAAAAAAAATGGTTTGACACCTTCGCTTAATTAAGAAAATTAAAAACTGACTATGGAAACAACATGGCTATTACGTATATGCGCCAATTAAATTAATTATTTCGGTCACCGACCTGTTTGTGAAGAATTGTGATTGAGTACTGGATACAGGTACGCGATGAACGTGCGATTGGCTTTTGCGTTACCTACTGGTAGTAAGTTCGATTCTCGCTCAGAACAAAATATTTGTATGGCCTATGGGTGTAGTTTTTCGGCTGTGTGTTTCTGCTTCTGTAATTTAGGACTGTACATAAACAATCCATATCATTGTGTGTCAGACGAAATAAAAAACCCTTAGCAAACTTTAACCGGGCTCGTTGGTGTAGTGGTTACAAGCGCTACTGCTGAGCATGACGTCTTGGATTCGATTCCCAGGTCGGACAAACTGTTATTGAGTTTTTCCATCAGGGATTTCTTAGTAGCAGCTCAGAGTCTCGATTTGATGGCAACGGGGTCGCCCTCTCATCATCTGCCTAGCTTTTTCCCAACTATGTTGGGGTCGGCTTCCAGTCTAACCGGATGCAGCTGAATACCAGTATTTTACATGGAGCGACAGCCTATCTGACCTCCACGACCCAGTAACTGGGTAATACGATACCTCTTAGTAAGACTGGTTGTCAGACTTTCGGGCTTCTGACGACCCGTAACGACTGTCAAGATCCACAAATGCCAGCCGGGACCATCGGCTTACGTGCTTTCCGAGGCACGGAGGAGTCTCGGTATGTAAAGATGATCACCCGTTCACGGACCAACCCCGGCAAGCGTAGCTTAACCTGATGGATCGACCCATGCGGCTGTTGTTACGTAGCCACGATCTCGTAGCAACGGGCTCGCCATCTATTATGACTTAAACATAACTGGCGAAATTATGTGGGTGTACTATTAATTATAATACAACACTGCCTAGCCCTTCGAGCTAAAAAACTTTATTGCTAACTTTATTAGCTACACTAAGCTAACAGTGGAAAGTAGACCTACAGACAACAATTTAAAAGATTTACACGAACTCGATAAATAATAAGAGCAGCCATAAAATGCGAAATCGATCTCTTCTAAGCAGCTTATTAATTTATAAGGGTGGCTTAGCGTCCTACGCACTAGGTGCTTATCTGTAGTACATACCTACCTACCAACTGACCGATTTGAAAAATATTTAGTCGTGCTATTAATTAATTAAATTAGTATACTTACTGAAGTTTATAGAAATGTCTAGCTTCGTGTATTACATTTTAATTTGTTATATTATTTTTGTTAAAAATTACTTGTCTATGTTCAGTAGTTTTTAGATACAACTCTGTAGCTGTATCTCAAAACTGCTGAACATAGCCAAGTACAACTTAAGCTGGTAGATTTGTTGATCGTTATGAGTAGATTCAGTAATCTACTCATAACGATCAACAAATCTACCACTACTAACTAACTAACTAATCTACTGTATCTATATGTGATCAATTAACTCATTTTTTCTTGGATTTTAAAAAAGCCCTGCTACGCATAAAACTTTAGAAAGCAAGGCTGGTTGAGCCAAGATTTCATACCAAATATTCGAAATAAGGACTCAAATTATACTTTTTGTTACGGCTGCTACGCAACCGCGCTACGAAAGTACGTAGCGCTAGCGCTACGTAGAATAAATGTAATCGGAATTATACGTTTTTTATATAATATACATATTATATTCAAGTAGTTATCACCCTAAGTCTAATGAAACTGACAAAAATATATGATTTTTTAAGTAATTTGAAACTTTTTTTTTCCAGCTTTTCCAAATTACATGATTTGTTGATTGATTTGTTTTTGTGAGATAAAATAAAAAAAATTGCTATCAACGTTCTTGGTCAACAGACTGGTGATCATATTTCAAGTAGTAGGTAAGTTGCTACTAACACACAAGGAAGATTCTGCAGTCCATACACTTGATTTATTTAGAACAGAACCTAGGAATCTAAGGGGTGGCTCAAAAAGATACCATACGTCTTTTCATACTTCCCTCACGATTTCAACACTCGTAACCAACATTTTCACCTTAAAACTTTTCACTAAAGACAAATAGTCCTTAATATAACCGTGCGAAATTGCGTTGTAAGTCACAATATATCGGTAATAGCTAATTAGCCGTAATCCTATAATCGGTCAGGTTAGAAAATTACCCACTCGGGTCCTATTTGCGGTGGCCGCGATTAGGCCCATAAAACTCAGTGCGATCTTGATAAGGGATGCGCGAATCGGCAACGTATACTGTGTGAAGTGCCAGTGTAATAAACATTCGTTTGAATTTATTGTCTAACTGTTGCAGATTAGGTAGGATAGGTAGGTATTGTATGTATGCTGTGGTGTTTTGTTGTTAGCAACGTTGCGAAATGTTTTCCATGTGTAAATAATTATTTTGGTATTTTCAAGCTTTGAATGACCTGACAAAGACGAGATAACGAATGTGACTAAATAAAAAATCTATAGACCTGCAGACTTCTTCGTGCAATTAAAATATTGCTGCATCAATCACCCGAAATTCTAACTTCTACATTTATATCTGTAATTCAAATTATGTAGATACATTGTTATCTATTCTATTAAATTTGGTTTAATGTCGTTCTCATTAGATATCCTCTTGCTTGTCATTAGATTGCCTCAGGCATTAAGTCCGCCTTTGTACAGTAGTTTTTTACTTGTGCATATATATATATCAATATTAAAGGGTCCTAAAGAAATGTTAGTTAGAGTTAAGCTGTCAACATTTTAGGTTTCTTTTATTTACACTTATTATTTACTAGCTGTTGAACGCGACTTATTCTGGGATCCAAGATAAAAGTAGCCTATGTACTTTTCCTGGTCATGATCTACCCAAGTGCCAAATTTCATCCAAATAATTTCAGCCGTTTTAGTGTGAAAGCGTAATAAACAAACAAACTCACTTTCGAATGTATGTTATTAAAGTTAGGATTTATTCATTTAAAGTCCGCCTCTGTATTCAAGCACCTCCAAGCACAGAAATGTACAGAGGCGGACTCAATGCATAAGCATTTTCTACCAGTCAACCTTTAGGCGATGCAGAAACCAAAAATGGTAGGTGCAATTACGAAAAATTTAAGAATAAAGACGTATTTAAATATTAAGATACACATATACCTATTACAAACTATATATATATATATATACCTAATAACACCACACCGTCCTTGTACTATGTTTCTACCTAAGTACTTAGATAAGTTTAATTAGATCGTGTAAACCAAATGTTTTTAAGACGAGCGCTAATCCTGCCGACAAACTGCCGCGCAGTTTGGCAGGTTTATAAAATGTGTACAATGTTTGGTCAAAATAAATGATTTATTTATTTTTATTTTTTTACACCACGCCCCACAATAGTACCTCAAAGTGTGTAAAAGTTCCTATCCAAACTCAATGCTAAAATTAAGAAGCCTCTCTCCATAAAAACATCGCTCATCATATTCATATGCCCAACTGTTAATAACTATTCCGGAGTTTATTTAGACTCGGCGTAAAATGTTAGACACCTCACGTCCGAGTTGTAAATTTTTCGCTAACTACCTTCAAATTCCGCATGATTTTTAGTCAAACTTTCTGCTAGGCTCCACTGAGACGTCACTCCACCATTTGTGTTCAGGTTTCAAATGTATGCATATTCAAATAGTTGGTTTTTGTTTAAGCTAGTGGCTAATGGCATAATGAGCATGGCATAATGGCATACCTAAGCTAGAGTCTGACCAACGAAAGCTGTCCAAGAAAAAAGGCGGCAATTTTAAAAATCAAGAGCTACTATTTATTATTCAAGACATATTATGCGATACTTACATCAGTATTTAATTATTTATATAATAATTAGACATGTAATAATGTTACTTAGAAGTGAAGTAAAATATTCAACAAATAATAATTCGTGGACAGCTTTCGTTGGTCAGACTCTAGTGGCATAATGAGCAGTTTAAAAGTCTATCAAATAATAATTTTATTACTTACTTACCGAATCCATTAGTCGAATTAAGTAAAAAATGATGACGATTTATACTCTTAAGCAATAGTTTTTATCCCTGCCCTAGTATCTAAACAGACTATTATTTTTCGTTCCACATTCCTTTCAAAATAATGTGTATATTAGAAACATAAAGACGTCACGTCAGGGGAATCTCTAAAAAAGCCACAACTAAGTGCGACCGACATGACACTTTGACAAAGTGCTATTATTCTTTTATCTAGTCATCGTAATAAATGGTCAACTGTAGGCAAATAGGTTCTCAAATTGTTCATCGAAAAAGGGTGGTGTGCTAATTTTACATAATTATATTTTACCTACAACTTAGATATAGCATAAATCCGAAAATTTGCACTAAAATTTTCATTTAAATTTTACGAATGTATTTGGTTTTAAGTCTTTAAGTACAATGTATTGCGGTTATGTAAAGATCATTTTCACCTAAAGCAGTAATTAAGATTGGTGATTTTCAGTTTGGATGGTGATCGGTTTTTACGAATTTTGCCGATACTACATCTAAGTTGTGTCGTACTATACTTATTTTTCTATAAGTACCATTCTTTGTAATACTATCTACCATCCACATACGTATCCGTACAATCGAAACGTAAACAGTATGTGTACAAGCAACGTCAGTGGGACGCACAAAACAAAGTGCCACAATTAAGTGCGACCCGCTCCGTCGGAGTTCAACAGTTTTTCCCTCGTAATTCTATTACATTATTAACTTACACCGTGTTAAGGAAGTAGGGATGGCTACGGAGAATGTTCTTGTCGATATTGTAGGAGAGTATCGATGTGTGTCGTGGCAAAGAAAACATAGGAATGAATCATGTGTAGCTACGGTGTCGGTCTAGTGAGTGAAGTTCGAACCGCACCCGTTTCACAAAGATTTGATGCTATTACAACTAACAATATATTCAGCTAGTACTATCTGTTGACAATAATATTCAGATAGTATATTTGTATTTGTATACCTATGGACTTTTCCCTTTTTCAGATAGTATGTTAAGCATACATAGCAAGCTTTACAGACGAAGCGAGCTTTGTGGAAAAAGAACTAAAAACGATATTTCGATTTTTTAAAGAATTGCTACATTTATCATTCATTGATTAACATAATGACACTTATTTTTGTGTCACTTCAATGCAAATTGTTTACTAATCCCTACCTCAGTAATAACTCACCTGGGATAAAAATGATTACTCTCTTCATCGATATCGATACTGGCCACCCAACCCAGCACATCCCCACAAAGTGTGCGGCAGTTGCTCGTCGCGTTCACAAAGATCGCTAGCTGAAAACTTTTAATACTTTAACTTGACTTTCACTCAATTTCGCTTAACGCCTCCGTTGACACGGCTCGATGCCGCTGCGATATCGCCTTATAACTGTTTTACTATGGCGTTATGGTACAAACTTGGTCTTGAGATTTTAGAAGTGCCTTTATGTGGTTGAAGGGATTTTGTTTTAAATATTTAATTTTGATGAGTTTGTTTTTTTGCAGTGGCGGAGTTTATGCTGGCAACTTTTCAACTGAAGTTTTTTGGATTTTTATTGTCAAATGTTTACGAAATAACGTCTTCAAAAATATCTGGGCCTACTGTGTATCCCACTATACTATACCACTATACTATCCCGCTCAGCGTGACTCTAAAATCAGCCTTAGTATTCGGTAGGAGACTTATACAGAAACAGTTCTGTGTGGAAAACTTTAATATAACCCAAACTTTTTCTCCAAACCACTAAATATCCCAATCGAATCCGAACTAAATAAAATACGCAAATAGAGGGCTCCCCAAAAAAAAATTGCAAAAGGAGAAACAAAATAAAACCCCATCACGACACGACAAATTGATGTCATCCATCCCTCTCTTACTAACAGTCGCAACATATCACTCGACGCACGTCCTCGGCATTTTTCCTCTATATATTATTAATACATAAGTACAATCCGATGCACCGTTCCCCCCTCCGGGTGATGTATAGCTCTGTCCTTTTCTATATTGTTGGGTCTAGTTTTCCCAAGCGACCGAACCCCGAGGGTAAAACTCCCTAGGGTCGGTATTGACTCTACTGTAGAAGGAAAGTTATCTGTACACCTATTGTCGACCACCCCCTCTCTCCCCACACCAGTTTTCAGCCCGTTCCACCCTCGACTTTCTTATGCGTTTTACGTTTTATTTTTGAGAATGTCTCTAGGCTGGAATTCGTGTTGTTTTCATAGTCTGCAGTTTGGACTATAAATATTTTCTTATCTGTAGGCAAATATGACATTTTTATTTTATTTCGAAGCTGTTTTATTTTCTAAGTCCCTTATTAATGTTTATATTGCAATTGACCTGGAAAGTAAAAAGTTTTCTATGAAGTTGTATCTCCAAGCTCACTGCGTAAAGTAATATCCAGCTAATAAGCTCTTATACAGCAAAAACTAAAAAAAAAAATGATGAAAAACTTTAAAATAAAAATAATTTGAACAAACTACTTATATCCTATAAAGCCGATTTATATTAGTAACATGACCCGCGCTTAACATAATTTAAGGCTAGGTGCACACCGGACGCTAATTTGGTAATGCGCGACATCGACACGCGACCAACATGCGTTGCGACCGCCACGCGACAGATTGACGCGACAAGACGATTTGTTCACTTAACTTGTTTATCGTGAGGGACAGACAAATATGCGTAAGAATAAAAATGTCACTCCCGCCCTCTTTGTTATTTGATACTCAATCACATTTTCATAATAAGGAATTACAATTGGTGAATTCTAATCTAAATTGCGACTAGCGAAATATAGAAAGGTTTTTTATATATATATATTTTTTTTTTATATTACCAATCCATAGCACTTTTTCATTGCAGGCAGATAGTTGCCAAGAACACCAATATTACAACCAAAATAGTAGAAGAAAGAAGAGAGTCACTCTGCATGGCCAGTATTTCCTTCTGCGAACTGACTTAGATCAGTTGTACTGTGACCCGTGATCTTAATTTCTACACAGTCGGGTGTGTAGAACATTACAATTATAATTTTAATGTCCTATGGAAAGGTCAGCGTTTCCATAGAATTGACCCTAATCTATCACACAAAATTGAAAAATAAATTACAATTACAATACAGAATACAAACCCACACCGACAGCTCCAAATAAGTTCGTCTTCACACCGATATGGAATGACATCCGGACGGACGCGTGCGACAGACGCGACACACGTGCGCCGCACACGACGACAAACGAGTCCGACTAAACGCTCATTTAGATTATTGTAGCGTAATCTACTTAGACGATTGTGTGATCGCAGCCTTATGTGGCATTGAACCGCAATACTTTAAAAATATGTTTTGTTTTTCTTATGGTGGGCTGGTCAGGTATCTAATATATACGTGAAAAATATTATTTGTAAAAGAAAAGTCGACTCAAAATAAATAACACATACCATCACGCTATTTCCCGAAGCATTGAAGCAAGTTCATCCACAGTACACATTTCGACAATTATAATTTGGTTAAAATAAAAATTGTTTATTGAAAAACCTGTACATTTTTGGTGTCATGCCTCTAAACTTATTAAGTACCCATTTATTATAACACCCTTTCCAAGCCCAATATTAGATCACCATAATTAATTTAAATGGTACAAAATTGTACCTTCAAAAACGGGCGAGTCTATTCTGATGCTAATTCTGGAGTAATACGATCGCCATTCTTTTCTAAGTACAATTAGGGGCAGATATAAACCCATGCATTATCTAGTCAGGGGCAACAAAGGAGAATATTACCCCTACAAAAATTGTTAGTATAATATTTCAAGTGGGGTGCAAAAAGTACCATGTGTGAAATCACAATGGTTCAAAAGTATGTTTTTGTTAGAATCACATTTGACGATGATAGATGGGCTGTGTCCAGTTGTGATCAAGCAGTATAGATCATTTTGATAGTCATCAGTCATATCATAAAATATGACGTGTTTAGACTAATATTTAATTTTCCTTCTGTGTAGTACTTTCTGTACCTGACTGTCTCAACTTAGTTCTTGCCACTTGAGCAAATAATTTAACAGTTCATATTAGAGATGGTAAGAGGAGCTCGTGGCTAAGTAATAACAGCCGCACGGGTCGATCCATCAGGTTAAGCTACGCTTGCCGGGGTTGGTCTGTGGATGGGTGACCATCTTTACATACCGAGACTCCTCCGTGCCTCGGAAAGCACGTTAAGCCGTAGGTCCCGGCTGTCATTTGTAGATCTTTGACAGTCGTTACTGGTCGTCAGAAGCCCGAAAGTCTGACAACCAGTCTTACCAAGGGGTATCGTATTAACCATTTACTGGGTTGTGGAGGTCAGATAGGCAGTCGCTCTATGTAAAATACTGGTATTCAGCTGCATCCGGTTAGACTGGAAGCCGATCCCAACATGGCTGGGAAAAGGCTAGGCAGATGATGAATTGTTAAATTAAATGCTACCCTTACAATTATCATTTCTAATAAGAATTATTAAATTATTTGCTCAAGTTATAACTATAATTCTATAGGTACTCGAATGCTTCGAGCGATTCTACTACGTCATAATGTTGACTTTAAAAATAGAATGTAGATAGTTGTACCTCCACAGCCAAAACTCTTAAGTCAATAGAATTCAAATCTATTTCTTACTCTCGTTTTTATAACCACTATTTGTTGATACCACTGTAGCCAGGAGTGAAATTAAAAATGAAAACAATTAGTAATTATTTTACGTAATTTAATCTCGTATTTCGTGATAATTTGTTTCATGAACGATTACAATTTACAATGTTTTATTTGATACACAGTTGCGTTAAATAATAATACGTACTACATAATATATTCACGGAGTTTATCTCACAAAATACAATTCGTTTTGCGTGAATCTAAGCAAAGTGAACCAGAGAAGAGATATTTTATTTTTTTCGTATACATTCATTTCGGCAGATTTTCTTTCGTTGTACATTTTATATCCCAAGCTTCGTATTCAATGGATATGTATTGTTTCTAGATATGATCGATATTCGGTAAAATATTTCGATGTCCGAATTCGTAACCTAAGCGCGAAAAATAATTGAAACGCTATCCAAATTTAAGAATCGAAAATTTTACACTTTTACGTTTTAGTTACATTAAAAATTTACAACGTTACTTACAATAAATATATCACAGATTTTACAAGAACAAAATCGACACACATTTATGGAAAAACGAAAACAGAATCTTTTTACAATGATATTTTAAAATCGTCCTGAGCAGTTTAACGTTAGCCTTCAAATGTATATAAAAATCTACACTACGTCCAATCTAGCAACCCAACTATTGAATGTTATTTATTATCTAAATATTTACATAACAATTACAGTTATATTTACAATACCGCCACAATCCGTACACATCCTAATTTTCTTGAAACTTTAATAGGTACCTAGGTATGATCAGCAACAAAAGTGATGATCGTGATAGACACAAAAATATACATACAGTAATGTGGAAAATTTGTGAATTTATAACTTAAAAAAAGGTTTTTTTAATATCAATACGATTGAAAAAAATAACCTATATTCATATTAGAAAAACAAAAAGAGAATCTGTTTTATACTTTCTCAAGTAATAAGTTCTGTTTTTCCACAAAATAATTAGTATTGGTAATTAAAGCAACAAAAATGAATCAAGTAATGTTATTACCACTTGTTCAATATCACCTTCAAAAACAGTTTTTTATTAAAAGAATCCGACAGTTTTGTACTTAGATATAAATATCTCACAATAAAAACTGACCGTCGTAGACATACGTCAACGGGGGCTACTTGGAAGCAAGCGGGGCTGTCTGAGCATACTGTTGAGCGCTGCAAGTTGGTAGCGAGAACGGGTTGACACTGAACGGAGATGATACTAGGCCGCCCATTCCTGTGGACAACGAAAATACATGTTACATTTTGTACCTTCAGCTGCATGTTCTAGGAATTAAAAACTAAGGGTAAAACTAGGGGAAAACCACTCCGTCACACTCATAAATCTGTTTATTAAACTTTCCTCTCTACCATCGACAACTTGGCACGATTTCACAAACCTATTTCAGTAAGCAACTTCTGTCTTTCTAATGTTTTATTATTCACGCCGCAATATTTTTGTTGAGAGTTTGAAAGATGAACATCAAGCTTGAAAATCCTATTGTTAGTTTAGTTGTTTAGACAATTTTTTTGTAGCTATAAATATTTTATATAGGATTAAACTACAGAGCAACCTTAACCAAAACCACTACTTGAGTATCACAGAAAATACAAATGCATCTAACTTTCCAATACAATGTTACATAGTTTAGTTAATTTCAACCTCAAAACTTTTGCCCATTATTGTACCGAATTCAAAATAGGGTTAGCAAAACATGCACACTGGCATACAACACATCAAACACAGCGCTAGGGAAAAAAAAGTAAAAAAGCGAAACAAAACAAAATCGCAATACAAATAAAAACAAAACTACTAACACTGAACTGCGAGGTGGTGCCAATTCTGATGATGCTCATTGGCTACCCGTGGCGGACTCTGCCTCACAACGGCAAAAGCGCTTCTCAGCTTACTCTCTTTATTCTGAGCCCCTTTCATATCGCTGCCGGTGCATTTTGTATGAATGTTTACCGGACAGTCGGCCAGGCTTTTAGAATTCCCATTTCTTTCACTGTAATGTCCGCTATCTTTCGTGTTATACGCGTTATAGTGACGGTCAGATGATAAGTGTCCATTCATGTTCGCCGGATGGTACGGTCCTAGAGACACTGGACGGGATAAAGAAAACAGGGGTTAACACAAAGCGACGTAAACAAACAGATGCCGTGCGAAGAAAGCTTTGGAAACGTGAACTTAAATCTTGTTTGTATTGTTTAGCTTGAGATAAGCTGGGTTAGAAAATTTAAAATATAAGAAGCTAGATGCACATGTAGTATTTATTTTGAGGATTTTGTACTTTTGTTTTCAGTAAGTTTAATTCTTATTAATTTATTAATAATAAAAAATATATTGATCCATCTAAAGATTAATCAGACAAGATATAAATACTTAGGTATTTATAAATCTAGTATGGGGATCGAACCCTTTTGAATAGATATGCAATTGAGTACAAAAATATAATTTCTCTGATAAAATTTTGTTCGTGCCCGTACTTTCAGTCATGATAACGTAGTTTTCATCCAAATCAATAGAAAAATATAAATATGATTTCGTACATAAAAGGTGCACGGCAGTGCCACCCGCCAAGTTCTCAAAACGTAAAGAAGGAAGAAAGTTTAAAAATAAATATTCCACTCACGAGACGTGGTATTGAAGAGTGAGGTCGGCGGAGCAGGATAGTGTTGTGGATGTGGGTAGGCTGCGGGCGCGGCATGCGGCGTCGACGCGGCAGAGCAGTACCGCGGCGATACCGAACCGCCACTACGCGCGTACTCCTCTAAAAGAAAAAGCCTGGGATCAACACATAATACTGTTAATGTTTGACTACACCTGGAAAAGCATAACAAGTGAGTGGGACTTAATATTTTAGTGTGATTACACAATTAGAGCGTTATTAGTGTCATGCGGATTTGCTCACACTTTGGGATCGACCCGCATGCGTGAACAGCACAATGTGATGCTTGCGTATAGGTCGTATCATAATGTTTATGCCGATACATACATTGTAGGAAATCCAAAATAAATATGAAAGGTATATTGCGGGTGCCCCGCTTGCGGGCAAGTCTCTCTTGCGTAAACAAATCCGCATGACTCTTAAAAGCCCTTACAATTCAATTATAGTTTGAAATCAACTGTTATCGGCTTTGTAAACCCATTACAGAAATAAGTTTCCAATCAGAGAAAATGCCTATATAAAGTCCAATCATTAGTAAAAAAATTAGAGTGAAAACCCACCTTCAGTCCACTGCGAGGCCGCAGTATCCTGCACGCTAACAGCAAGTTGTCCTGTATACGAGTTGAATGGCATGCTAGCAGGAGGCGATCTAGGAGCGCCCAGCCCCAGTTGGTTGTTGCGCGGCATCGAGTATAGTGCTTCCGCCAAGTCCGCCGCTCGTTTTAGAATTATTTCCTGGGAGATGAGATTTTTTTGTTGTATTTTTAAAAGCAAAACAAATAATAGAAGATTACTTCTTCAAGATACAAAATGTTTTTTATTGGGTAGAGAGATGATAATAGGTAATGTTAATAATTATTTTTAAACTTGAGCGAGGGTTATAAATAAAAAATAAATAATTTACTCGTAATTATAAATTTATATTTATCTATATTTAATTCAACTTCCTTCAGCTTTTTAACATAACCTTCGTTTTCTATTTTTTTTTCAAATACACCATTTAAGTAGAAAATCCCCCAAATATATCTACTCTACAGACAAAAAGCACAAAATAACAGTGCGGTAAAATAAAACATACCTTAGGTAATTTTTCCGGGTCCCCGGGATGTCTTGGTATAAGTTTCTGTAGCCTCTGAAAGCCGTAATCTATCGTTGGCTCGTTCAAGGCTGCTATGCGAACAAGAGAAAAACAAAATCAATCATTAGTTGGCCCACTAACAAATGAAAGCCTAATTGATGGATTGTATAAGATTTTCCGATGTCCCCCTAATTACTGATTATTTTTGGGGAAAAAAATTTGGAACGTAAATAATGAGGGCTTGTATTTGATTTGGTAATAAGCAAAGAAGTAGCTAGTTAATTAGGAACTCAAATGTTCTTGCCAGTTTAATAAAATCAAATAAATAAAATCTTAAAAATACTCTTTGCTTTATAATAAAAAAAAAAAGTTTGTGACATGCGTAACAACTACAGAACGCCACATGCTACGATCCTCGTAGCTACGTGCTACGAGTATCGTAGCATGTGGCGTTCTGTTGCTACTGCCTAGAAATAAAGGAGTGAGAAGAGAGTTGAAATTAATGAAAACAGTAAAATGTTTCTTATTCAAGACAGTATACTCACAAACATAAACAAATCTCCCTGGCGCGCCCTTACAGAACTGCTTGCTCTTGTAGGAAAGCGTGACCTCCACGACGCCCGGTATGTGTCGCGGAGGGGTCTGCACTCTTATCGCGTGCGATGTTATTAACTGATAACAGAGAATATTGTATTAATGCTATGTTCGTAGTGTGATAAATTAAGTGTTGATTAATTGCTGGTCTGAAGAGGAATAACTTGGCTGAGTGCACGGATGCATGGATGCTCCATTTAGGAATAGTGTCCAATCAATACATGGAAAAATATTTAAGAGTGTTGAGGAGCCACCAATCAATTATAAAATTAGCTGTTGTTGTATCAAACTGTGGCAAAGGCTTTTACTTGTAGATAATTAATATTTTAATTGTCTAATGGCATAATGCTAGCTTATTAGCTAGACTGTTTAATAAAATATGCGAAAGTTTAAATACATTGTCTTTTACGACTAATATGAAACAAATCCACATACTCAAACCAGCAAAAATAGGTTAACTTTAAAACTTACCTCACTCCAGACCAACATGGTTCCAAACACAACTTGTAGTCCGTCGAAGAAGTTGTCCCCTACTATGATTACTGTCGACCCTCCCGACGTCCAGCCTTCGCTCGGTGATATCGCCTTGATGCATGGTGTGGCTACTGGCAGAGGAGGATATAAACCTGCTGTCAAAAATGTTATTTCAGTCATTCGGAAGAAGTTTGCAGAAAAGTCTTCAAATGATTCTAACTTTCGATCAATTGCCAGTGCCATACAATCGATTTTGGTCATGACTTGTAGAATAAATGACGAGACTACTTATGTGTCAAATATTGTCTCTTAAATAATCGAAAACAAGCTGAGGCAATGATACTTTGTCGGAATCCACAAATACTTTTGCAAGTCACGACGCCAAGGCTTAAAATAGTTCCCCAACTTTCATATAAATAGCATTCAGGGTCGTAAATGGCATCTCCTAAGAAGCCGCAAAAGTAAGGGCTGAATCGTACAACAACTTAAAAGTTGAACGCCAAACCACTAAAACTCGCTCCGTCCTACTTGAACGTACACTTTAGACTGTTCTAGAAAAAGGACAATTGTACACCGTAAAAGTCACCGTGTAAGTGTCACTGATACAAGGTATAAAGAGATCGGTAAGGATAATTGAAAATGAATTTTAACGGTGAGTAATAAAGTTGGTTATAGAATACCGTTTCACCGTCGTTATGACGTTGTCAGCTGCCGTGAGTGCAAGGTTTAGGGGGGACACGCGCTGAACAAGGGGGAAACTGAAATCTTGCGAACAACGTTGTAATAAAGACGGGAGAAAGTGAATTTAAGGGGACGAAAGGCGATTACTTCGGTGGTTCTTTTTTAATTTCACTAATATTATATTCTCCCCATTTAAGATGTTTTAATATTCCGTGAAAAGGTCGCTCAGATGATGTATTATTATTTACAATTTCAGATAAAATCAATCTTATCATTTCATTTGGAGATTCAATTAAGATTCAATCTGCCTAGCCTTTTCCCAACTATGTTGGGGACTGCTTCCAGTCTAACCGGATGCAGCTGAATACCAATATTTTACATGGAGCTACTGCCTATCTGACCTCCACAACCAGTAACTGAGTAATACGATACCTCTTGGTAAGACTGGATGTCAGACTTTCGGGGTTCTGACGACCCGTAACGACCATCAAAGATGCATGAATGACAGCCGGGACCAACCGCTTAACGTGTTTTTCGAGCCACCGAGGTTTCTCAATATGTAAAGATGGTCACCCATCCACGGACCAACACCGGAAAGCATAGCTTAACCTGATTGATCGATCCGTGGGGCTGTTATACTTAACCACGAGCTCCACCCGAGATTATTAATTTTAAATCAATGAAATCATAATACTGTCTTAATTAGGTACTAATTATTCAAACTATTCCTAGCGTATAAAAATTGGTAAACTAGAAGTTATCAACTTCAAAGAAACAATAACACAGGAAGTATGAATGTTTTCACGACGCTTACAAGTACTTGTGCAAATTTTCTCATTCGCACCGTGTCATCCCTTCGAGTCGGTTTCGCGCCGTCTAGCCACCTTAGAAACTTTGGCGCTCTCTTAATGTGGAATAGGCTAACTTTGTTTTTGTTGAATTTGCTTAAAATTGGGCAGTAACACGTTCAACATAAAGTTAGTTTAGCAATGATGCAAGATAGTTCACTATGTGAATGATAACGCTATCTTATTTATTTGTGTTGTATATATTTATGATAGCTACTCGGATAGTCAAGGTACACTGGACATTTGGCATTATGTTTCCTTACATAGAAACGAGTTAAAAGTTTATTTAGCAAAAACAAAAATCCTAGCATTAAGGTTCGTCGAAGTATTAAAAAAAATTAAAATGCCTGAAAACTCTCACTTTTTCCACAATGAAGAAAAACCAGAATTAAAATACTACGAAAATGATTTCAAACGCATGTTCCAAGTTTGTTCCGAGCATAATTCCTCACTAAATTATCCGCATTCGCTTCATGCCCGCTTCAACGCCCCCACCCCGGGTACCCCTGGAGCACCCGGCTGAAGTTCTTTGCGAAATGTCTACAGTGATTCCTTGAATACAAACGACATCTTAAAACGCTGTATTATGAGTTTTGCACGTTTATCGTCAATTGACTGCTGAATTCACACGTATTTACGTTAGGTGTTAAAAAAAGATTATGCTTTTACAAGCTGTAGAAAATGTTAGAAATTATATTTTAAAATCAGGTGTTCCACGTGGTATGGCACTGGCAACTTTTTATCGCATTCAAATAATGTAAAAAAATTAAAAAAATTGTGAAATGAAAAGAACTTGGGTCATGACAACATCCCAGGTATGTGTCTATCATACTCATAATCTTAATGCATTCCACAATTTGTGTGTATCAAAATAAATCAAATAATATTGTCAAAAAACAGTGAGCTGCATAAACCGCTTTTCCACTCTTCTTCTTTATAAGAGGGGTCAGGTAATGCAGAGTACTGACTGTACTATTACACCAAAACCGTAAAAAAATGGGTGATATTAAAACAAGCATAATTCCAAGCAAAATGTTCACACAAAAACTCATTTACAAATTCCTCAAAATGCAAGTTCCAATATCATCCACGAAAAAAATAAAAAATCATAAAGAAATAAAACAAAAACGTACAAGTATTGTCTGTGGCGCCATCTGTACCTTCACTAGGGTCTAGCCGCTTCGCCCTCCGGCCATGCTTGCTGTTGTTGTGGACAAACATATTGTCTGATATCGCTAGGAGAGGACCGTCGACCATCACTTGAGTTGATATTACCACCTAGAACAAAATAAAAATGTTAGTGATCAGACTTTAGCCGCCGAAGTGCTACTGGCAATTCATAGTTGTAAGTTTAATAAGATGTATTCAGCGTAAAGGCTGAGTCCTGAGTGACGGCGCACCGCGCAGGCGGAATGAACGGCGGGTAAAACAAATGTTCGAGATGTTCGAACTTGTCCGGAGTGCGAGCGGCTAACTAAGCAATCGTCGCGCTCTTATATGAATATGACGTAGGTACTCGAGCGATCAATCAAGTCGCGTTTGTACTCATCATTCGTCAAACGACCGCGCTGATCGCGTACTCACGCGACGACGACGGTCGCTTTCGGTTAGAAACGGTTCAGGCTTTACTGATGGCGCTGCTGAAGCGCTGAAAGACGCGATTTCAATAGAAGCCATTCTTGCTATGTAAACCTGAATTTGACTTTTCCTAAGGACCTGTGTGTCAAGAATTATCTCAAACAAAGCTTTTAATGGCTCGATTGGGTACTTTAAATTCTACGTGCCATTCAAAATGTGGCGAAAAATCTACGCATCTATTAATAGATAAACCAAAACCAATAGTACGGTGACTAAAATAACGCATGAAGATTTATAACGCGTCTACGTTTCACACATCAAAACAAACGCCGCATTCCGACACACACCAAAGCGAAGGGAAGCAAAAGGGAGAGTCCCTAGGGAGGTGGAGCCAATGTCTCGGGAGCGACGAAATGGACGAAACTCTTCCAATAGTATGCAAGGAAGTGCATTGTGTGCATGTATGCGTGTCTGTGAATGTGTGGCGTGGGTGGTCGATTGATAGACGGTCATTCAATCGATACGTTTTTTTGCCTCGAGTGTACTTTGGGGTGTAGCTTTAAAATTCTGTTGGGTAAACAAGCGGGATACCTGCGTGACTTTGTATGCAAACGTGTTATGTTAGGTACCGTTGCAAACAAAAAGTTTAATTGGAGTACAAACACAGAACCTTGTAATTTCGTTTTAAAAGTTTTTACCAGAATTAATTATATATTCATTATTTCGAGTAACTTTGACTCATATTAGTGTTAGTCAATTTACTATCCTTCATTAAGAAAAAACAGCTCAACATCAGAATCTAAAAGTCAACAGTGAAAACTCAAACAGAAACATAAATTCAGCACTCAGTTCTAAAACAGCACCAAGTTTGACACCTGAATCACCTGGAATACAATATTCACGTCGATAAAGCGACTGCATTATTTCGATTCCGACACCCAGCTATAAATATGTACCTAGTTATGTATTATACCCATATATTCTTACCCTTGAAACGGTGGGGAACGACCACTGAATTATTCAATGACACACAGAAAGCCCAAATATAGACATTACTATACACACGCACACATACAAAGAAATTGTTAGTATTTCAGTTGCATATAGAAATGAGCAATATGTGTAGAACAGTAAGTTCTATATTTGTTTAAAGTTGCTAAGAGGACACGTAAGACAAATATGTCTTAGACCAACTGTGGAAGCAAATTTGTACTCATAAGTAGACTGTGTGAAGCCACCTTTTGGGTAGTCATGTTAGGGCTGTATCTAATTAGTTATATTATGAGCTACGAGATTTTGTTGGGAAGTTTTAAGTGTGAATAACGACTTTGTAGTTTGAGTTGGTTTAGTGTTAGTTGAAAAAACGTGATATGTTTGTAGAATCATTTATATTTAGTCCTTAAGTTACCCTTTTCGATGTGTTAGTTAGCATGACTTTTTAACCCTAACTAATTTTCTCCCAAACCACGAGAAAAAAGTCGTTAGTTTACCTAAAACCAACGTTTATAAATTTTTCGACTACCACGTTTGTATTTATTTCACGTCCAACTTCTAATTAATTACACTTGCATTTAACAAAATAAAACAACATCACCAATTAAAAAATACAATAAAAGGGCAAGCAGAGATCGGTAGAAAGTAAATAAATAAACTCGTATAAATAAATTTAATTTCATTCCTCCCCTAAATTGGAGGCGCTTCAAATATTCAAGAGTCGTGAACGCAACCCTTCCTTCAGTTAAGGGCAACACAGACAGTCGTATGGTGCAAAGGAAGAGAACCAAAGCAACGTGCAAGTAAATCTATGTTTTGTTTTTCGGTTGCTTTTATGAATAAGTTACCTATACGCCGTGCTTTTGAATATTTGACAATACAAAAAACTTGAATTTTATTCCTCGGTTAAAATACAGTTAATCTGTGAACGCAGGTAACTATTACTAAAAAAGTCAGAAAGATTTCCTGTAAGTACAAATAGGTTAAGTACCTGTCCTCACTGCCCCGTCTCATAAATCCACCTTGTATAACTTTGGAAAAACCAGCCCTTAGTTAAAGGATATGTCGGACTTTAGCTCAAATTATAGGATTTAGAAATCCTAACTAATATTATAAATGCGAAAGTGAGTTTGTTTGTAACGCTTTTGCGCTAAAACGGCTAAACGGATTTAGATGAAATTTGGCACATGAGTAAACCACGACCTGGAATAGGACATAGGATACTTTTTATCCCAATATTCCCACGGAATCGCGGGGCGCAGCTAGTATTTTAATGTTCAAAGAAAACAAAACAAATAAACTATCCAATTCGCTTCAATTTGTTTGGTAAAATGACATGTGAATTGGGATACTTGGTTCTGACTTATCAGCTTATGACTTAGAGCATACAGTCAGAGTAATATACAGACAGACTCGTGTAGAAATCGCGGCAATTTTTCGCGTCTGGTAAACAAGCTACCATTCAGACAAGCACAACTAATTACTAGGTGCTTGATGGCCGATTCTTTTACTTGGACGAAGATAGTCTACTTTATTTATTTCTACTTCTAGAAATTACATGACATTATGTCGTATGTATGTCTTTTAGTTTTACTCTGATTTCAATATGTTGGTCAATAAATACTTTTTCTTTCTTTTAACTCTGTTACATTCTTTTTCGTAATTTGGAAGCCAATTATTTCAAACACAGCTTAAACTTTCTATAACTACTCAAAAAGGATCAATGGATCCGTTTTGAGTAGTTATAGAAAGTTTAAGCGTTAGCAAAGATCAGCATAGAAAAGATTACTAAACGTTTATATTTGACTAGCTGCGCCCCGCGGTTTCACCCGCGTATTTCTCGATCTTGTGGGAATATCGGGATAAAAAGTATCCTATCTCCTATTCCAGGGCATGGTCTACCCCTGTGCCAAATTTCATCCAAATCCGTTCAGCCGTTTTAGCGTGAAAGCGTACCTTACAAACAAACAAACTCACTTTCGCATTTTGTAGTTATGATAAAAACGTTTGAATATTTAGAGCATTACTTATAGTGACTTTCCTCTAAAAAAATTTCTTATCTAGAACATATTTTCATCTATTCATTCCTTTTTAACCTAAATATATTAATAAGGTTTAATTTAAATGATAGCATACCTGAAACCTCCTCATATCTCTAGGGTTCCCTGCATTCTTCAAACAATTCTGGTTGCATTTCAGGAAGAACTTCAAGAAAAACCTGCAACAAAACCACAATTTTAACACTGTGAACATGGAAACTGTTTTGTAAATATTTTTTTATATTAAAAACTGTCACATGGACCGTAAAATATCGACAGGCGTGTGAACAGATAATATGCTGCAAATGAAGCGGACACATAAATCAAACGTCGACAACATATGAATTATAGACATAACAGTAGTGTTTCCTATTAAATTTTTTGTAGAGATTTGAATACAATTTACTACGTAACACATGAAAATAACTCGACAGTCTAGGTTCTACATCTACAAGGTCACGTGAAGTAGATAGACATCGTTTGAAAGACAACCTTTTCGAAAATGATAGGAAAAATTTGAAAAAAACAAATAGATCAATAAATGGAAAAAACGCAGGAATACTAATCTAAATTAGCATAACATGTAGCTTAACATCGTTAGTATCCAAATGACTTCCAAGAACTTCGGCTGTCTCAAGTTCACCTACAACTTTACCAGCTGTTTCCACTCCACTACTACGCAAGCCACTTAAAAGTAACGTATTAATTTGTTTCTCGTGTTCACAAATTTGTATCTTCCGCTCTTCCGTTTAAACTACAGTTTTTGCTTCATTGATAACCAATGTGTGAACTTTACGACGTTTTTTGCGCCATAAACGAAAAGTCGTGTGACGATTTAAAAACGAATATCAAATGGACGTAAAAGGAAACAAAACTGGACAAAGTGCAGACAGCAACTAAAATCCGACTTCATTTTTGGAAATAAAAGAATATAGGAACCACGTTGTTTTATTGGCTGTCAAAACCAAACCTCGAAACGGAATCAAACAATTTCCAACGGAAAGTCTATCGGGCCAACTATCGGCATATCCGATTACACACAATAGTCGGACTTTGCAATTCTATTTGGAGTTCTTTGTTGGCGTAGTGTGGTCTTTATTCCGTCGTCGTAAGGTCCATGAGAGGTGTTTGTATAAGTTGGTTGGTGCGTAATGTTGAGCGTACGATCAGGCGGGCGATCACGATGAATGCTTTAGCAGAAATATTTTACATAGCCTGAGGCACCGGCGATGCCGCCACGCCGAATATTGCTGTGCCAACACGTGTGGATTTAGTAGAGTTGTTAGACACCCCTAAATGTACGTTATAAATTATTTCCGTTCATGAATGGTAAGATAATGTTTGATTGGAGAAATTATTTTTCAATAATCGCTGAGAGTGATGATGGAATTTGATTACATTACTCGGAAGTCAAGTTTCAATACTATTGTTTCCTTGGTAATATTCAATGCTAAATGTATTTAAGAAAACACGTCCTAGCACCGTTACCTGACTAACTTGTCGAAACTTATTATGTCTTCCAACAGTTTCAACTTTATGATATTTTGATTTCAGTGGAATTACCTACCTATGTTTATTTATTTATTTATTTATTGCTTACTTACATATGCTACCATTACAGTGTCCCAATTAAGTAGTGTAGTAACAGTTTAACCAAAATTGTTGGAATGGTTTATTTGTGCTTGAGATAACTCGCGTATTTCTATACTAAAAATCGTACTCAAACACAGCCGCCTAACTTAGAAAAGCAATGTTTTGTCACCATAACAGTATGATCTTCTGTGCGTTTCTCATACAACCGAGTTTTCATAAGCTAATAAACACCAATTAGCATTTTCTAAACTTTCTTTTTTGTGACTTCTACAGGCGTAACAACAGCTCCATACAAATAGTAAAAACGTATCCAGATAGGAACGGCGTTGGTACCGCGCGAACGTATTTGTGGTGCCCGCGGCGCCACACATCTGTTCCCGCATTATTTATGTTAAACACCTTATGTCACAATATTGCGAGTTACGACTTTACGAGTTTACGCTACTGTCAAACGACTTGCCGTGAATGGGGATTTTATTTTAAGAAGTACAATAAGTGGTAGGCCTTGATAGGTTTGTCGCTGGCGTGATACAAGTACAGACGGCGAAAGAGTTTAGTGTGCATGCAGCTTTCTTTGATGTTACGTGGCTTAAAAGTATCGTATCTCGTGCATAAAAGTGTACTTTTATGCACGAAATACGCTCAGACAAGCGATGAAATACCTTCTGAGCTGCCCTTAATTTTAAGTTACTTGCCAAACTTCAGTCTGGTTCGTATGCTTATGTTTTAGCATACAGTATTTTTATATTTTGTTAGATATATGATTTACAACATTTTACATTGTTTACAATATTTTACATTGTTTTAAGAAAAACTATTATACTTCTTCTATAGCTTACATAATAACGTATTTCTTCTGTGTACATTATTATATCCAAAATTCAAGTAAACACCCATATTTTTCCCCTGCCCCCAGTAAGACGTATCGTAAAAGTCCTCCCCTGGTCATCGAAAGCTCGAAGCATTAATATCATTGTAAGGGCCACCTGACAGTTGCGTTATCCTACGGTATCGCTCTCGCGGTGACCGGTAAGCCGAAAAATTATTACCTTTAGGTAAATAGAATGAATGGGGTTTACTCATGATAGGTTTTTTTTTACTTTTGGAGGGGCGTATAAAACCACAAATCTTTTTACCCGACTGTCCCAAAAGGAGGGCAATGTTTTTGTAGCTACTAATTTCAAACTATTTTTTTTCGTTTATTATATTTTATCTACTTTAGGATTAAAATAACAAAATCAACTGATTTAGAGAATATTACAAATATACTATTTAGAACTTTACGTTCCCAATAACTGATTCCAATAGAAAACAGTCACGTGAGGGAAGCCGCGGGCACCATATGGTGTATAATAAAAATATCCTATAATGTCTCATTATAGCAAGACTTAGCTCAATAATCGAACACAAGAAACAGTTTTGATATGAAATAATTAAAGTTAGATAAAACAAGACGTCGAAAGAGAAAATGCCTGTATAAGAGTTTAATAGCCTAAGGTTTAACGTAACAAAAACTGCTAGCGATCGTTTCAGCCGTGAAAACCCGCACTTAACTTGGTTGGAGACCTTATTTCTCTCACAGAAGTGTCTTGTTATGTTCGATACTGTACAGGACTTTGAAAATTATATTAGAAATCAAATAAATATGAGTAAGTGACAGGAATAATGTTACTATCGTTGCCCTATGGGCACTAAGAACGTTTCAGAAATACGTAAGTATACTTTTTTCTACACAGTGGATTAATCCGAAACGCCACAGCAAAAAAGTTGTAAGTTTTTTTTTTATACGACTTTATTTAATGGCTTTTTCCACAGTTTCACAAACCTTAATGATAAAATATCTTACAATATTTTTCTTTGAGACGCTTCTGTAGCTATGTACACATACACCCCCTACTTACATTTCTCACTATTCGATGGAAAAAATCTAGCACGGCATTAAGTCGCGGGAAAGAGCCGAGGCAGTAGGTTGCCCTCTTTCAAGTCAAGTTGGAACACTTGAATACCCCCCTCCCCACACCACCGACAAAGCATAGACTATGTTTATTTGCATCGGATATTTCTTGGGCAAATATTTGAAAAAAATCTACGACTATAAATAATTTCGTGATGAGTATAACAGTAACTGTTGAAGTTGGTTGAGGAAATTATGCGTTAGAATTTTTTTTATTTTGGGAAGGTAAAACTTTCTTTCATGAAAGTTTTCAGTACTTTATGTTTGGGCTTGTAAACTTTTGGATATTTGACAGGAATGACAGGCTAGTGCGATGTTAACCTTGACCGACTAAAGCTTATTAAACTAAACTTAGTTGTATTTTTTTTTTAAACCATCTTTTCCTACTATAAAAGGCCCTCTACATATTCAAATAAAATATTCATCTCACCCACACCCAAATATCATAACTTACATAAACTAACATAACCCTGAACCTCAACACAACGCCAAAGAAAAATTCGCTAAACCGCATTCGAAAATCGAACTACGCAGATCCGACAACAAGCGGTCTCTTATAACTTTTCCCTTTTAACCTTTCGTCCCCCCCTTGGCCCCGCGGGCCGCGGCCCGTCGCCAGCTCCCTCGGGAGGCGGTCCCCAGGGCCGGCATTGACTCCCCTGGTGGGCCCCTCCCCTGCCACCACTCAATACCGACACGCCAAGCGGACGCCAAAGATTAAGCAGGTGGAAGTGGTGTTTATTGTGTCAAATGGGACATTTTGTGGGTGAATTGTAGAGAGTTTTAACGTGTTTTATTATAATTTTCTAGTGTTGTACAGTTTGTACGTATTTATTTCAAATAAAGCAACTAGTTTTACTTTCTCGAGGATAATTAGACAAAAACAACTTCAATGCATCGATCAACATCTGGTCCACACTTTTATCAGACTTTGTCCGATCAATGTAATATCTTTTTGCTCTTATTTATTTATTAAAAACTTTATTGTTGCTAGATAATACACCACATAAAACAAAAAGGACAAACATTTTTTAAACTAGTGTACAATGAGCGGTCTTATCGCACGAGGCGATCTCTTAAAGACAACCTTTTGAATTGACTGAAAAAAAGAAGGCATCATTATTTTCATGATTATTTCTTGAGAATTCCGACCATAATTTTGACAGACAGTTCTTGCTAAACTACAACTTCTAGCAAACGAACTTTGGAGCGAAAGTTGCCCTGAGGTTATAGACAAAATCCCTTTTCTGTAAGCGTTAACGCTAACGGAAAGATTAAATTGTATGGAGTTGACATTAGATTTAGAGATGTCACTTGACTGCTGCTGTCAACTCCATACATTTTGATGTTTCCGTTGGCGTTAACGCTTACAGAAAAGGGATTTTGTCTATAACCTCTGGGCAGAAAACTTTAACTTTTCGAAGACACTGAACCAGATTGTCGTATCTGCGCCCATCTAAATAACATCGTCGAGTTAATCTTTGCGTAACATGCGACGGGCCCATAACGGGCCCAGTTTTCGACTTGTTTTTCCGCGTGCTTCCATAGCAGGCGTTAATATTTCAGTGTGTACCAAATTCAAGGGTTAACTGTTCCCTGTCTACATTGACGGTGTAAATAGACCGAACAATTGAACGATTTCTATTGTGATTAAATAGGACTGGGTACATGATTTGTGTATGTTTTGGTATTTCGCATGTGCAGTGTTGTTTACATAGGGCATCACTATATATGCTGATGGGTCCGGGAAAAGCGGTCTGGTAAAGTTCACATTTTGTTATGACCTCTTTAAAACGACTGCAATAAAATGACGTAAAGATATATCACCAGAGTTCATATACAGAGATTTTGTGGCTAGTAATCTTCAAGTAATAAAAGAAAATTCTGAATGAATAATACATATATGACACCGGTCACACTGCTAAATGTCTGGTAGACGTTAATTGATTTACTACTGTAAGAAAGCAATATAGGTACCTATAACTATAAAAAATACTCTATAAAACTACAATTTAACTGCTAAACGAATATTTTTTTATATCCCAATTTCTACTTTCCTCCCAATCTCTGTCATTGTATTACAAAGTATAGCTGCACTCATCGATTTCCATCCACGGTTCGGGACTTTCACTTCCTACACATATACATAACTATACATAAGGCTGTAAATATAAAGCACTGTAGTAGTTTTTCCAATGTGTCGAGTGAGGAGGGTATCGCGGGCGATGCAGCATCCCGGCGTCGTCATGGCAACGCGATAAAACCTCGCCTTTTCATAGCCCTCCGTAACAGTAAACGTTAGTTTCAGAGAATTTTGCTTCGACGGAAATTGTATGGTTTTTATGTTGAACGCATATTGAGGATACAGTGTTTGGAAAATCATGCGAATGTTTGTTTTTGTAAAGTGATTTTCAGGCACATGAACTAAATTTTATGGATTTATCGTCTTATTTCAAAAGGGGCTACTTGGATCCCTACTGCAACCGAATGCCTTAACTTCTACGAGAGCCAATAAAAGTGTGATGGTGATTAAAAAAAAATAACTTTCAAAATAAAGACCATCGTCCACGGCGCTACTCAAAAGTACCTAATCAGTTACTTACACATATCACGAATGAGTAGCCAGAGTGTCACAGTCCTAGTATTTCAATGGCGGTCCTTCCGTACACGACACATCCAATACTACCTAATTAATTTGCTAAATAAGACATTGCATGTGGTTGAAAAATATAAAATAAAACATTAAAATAAAATAACATGGTTGAAAGCATGAAACCAAAGTTGGTTCTTCTTCGATCTTCCTACAACGAAATTTCTGAAATTCTTGCATATACTGTAGTAGGTACTCTTTCAAATCTAAAAGCGCTTGCTCTCCGAGTCGAGTAGTTTCCAATTGACAATGTACCTACTGGTAGACGAGGCAATCGCTCGCGGCTTGTAAGCGCCTTTGCCCCCTCCCGTCTGCCAGAATTCTGCTAAAATACTTGTTGTAGCTGCTCAGATGAATCTTGTTAACTTTGATTATAATAATATGTATTTATGTATTGTTAGGTCATGTGGAAAATAGAAAGTGATGGGAATCTGGGACTTACATATACTACGCAGAAAGATGTGTACGAAGGACTTTTCTAAATTGTCTTGTCTGAACTGTGAACAGCTAAATACAATAAGCCAAAAGATCTGGTGCCTTTATATGCAGACTTTAGGGGTACTGAAAACATTGCATATCATTATTTACGGCACATAACTTCATTCTTATAGATGACTACTAATGACCAGCTTTTGCCCGCGGCTTAGCCCGAGTGGAGGTCGGAAATTATAGCACGGGTACCTATATACTACCAGGATAAAAAGTACCCTGTGTCCTATTCCAGGTCATGGTCTACCGATGTGCCAAATATCATCCAAATCCGTTCAGCCGTTTTAGCGTGAAAGCGTTAACAAAATAAACTCACTTTCGTATTTTTATTTAAAAAAAAGTTAGGATTTAACCAAACTAACCTAATTGAAAGCGCAGGAAAAGTATATTTAATAGGCAGGATCCTACACATTTTGTCTAAAGTAATTAATAAGCAAGAACTCGTCAAGGTTAACGTCTATAGGCATTAATTTACCTACTAAGCGTCATAACTTCCCTTTAATATTCATAAACCCTAACTATTCCGAATGGCCTCACACTTGAAACATACACACTTACCTACCTACATGGCTACATTGGTCTTTCGTGCACAATCAACATACAAAGACATGGGCCAACATTACGGGGCATCACTTCATTGTGGGCACCGGTCTAATTGTAACTACACTCTGGGGCACTATCAGCCGCTCAGCGATCCGCCGGGTAGGCGTGGGCCACTAATCTTCGACCCCTACATACCAATACGCTTCACCAATCCTCTAAAAGAATACAGAACTTGTTTTCCAAGAAATAAAGTCGAAATTCGGTTGTAGAAAAAAGGTCGTATCTGCAAACGTAGCGAGGGTTAACGCACACTATCAACTCATTAAATTGCATCGCCTTTTTAATGAGTCTGAAAGTGAACAAAGGATATTGAGCGCGATTACATTAAGTACCTAGTTGTAGTGTTAGAAAGGTAAGATAGTGTTTTGTGGACTATTTTCACGATGTTTCCCGGTTACTGTTTTGTTGTTAAATGAAAAACTTTGAACGTTGCGGTGTTGTGACGCTGTAAGTGGCAGAATTTCTGTACGAAGTTGCTTTTTGATGCCAATAATGTGCCAATAATCGTGTTGCATTTGCTTTCAGTACCGCCTACTTTGGTCCTGTATTGTGTTCCTACAAGAACATAAATTGATCTGTGATAATTGTGTTGTACAAGAGTTTGAACTAGAGGAAATGGCAGTCAAAGAGGCAGCGCGTACGACGGTGACTTTCATAGGTCTAAACAATGATTCTCATCAAACTATTGAACGCAAAACATCACTGAACGGAAATGATCAAAAGGGCTCAGAACGAAGCAAGAAATTCATAATTTAACAATATTAATCATCCTTCACCCAATAATTTAACCCTCACTGACCCTTCACCCACGAAATGATAACCTCATCACAGATAGTTTCTACCAGTTACTTTTATGTAAAAACATGAAACATTATTACATGCCGCCCTCATATTTACCCGGTGAATATGCTATAAAGTGATATCACGTGATCGTTTTCGGCCGGGTAATAGTTATAAATTACCCGGGTAGTTTATAAAAGCCGGTTAACCCGAGGTAAGCGGACAAGGAGTATAATTTATTATTGGGAAATTCGCGGGCGCGTATTTTCATACGCTATGCGGATCATGCTGTACGTAATTGAAGTGGCTTTATTATGTAAGTTTTTGGTCCAACGCTGATTAATTGACAATCTAGAACGGTATGTACTTCATTATTATTATCTTTTTGGTGCTATTTAGCGTCTATCAAATATTAATTGACTAAACCACAAAATACTTTTTCATTTAACCACTGAAACCTTACGAACCTATTCCGCGCATTCAGAATCCGACGTCCGCTCCAATTGAACCCTACTGTTCAATTGGAGCGGACGTCGGATTCTGAATGCAGTTTTGACGTAGTTTTAGGGACAATTTATTTGCTTATCACTTAAATATAAATAATCTTAATTAATCATTTTAACAATTATTTAGTTTGAAATTAAAACTTTATTTGTACGATGCTATTCAATTAATTAATCAACAAATCAAATAAATTATTGTTATGCAAAAAGAATATTTCCCCGTGTCAGTCTCGAGATAGCGCCACCGGAACGTTACGTCGCGCGGATTCCGTACCGAAATCGAGATCGAATCGAAATCGAGTCACTAGTCCTAATCAGGTTAATCACACAATTATCACTCGTGAACATCATTCATCACGTTGACTACGGTTGATATCACCAAACCAATGCTGTCTTGAATATGTAAACTCTAGATCACATACCATAATATCTTCATCATCATTTTCTTGCCCAATTTACTTGGGGTCAACGCAACATGTCTTTTGCTTCCATACTTCTCTATCCGTCTTCATCATGGTAGTCACCCGGGATTTCTGGCTATAACATCTTTCAGACACTTCCTTTTGGAAGAGGCAACTAGAATCAGTTCAATTTTTTTATTTTTGACGTTCAAAAGTGCGTTTTAGGTGCCTAACTGAAATAAATTATTTGACTTTGACTTTGACACAGTCCATCCATCGTTTTACGCTTAGAGCCAGTTTCATAGTCAAAACCTTTTCTGACGACATTTTCCTCATTCCTACGCATCACTTGCCCATACCATGACAACCGATTTCCACACAACTCTTCAGCCACCGGTGCAACATGATTTCTTATTCTATGCATTGATCGTGTAACACCACACATCCCTCTTAACATACTCATCTTAGCTGCATGATTACCATAATTATCTACTTCCACAACTAAAAAAGTACGTAACGTCCATGCATCCTCACACCACACATAACACGATAGTCAACTAAACTAGTTTATAATATTGAAGTATGGATAGATTTTTGGCAGTCGAATGAGAAATATTCGCGGCTGCAGTGCGCACTGTATCATATCCGCAAGAGGGACCCGCTGAGTTATTGTACCGGCCGCACACTCGCGCACTGAAGGGTTAACATCACTTGTGATTTGAAAAATTGTAGCAGGTTTTTTTTGTCGATTTTTATTTTTGAAATTGTTTTTTTTTCTGATTAATTTTTCAATTTGTGTGTATGTTCACTAAAACATTTTATTTTCTTTTTCAAATAATAGGGAATATGCATGTATTTTTTAAATCTTTTTATTCGATAGTTTACATCGTCAAATAATAGTTAAAAAAAATTCGACGGCAAAAAAGCAATTTAAAGCTGTTAAAAAAATGTTAAAAAATATCCAACCGATCCGGGCTATTTAAACGCCCTCCATTTGGCGCGCTTGGTGTGGTGACGTCACCGTCCGTGAAAACAGACAAGCAACTGTCAAGTCAACGTCAAACACTCCTTTTTCTATGAGCATTTGACATTGACTTGACACTTGTCAAACAGCCAAAGCTATGGAAGTGCGGAGTCTCCTAACACAGGCGTCATCATGCTTAAAAGGAGGCTCCAATCACAAACTAATGTAAACTTGTTGGTAAAGAAATAAACATTTTGTATTTGTATTGTGTACTTGTTGATTGACTTGACATTGACATTTTGATTGTTATCCCGGATTGGTACGTCACATTCGCTCTTAGCCTTTTCAAGTATTTGAATTACCCACAGATTTTTGGGACTTTTTAAAAATTAATTTCTCGCTCAAAAAGAAATTTTATTCAAAAATATTGATGGAGGCATAATTCTGAAGTAACAGTTTATAAAAAAAAATATTTGACCCATATTTGAATCACATGCATATTCCCTATTATGACACGTGTAAAGGATACAAATGTTACAATACCTACACAGCAATAAGTACTTATTTTCATATTTTTTTCGTTATTTTAAATAAAAATGTACTTAGTTCTGAAAGTAATTCAACTACACATAGATACAAAATATGTACAAATACAAATTCATGATACATTTTATAAAACTGACAAGAAACTATCATCAATCAAAACTGAGTCAAGGTGTTATGTGAGCGACTGTACCAGATGCTTTACATTCACGGGCCCTACAGGGTATTTATCACTAGAAACTTTTAAGGTAAGCATATTTACGTCCCTTTAGTGGAAATATCTGATAAACTGCGATGGCTACGAATAAAGAACAGAAAAATAAGTTAATATTTTTTATTTGGTTTCCATGGCTACTAATAAAATAAAAATTAAGGTCATGTATGATTTATGATTTATCGATCTTTCATAATTATTAAAAATTAGCTACATACTGAGCAAACACCAATGACACTGATCGTATCGATGCTATCAGTACGTAAACTACGTTTAAGGGCTGTCAGTGTCATTATTTTCTGTGGAATTTTGATATTGACAGCTCTTGGACGCGGTTTAGATGTTTGATCGCGTTCAGCTGCATTGGTGAAATTCGCACTAAATCGTTGCAACATAAAGTTTAGAAAACCACGTTAGTCTTTGGTAGTTTGATTTTTACAAGCTTTATATTAGCTTGCTCTGTTCGTATGTGTTTCCGGTTACTCCAATTGTCATGCATTTTTCAAGCATTTCCTGGCATCTCAATTCTTACATTTCATCAACAATTTTTACCCTTATTATTGTTTCTTATTTTAATTTACCGTTAAACAAAAATTATTGTTTTCTGTTATCAATTTTCCAAACAGCCATAGCCAACTATCTAAACAATAACCAGAAAAAAATGTTGCAACAAAACAACGCGAAAGGTATCTACCGAAAACCAAAACATAAACGTTATATCGCCGATCCTACCAAACTGCTCTATCAAAATATAACGACTACGATAAAAACGATGGAAAAGAAACCAAACGTTTCCGACGAATTTCCAAAGATCGTACAATAACGGTGTTCACATCTCTTTCTTTCATAAGTGTAAAGTATATGTCTATCTTTTTTTAGCGGGACTTTTCCGTTTTATAGGCTAGTCGATAATATTTGGACCGCTCCGCGAGATATGGGTGTTAAATATTTTATGATGTCCAGTGCGGACTTCAGAGTTTGAAGTCGGCATGATCTTGTAAAGCCTTGTACGTTGTACAACGATACGCTGTCTGCAATTTTACTACACCGCTTATCTTATTGCGAACATCTATCAAGTTTAACCTCAAATTCTGTTAGTAGAGCTTATTTTGTCTTCAGCAAATAAGCTTCAAAGTACGTCCAATACCATAGATGTCAGTATTCTTATTTCCAGTAAAGACTCAATTGTTTTCTACTTTGAATAAAAACGCAATAAAATCCAAAAACAACCACTATCAGCCATTAAATCTATTCATTCGATCTAGTTAATTACAACTCAGTTTTTTGTCACGTTTGTCTCTTACAAACTGTCTTGGCGTAATGTCATTAATCTTAGGAGGCTGGCAGCGCAGCAAACGACCTCCCGTTAAGACCCTCCATGGGCTGGGTGCCCCGTAATATGCTTATACAGCCAGAACACGGAATAACTAAACACCAAAACCGTACAAGCCAAACACAACCTTCCACTAATTGCTATTAGTATCATTAACGCTTGTACAATCCACCGCCCCTTCCAACCTTTGGCCGCGATGCCAAATAGAAAATAAGAAAATAAAGGAATCCAAGCGCGAGAAAAAAGATAGTACGTAAGATGTATTTTTTCGCAGAGAAGCGTGTCGGTAGCATTGTTAAATATATCGTCCAATCAGTATCTCGGAACGAGGAGGAATTAGCGTTCCGAACTGAACGACGGAGCGACGAATCCTGGTCTACCCTTTTATGCGGCACAGCGTAATAAAAAAAAAGAAATCTTATTTGAATTTGGAAGACGAATTAAAAAAGAAAATGAATTCTGCACTAATTTAAACAGAGAGAGTTTCTAGACGATTTTCGGGGATCGGTCCAGCTTAATTAATGCATTAGAGTTGAAAGTCCCGACGACTCTTCATTTATGCCGAGGAACCATCCATTTTACTTTGTGTTTAACGTTTCATATCCGTAATTCGATTAAATTATAAACTTTTAATAAATTGGAAAAGGTTTTCTATAAGAAATTATATTTGAAGTTATACGTATTATTGACCATCTATATACAACCATTGTAGGTGTCAGTTCTAACAGCATTTTATATGTCCCTAAAAACTAATCAGAGATAAGAGGACGACCTTCCCACATTGATCCTTAGCCATCAGAAAGGTTACGAAGGCACTTCATCTTCATTCGGGAATCCCTTTAAGGAATCGTATCAGTTGTAATGAAAGCTAATTCTTTCATTAACTCTCCGTGACAACGGGAAAAAAAAAACGAAAACAAATGTATACGAACTTTGGATAAGTAAATGTTTAGAGCGATTTTTCGATTCAAAATGTGTTTTATTATACTTTACAAATGATTTGAAAAACATTGATAGACTTTTGATAACTGCCTCTTAAACTAATCTGAGTCAAAAATCGCTTACTCAAAATAGCATTTTGGGTGAAAACAGCTTTGAGATTGACATATTAGATTTTTTTTAAACCATTTTTGAACCTATACACATTAAATAAATTCTCTTCCAATAGACCCGCGGGAGGAAAGTAGATACAAAGAGATGTAAACACAATTCTACTATGATTTAGGTACAGTAGGCCGCACGCCAGTGGTAAGACTTTGAAATTGACCTGGCCTAGCATAGTACGAAGTTTTAATAAAATAAGAGGCCATCTATACTTGTGAAAGTCAAATAATTTTTTCACATAGGAACATTAAAGGCACTTTTGAACGTCAAAAACAAAGAAATAGAACTGATTCTAGTTGCCCCTTCCAAAAGGTAGTTTTCGTATGGAGAAGAATGGGCAAGAAACTCCACCGTTACTCTTTATAAAAATTTCTTACAATATTTTGTATACATCAATTATATGCATATGAATACGATGCACCTAGAATACGATTACTATAGGTACCACAATAGGTAAAAATAATTAAAAATGGAGCAATGACAATTAAATTAATTAAGTATGTGATATGGTGCTCACATATTTACAAACATTGTAAAAGTATACGATATCACAATATTCCTAACATTTTAGTAATACTTTATAAGTAATTCTTTTGTTTTGTTACCACAGACGTGCAGCCTACCGTACAATGTCATCTTAGGCGTAATTTGATTATGTCTTCTTTTTGTGATCTTGAACGACGTATACTGTGCGGAGTACAACCCTGCATTCCAACTGCAATTTACCCGATTTATCAAATATATAAATCGTAAACCGATCTGACAAGGCGTTAATGGGTAGCTCAATGCAATTTAATCTACCCCAGTTGGCGTATAACCGAATTTCTTCCTTATACGCACATTTTAGTCGAGAAAAAAATGTTTAGGGTTCTCTCTATGGGATGTTGAGTTGGTTAGCATAGATTTTGGCTTTCTTATGGAGTCAGTCTGTAATTTTCTTATCATAACATATTTGGTAATAATTTGATTGATTGTTAAAAACAGTAGGTATTAGTGTGGCAGTATCTATTCCAAGCAAAGTATAAGTAAAATAATATTAATAAACAATTCCCATCATTCAGTTGTTATTGATGGAAACATAATCTCATCTTATAAATGAGGTCCCCATTCTCAATGTAATAATTAATTAGGAAATCATATACCTACTTCAATAAAATGAAACCAGTACTTATCTACTTTTTCCTTCATTACTAAACGTCAATGAAAAAAAAAACAACAGAATTGGATTCTAATCCAACTAGCATCATATCGCACATCTAGTGTGCAAAAGATGTGTATCTAATATCAGCTGTGCACCCCCCAACATGTGAAACTAGCAATATAAAGTGAAAATTGAATTTACAACTGACAATTGAAGAAGGCGCTTCCATCAAAGGCGACCCCTGCGACATGTTTGCCGAAATACATTTTAAAAGAGCTCTCTATTCCTATAAAGAATTATTGCGTTATATCGAAAGTGTACGTAAGTGTACTTTTACTTCGGAAATAAATATGAGACGCAGATTGTTTTATGTCATATTATTTTATTTTTTTTGTGAAAATATTGTAATAATTCAAAACTCATAAAGCTATTGGCATAATTCGCGGTTCAACAGATATTATTCAAAGTAAATCAATTTGGTTTAACCGTGTATTAAATGCCGATCATTCAAATTCGTAGAAAGGAAAGGTATATTACCGATAGTTAATTATATACAATTTAATTTTTAGTGGATTCATCTAAATTGAAAAGCATTAGTGAACCATATAAAGTATTCTGCTATACTGAAAGTCGTTCTACTCATTCTACTTAGCCGAATAAATCCCCAATAAACACTCATCGTACCATCGTAATACAAGCAAACAAACACACAAGCAAACCACGCTAATGCAATTTACAAAGCAGCCAATCACGAGAGTCAGCCACATTGTTGTACAGTCACCGTCAAAGAGCCAAAGGAAGCTCAGTGTTCCTTAATAATTAATTGGCGCTTAAACGCGCTGACGTCTTGGAGGCTCTCGGAGCCCCTAAGGGGGGCACTAACAGCTCCTATGCATATGCTTGCTATCCGTAAGTGGAGATGGGTTTGCTCATGTTTTGAATTTGTAAATTGTTATACGGAATGAGATTTCTGTTGATAGGTGAGAAGAAAGTTTGGTTTTGTTGTTCGATCTTGTATGTTTGAAAGAAAATTGTTTTTGATGTGAAATAGAAAATTCACGAAAGGTAACTTTTAATCAAATTTTTACCTCTGTAGAATTGAAACACATTTTATGACAATGCCATTAAGTTTTAATAAAAATCAATTAAGTAGTGACTAATACTCAAAATCGTTCGGAACCAAAATTCCTCCCCTAAAAAATCTGTAAAATCCTAATGACAAAACTCACTATCATCAAGCTAATGGACATAAAACTGTGGTTAGCTGTAACAGGGTCGATTCAAGCCGCAATTAACTAAACATAAAATTGAAGAAGATTGGAGATACTATCAATCAAGTAAAAGGGCATGATTACAAACAAATCTAGATAAACAAATGAATGGGCCACTCGTATAAATTGAATTTAAGTGATGTTTTGCTTTTTGTGGTTTTTATGACAGAAGATTAAATTTTAAACGGTCTAGTAGTAGAAAGAGAATACATTGATACTTTTAATGAAAGAAGTTTTTCATAGATAACTAAAGTCATAATGTATAATCTAATACTAAAGTAGACTAAGTACTCTTACCAAGCATGTTAAAGCTCTAGGTGTAAATCTTAACTACGGTAAACTTATGTAATCTCGAACATGCTGTAGATAACAATTTTAAATCAGAAGAGTAATTTCCTGTATCTTTACAAAATGATGAAGTAATGTTGAAACTAAGTAATACCGAATATCTCACGAAAGATGATTTAGTGGAGACTATTTAAAATAATGCCACATCCGAACAGCGAGTTACTTACTACATCCCAGACAGAATAAAAGTAACAATTTGTTTGCTATCTGACCCCAACTCACGCGATGTCATCATAAAAGCAACAATTAACTTTAGTTTGTTTTACTACCAAGTACTGGGTGTGTTTGTCTTCAAAGGAGATGTCACGCGTGAATTTGTATTTAAATTTAATGACGCTTTTACATTACCGGTTTTACTACCAACACTAATGAACGAATAGAAATAAAACCAGATATCTGGCGTAAACTCACCGAAAAATACACTCTTCTCAAAATATAAATTACAAAAGA
Organism: Lithophane semibrunnea; assembly: GCA_947363905.1. Taxonomy (NCBI): domain Eukaryota; kingdom Metazoa; phylum Arthropoda; class Insecta; order Lepidoptera; family Noctuidae; genus Lithophane; species Lithophane semibrunnea. Next base: position 11,853,020 of record OX376197.1, on the reverse strand, counting down.
ATGTCTATTATTAGGTAGGCCCAATATTATTTAAGCCTCGCCAATATGGCAATATTACAGTTGAAATTCTCAACGAGTGGTAGGAAAGAGGGCGGATGATAAAACCCCGTCACTAATTAAATGGGCTCGAGACGTCCTATTCTTAATAGATTTGTCGCTAATTTGAAGTAATTTTGTCGAGCTCAACGTTATATAAACCGTCGAATAAAATTTAATTAGAAATCATATTTGGAAGAATTATATATTCTCGTTTCTGAGAAAATTATAAGTCAAGCAGAATGATGTTAAAAATTTATAACACATACATTATGTGGTGGTTTTATAAAGGCAGAGGTGTGTGTAGGTTTGGTAGTAAAATAGCTCCATAGATTAGATCCTACATCGGGATCGGACTAGTTGCAATTCATCATTATTATTCCAGACAATTTATCAAGCGGTTGGCTCGCCGCGCCCGACCGGATCGCACATTCTAACGAGATGGTGAATTTTCACCGAATAATTTGCGAACCGACGAATCACGTATTGGAATCGGGAATGAGGTCGGAATTGAGATAGAAGACCCGAACATTGTGGAATAAAAGGAGCTTCCAGTAAAACATTTGCGTTGAAAGATAATAGGAATGATCATAATTAATGAGACTTGGAAATAAATACTACGATTTATTTCTAACAAGAATTTCTAAAATATAAACTACTGCCAAATTAGGTTCGCATCACTTTTCCCGTCGTCACTGGAGCGCCTACAGTCAGGGGGTCGATGCGATTACGGGAGCTTATTACTGCGACTTTATCATATTTCAATTTACGATCACCACCCAGACTTATCGAGTAGAAAATCGGGGGGCAACCAATACGCAGATATAAATCAGAAATGAGACGTCTCATTACCGAAATAATATGATTTATTGATTTTTGTAGCATATTTCACTGATAGCTTGTATACAGATTTTCGTAAATGTTGTTTCCTTATAGAAACGGTACAGAATATCAATGTAAATTATTTAAAATTTAATACGCAGGATAAAATTCATAAGCTACGAAAGTTAGCCGCTAATATTACATAGGAATTTTAAGCTGAACAGTAGCATTAGATAAGTCGGCCGGCAAGAAAATGCTTGGTCGGAGGGAATAAGAAAACGGTCCTAGTTGTTAAGTCTTGCACAGTTTCTGTCGCTATCTCGTGGATAAGAAGCCTAATCACCAGTCTTCGTGTCTGTATCGGGCCGAGCGAAGCGCGCGAGTATTCCCCAGGGTACTCTTTTGGGACCAGTTTTCTTTTTTGGTTTACATTACACTGTAAGTGTGCCGAATTCTTTTGTTGCCGCCTCCGCTTTTTGTACAGATTTGTGTGATTTGTATTGTGTTTACTTGTGTTAGTATCGTTTTAACGGGATAAGTAGCGTAATATGACGTGAAATGTATAAAATGTTAGTAACAGAGTGGAAGAACTTATTATATGGTAAGGTACAAAATGGAGGCTACCAAAATCATGAGTTTAGCTAAAACAAACTTCTGGTAAAGTACATATTCTGATTCTATAGAACAAAAACACCTCATAAGAAGTTAAATAAATTCGTATTATAAACTCCTTTCTCCGGTAACAGAAGAAAGTGCAAAGCTATTAATAAAGGGACTTATGAAGTTATGGAAACTTTCTCAGTGTAACTGCAAACCGAGCCGTTCCAAAGTCGTGCACCAATAAACTTGTAGTTGGTAACTATTTGTAATATAAATTTATAGTTTCACGTTAACACTGGTTTTCCGTTTTCTGCACCCGATAATTCCGTACTTTTTAACAGAAACCATAGCAATAATACAAAAATAGTTGGCTTGGCTGGTAATACAAATAAAGAAGGGTCCAATAAAGGTAGTCTTGAAAGATATCTAGATAAGTATCAAAACAAAAAAGGTAATAGAGATATCAGACGGAAAGGGAATTTATTTGGCGAGAAGAAAGAGGCGGGAGCGCGGCGCCGCGGCGTGTCTAATGAGATAATATAATAGCCGTGATTCCCTCACACCGGCGTTTACAGACCGGAAATCACCGGAAAACTGCAGCCGATAGAATCCCACCTTTTGGTAACGTAATTTTAATTGTGGAATTAGAATTTTGCGTTCGGAACTGCGGTGTTTGTGAAAGTTGGTCAACAGCAAATGCGGAATTCATTTACTGGTGTAACAAGCTTGCATGATATGATTAGAGGTTGTTTATATGGCTACAGATGAGAGCCGAGTACCTACTAGCTCATGTGCTTTTGAGATCCATGGACCGATGTTTATATTAAAGAAGCCTAAGGAATTACCGTTGTGAATCCAGCAAGGAAAGACATTATCTTCAGGATCTACGCCCAGGTTAGTGTTGTGTTCATCTAGTAACATTAGTACCTACACACAACTTGTTTCAGCCATTTCTACCAGCCATTAAATCGCTTTAATTCCAAGTTATTTCTGTCTTCCTCCGAGTACGTTTATACCCAAAATATGTCTCTATCAAACCAGCAGCACAAGAGGGTCATATCGAATTGGGAATCGATTTTGTCGCACCCGACATAGGGTGTAAAGATCCCATTGTAATATAGATGTCGGCCATATGTCGAAAGAGACCGGACTTTTTGCCCCTTTACTACATTTGTCATTTAAAAAGATGCTTGATGGTATTGATTTTCAGTCGCTCAAATTATTAAAACACAGGACTGATTGGATTTTATGAAAGCTTGATAGGTTTCCAGCACCATATTCACAGTCAGCAAAAATATATCAGGAAGGAAAATAATATGTTAAGTAACTTACAGCCCTGAAAAATACCCTATTTGTAATAAACAAGCTGTTTATATGCCCTGGGGGCCAAGTCTACTAATTTACAAACGGGTCAGTGGTCTCGCAATGATGAGTGTTTGACAGATTTTGTATGGCATATCTGTCAAAAACTGATCACTGACACGTTTGTAAATTAGTAGACTTAACCCCCTGGTCTTTTAAGAGTACACTTGCTTTTCATAAAATCCTGAATTATTTATTATTTCATCCTCAAAATCCAACGAAAATTACGTACAGTAACTTTTCTAATCGATCGCCAACACTCTCACGCTTGTACTCTATTAATGACACCCCCAATTCAAAAACAAACTTTTAAAACGTTGCCTAATCCTTTAATAGCTATTCCAGTCACAATATGTTTAACACAACAATCTAGTTTGTCGATTAAACCCCTCATACACGGTTCGCCTTTAAACTCAAGTACGACAAAACATCTTAATCATTACGGTTCATAAAATTCTTAAGTGATTGCGTAGGGGACCGTTTGCGTGGGCATGAATTGATTTGGTAAAGTCCATCTTCTAAAGTACCTGCCCAGTAAACGGTAGTACTTATTGGAACAATATTGAGGGGTGTTTCAAATGATTTTAAGTGTAGTTGATTGTATTTTAATTCATTTGTTTTTTCAATTACCTACTATTTTGGTAGGTAATAGAATTGAAAACTAATTATTGTAAAATATAGTAGGAAACGATTTTATGAAAGAAATTACTAAGTTTTTAAAATTAAAGTTATAAATATTAATATTAAAATTTTCTTTTCTATACAGATTTTTCCCAGAACCGAAAACACGTTCCAAAAATATTTTTCTCAACAAAAACTACAAAAAAACCTAAAAAATAAAAATAAAATATGTATCGAAAAAATGTCCATAGCTTACAACAGTATCGCATAAGTTAATAGTAGAGTCGGCCGGGCACGCGGGCAGAGATAATGAAATTGTGTACAGAAGCGCAACGAGCCGCGAGCGTGTCTCGGCCAAAAATCCACTTAACAAATTGCTGCTGATTCGTAGGGTTCTGGATTGTTGCCTGCTTTTACCGTCACGTCAATTATTCGCCGTGTTATCGATACAGGAACGGTTTAGAGTGTTGTTTCGAGTTTTGTTTCCGATTCTGTAGGGATGGGAAAGGTATGACTGATGGAAAATTTTGTGTCGATTTTAGGGATACTTATGAAGGTTTTTCATTAATTTAATGCTTGTCATACGATTTTCCCAAACATAATGCCTTCCTCTTTTTTAGGTGAACCTCGCCTTTGCAACAGTATATTATTAATTAACATGTCGGTATCCTCATTCACAAGTAATTAACTAAGTATTAGTAGATGCAAACTACGAAAAACTAATCCATCATTGAAAAAGTACTCTAATAAAAATTACACTAAACGTCTACAAAAAGTATGCTACTAATAAAATAACTTTTATGATAAAATGTCCATTTGCTAAGTAAAAAGACTATAACGATGGCGCATGCATAAAATAATTAAACCATTGGAGAACGTATCATTTCGCTGGCAGCGACAGTGCAAAAAAGTGAAACAGAAAAAATACAAATTGCAAAAAACACGACTGTAATGAATTCGGTGTTGGGCGTTTCGCACGCAATTGCACAATTTCAATTATCGCATTAGTTCGCGAGTGTACCGTGGGCGAGGCACTGTACATGAATGGCTGATGGATATTGCTGCGTGTACTAGTGACTTGTGACAGTGATAGTACTTGATGCTTGACGTTAACTCGTGTAAATTGTATGTATTTTTAAGTGCACTACAGTGTTTTGAAAAAGAAAATAGAAACTGAGGCTTGCATTTTTGACTAAGTGTTGTGTTCAGTGCTATCAGTTAACCGGTTTATTTTTTGCAAAGTGAGAGTCATGATAATCAAAAGCTCAATCAGCTCAAACAATCAAGCTCAATAAACGAAAATAAATATTCATAAAAAATCCTTTTATCTGAAAAAATTCCCTTCTAATAATGAACATCACAAACCCGAGTTTAATTTAGATACATCAAACGCTCAAAAAATCACAAGTTTTATTGGTGGTGAGGGAGAATTTCCACGATCAACTTCATGCGCCGAAAACCAAAGGAAAGTTGGCACAAAGGCAACCGTTGATTTTTTTTGTTTCCAAGGTAGAAAAAAATTTGAATCGAGCGAATTACAAAACCGACGCGCGACGTTTGGTGTCTAGGGTTGGCGAAAAGATATTAGTATAGACCGTATTTTTTCCTAGTAACAACTGATACGTAAAAAAAAAGGTATATAATTAAAGCACGTTATAGCTACTGTAATTTTATTAATCAGTTTAGAACACAACACAATATGGCGTGATTTTAATTTTATAGGTACTTCTTTTAACTAACATTGAGTACATTTTTGAAAATCAATATGTGAGTCCCAAAGTGGGATCTCGGTAAAAAAATTGGGTTCACACTAAATATGTCACTTCCAAAACAGAAAAAAAAAAAATAATGAAACTTTGTACTAATAGTGGTTCAGTGAGTACATAATAACCACATAAAAAATAATTTTGAAACAGGTAGAACATAATCGACAACCCTAAATTCCAAATATCGAACGACGTACCTACCGAACGAGAGACTCCTATCTCTATTGAATTCCCGAAAAAGGCCGAAAAATAAAAAAATAAAAATAGAACGCCCCGCGACCCCTCGTATCAATAGTGGTCGCAGCTCTATTGAAATTTTCGGATATTTGTCAGCCTGATTAGCTGCCGCTCCTCCCGACACTGTTCTACATCAGAAGGCTGAATGGCTCAGCGTGAGACCGATGTGAGCGCAATTTTGCGCAGGCTTTTGTTTTTATTGAGTTGTTTGTGGCCCCCGATTGATGGCTGCCGAAATGTTGTGGTGTCTACTTTTACCTTTAGTATAGAAATTGCCGAAAATGGTTCAAGTTAAATTAGAATTTTATTTAATTGGCCGAATGGTTAGGGTTTTAGAGTACTTTACTCATAAAAAACATATTATTATTCCAGATTTTATTTCACATGTGGTCGTTATATCACATTCCTATTTCTATCACACTTCATTCTGCCTAACAAAACTTTATCAACCACATTTCACACGCCAACGAAAATGCAAAAACAAATTCCACACATCAACAGGGTCGCCCAAAGAGCTTTCAATAAAATTTCCGAACAAAAACTCTGTAATAGATATCTGGCAGCAACGATCGCAATAAAAATACAATGCAAACTGAGAGCCTCAAAAGTTTCTGTATCGTGAAAATGCATTTGCCTCGGGAAAGTTTCGAGATTGCCGTCATTGCAGGCTTGATGAATCGCCGCGAATTGTGGAATACGGAATTTTAACAAACGCTACTCTATTGTTTTTGTGTTCGCGATTCGTTTTTGTTTTAGTTTCGAGTTTTTGTTGATTAATTGAGTATACTGCGAATAGCAAATTATGAAGTTTGTAATGTGACATTAAAGCTGTCAGGTAGATTTTTGAATTCTTAATTTAAAATTAGATATTTGTACCATAAATTGTTGTTGTCATATTAGAATGACTAATTAAAATCAGTTTAAAAAGGAGTAAAATTGTAAAGTTATTCAATAACTTTACAATTTAAAAGTTATTATTCACTCACCGGTCGATGATAACTGGATCTGAGGGCGTTTCGTTTCTGTTACCACAACTCTTCTTGTCACAACACCGACTGTAAAAAAATAATAATATTTAAAAAAGAATTTATAATTATTTTCTACTGCACTACAAATAATATTTTCACAAAGAAATACAAAATGTATCTTTAAAAAAAATATTTTGGTATGTCAAAAATAATATCAGAAAGTAGGTACAATAAATTCTCAATATCGGGACACATTAGGGCGATCCCCGGTACCTTTAACAGAGCACTCTTAAAGGGATACCTATTTGGTTTGGGGATAAAAATCAATATATTTACTAGTACATGTACCGAAGGGTTTAGAGATGCATCATGCCACTCATAACACGGCGATTTATGAACAGTGAATTTTGTTATAAGATTTTAAAATCAGGTACTAAAATGCCTAGTTTATTTTTGTACCAGTTTTGTTATCACAAAAAAGTTTTACAAACGTTCAGACTACTAAACATTTTGAAACTTATTGCATGTCTTATGATTTTATTTTAAAAATCAAAATTAAACTCATTTTAGAACATGTCAGAGAGCAATTACTAGAGAAAACATGTACTAGTACTACACACAGAAACTTTGAGACAGTAATTTCTAAGGACACCTTTGTTTAAAACCGAACCATCATTCGAACTTTACATCTTCGTCATAAAAATGTTAGTCAACGCAGATTCTTCTTCCTAGTTCAAAATCTAAGCAACAAGAAACCGTTATCAAACGCCGTATCCACGCTAAACAAACAATACGCTGCACGCGCCCTACCGAGGGCTCCTTGACGCAAAGGGCAAAGACATTGAAAGGACAGACTCCCTAGAGACTCCTCCCCTGAAGACGAGCAACAGGGACGCACATATCCAGCAAAACGAGACAACAACACACAGTCTAAGGTGGAATAAAATTTTAATTGCTCACACTGACGCGGTAGCGTATAGCCACACACCCATACATTGATATAATGGCGAGACACAGTACGTTTACGAGCGGAAAAACCACCCCAAACAAATGGTTAAATTAATAAGAACGCTCATTTCTTTGTTTGCCGGGTCGTAATTAGGAAGTTACAAGATGTGTCTGTGTGTAAGTGTTGTTACTTGTTTACATTTGTAATGCTTGTACACTGTTTTATTTACATTAGTCAAATTATTTTATTGTACTTATTCAACTAAAATTAAGTTTTGATAAACGTTTATTTGAATTATTTCAAGGTAATACATTATAGAAGAAGATGTAAAGCACTCATAAGGATTGTCCGTGACATTAAAAGAAATATACCCGCCTTTTTAAGGGACGTTACCCATACATTATAAGCAATTGTAAAAGTATTGACACCCAGTCGTATCATGAATGGCCACAAAAGCCTGCCGTTTGGAGAAACATGACCGAGCAATAATATTTTGGGAGTCAATATTTGTGACAAATGACTATCGCTACCATTTTCTACGAAACAGAAGTGTGTCGAACGTTTTTTGTGATTAGGTATGTCATTTTCAAATATGGAATTCGAATGTGGATCTATGGTGTTGGCCATTTTAGATGCCAGTTATAAAAACATTTTTTAAATAAATGGCAATACTCCGTAGTAAGTACCTACTTACTTTTTAGAGGCTAGATGAAACTCCTTTCTAATGATTTTCAGTTTCTTGCAGTGGCAACGAAAATAAAATGAATGCGTACCTGCACATAACTTCGTGTGTTAGTAAAACCCTGCACATTTCTGGATTCTTGTCTTGACCTTCATAGACGATAGGCTGAAACAAAGAAAAATATTAATATTCCTATTTTCTTCTCACCTACCATACAACTGAACCTACCTACATTAATTTAAAGTAAGTACCAATTTAATTTAATCATAGTTTTGAATTACTTATGAGTCAAAAATTCCCACTTACCTAAATTATAAATTAGGGACACAAGTTCATAAATGATTTTATTTAATTAAAAATCGTCGAACAGATAAGATAAAATGGGCCGTCTTCATCAAGTTATTACTTTTGCTAATTCATGCACCCTCGCGTGCATAATTATTGCATTTTATTATCTAAACCAAAAACTTATTTGCATAATTCCCGCATTGAATTCACGAAGCTGATAACGTTTTAAAAATTGATGGAAACGCCATTTTTATTAATCATATTATAATAAAAAAATAAAACTTGAAAAAAACTACTAGTTTACTTTGAAGAGGTTTCGACGCCAAACATTATCTTAGTAATAGATTCTCTGGTCTTTATTATTTGTATCTGGTAACATTCAGCCCTAACACGTGTAATTAAATATTGTTAGATGAACACACTATACAGTGTGTTCATGTAACAATATCTGGTAACCCCAAATGATAGAGGGTGTAAAAATATTGTTAATCTTTGTAATGGTTAATTGTTTTCATGGGAATTGCATTTTAGATGAACTTACATTTAACTTTTGTTTAGTTGCTTTTAATTAATTTGTATACCATACCAATAATATCTAATATTGATTAACAAAATGAAAAAAAAAACCACTGCAGGAACATTTTTTTTTTACAGAATATTACTTAGGGCTGTTCCAAAAAATTATATATTTACTTAAATTCCCAATCACGTTCAAACAAAAAACGAAGGAAACCTTTTTTCCCTAAAAATCATAAAAACCACACATGTGTATATAAATCTATCTAACTATCTACAACTATTTGCACAACTATTACTTACACATCCAACATTAGGCTGAGCCCCCTAAATCCAAAATAGATTTTTACATCCCTGACAAAATATTTAATTGAATATGAAACAGGGGTATTAGCGTCTTTTGTACCATGGATTTATAAGGACTTTGCTTTGTATATTGTAATAGGTATCTAAGGGTCATACAAAAGTATTTAGGAACACCAAAATAGCTTTGGGGTCGTATTTTCTGCATTTGGCTTAAGTATAAGTAAGGGGATGGGATCAGGTGTGGTTGTAAATCAAATAAATTTTGTATAACTTTGTCGTGCAGTTGGTGTTATCAATAGTCGTAATGACTGGATGATACAAATACATAAAAAAATATAATCTGTTGATGTAAATATGATGAGGAGAACAGAACTGTCAAGCTTTTATTGGTTGGATGCGAGGCTTTTGGCTAATTTGAATGTGTATTTTGTCTTTTTTATTGTTGTAATGTGCGTTTTGTTTGTGCAGAATAATCAATTTTGTTTTCTTTTCAAATAAAAAATATTTTTACTTTATTTGAATATATTGAAAGAATCAGCATTGCCATTCAACGTAGCAATGCTGCCAGCCTTTTGGGCACCTTTCCCATTGATAGCGATGCGGAGGAATTCTTTGATGCTCAATGAGCCCCTCCCCTTTAATTTTTCTTTTTAATTTTGTTATATATGTAATTGTTTTTTAGTTAATTTACTATAATAAGTTACCCAATGTATATATCCAACATAGACCATATAAATAGCATTACGGTCACTAGTGTTGGAAATAAAACACCTTTATTTGAATAAACTACAAATCCTTTTGTTAAACAAACTACTTGGGCTAGTTATTTAACTTTTCCGTAGAGATTTAAAAGAACACTTGAAACATCTTACGTTCCTTTTTTTGTTCATTCTGATATTAATACAGAACATGAATGCCTACACATGAGCTCGATCCTTTTCCCTATTAATTATTAGGATACAATACAAAAAATCAAGTAATAAAAACTAAAACCCAACTACGACTTAAAAGGTATAAACAAGACACCACAGACAGACAAATTAAAAATCCGGAGTCACACGTAATCTGTTCGATTTATGCCCTAACACGTGTGACTCCGGATTTTTAATTTGTCTGTCTGTGGTGTCTTGTTTATACCTTTTAAGTCGTAGTTGGGTTTTAGTTTTTATTACTTGATTTTTTTTTAATTCTTTTGGGGTTATAATATATATATTTTTGAAATGTGCTCATTAAGCCCTTTCATTTGATACCCAACATGGTACGATTAAACCATTTTTTTTTTTAATTTCCACACTTTATGTCCTCTAGAGGGCGCCATTTTTAATTTAATGTGACTTCACATAGCCTATAACCAGCGGACAATCACGACGCTTCTAACGATACCTCATTTGTCAAATTGTGATAAGTGGTTTGGAAGATAGGAGGGAACAGATGAACATACATACATACATACATACCGGTCAAAATCATAACCCTCCTTTTTTCTTCGCCGTAGTCGGGTAATAAATAATTTGGGATTTAAAGAAAAACAGAACAAGTAATTTTTCTAAGTGTGTGGTTATCCTTTTCACCACTCCTATCCTTTAGGATATGATGTTATGTTATATAAAACTCATTGAAGCCATTGATGTTCAAAAGATTGATGACATTTTAACTCAAACTCAAAGCATTTATTTCAATTAAAGCATTTACAGGCACTTTTGAATTCAAAAAGTCGGTCAGTTAGTCAGAAAGTTGAAGCTTAGTTGTTCTATGGAGAAGAACGGGTAAGAAACTTCAAGGACACTCTTTTAAATATACATAAATAGATATTACAAAAACCTGGGTAGAAGACAATATTCCTTATTACTACAAAATCGTGTTTAACAGTTGTTTAGCCTAAACACCGTTTAAACATGACATTTCTTTATGGAGTTTGACATAAAACTGACAATAGACACGCGTTGAACAAGTGTCATTTTGGTGGTAAGGCCCTATAAGGGTATTAAGCCAGCCATACACGGTCTACCGTACAGGCTACCTGTACTAGTGTGCCTGCACAGGTCTGTTCCAATACACGCCTCGGTCTACCTGGGCAGGCCCACCTGCGTAGGTAAACCTCTCTGGTAGACTGTAGCGTGTATGGCTTAAGATTTAAGACATCAGTGGACAATTTATTTAGGTACTGCCACCAAAATCAAAAGTAGTCCTCGAACAGTTGCTACATTGGCATTCAAATAAAACAAACATACACCGCTAAACGATGTCAAAAGGAAAAAGCTAAAGTGGTTCATCCTTATCAGAAACCTTCACGAACTTACAAAAGTACAAACAGTTTGTAACCAACATTTCTTTTGGTAAGAAACTAAGAATAAAAACACTAGGACCAGATAGTGGTGTGAACTAACATTTTTCAAGTTCACTCGTTGAAATGAGACGATCCCCCAGGATGTCTGGGGTCGACGCCGCACTGGGCATAGTCCGTCGCATGGGATTCAATCTCTGGGGAATTTGTGGGGACTTAAAAAAAATGATGCTTAGTTATGCTAGTGTGGTCTATGGTTTCATATTATGGTAATTAGCGATGTTCCGTTGAGGTGTCGAATGCATTTTTTGAGTTAAAAATGAAATAAATGAATGAATGAATTGAATGTGGTGTAATTAATGAAATATCTTTTTTCCAATAGACACTAGAAAGTGGTAAAAGGTGAGGTTTTTGAGGACATTAATTCCGTCATACAAAAATACTTCTTCTGTCTACTTTGAAATTGCTACATTGCTCTACTAAAAGAAAGACATTTAAGGTCGAAATTGGCTTACCCCTCTATCTAAACTTGATTGAATAAAACAGATTGAAACAAAGGAGGTAATCGTCCAAAATGTCACGTAACATTATCTTAATAAGTCCGTACAAATCGAGTGACACGCAAAAGAGTCGTTCACAAAAATGGCGATGAAAAGATGTTCGGGTAATAGTGAGTTGCGGTCGATTTAATTGTATTAAAACGTTAGGCTGCGGGCACACGGGCAATCAGCTAATGCCGTACGGTGCATGCGAACCGGACACGCAACTCTTGTTTTGGTAAGACACAAAAATAAGACTCAAACGTCCGTGTGCACATTATGTCAAAGCAATCTATGAAATATGGCGCGCGGAGTTCTAGATAATTAATAGGAGTTCTAGGAATGTACGGGATAGAAAAAATGTTATTAATTTTGCGCTTCGTTTGAATTGCTAATGGATACGCTCCTACAATGTGCCTAAAACAAAAAACGAAAATTAAATATTTTTTGTTTCCAAAATGATGTAGTCATTACACTCATTACCCATAGAACTTACAACTACCGGATTATTTGTGTTCCCATACTAAATCACTATCATATCAATATCTAAAACATCAATCTGCCGACCCTCTGTTTGGATATAGTCTTAAGATACTTGCTCCTAGTTCGCCGAATGAGATTCGGCTAAATCCCATAGAACGTCCATGGACTGAATGGAGAGGCGTGCGCGGCGCACGTGGCCTCATGATTATGTTTATTTAACGATGTTCAAACAACATATTAATTTGGTTGCCTTTTGTTGAGAAAATGACTTTCGGAAGCTGGTTTACGAAGAATTACGGACCAGTTTTATTGGTAAAAGTCGAACTAAACCAGTAATTGATATTGAGAAATGTTTAATTTCGGAGGCTTTCTTTTATTGATAGGCTCGCGTTTGACCGCTATCTCACCTGATGGTAAGCGATGAAGCTTTTTTTACCTAGAAGTAACCTATTCACTTTCAACATAAAGACCCCTAGGTTACAGCAAATTATCTGGAAACACAGACTCCAGCAAAGAATTTCATTCCTCAATTTCAACTGAACGCACAATGTAAGTGCCTAGGTTTTCGTAAACAGAAGTTATCTATTCGATAGTATTAATTGCTGCAATATTTCACATTTTGTTTCACATTACGTTTTTGAAAAATCTGTTATTAATTTTTTTTGTATAAATATGCTTTGTCAAATCAACAGAATATTAAGAGTTTGTTTGGGACCTGAGAAACTAGACGTTAGAGCTGTACACATATTTACCTACTTTTTTAATATACTACTGCCATTTAGAGAAAAATACTGTAAAATCTAAGTACGTAAATAAATTGTACTGAAGTGCAACAGCAGTAATAATAAAAATATCTACAGTAACTGTTCTGGCAAGGCTGCCAGGCTCCTTTGCCTCGTGCGTAAATCATGTAGCTGTTGTCTTTTTAACTGTTTTTACTACCATTTTCAGAAGCAATTCTACATGAAGAATAACTTATAAACTGAAGCACTTTTCGTTAGTAAATTATTAATGACATTGCTTTCTATGCAATTAGAACAATTGTTATTATAACTGACAAGAACGAACGAACACTGATGGGCAATGGGCATAGGCTGGACCTCATACTAAAGTTAAGATCTCGTCAAATCTCGTTTGCCCTTAAATCTCATACTATATCTGTCACTATAAAGTACAGTCCATTGACTGTACTTTAATGAGAATTTTAAGAACCTTATGGTTAATTTGTACTTGCACCTTTTTTTTTCCGACTACTGCCACCATTTTAAATACAAATGACAGTTCGAAAATGTGAGATGCGTCCGTAATTTATCCCTTTAAACCTTGCTTATTTTCAAGAAAGGTCGAGTAACGCAATTTTTCTATTGTAGAGACAATCATCCACATAAAGAGCTTTAAGATAGTAGTCTTGAAGTTAAGGGAATTTGAGAGTCCAGGATTAGATCTTCAAGGACAGCCTATTACAATTTTAGATGAACACAACAGCAATAGACAATAGCATTTTAAGTGCAAACCTGTCACTAACCAATTTATGGATCTGTTATCCGAAATCAAATAATTTATTTTTGTCATAACAACAAACCCAAACTTTACATATTTTTTCCAAATTAACCCTATACATCTCTCACTACATAAGTACGTAACATAAAACAAAATTGTTGCCTGCACAGCAAAATTTCCCAGTCTGTATGCGTTGTCGCTCATGTAAATCACGCGGCACTGCGATGCTAGTACGCCGAGTACAAGAAGTACGTCTCAAGTCCACTGCAGCACACTTTTTATTTGTTACTTGCTCATAAAACAACACTATCTCGCTTGTGGTTGTGATAGAATAAAAATTATTGCGTTATTTTTAGGGACGTTTTGAGGATTTCAACTACAAATAAGTAGTCGATTTGGAAATTAAGTTGAAAAATCTAATGTGCCAGTAATTTAACGGGTCACTCAATGATAAAATAGTATAAGGTGAAAGTTGAAAATGTCACGTACAAACTGTCGATTTGAGAAATTTAAGATGACATTAATTTTTCAGGTAGGTAGTTAAGTCCCCCCATGAATAAATAATACATATTATAAGGCGAAAATGCTCTTTTTTTTTTCGGTTGCGACGTGAAAGTGTGCATAAGTTCTATCGTTAAATATCTATCTTAGTACCTATAGATACAACACGTGTACAAGACCCTGTATAGTCATAATTCTAAGCAACCCCTTCGAAAGGGTAAAGTATGAAGATGTGGTGCAGTTTTAATTGGCTTTCTTAATTTATTGTCTGTTTTGTTGACTTCAATCGAACTTTGCACCATCTTGAGTACATAAGTTTTGCATACTATACCTAAGTTACCTAAGACTGGGAATGTAAAAAAAAAATACATTTTGCTTAGGGCTGGAAAGGGTTGCAAAACACGTATTATAATGATGGAAAAATAATATTATACCTAATGGATAAAGTTAAATCGGTCAATCGAATCGATGGTAAGTTTAATCGGCAGGTTCGGTATGTAAATCGTTAAGTATATTGATAGTTGATTTTATTTTCATAAGAATGTACTTTGGTCTGATAAAAAAAATTCACAAGAAAATTATTTTTACCAAAAAAACACCAGTATAATTTACAAAAAAAAAGACATTAACGAATTGAGAACCTCCTCATTTTTGAAGTCGGTTATAAATGCTCCCTACAACTACCTCCCAAACAAAACACTGCAACCTGTATACCACATACGATTCCGTAATTCTTGGTTAACAACGTTCGGCCTAAGTTAATTATGTTCTCAACATAAATCTTTGGTAATTGGCCTCTGGTTACACAATACTAAGAGAGGACGTGTTGAAATTATATATGTGAGGTGGTGAAGTTTCATGATGTTGTACTTAATATTGTTATTTGTAGTGGTTATAATTGCTGTTGATTGTTGGTAGAATTTTCGAGATATAAGCAAAAGAAAATAAAAAAAGATACAGTACTGTTTCGCAACTGAAGTCAAGGTGTTGGTTTGAATTTTAGTTCATGACATCTAATTTTATTCCACACAATTTTCATCACGATTAAAAATAGTCGTAGATTTAGTTAGAGGATTTTAGATATAGGACAAAATTTTAGGTTAAATCGTCAAATTCAGAATAGCATTTTCACTAAACTAATATCTCAGTGCCATCTTAGTGCAAACTAAATTATAGTAAAGTTGTGTCAATACAGTCTATTTCAAAATGAGGTTGGTCGTTTGACAGGACTAAACTAAATTTTAGTGATTTTTAATTTTGGTCGGATTAATTTTCTAATTTTAAAACAGTGATCTAGCAAGTAAATTCATAAAACTAGCCTTATACTCAATTGAATATAGGTAACAAGTTAGTAATATCGAGGTAAATTAATTCTACGAAGTTACTAACTTTTTAAAGGTATATACTTATTCAATTTCAGCTTTTGTCAATGAAATAGTTTAATTTCCCATCTGATAATATTTACATCAAACTTTTTCACAACCTGACATTATGTACCCTATTTGGAGTCTGTAACTTTATTTATTTATTTAAATTAAAACATTATGCACAAGTAAAAAAAAAAGGTAGGTGTAGGTACAAAGGAGGACTTAATGCCTGAGGCATTTTCTACCAGTCAACCTTAGGGTGATGCAGAGACAAAACATGGCAGGTGCAACATACAGGATAGATAACTCGAAAAAGAATATATAGTAATACATAAATAATACGAGTACATACATATATACAAGCAACTTTAATAGCACAAACTTTATTTTCATTGATACCACGTATTGCTTTGCAGTTTGAGTAGGTACTTATTAGCACCATAATTAGAGGTTCAACTTTCTTCTATCATCTAGCACAACGACATGAACAACCCATACAATTCCCACGTAACAAGATCCCTACCAGCGGATTAGCACCTACCCAGCACCCACCAGCTGATCTAACCCTTACGTCGATTTTGATCTTTCAACATGACACTTCCAATCACTGTCAAACTCTAAACAAAACTAAAATAAAATTGTAACACGAGATAAAGATAATGATTCTGCTCAAACGCAAAGCAATTTACTTGACCAAGGGGCGTGTGGATTAGGGGTCTAATCGGGCGGCGGCGATGACAATCAGGCGTGTGGATGCCACGTGAATGGCACGTGGCTACATGGGGCAGTTTTGCTACCACCATTATGGGAGAAACTAGACATGTGTCGCGAAGTCTGTATTTAGAGTTGAACTAAGATTGTGACACGGTCTCTTGTCTTGTCGCGAACTTGTAAAGACGGTCATACAAGTAAACTGCATATTGTTATAATTTATCGTTTTAAATAACTCTGAGCGATATCGAACCGTATCGCTATGCAGTTAAGTGTCAATCTGCCTAGCCTTTTCCCAACTATGTTGGGGTCGGCTTCCAGTCTAACCGGATGCAGCTGAATATTAGTATATTACATGGAGCGACTGCCTATCTGACCTCTACAACCCAGAAACTGGGCAATACCGTACTCCTTGGTAAGACTGGTTGTCAGACTTTCGGGCTTCTGACGACCCGTAACGACTGTCAAAGATCCACGAATGACAGCCGGGACCAACGGCTTAACGTGCTTTCCGAAGCACGGAGGAGTCTCGGTATGTAAAGATGGTCACCCATCCACTTGGTAGCTTAACCTGATGGATCGACCCGCGCGGCTCTTATTACTTAGCCACGAGCTTCTCATCCTCCTATGCAGTTAAGTGTATGGCTGCCTTAAGTGACTTAAGTGATTAAGAGAGAAACAGTTGAAGATCTTACCTGTTTCGTCACCGAATCGATGAGTCGGACGAATATGTCTTGTTCTTGTCGGATACCTGTGAAAAATGAAAGAAGTTAAATATCACATCTATAGTAGAAGGTTTTATTAGTACGGTAATCCTGAGCGGCTGTCCGCACGGAGCTGTGTTGTATGATATTTTACGGTAAAATTTTGGGCTTACACGTCAACATTCCACTGACCATACGGTTAAAAACAAATGCAGTATGAAACTGCCATGTGAATCCAAATCGTACTGTTCAACATCATGTAAACGTGGCCTAACCTTGTACCTGCCATGGTGTAAAATGGCCTCAATATAACTTCATTGGAAGAATTAAGGACAAGAGTTTCTGCTTGAAATCCTAACTAACATTATCAATGTGAAAGTGAGTTTGTTTGTTTATTTGTTTGTTACGCTTTCACGCTAAAACGGCTAAACGAATTTAGATGAAATTTGGCACAGGGGTAGACCATAACCTGGAATAGAACATATATACTTTTTATCCTGATATTCCCACGGGATCGAGACTTACACGGCAGAAACCGCGGGGCGCAGCTAGTTTGAAATAAAGACGAAAACTTCACCAGACAAAAAAACATTAAAAATAATTGCATTACTAACATACAGTATGTTCTCTAACATGTTGTGTTTATATTAAGATCGTTCTAATTCTCGCTCCTATAAAACAGTAACATTTACACATAGTAGCAATAAAGATCGTAGCAAGCTACGGGCTACGAGCGTAGCACGACGTAGCGGCAGACATTGCACAATTTGTTAACCTCCTACAATTGCCTCTACACTTGGTTCTCTCCTTTTAGAGTTCCGTACACCCGAAACGTTTGAATATTTTATATCTAAGGTTTTATGTATTGCAATTAAAAGAAAATGCCTTGCACGTTTATGTAACGAAGATAATTTAGTATTGGGAATTACAAATCACGCTATATTTTATACTAAAGTTTTAGTTGACACTTGATTCTTTAAGACCTAAAAAATATAAAAGACGTAGATATTTAGTAACCTGTTCCGCTTAACTATTACTAAATATATCTACGTCTATTGTATTTTATAATAGATTTCCGCAAAGTCACGCCTGAATCAATTAACTATCTTTAAAACTTGGTGATGATGGTTGAATGCCATTTTTCACTAAGAAAAACCCAACAGCGCGCTTTTCCTTAGGTACACAATAACAGATGCCTAAATGAAGGCGTCTGTTATTGTTAGTGAAAACTGGCAGTGTTATATTATGTTATGAGTATTTAGTTGATTTTTGGACTTATATTTTAAACAAGAATTGCATTTAAAAATAAAACATTATTCAAATAGCTTACAATAACTCCATCCACATTAATTTTAAAATTAACAACCCTAGCTTTTCTAAGCACCGTCTCATTTGCCCAACTCAGTAAGCTACAATATCATAGTCTAAGAGCTTCAATGCAGTCGTCATTCATAGTCCAAGAGCTCGCTATTCTGTGCCAATTTTCCATTATCCCTGGTCTAGCGGCAAGACAGCAAATATTTACAATGCCAACCATCGCTGTGTTGTCACCGACGTCTGTTGAATACGAGATTGAGGTTTACATTTGATGTATGCCTTCTTGCTCTGGAATAAGGGGTATAATTGCTTGTTTAAATGTTTTTGTAGGATATATGTATTTAAAAAGGGTATGTTTTCAAATTTTAATATTGCCTTTTTTGACAAAAGATTATTTTTATATGTACAGATGTAACTTTAAACTGGTTTGTTTTTTTTTTTTTTTCGAGTTATTTTTTTATAAATTTTATAATTTGGTAAGTATACAATTTTTGTAAAAATTAAAAATAAGTATTAATTTGTTTACTCAGGTTTAGTTACGGTAAAGTTTACATATTTTAAATTCTAGAGTGAGAAATAATCTTCCAAATGTATTCTTAATTATTAACGAAGAAGAACCTTAGTCTATTTCAAAGTAGCATGCGCCATCTTAGCCGCAATGAATAGCTATTGACGACAATAGCATACATGACAGCACGACAATGCAAGTCAAGTCGGGCAATATTTGCTCAACTCCCGACCACCGGGCGATAATGCTCTGCACATCACTGTGTTGACGATTGAGACGATCTGTCTATACAATTATGTCCGTGACTGTACGTAGTATACAGGATGTAGTAGCATATAGGGTGCATATTTTGAGTGTAGGAAGGTTTGTTTGAGGTACGTTATAATTAGTTATGTAACTATGTCTGATTCTGAAGTATGTCTTGAGTACAACTAATAAAGCATGATAATATCGCTAAAAATTAAAAAGGTTCCGTAAACTTTTCTCATCAAACAAGTTCTCCTTGTAACCACAAAACCGTGTTTATTAGTTTTTTAGCATATAATATACACCTTTTAAACATGACATTTCTGTATGGAGTTTTGATATAAAACTGACACTAAACACGCGTTGAACAAGTGTCAAAGTTTTTATGGTAAGGTCCACAGTTTTTATTTTTTCTCAGTGAAGTAATTAAAACGAAACGAAGTATTTATATATATCACTTACTATCTGACATTGGAAAACCAAGAGGTGTGAAACCACGGAATAGAAAATACAAGTTTCAAATTATACATCTACATTATTATTATAGAGAGGAAAGATTTGTATTTTTGTGTGTATGTTTGTAATGAATAAAGTCAAAAACTTCTGCGCCGATCAAAAATTCTTTCACCATTAGAAAGCTACATTCACCCTGAGTAACATAAGCTATAATTTATAAAGATTACACGCGGGCGAAGCCGCTGGCGGCAGCTAGTTACCTATATTTTCTAAAACTCAAAAATAACTCCGGGCATAGAACGAGAGTTACTAGAGTTTATCCTTAGCATAAAAAGGGAGGATTTGAACATCTATATCTTGAAACTCGTCATGGAGTAACCCCAAAACTGGGCAGATAGTCACTTACCATTTGCATAAAGTAATTGAAGTCTGTACTGGATCCCATTGTTCGTCTTCTGTCCTTCAACTTCCTGTAACAAAATGTTATGGTTAATGAAATAGTCTGATGTATAAAAATGTATATGATGATGATGTATATAAACAATACATTTCATACACATCAAGCTATACATTTCCAGTTTGTGCTGATCTCGCATTGTATAGGATTTCCGTAAAATACGAGGTCAGTTTATACTGGAAATGTATAGCTTGATGTGTAGCCTATATATGTAACTAGCTGCTGCCCGCGACTTCGTCTGCGATCCAGGATGAAACGTAGCCTATGTCCTTCTCCTGGTCAAGGTGCTACCCCTGTGCCAAATTCCATCCAAATCCGTTCAGCCGTTTTAACGTGAAATAGTGACAAACACATAAACTTTCGCATTTACTTATAAATATTAGTTAGGATGAATAAAGTACATACTGTCAGGGAAATAAGTTGTTAAGGAAATTGACACACTACCTACTGTCTTAGAATGACAGTTGTGATAGTCAATTTGGTTAACAATTATTTTCTTCTTACTTTATTGCCATACATAAGTACAAAAAAATCTATAATTAAGTTCATCTTAATTATAGATTTTTTTGTACATAATAGGCTCATATTGGTATTTTAATTTCATATATTAGTAAATTAATAGATAAGCTATTGTTAATACTATGTACAGGAAAATAAGTAATGTAAGTATAAAATCAACTTGTTAAAAAAAAATTGTTTTGTTTTCCACTTCAAAAATTAAAGTTTTAAAGCGTTGATACCAACAAGTTTTCAACCATTTTAGGTTAGAAAAAGAGTCATTTCAAAAAATAACATCAAGTTATTGTTTGTAATGACTCAAGTTACAAAATGCTGCCTACCGATACCCAATAATCCAATCCAAAGTTACTAAAGCCCGTCAGAAATATACTTAACAGTTACATATAAAGTGTAGGTCACATATTCTGTAAAAACGCGAACATGACTGTTTACTATGTGAATAATTAACACGACGCCAACAAACAAGACGTGTGAACGCGCCAACGTGCAACGCCCTCTGGCGACAGAAATTGTAACCTATATTACAGGGAGACATTTTTTGTTTTTCACTTGTTTTTACTCGCACTATGGTAGATTTTTATATGGAATGCCTACCTGCTTATACAAGTTTATAAGACACCTCGTTTAAAGATTTTAAGCAAACTATTGGATTTTCAATGCTCGGTTCAGCGCCGAAAGATGAAAATCCAACGGCGGTTATTTATTTACGCATTATGCGCCAAAATTCGAAAACAAGCATTAGTTTGCCTAAATACAAAGTCTTCGTACAGTTTGGTCTGGAGACAAGAAACTTGATTGCTGTGGATGTGAAACGGTAGGTAATGAATTTCGAGAATTAACATTATGTATCAAATAATCTCGAAATGTGGTCGAATGAATAGGTAAATTGGTCAAAAGAGGCACTTCTAAAGAGTGACAAAATAAATAGAAAGACGAAGGTAATCATTGTTTCCAAAGTATTTAGGTACAATCAGATCAAAAACTGATACTGAAGAAGACACACTTCATACAAGCAGATCTACAAAAAGTACACGTTTCTCAAAACTCAAAAGTTTAATTTTAACACATGCCACCAGCACGCATGCGTATTATGTAAATAAACCATTGTGCACACAATAGAAATCATGTCGAAGCGATCCTGATTGATGAACTCGAGTGAATCGCGATTCGTATCTCGTCTCGAACGTTTCTTGATAAACTAACAATATGACGCCGTATTGAAAGGGGCTAACTAAGTTGAAAGTTATTTGGATACGCTGCGTGATCGGCTCAGTTTTGTTAGGCTTTATTTTGTTATTACATAAATTAAGTACCTATCTGCCTATATTCTATATAATTATATATATCTGTTTCGAGCGAAAGGTTGGTCGATACTATATTGCAATTTTTGTCACAGTGTCTCAATGACAGTCAGGTATTATAAGACTAAGGCTAAAATGAAATCGTGAATTTTTTTTCTACATAATCAAACAATGTGCAAAAACCTGGTAAAATCAACCTGTCTGATATAATAGCCACTTGCTTTTGTACGCGACTTTTATCTTTTCCAATTTACAATTAAACAGTCAATCACAACACTCAAAACACCTAGATAATATTTGTTGTACCACTTTCTTGCCATAGTACCTGGTTGTTTTATTCGTATTAATGCGTAGTGTAGTCTAAACAGAACATTAATAGAAGTGGTAGTGTATTTCACGTATTGTTTTTCCATATTTTACTTCTTTGATTACAATTACAACATGCCACTTTGACAGCTAAATCCACCGCAGATTCGGAATGCGTGAATCGTGAATGCGCCCGCGGCGCGCGGCGTCTCTTTGCTTGTCACCACAGATAACACCAATAGACAAGTGATGTTGGAACGTCTGGCGTGTTTCATGCACAAATTAACGTTTATAGTTACTGTTTTTATTAATGTATTATTTTTTATTGTTTTATTATTTATTTATTTTTATGTTGTAACCCATAAGGTAAGATTTATATATTGTGTCTGTAGGCGAGTCCGTGACATCACAGCGGGCCCTATCAGAATACCAGCGCTGCGGTATTTATTTATTTAAATATCGCAGCATTATGCTGAGGTAGGAGCCTTTTTGGCCTCGCACAGGTAGCCAAAGTATTTTTGTTAGTTTTAATTTTTCTTTTAATTTAATTTAGTACCTACTTACTTTATATTACTGATTGTTTTTCCTGTGCGTGTCCCAAATAAAATATTTTTCTTTCTTTCTTTCTTTCTTTCTTTCTATCTATTTCATATTTTTACAAGCTTTATTTTTATCATAATTTAAACATAATTTTTCCGTTACCTGATCTTTCTCAATGAATCCAATGAAAGCGGTCCGCTCAATCTCGACCGGTTGCCCCGCTCGGTCATAGAGTGCGACCACGAAGTGAAAGAAGTTGCTCTTGCGCAGGTTGCTGGGTGGCTGCTTCTCGAAGTGCGCACGACCCACGCCTACGCTGCTGTAGGAAGAAAAAATTGTGTTAGAAAAAACCAGTGATACTGAATATAATAATAAATACATCTTATCTACAGCATTTTCAGTATTTTGTATTTATTTATAATGTCTGGCCAAGTCCTAACCGAAAGCGACTCAAGTGAATATACGACGAGGCGAAATGACGTACCCGCGTGATTATCAAGTTGCGTTTGTAGCTACGTTATAAACGATCGCATGATCGCGTATTCACGCGACAGTCGCTTTCAGTTAGGACACAAGAACAGGCTTAGTCTGGTCAGAGTCATTGACCTATGTTTATGTTTAATCTATGATTTCGAAAATATGTAGTGATTAATATTTTAAATACACGCATATAATACAAATGTAGAACAGTTTCCTATAACTACCTACTTACTACCTACTTCAACATTTCAAAACTTAACATTTAGCATTTCATTTCAAGAAACCACATGACTTTGTTCCACAAACAAATACTAATTTACCATGAAACTAAGTCACAAAAAAATCCGGAACCCACACTTTGAGATCATAAATTATCATATTTCTTTCACAGTTACTTTATTTTCAAACGGCAATTTGTCAATAGACACTGCCACCAAAACTGTTTAGCGCGCTTTTGTGCCAAACCACAGACTAAACAAAAACTACAGATAAACAATGGAACAGATTATAATCCTTTTAAAAATTGATTTATTGCTTTTACCGTTATTCGGAATGAAGATGACGTTTTGTTTTGCAATGTACTGTTACTATTTTTTTTTATTTTACGGTTAACCCTTCCTGTCTCATGTACTGATGACTTAATTTTCTAACAAATGGAGCTATTTAACATTGATAATAATACCGTGTATCTACTTATGGCATAATAATATTGTCCAGGAATGTACCGATGAATGGGTTCGAGAACTACTACAATGTTTCAAAAGTTTCTATCAAAATTCTAATTTTAAATTTATTTATATTATAAATAATATTTTAAGAATTTTGACCATTATTGTTATCGTTGAATAGGTTGGAGAAATACTAAAATTCAAATAATAATTTATAAAGTTTCTGCCAAAAATTGCTATAATTTCAATATTTTTATTGGCTTATTAAATGTCCGAAGAAATAAAATAAAATACTTATGTTTTACCACGATGAAAATGAAACGGTTTATCATTCTCTGTTACTAGGAAGCAGAATCATACCAAAACTAATGTAAGATTAACATTCGGAAGCAATTCTAAAATATCGATAACATTAATGAAGTGACGATGTACGAATAGCACCACACACATCGATATCGACGTGTGTGGCTGTTCGATTTTCGTGCTAAAATACAAGCTTAAATATTCCATTGACCTCAGTCTTATATCCAAGGTAATAAGGTCTGTTTTGTAATTTTAAGTATCAGTATGTTTTTGTCAATGGGCTCAATAAATGCATCGATAGAGCAACATTTCAAATGTGTGCAGTTCATCAAATCTTCGGTCTCATTTCTCATTGTTGTTTCCCGTAAATGTGCTTGTGTTTAGTGATGTTCTGCTGGTTTGTGTCGAGTTAAAAAGTTGTAACTTTTGTTTGAGCATTATAGGCAATAAACAGGTAGTGGGAACGGAAAGTCAAATCGAAATAATTCGATTGATTAAGGTGTTTGTCCAAAACTCGTGTACTAATTAGGTACTAAATGGGTAATAATAGGTCACCCTCATAGACATAGGAAACGTAGCGTTGGAATTTGGTCACGCCATGGCACCTCATGAAACTATTACCAAAACATAAAATACAGCAATTGATTAAAGAATCTCTTTAGACAAAGCGAAGTTTGATTGCCTTATATAAATTGATACGGCATCAGCATCATATTTCTTACACATACTATCGTAAAAACTGACAACAAAACGTCTCTCAAACATTTCGTCTTCAAAACCTCGATACTTCAGTAGCAACACTAGAGCACATTACCCACCAGGACCGTATTACGCTATGGTTGCCCATTCATCTCTCCCCGCTGCAGAATTTGCGTAAACAAATTGGTTTCGCGATTGCCATTTTATACTCTCGCACGCGACACTCCATTGTTTTATTTATCGTTACCAGTTTCGGCGGCGCGTTCGCGATTAGGTTGTAGTGCTTTTTCCGCTTACAGATCGCGCGCGTTTTGTCAATCCTTGGCGATTTTTTTAGGCTGTGTGTCCTATTTATTTTTATGTTTTTTTTGGATTTGAGCGCTGTTTTTTTAATGTTTATTTATGTTGAAGTAGGTGTGGTAGTAAATGTTTTATTTAAAATTATTTTGTAATAAAAGTGAACAATTTTTTTTTCTTCGTTTATTTATAACATTTATGTACTGCCTTCAGTATTTTAATATTAGGGCTCTCCGTACGGACCTGAAGATTTAAAATGATTTACTGATATTTGTTTTCCAAAATAAACACAAACTTTAGTCCAATTAAAATCTACTAACCATTAAAACGAATTACCTCCTATTATAGAACACAAAACAATTACAATTTGCGTGTACAGCCACTCTTAGACGGATCATTACCTAGTAATGTAATTTATTAAAACCGCTACTACGGGCGCGGCCTAATGATTTACTGTGGCCCTTACAAATGGTTCTGTCATCGCCGACAGCTAACTCTCTGTCAACATTTATCATCCCAAGACCCGTTGATTGCTTGCAATTAGTTTAATTAGCGGGTTATTGAAAAAATCATTTTGTTGATTAGGTAGCCTCGCCTACCTTTTTATTTATTTTTTATTTGCAGACTTTTAATTTTTTTGTAAACTAGTAGAACTGGGTTGGTTTTTTTAGACTGTGACAAATATCACCTTAACTATAATGCGACTACTGTTAGGTGAAGTAAACCTACTGTAACCTAAGTAAACGTACTGATTCCACCTGATGCTAGGGTTTGAGACTTTACAAAATACCTACACAGGTGGAAACGATTTCACAGTGAGATTACTACAGAATAGGCCGCCAGACCAATGTAAAAACATTATACGAAAACTCTTTCTCTTTTAAATTACAGTCACTGCTGCTTTGACAAAACCCAAACTAATATTTAGAAGTTTTATTTGTATCAAAGCATTCAGTTTTGAATGTAGGATGTTGATAGTAATTATCGCAACACAATTAAACTAACCAACACTTATTCCAATAAACACACACCAGATAAACAAATAAAAACCTTCAACAATTGAAGTAAACATTTTAAGAACGGAACTCAGTTAGCTAAAACACGACAGATGGCAGGAGGGTGCTCTATGATTCTGTGCAAACACAATACCTCCCTAATTCAGAGCTGGTACATCAATACGTCACATTATACTCAGCGCCAAATGTTTATTGTTGCACAAGTTCATTATTATCATAAAATGTATGGGTTTGTGTTATTATAAGTTTGAATAAATAATGAAATAGTATTAAGAATATACAGGGTGTAAAATGACCAAGTCTAAATATACGCATCCTGTACATACCTATCTATAACTAAGTTAAGTTGAGCAGAAATAATTGCTGTTTTTAACCAACTTCTTCAAAAAGGAGGAAGTTCTCAATTCATCTGTATGTTTTTTTTTGTGTGTTTATTACGCGATTACTCCGCCAATTATGAATCGATTTTGATAATTCTTTTTTTGTTTGGTTGGTCATGCTTCAGAAGTGGTCCCATAATTTTTTTATTAAATTTGCTTGCGTAGTTTTTGGGTTAACTTCAATATTACGTATCTTTCCCACTTAGTACACGTAGACGACGTTTTAAGTGGCTCCGTCACGAAATTAAAGTTATTTTTCACTTTTTTTGGGTTTTTTTTTGTAAAAAGTTTTTATAATTTTACCTCACTGTGTGCTTGGCTTGTTCGATTTTACTTCAAAAATAAGTTCAAAATTATTTTACATAAAATAAATCGAGCTATCAATTGAAAATATTTTTCCACTACAGGTTTTGAGCCTCTCGCATTTGTACACGGCAGTAGTCTATATAATATTTGGATTATTCTGGATGACAACGACAGAAGACAGAATTTTCACTATATTTATTCATATATTTGACGACAAACTTATTTATTTTGTTTAACTTATTCGTATTAAAAATTTCATCAACTAAAATAATCATCTACTGAGATAATAAACGCATCTGTACCTACCCTATTAATTATCCCGGTACAGTCACAAGCAAAATTCTGTAGCCGGTAGCGTTCCCCACCGCATCGCACCATGCTATGATTTATAGCGCCCTTTGCTTTTATGAATACACACTTGTTACCGCATGCTTCATTATGGGCTGTGCGAAATTTGTACGCCCCTGATTGGATACCGCGTGATAATAGAGTCATTGTACGTATCGGCTGGTGGTTCCAGGTGATTTTCGGGGTAGGTACCTTATCTTTATTCGTTTAAAAATCGAAATGGTGAACTAAGGGCTTGTACACAAATTGCGTTGCGACGTCGCATCGCAAAAATCAGCGACGGTATCCTAAGATTTTCTTAAGAAAGCTTCTGCGTTGCGAATTCGCATCGCGCCGATTCGCTACTTTGTGTACAAGCCCTAATGTGACGTAAGCTTAAGGTGAAGTCAGCTGTCAATGGTGTCAATCCCTAACATCCGGTGGTAGCTGCAGCTCACTTCACCTAAGTGTGCACCGTGAGGTGGAATGACAGTTCAATTGAAGCTCTAAAAATTACTAACCTTAATCTTTGACTGTCCTTTAGGTCGCTCAATTATTGGTCTCTTCAAAAGGGAATGGGCTTGTAATCTACCATGCGAGCCCAGTGCGGATTGGCAGATGTCACATAATTCCGAATTTTTGGTTCTAGAACATGCCGGTTTCCTTACGAGGTTTTCCTTCTCTGTTTTTGAGAGCAGTGTGGTGCTGAATTTATTTACACAAAGTGGCTTTACTTTGTGTAAACCACAGTGAATCTCAATTCCTTAACATTGCAAATAATATTTACTGATGACTGCTGATAATTATAATCAAAGTCGAATTATGATTCAAAATTCAACAAACTTTTGGATCAGAATCCACAAAGCTAAAATATATCAAGTTGTTCTTTTCCCACTCATAGACAAACATATTGATTGACAGCAACCCCCAAAATGCCGCATTAGGAACCTAACTTAATCCCTTACAGTTATTTAATGTCAAATAGGGTACATTCGTTTTGCTTTGGGTTCGAAAAGCGCTAATACAATTTCGGTGGTAATAATAAGTTTAGTGCGATGCTCTTTTCGGCCACTAAATGGTTTAACTGAGTATCAAATGAGGGTACTTTGTTTGGTAGCCGCCAAAATTTTTCGCATTTACTTTATTTTGTTTCAATCTAGATTTTATTTCAATTGAGTTCATTTGTCTGTTTAGAAAGCGTGTCTGTTCCTTTTTTCCTTAATTAGTTCCAGTATTTTTTGGCAATCTCAATAGTACACCCACTATGTTGAAAGAATAAAAAGAGTAAAAAAGAGTAAGAAAGAGTAAAATCATACGCCATGATTTTTTTCTTAAATGTAAATTATTAACTTAATTCTAAAAGATCAAAATTCTTCAGGCTTATTTAAGATAGTCTTAGTAGAAAGCATATACAACTCCCAGCTGATATAACTGATATATCAGCATCAGTGAAGGCAATTGAGACTGGCATAATACGAGTAACGAATCTGCTGTTTCTCTTCTACTTTATTTCCTATTTGAATCTTCTTCAGCATTGGCTTTATCTCTCATAACATTGCCTTGTTTCCCCGAAGGGTTAGGCAGAGGTGCACCCATAGTACACCCACATATCATAATTTTTAATAATAAAAAATCTTTATTTGCGTAAAAAAGTGTGAGTTAAGCCCTGACTCCTGCGCTAAGTAATAAAAACACGTGTGTTTACAGGAGCCCGTGTCTTCTATATTGGTTAGTTCCCTAAAGGAATGGCCCAAAAGCCAGTCAGCCAGATGGCAGTTTGGTTGACTGGATTTCACAGGGTGTGCCAGACATACTACATTTGAATATCGCCACTCGTCAAAACTATTTTAATATAACCTAAGCGAACAAATCTTCCTAGCCTTTTTCCAACCATGTTGAGGTCAGCTTCCAGTATAACCGGATGCAGCGGAACACCAGTATTTTACATGGAGCGAATGCCTATCTGACTTCTACAGCCCAGTAACTGGGTAATACGATACCCCTTGGTCAGACTGGTTGTCAGACTTTCGGGCTTCTGACGACCTGTAACGACTGTCAAAGATCCATGAATGACAGCTGGGACCAAGTGCTTAACGTGCTTTCCGAGGCACGGAGGACTCTCGGTATGTAAAGATGGTCACCCATCCACGGATCATCCCCAGCAAGCGTAGGTTAACCTGATGGATCGACCCGTGCGGCTGTTATTGCTTAGCAACGAGCTCCTCACCTTACCTTAACCCCTAAGCGAACACTACCTAATAAATATGATAAGAATATCTCACTTACTTGGTATTATCAACTAGCGAGGTTGGTGTCATCCATGCTCGTGTGAGAGGTTCCTCCTTCAAGGAGGTGACGGGTCCACGGGGCTGAGCGTGGATGCCGCCCGCCGCCTCCTGGTGATGCAGGCCGAACATCAGCCCGCCTGCAAAAATGCTACTGTTAGAAGGGGCAGGGGAACAGAAGGTTTTAGGAACAGTGCAATGGCACTAACCCAATATCAATCTGCCTAGCCTTTTCCCAACTATGTTTGGTCTGCTTCCAGTCTAACCGGATGCAGCTGAATACCAGTATTTTACATGGAGCGACTGCCTATCTGACCTACACAACCCAATAACTAGGCAATACGATACCCATTGATAGGACTGTTTGTCAGAGTTTCGGGGTTCTTCCGTAACGACTGTCAAAGATGCAGGAATGGCAGCCGGGACCAACGGCTTTACGTGCTTTCCGAGGCACGGAGGAGTCTCGGTATGTGAAGATGGTCACCCATCCACAGACCAACGCTGGCAAGAGTAGCTTAACCTGATGGATTGACCCGTGCGGCTGTTATTACTGAGCCACGAGCTCCTCAGCAGTGGCACTAACTGAAGGCATGTATTTAATCGAAATACTTCCCATATCGATTTCCTAAAAATATTAATGGACATTCTAATGGAAAAATACCTATGGCTGTTTTTGTGAGCCTCAAATAATTCCCACTTTATTGGTGTCCTAAAAAACTAAATGAAATGAAATTGTTTATTCTGTAAATAGGATATCGGAATCACTTTAACACAATCATATTTAAAACAAGCTAGCTAAAGTCAGCGTTTCCTATCTGACTGCTCTGAGAAGAAAGGCCGAAACAAACTCAGAGGTCTCAGCAGATAGCCAAGTAACGACCTCAAAGTGTTGGTAGGGATCAATTAAATATTTTCCTTAATTTAAGGGTATGTATGTAGTTTGTCCTGCAAATCATGTCACTATTATGAGGAGAAAGGTTAAAAAAATGCCACTAACTGGAATGTTAATAAACCTTATTTTATTTGCAATTGGAAGTATCAAGGGATTTCACAGATTTTTTGAAAGATGACCCTACATTAGTTGGCCTGACCAATATCACACTATTGGATGGAACAGAGGACCGCAAAATATTTTGCATCAGTTTGCAACTACTTCATCACATAGACTAAAGAAGACACATCAGTTTGCAATTTTCATTAGGAATGCTGTCTCTTCCCTTTATTCTATCGAGCAAAACTAGTAATACTTAATTAGAATAAGTTTTTTATTTTTATTTATCTTTTTTTGAATAATAATTTATTATTTGATGGCCTGAAACACAGGTTTTCACAAACCTAGATCAGGCAGGTCTATATTACAGCTAGAAGTAAAGTTACCTCGTTTATAATTAATGTAAATCTTATTTTTACTTTTTAACTTGAATAAATTTAATTTTTTTTTTTTTTTTTTTTTAATTATTATTATTCCAGTCCACTGAAAAAGTGTTTTGTAAGAAATTACTAACAATTTATTACTACAAAAACTTTTTATACAATGCAACGCGTAAAGGTGTCCTCCAAACTCTTTAAAATTATGCAACTTGGTAATAAATCATTTAACAGCATCTTATATTGATCGATTTAAATACTTCTGTTTCTCATATACGGGGATTATTGTGATAAGATTACTCCCCATAATTCCCTCCAATAAAAGATAATCAAAAAGAAAAGTACTATATTTATATGCAAAATAACTATAGTTTTCTGTAGGGCTAACTAAATACCACATAACTACCTAATATGAAACATTTTCTTTAACATGATTATGACAATAATATTGTGTAGTTGACAGTAATTTTATTTGTAGTCAAATTCATAGAATTCGGATAATTTTTAATAATAACATTTTTGCTAAAGACTTTTGTTAAACCAAACGGAAAAAACTTCAAACTATTGAGAAAAAAAACCACAAAAGTACTTACAAAACCAAGTAAAAAAGTATATTAAAATGTTCAGGTCTATCAATTAAACTATAATAAAATTACTTCTCTCGCTAACACGCCACTGAATTACTCTGAAAATTAATTACTACGCCGGCTACGACGGCTACGTTCATTTGTTATGCTACGCCGTAGACATTCTCGTAGACTTGACTATATCAACACTTTACAATGATTTACTTTAATAATGGTTACTCTATATTTTTTACACTGTGTTATTGTTAAATAGGAGTTTTTTGGCTTGAACTGCTTTTGTCAGTTAGAAAATAAATTGCGAAAAGTACGTAAACCTTTATGGTATCAAAATACAGCAAATAGATACGGTAATTTTTTTGGCACTTTCCAAACTAAAAGTTAAAGTTATTACCAAACAATTAAACTCTATATAAATTAATCCAATAACATTTTAAGGCTAAGACATGTATCTGAGCGTCTAAACAACACCAGAAACAAGTTCGTACGAAATAGGAAAATGTTAGTTAGACCAAAGTTTTCGTAATTTTCGTACATACCTGAAGATCTTGGGGCTCCCGAAGGGTACAGCTTTCGCCCCCATCCCACGGGGTCTAGTTCCAGCGGCGGCCACGGTGAACCCGTGTACCCGCCCGCCGCGTTCAACTCGTCCGACCGAATCTCGAATCACGACACGCACCCGATTACGCGCCCGAGAGCGCACGAACACCCCCGGAAAATCACGAAGACGCCCGAAAATTGCGGTCTAAATTCAAATTTTATTTTTGTCGCACTGGGTTTTATTTTTTTTATTGTTAGTCTGTATTTTAAAGTTGTAAAATATTCGTTATTATGTTTAAAAAAAAAGTTTTCTAAGTTCAAAAGTTTACTTTTACACAAAAATAATTACAATTTAAAATCACAGGAAAACCTCAGAAAAAGAACACAAAAATCATTCGTCGACAAAAGTACGTTTATCAAAAAATTCTCAACTTCGTACTAACTATCTGTTGTACAACTATCCGGTAGGCGGCTCTGTGTTATCGTATGTGCGTTCTGGGATCGAGTCCCGGTTGTGCGGGCGATCCCGCTGTGAATTTGCGGAACACTAACAAGCGTCGCGGGAGCGCGGCGCCGAGTGCCCGGGCTTGGTGGAGCCCCCGTCCGTCCCCGCGGACTGGGGGAGGCGCCCAGGGGACACGCCCTCGCCCAAGAGCGGGACGGATACACCGACACAGGTGGCGCCACTTACACACCTCCATTTCCTTCAAAACCGAAAAAATACTCGATAACATTAACCCAAATGATATCTAAAAATCGTGCTTGATTTTTTAGCTGAACATATCAACGCACACGAGTGGATGTATAGTGGCGTATTATGGTAATGGAGGGACGTTGCGAGGTTTCCCTCAGAGACCGTAACACGTTCGCGCGAGTAAGGGATAGCGGGATGGATGAGACGACAAACATCTCGCCGGACGAGGCCAGCCGAGCTAAGGGACGGCCCACGCCACGAGTATTACTTATTAAACCCAAGTTAGATTGACGATGATGAAATTTCAGTGGGAATTGACTTTAACTGCGACCGAGATGAGGTTTTGTCGCCTCATTAATTATATGTAAAGTGTTTTGTATGTTTGTCGTGAACAAATCGGAGTTGCTAACGTTTCGGGTCGTTGACACGACATACGCTGCTGATTTATATTTGGGAACTAAAATAAATTCTGAATTTTAGAGAGCCCATTGTCTAGAGGATCACGTTCATAATATTGACGAGGATATTCCCTTATGACTGTCCATTGTAACGGTCTATTAGGAGGATCATGTTCACGAGAGAACGTCTGCGTGCTACTACGTAAATGTCGATGATCTTAGAATGTATGACTTGACTTTAGCAGATACTTGATAGTAATTAAAACATAAACTGCAGTTTGACCCCAGTTGTTTGCTGCTGTAACTGCGTATAAATGTAATTGTTTAAAAAAAAATGATATCCGTTACAATAATATTTAGCAAGAGAAAGAGAAACAAATAAAATATTTCGACTTAGCACACGAGGTTGTCGACATGTGGAATGTGAGCTCGGCTATCATTGTGCCGATTGTCGTAACGGCCTATGGCCTGATGGCCGAAAGCCTCGACCAACATCTCTCGAGGCTCTCATTAAGCGGTTGGATCAAGGGCCTGATTCAGAAGGCAGTACTCCTCGATACGGCTCGCATTTTTAGGAGGTTCCTCTTTTTGGAGCCCTAACCACCGGTAGCTTGGACCCTGTTCCCGATACCGGTGGGGTACTGTTTTTTTATATTTTTGCATATTTTTAAATGTTTTTTTTTAATTTAAGAAATAATTAAAAATGGGTTTACATAAGGAATAAAATAAATAAAAGAAAACTTAGCAATATTTTTTACATTTATATATGTTTTATAGAAAAATCTTTAAAAATTAAATAATTGTATTGAAAATGAAATAAAGGGATAATAATAAAAACCATTTAATTTTATAACGTCCTTGTATTAACAACAGCCACTCTTATCCGCCGTCATAAAATTCAAATGTGTAAATTGCAAAACGTGGTTGCAAATGTCGGTGTTAATTCAACAGGGAATTATGCTAACCGGGGTGTACAAATACGTACCTATACTATGTTGTTATGGGATTATTTCGATTAGTTTAAAAAAAAACGTAGTATACGTATTCGTTACGTCGTCTTTTTTGTCTCAGTGAGCGATCCATCGAATCGCGAATCGGATCATGTAATTAGTAAGTACTAAGAGTTACATTTGATTATTTTATCTCTCCTAATGCTAATATGTTGGAACTTTATGAAAAATATTGTAGAGTATCCTTTTATTCATAAAAAACCAATTGCTGGCAAGATTGCCTTCCGTCTTCTCAAATTACAAGTTAGCTACATTATTGTTTAGCTACATTATTAGTTCTAGCGATGAAACAATAAGCACTAATGAAAAAACAGTTCAGATGATTTTTTATTTTTATAGTGTCATTTCAGTTCACGAAATAGTAGAAATTGAAATAGATCCTACCATTCTACCATTGCCATAATCAGCACGCTCCAAATAGCTGGCGAGTTCAGTCGTACCAACGATCGATTTTGTCTAGTAGAGTCATTGGCATCTATTATACACTGTTTTACGCCGATAGCACACTTCAACCGCGAAATCATAGCAGCGAAACCGCAGTTTTAATTGTACTGATTCGCATCATGTTCCGCTACTCAATTGGGATTCGCGTAGCGGAACATGACGCGAGTCAGTTCAATTGAACTACTGCGGTTTCGCTGTTATGGTTTCGCGGCGGTGGTGTGCTACCGTCGTTATTGTGTACTTACAATACAGATGAATTTGCTTAGTAAAGGAATTACAGGAATAGCCGGTAGGAAAGGGATAGAGTCTAGACTGGCGAGTGAAACTTCGAGATTTCTAACACCGGGATACCTTGTGATGTGAAAGCGAACTTTCTATTTTCAGAATGTTCAGATTATTTATGAGGATTTGACAAAAAATTAAATACAAGTAAGGAGTTTATAAGTAAAATACCATAGAGAGCAGCAGTGGTAGCCCAGTGGTAACGGCCGCGACTTACGATTTGTAGGTCGTAGGTTCGAACCCTGACAGGCGCTTTACTTTGTGTAAATAATTTCATCACCACTGTTCTCAGAACGGCGAAGGAAAACATCGTGCCGGTTTCGGCATGTCCTAGAACCAAAAATTCGAAGACATCAAGATGGAGTAAGGCTGTGACAGAGTGGCGTCCTTGGACTGGATGACGAGATGTCGGTCGTCCGGCGGCGAGATGGACGGACGACATTGTTCGGTCAAAACTGTCAAAACCTGGATGAGGCTGGAACAGGAGCGTCGGGATAGGCACAGGAAAGGAGAGGCCTATGCTTAGCAGTGGGTAAAGTTGCGATGATGATGACCTATACATAGTCACAATACACAGCCTTTTACTGAAAGTGGAAGCTCTTCAAAATAGTACCATTAAACACGTAACTAACATACTGACGTCATTACACGCATTCAGCTGCATCCGGTTAGACTGGAAGCCGACCCTAAAAGGAAAAGTCTAGGCAGATTTGATTTTGAACCACGTAACGTTATGGCTATGAGTTCCACAACTTCCACAAGGCGATTCAACGTTTAGCAGAATCATGTATTAAAATGTTATAATATGTTTTTGACTTATCTAAATACGATTTTACAAGACTTGAGTCCCTCTGTCGTTAGAAAAAATTGCTATAGATACTATAGAGGACGAATACGTTTATCATAAGATCATAGGGCTTCAATTCTATGCCTCACAAACACAGAAAAACAAGCCTGCTTTCTAATTGCGGAACACATCTTTTTCATTATGACACTCTAACAATATCCATTGCGTTATTAACGTTATTTAGCAGATATTTTTTCGAACACAATGGATGAATGCAATGGATTAGCAGTCTATTTCAAAACAATTCAAATTGTGATTGATCGTGAGTTACGCAATTAGGGCGCTGGTTTGCACCGGTATTGTCGGTTAATTTGGTTGAGATTAAAATAGCAGGCACTTACAACACTGAGCTTCATTTGAACGGGAAGCCGACGCCGACATAATTGGCAGAGGGACTGCCAGACCAACTTGATCATGATAATATCAACACACAGACACAGATCAACTTGATCATGATAATATTGATCTCACTCTCTCACTCGAAGTTTCTTCAATCGAAAGTTACAAGAATCTTAAAGTTTCGCGTAGATTTTTATATTTTGGATTACGGAGTCTATGAATATCTATGAGTGGCGATATTTACATGTCGGTACCTAATCGTCCGGCGTATCTGAGGCAGTCGGCATCGCTATATAACCTTGCAGGGACAGGACTATAACGTGTTAAAGCCATACCTAATTGTTCCAGTGTCAAACAGAGATGGAGCTATATGGGACGAATAGCATCATCTGCCTAGCTTTTTCCCAACTATATTGGGGTCGGCTTCCAGTCTAACCGGATGCAGCTGAATACCAGTATTTTACATGGAGCGACTGCCTATCTGACCTCCACAACCCAGTAACTGGGTAATACGATACCCCTTGGTAAGACTGGTTGTCAGACTTTCGGGCTTCTGACGACCCGTAACGACTATCAAAGATCAACGAATGACAGCCGGGACCAAGGGCTTAACGTGCTTTCCGAGGCATGGAGGAGTCTCTATATGTAAAGATGGTCACCCATCCACGGACCAACCCCGGCAAGCGTAGCTTAACCTGACGGATCGACCCGTGCAGCTGTTATTACTTAGCCACGAGCTCCTCGGGACAAATGGGACGAATAGCACTATCCCTTTTTCACAATGGAACAATTATATATATATTAACACGTCATAGTATGCCCCTAATTGGCATTTTTTTTTCCCACAGCATTCATACACAGTTCATGTCGTTACGTGATAAGAACGTACTGAAAAGCCTTTTAGCAAAATGGGCGAATTGAGTGTTATACTATATGTTGGTACCTAACATAACGCAGTCTTTAGGTAAGTAAAAAATACCCAAGTTAGGTATACATAAAATGACTAATATCTAAGTTCAACAACAAGGCACAAACAAGTTGGCATTCGTCTCTTGGGCCTGAGTGCTTTGGGAGGCCTCAGAGGGTCCGCCCTCCTTGCCACGCCCACCTCAAGCCACGCCCACCCAGTGCCTAGAGACTTGACTGTTACGTGAAATATCGGTGCTTGTTTTAGCTTAAGATGTATGATGTATTTCACTTAAGTATACGGAGATGATCTTTAAGTAAGATACTTAATGTACTTTGGAACGTAATGGAGTCTGTTTTGGTAAGTATTCTAGGATATTTTTTGGGAAAATATTGTATTTTCTAGTAGTGGAGCTCGTCGTGCAAAACCACAAGTTCATAGGTATTTATGGCATATTGCAGCGTTCATGTTTGGAGGGTATGGCCATACCTTTCAAACATGAACGCCGCAATACCGGGTACCGGTGATCGACTCATTTCAACTAAGCCTTTAGGCATCATATCGGTACAAGGATGCTTGCCGATAAAAAGAACAATACAACAATGTCGAAACAAAAAAGACGTTCTTTTCACTACGATGTGTTTAGTAGTACCTAACTTACTTTTAAATATCGCAGCATCGTGCTGAGATAGGAGCCTTTTGGTCTCAAACAGGGCTTTGTTTTTATGTTTCTATGATTGTTTGTACTATTAGGGTAAATTGTACAACTTATTCCTTAAAAATCCAGCTTATGAAATGGACTCTCTCAATAATAACACGTAAATACCTTTTGTTAGTCACCTTTCATTTATCCTCTCAACCATGACTAAACCATCTAAGCATACCTACTCTTTTAAATTTTCGCCACTACATGCATTACTTACTTAGGTACTATTATGAATTCGAAAGTATGTCTGTTTGTCTATCTGTCTGTATGTTACCTTTTCACGCTTATACCACTGAAGGGATATCAACAAAATTTGGCAAGGAGATAGATGGCTCTCTGGGGAAGGACATAGGCTACTTTATATCAACATACCGTGCGGGCGAAG
This sequence comes from Lithophane semibrunnea, assembly GCA_947363905.1. Classification (NCBI taxonomy): domain Eukaryota; kingdom Metazoa; phylum Arthropoda; class Insecta; order Lepidoptera; family Noctuidae; genus Lithophane; species Lithophane semibrunnea. The sequence continues at coordinate 11,814,863 of OX376197.1, read as the reverse complement.
CCGCGAGCGGAAGCTAGTCGTCTTATAAACCACAATTTTATCATCTAAAATAAATACCAATTTTAAACAACTACAGACGCAATTTCTAACCCGTTCAAGCCGTCAGTCTCATTTGGCATACTAAGTCAATTTCCTGAACATCCTTTATTGGAACAATAGAATCTAGATCCAGGCATTATAATCAGGTTACTGTTGTGCCAGTAACTGGAGCGAAGTCAGTTGGGACATGCGAATTAGCATAGTGCAGTCGATACGGTGAATGTTAATTAATTATATTGAATGAATGACGATGTTGTAGGATCGTGATTTTAAAGATGTTGGAAGAAATTAATCTACATTCATCTATATTGGGAAAAGAAGATAATCTCTTCTTTTCCCAATATAGATAAAAACAATAAAATTATTTCACTGTAAAAATGTAAATATTTAAAATTGAATAACATTGTAAACAATTTGCAGCACTAAAACTGGCTGCACTGCACTTACTTAATAAAGAAGTGATATTTATCATGAATAACGTTCATAAAATATTTAATTAAATAACTAAGAATAATTCGTATTTTAATTTAGGGATAGGTACTGTTAATATAAAAAAAAAAAAAGAATTCAACACATGGTTGCATAAAAGCCTATAATATTGAAATATTCACGAATTCTATATAAAATTCACGAAAAAAAATCCTAAACAGTAGTCACGTTACACTTTCGAAACAAGCTGACATGACTTCCTCCTTCATTTTAATTCGAAACCTTAAGTCAGCTTTAAATTACACTTTTTGCTGGCCTTATAACCCCCTCGACGCGGATCCCGGGATTAGGGGCTACCAACGGGTACTTTTTCTGCCAGTGTCAAGAAACATCGTCTTGCCTTTACAAGCACCCCAGGGGGTACTTTCAGACCCTTAACGTTTACGACTACCCGATTGCTTTTCTATGAAGGGCCTCTAGGAAATGTCCGCGACAAAAACGGACAGATGCCTACAACGGATGTTGATACCAATTGATTAGTTTGCAAACAGTGTGAATTTTTGATGGTCTGCGGTGTGTCGAGTGGCTTTTTTTGGTAGTTCACACTTAATAAGTGGCTTGTTGGCAAAAAATCTGGCCACTTAGCTTAACAAGTTACGGAAGTGACAGTTTTTATTCAAATCTTATGGCGTTATGCGACAAATTGTCACTAACGAGACGGAAAGCTTGCAAAAAAAAAGGCAAAATCTGTTATACGATAATGTCATCTAATGTGTTGTCAAATCCAGTTTTCTTAAAGCTGTTGCATTTATTAATATACTGCAATAATTACAATTGACTTTGAGTCATACAAATTCAAACGTAACTTTATTTCACACAAAATTTACAAAATGCATATAATGTATCTCTCAAAAACTAGCAATAAGAAAAAAAAAATATATTGAAATAAAAAACGCAACTCGCTGTGAAACAAATTCCACAAACATTTTGACACAATACGCCATTATAGCACTCTGAATGCGTCTTCAGTGACGTCTTTGACAAAACAAATAAGCCATAAAAGGGTATTAATGTACCCCATGTCCGCAGTAAAAGGGTTAGCCGTCTGTCACACCGATACTACTGTTTTGTTTGTACCGTAAAAGTTTGCCGACTTTTTTCGCGAAACTAACTTGAATTTGATATCATGCTGTGACATTTTTACGAAAATCCGGCGGCAAACTTTTACATAAGTTGACAGCTACTATGAAAGTATGTTATTCTTTTAGCTTACGTTTTTCGATCGATTCATTTTTTGACGTTATACTGAAAAGTCCAGAAATACCTAACACAGTCAATTTTATAGTTTTTTTCTAAATACACTTACAGCAAAATTACAATACAGTAGGTAGATACATAGATTACTGAATAGCGCAGCAAAAATAAATGAATCTCCAAATTAAACTGACCAATTATTTTTTTTTAAATTAAAATGAAACTGAAAGAACAGCAGCTCCAAAAAGTAAATACTAAAATTATAACAGTCAGTTGAACAGACCAGTGAGTTAAAAAAAGAAATAAACAGAATCTACACGTCATAAAAAGAGCACTAATGCGAACTATGAAACATGTCAGAAACTGCCAGCGAAAATGTATTCAAAAAGGTGGATTAAGGGTTAAGAACGGCTACCTGTCATACGAATAATTGACTTTAGGTTTAATTGTAAACAATACCTAATAATCTGCGTGAAAAAAACGACTTTATGAGAATTAAAAATTGTTAGCTTGAAGAAATAAAAAAAACGATCTTTTGTGCGGGTAAACTTTCAGTCGATTTCTAGCCGTAACATGAGCTAAACAGGGTTCGCATAATAGCATAGCATAATCAGGCTATAATGTTCCCACTGCTGGGACACAGGCCTCCTCTCTGTGAGAGAGAGTGGGCCATAATCCACCACACGGGCCCAGTGCGGGTTGGTTACCAACAAACAGGGTTTACCAATGATGAATTCATTGACAACCTGTACAAATGTATGAATTACATAGGGATAAGTTTAATCTGCTATACTAATCCAAAATCAAATCGCCTCAGTAAAAATCAATTCCGAAAACACACGAGTAACCCGAAATAATACTAAAAATATGATCTGCAAAAAATCGGGAAACAAAACCTGGAGTATCCATTTCCTCTCACAAAATATGCATACTCCGTGAATCCGCATTGCCTTAATGGTGCGGCAGTAATTTCCATGATATTTCCATGGCGTTTCCGTGGTGTATTTTCCCACAGAATCGTGTTATCATATTTGAGGAGCGGCGTCATGATAAAACACGGTAACTCGTCATAATGTGTTTAGTGTTCGCTCTTCTGGTAAGCGTCAAAGAATAAATTGATAATGTTTGTAGACGGGATATTGCGAAATTCGATAAATTGGTTTAAATAATTTGCACCAGCTAGTGAAAATATTATAAGTACCCATGTACGTGTTACCAGATGTACTGCAGGGTACCATTCGCACTTCTTGGTTGATATCCTGACCAGTCGTACTCAGCGCTTTCTCTCTCCGTCTGTGGTTCCCTCCACATATACCCGTACCTTCACAGGAAGAGTGTGAACAGTGATCTTTTGGGCACTGTCGTCCCATTATCCTTATCCATCGCTTTCCATCAGGCAAAATCGAGGTAAAGAGCAAGTCCAACAAGCAATGAAAATTTTTTTTAAATTTTTTTAAACAAGCAATGAAAAAAAAAACAGCTTGGCTTTTGGCACATTTTTTTCTAATTTTTCTACTTTCTCAAATCATTTCCCTGATAATTCACTACTAATAACATAATTATGTCCTGTGAATTATTTCCAGATTGGCATGGCGTGAACGAGATCATAATTTGTAGGTGATAGGTACAGTTCGATTCAAACTTAATGGCGGCTCGGAACATGAGTGGAGTCGCTGCGCAGTAATAATTTCATGTGTCAGTGGGGTTGAGGGGTGGGGTACTGTGCAGCGAGTTGCTAACTTCCGAGCCGCCGTTAAGTTTGAATCGAACTGTACCAAAATCTTATCTAAATTATTTTTGAACAATTACCATAAACGCTTTCTTTAAAATGGTAGGCATTATTCTAAACAATTTTACCTCAGCGTCATCAAAGTATCAGCTCTGTCAGTAACCTCATCTCTGCATTAATATTTCGGGAAGCTTTACTTATTCAATATTTTCAAATTGGCTGCACACCGTTCTTGTAATGGAGCCGAAAAAATGTGGAAGCCGAACCAAATGGATTCGTGAACTGATTATTTATTTAGCATCTTCGAAATATTAGCCTCGGAATCGGTTTAAATTATTTTTGTCAAGAATAATATCTGCTTAGCTTCGTCTTTCCTGTTTATTTTAAGGTTTACGAAACAGATAAACTTTTAGGAAGGCTTTATTTCATGAAAGTTGTTCCTTTTATTTTTTCTAAATAGACAGTGATGGTTGACCAGCAGTATCTAAGACAACTTTGAATTTGAACCGAGAATATTATCATTATTTAAAGTTAGAATCGCCGGCCGGTCGTCGCGCACGCCCGCCAATTCAGCGAAAAATCATCGTTGCGCACACGTATCAATGTATCAATGTCGCGATTGTGTGTGTCCACAATTTTCCGTTTCACAATAATTTACATTATGTTGTAACAAATTGAGACATTATTATTTATGTTCCCAACACACACATTACTTATGTAGGTGCTCGTGTCTAAATAATAACGGGTCAATCGGAGTTTAAGTTACACTTACCTAGGTCGGTTCGTGGATGGGTGACCATCAATTACATATCGCGATCCCCCGTGACTCGGAAAACACGTTAAACCGTTGATTCCGGCTTTCATTTGTTAATCTTTGATAGTTGTTACGGGTAGAAGCCCGAAAAGTCTGACAGCAGTCTTACCGTGGGGTATCGTTTTACCCAGTTACTGGGTTGTGTAAGTCAGATAGGCAGTCGCTCCATGTAAAATATTGGTATTCAGCGTAAGACTGGAACCCTGTGACCCCAACATAGTTGAAGGCTAGGCGGCATGACTTATCTAGTCATTATGTATGTGATTTTTCCTATTATCATACTGAGTCTTATCAGTATCCAGTTGGAATGTTAAAATACCCTAAGTAATATGCTAGAACTGTTTGCACACAGGTACAGTCACGAGCAATAATATGTATACACTTAGCAAAATTCAATAACCATTTTTTCGTGGAGCGACGATTGCAACTTTGAGATGATACCTATATCATAATAATATGGGTTCCAACATACTATGTTCGATATAACATAAAATTACAATCAATACGGTAGGAGAAAATCACTATTAAAAGTTGCTTAGTGTATACATATTGGTGCTCGTGACTGTACTCACCGAGGTACGAACTAAGTTAAAGAATAAACAGATTTAAGAACCTGACACAATTGAATAATCATTCTACAACATTAATAAATTCTTGAAAAAGTAAAAAAAAAATGAAAATCAAATATTCCAAAACATCGCGCCCTCTTCAAAAAGCACTAACAAAGTAACAAGTGGCCCAAGTGGGTTCCTCCTAAATTCGCCATATGAGCCTCATGTCAGTGCCACCATTTATCATCTGAGATGTGACAACTGAATTTATTTATATAAAAAAACAAACAATAGGACGCGTTAGGGCTAGTGGCGCCCCTGATAACTGGTGCTCGGACTTGTAGCTTTTTTATGTAGCCTGTTTAAAGTTTTAGAAGGAGCAACATTAGTACGATCTGTTCTGTAAAAATCTCATCAAAACTTAGAGTGCGTTTCATCAAAATTAGTTTCTATGGACCTATTAGGAAGCGCCATAGTGGCAAACCGTACTCCTGTTAGTCCTACAACAGTGGAGCCAACATTACGGCATAATAACTATTTGATGAAACGCAATCTAGGTGAAATGAACTTGAAGGGAGCTCTCATTCCATCTCATCTGATGCTTGGAATTGGCACATTTGTCACTATTTTCTATGGTCCACTATTGACAGCTCAGTTCAGGCTCACTTCATCTAAGTTTTCACGATGAGATTTTAACAAAATAGATCGGAAATTAGGTCAATGTTTTAATCATGAACAAAAAGGTCGTTTACATTACACACTCTTATGATGAGTTTCATTCATAGAGGCAAGATAGGCAATTTTCAGTTTACAAAAACCAGGTACCAAAACCTGATTTTTGTAAACTGAAAATTGCCTATCTTTTTATTAGGAAAAATAGAAAATTTTGGCTATTTCTACCTATTATAGAATATTATTTTTGATTAAAAACAATAACATTTTAGGTGTATTTTGAAATTGCCAAGCATTACTTAACATTTAATTGTTTGCAAAACTGACTGGCAAACTAAAACAAATTCTACTAAAATATTGACAAAACAAAACATATACAAATATAAAACCTGCCACATCTAAACGTTCCATCGACTACAATTATACTACCATCAAAATCCAAGGGGTAGCGACCAATGATTTAGGGGTGCGACACAATACAGAGATAGCAATTTGATATTCAGGCCACATTTTTAATAAGCACCGCTTGCTTCTCGTGCCTGTAATGCCCCGGTGAGCCCTACTATTAAAATGCTTTTTGTTGAGCCATTAGCCACTTGAGTGACCTTCTAGTATGGTCAGTTTTTTGTGTGTTTGCGAATTAGGGATATTTTGACTAAGAGAATTGTTTGTTGTTTTTAGTAAGCTCAGACTAAATAAAAAACCAAGACAGAGCGCTGTCAACAGTGACGTGAAGCCGGTTTCGTAAACATGTGTGCTCATATTTTGGTGTAGTTTGATTGTAAATGGTTGTCAATGTGTGCGTTTGAGCGTGTACGCACAGAGCGTTGGTGTAGTTTTGGCATGCTTCACTGTATTGTTCGCAGCGCTCTGTCTTGGTTTTTTATTTGGTCTGAGTTAGTAAGTAAGTGGGTAATCTTTTCAGTATCTATTTCGAGATTTTGTTATAAACAAAGTGTTGTACCAATTAATATTCTTTTAATTATAATGTTCAATTAATAGTCTTACCAAGGAGTATCGTATTACCCAGAAACTGGGTTGTGGAAGTCAGATAGGCAGTCGCTCTATGTAAAATACTGTTATCCAGCTGCATCCGGTTAGACACCAGTCTAACTCCAGTCTCCAGTCTATGTTGGGGTCAGCTTCCAAGCTGAAAAGGTTAGGCAGATTGATTGTTATACTAATATTAATATTATCATAAGTGACGTGTATTTCATTACATTTTTCTTTACTTTAATTCCTAATTTCATCAAAATGTTCGAAAGTACCTACTCTAAATTTTGTGTAGGACTTGTCTTCAAACTGCTTAAGTAGCTGAATAGATCTATCATAATTAAAGTTAGCTACGCAAACTTTATTTCCACATATTCGCACAGCATCTAATTTCATATTTGATTGATTTAACCGTATTCCTCGATAACACTTGATCTGGAATCGATATCTCTAGATACTTATTCGTCCATTTGACACACATAATTTTAATAACAAAAGGACATAGACCAACCCAACCGCTCTACTGTCCTCTAAAAAGTCGCATATGTGCAACATTATGATTCATTATGATGTTTTTATTAAGTGCGCGAGGCGTCGGCATAACGAAGTATTGTGACGCATCTGTTCATTTTGATTTCTAGTGGCTTTTTTATGTTCTTTGACAAGTATAGTGTCAGGAGTAATGCATGTATGTTTGGGATTGGTCTGCGAAAAATAATTTAAATTTTTTCCTTATGTATAAAATAACAGAAAGGAATACTTTCATTTTTTTTTATGTGGATCGGACGCGAATCATTTCCCAGATTTATTTTTATCCAACTGACGAATTTAAAGTGTTTCACTTTAACTTACATGGTATGTGTGCACGTCATGTTTCGGACAAGTAAATCCTATATTGTTTTTTTTTGTGCTTGAAATAACTTTTTTTTTTTTAATCATACAATTTTACCATAGAATTATTGTTTGTTTCTTTTAAATCAAGAAAAGGTACAACATAAATAATAGCGTCAACACATGACGCAAAAAGCACAGTAATTGTGTCATTATAAAAGGAATAAAACGAAATAATTACCCAAGTAAACGAAATTAATGACTTAAAAAAAAAAAGAAAACGTCGTTTTTTATTACAGAAAGGCCCCTTTAATTAACTTACTGTATTTAATTAAAATTAAAAGTAAGAAACAGATTACAGGGTCCGAATCCACGAAATGCACAGTTCAGTCGAACTGAACTTAGACAATACAACTTAGAACCAACTTAACCGAACTTAGTAGAACAGCGTGTCACTTAATTAGTATTTCGGTAGTGACGGTGTTCCTAACTTGTTTAACTTAGCAGACCTAATTAGCGGCGTCTTGTACCGTGTTGCATGTTTGTAGATGTCTACTTAGAACTTGAGATGCACCTAAGTATTTGTAGTGCCTAGGTATTGGGTAGGTATTGATTGCATTAGTGTAAAGACTTAGTTGCTGTTGGCTTCGTAGACTTAGTTGTTGTCTATTTCGCATAGGGTCGAAGCATTATGCTTAGCGATGGCCGTTTTGCGTGAATGTGACGCTTATATTCCCCCAGTTTGTTATGTTTCGTGTATTTATCCTTTCTTAGCGTCATATTTGCCGCAAATAAACGTATTTTCTTTCTTCAGGAGACTGAAAGTTTACTCACATTCATGTCATGATCCAAAATTAATCACACACTGTGCTCCATAGTTAAGATTCCTGTTCTTTACACACATTCAAAGGTGCGAACATAACCAGAACCTCATGCAGACCCCCACACCCCTCTCTCACTCACACACACACACACACCCCAACACACCCACAAACACGCACACACACATACACGCTCAGACATGCACATAACACTTTTGTATTTTACCTTTGTTTTTACCTGTTTTTATAATTAATAAGTTTTACCTATGTTTAATCAATTTGGTTTAACTATAGATATATATTTTTTATCACATGACACTTGACTGTCAACTATGTAGCGACACTACTCTATAACGTTGTAAGAGCAATAATAGAGCCCATGGCTGAACGCTGGCCTCCAAAATACAGGTCCAGGCCTAGTTTGGGGGTTAGAATCAGATTCTTGGCAATACATTTGTGTGCTATATTATTACGACCTACTTGTTTATATCATGTATTTTAAGTGTCAAATAAATGTTTTTATTTTTTTATTTTATTTATTTTATTCTTCTTTCTTAGTTGATCGGAAAGATCAGCAGATAATTAACAGAGAAGCAAATGGGCTTATTGATGGATTCCCACGAATTTATTCGACCGAGACGGGCGAATCGTCACTATTAAATAGTAATAATATTTTTTCTGTGGCGTTCAGCATAAAGTTAATTTATTTGTGGCAAAATACGTATTTCCGGAGTTTTTGATTCACCCAAAAATAAATTAACTTTATGCGGCGTTCCGCATAAAGTTTACACCACAGAAAAAATATTATTATTATTTAATAGTGACGATTCGCATTCGAATTCGTGCGAATCGTAAGCCATCAAGAATTTTATGTCTCTTTGTTTAATTATAACATAACATCACGGCTGCAATCCCCGAAGGACTAGACAGAGGCGTATCTATAATACACCCACATTTCGCCAGTTATGTTTAAGTTCCATGTAAGGGGGCGAGCGTATTGTCATCAATTGGGCACAAATCCAGACTCCGGCTGCTACTGAGAAATTCCAGATGGAAGGATTTTAAAGTTGCCGGTAAACAACTGGCCGGAGCGCGTGCGCAACCAATTAACTAATTAGTTATTTAACAAAGTTGTTTACCGGTTAAAATATCCTCTACTAGCTGCCGCCAGCGGCTTTGCCCGCAAGATATCAGTCCAGTAGTTTTTGAGTTTATTAATTACAAACAAAAATACAAATCTTCTCTCTTTATTTAATTTTTATACCATGTAAATTATTTTTTTATAATAATTTTAGTGTAGGTGAGTGATATTTAGTGTAGGCCCCCCACAAGGTGGACTGATGACCTGGTGAAGGCCGCGAGAATGCGCTGGATGCGAGAAGCACAGAACCGGTCGAAGTGGCGGTGCTTGGAGGCCTATGTCCAGCAGTGGACGTCTTTCGGCTGAAATGATGATGATGATGATTATGAGGTGAGTGAGCCATACCGCAGTCAGGATGCCTGAGTAGAGATGTATCTTCGCTAGCAACCCGCACCATTTTTTCTTAGAGCCTGAGCCATCTATATCTTACATTCATAATAATTAATTTGCTACCAATTTCTGCCATTCTCTTAATCAAATCACCAATTAGATAGCTTCATTTCACGTCCAATTTACGTCGGTTACTTTGCGAAGTGCGTGGTATTAGATATGCAGACCTAATATCCGGTTGGGCTACACACATCGAGTTGAGGTCTCACTAATTAAATAGAAATCTCAAGACAATTCTCGAGGAACGGATTTCTGAGGGTTGAACCATACTCGGTGAAAATTTGCTAATTAAAGTGGTCCCTAGTATCGCATTATGTGAATTTTAATTTTCGATATTTGAATTTGAGTAGGATTTTTATGTTTTTTAAAAAGACGTTCTTGTTGTCGTTTAGTTTCACTGCCTTGATTGTAATAGCAATAAGAGACGTTTGTGTGCTTTTTCTGTACTAAGGGACAACTGCATTCTTGGGTGAGGCCCTTGTCTATGGTGATTTTGAACAACATTTTTGATTCATATAAAAGAGTGTCCATGGAGTTTTATTCCCGCCCTTCTCCATGTTTTGTTGAATTGACAATTCAAAAATGCCTGTAAATGGTTTAATTTAAATGAGTTTTAATCAAAATCTGCCTAAGCTTTTCCCAACTATGTTAGGGTCGGCTTCCAGTCTAACCGGATGCAGCTGCATACCAGTATTTTACATGGATCGACTGCCTATCTGACCTCCACAACCCAGTACTTAACTGGGTAATACACACGACACCCCTTAGATTATTTGTAATCTAAGCGACACCCCTTGCTTAGACTGGTTGTCACACTTTTAGGCTTCTGACGACCCGTAACGACTGTCAAAGGTCCAAGAATGACAGCCAGGACCAACGGCTACGTGGTTTCCGAGACACGAAAGAGTCTCCGTATGTAAAGATGGTCAGAATGGTCACCCATCCGCCCATGATCAGTAGCTCCTCCTGAAATGAGTTTTAATGTAGGTAGGTAAGTATACTAAATTCATGTAGGAATACTAACAAGATGTGTCAAACGTTCAGTTCTTTTTCATCGTTCCCAATTAATACTTTAAATGCGGTTTAGATAGGCAATATTACCTACTTGATTATTGAAGCTAGCTCAAAAACTACACAAGCAAAGTTAATAAAATTAAATTTATATGGAACCCTCTGAAGCATGACCTTCCAAACAAAAAAAATCATCAAAATCAATTCATAATTGGCGGAATAATCGTGTAAAAAACTACTCTTACTATTCTGAATTTTTCTTGTAAAAAGTAAACCATAATTATTCAAAATTACCAATATTATAGTAATCTCAGTTCAAATTTCACCCCCTGTATCACCACACTTGATCCGTCAAGTCTAAACTAACGGAAGTTATAATTTATGAAGCGAGTTCCGGAGCCTTGGGCCGGAGTCTAGAGGTAATGAAACATCTGATGTATTATGTACAGCGTCTACGATCGCCTTAAAACTACGGCTAAGATTTTAGAACGAGGAAGTTTAGTAGACAAGAGGTTTTAAGGTGAAGAATTGTTAATTCAGAAGCAAAGGTAGTTTTAAGATAATAATTATAAAAAGCATTGTCTTGTTTATTTATAGTAACGAGTATATATGCTTAATAAAGATTAGTAGGGCATGTAATCTTAATCTATATTTATAAAAATGAATCCCTATTTCCCTTGGTCACGCCATCACGCGTGAACGGCTGAACGGATTTAGATGAAATTTGGCACATCGGTAGACCATGAACTGGAGAAGGACATAGGATACCTTTTATCCTGATATTCCCACGGGATCGAGACTCATGCGCAAGGAACATACGAGGGGTGTTCAATAAATAGTGAGAATGAGTATGACGCAATTATCTGTTATTAAATGTTATTTTATTTTTCGACGTAGTCACCTTTCAGGGTTATACACTTTTTATAATTCTTTTCTAAAACTAAAATTCCCTTTCTAAAAAATCTTCTTTCTAATCCCTTAAAAAATCGTGTACGGCGGCGACTACTGCGTCATTATCTTCAAATTTCTGACCCCTGAGATGTTCCGTTAACCGCAAACATCGGTAAACATCACTGGAGCAAGGTCCGGTGATTTTGGAGGATGTGCCATCAATTCGAAGCCAGCTTCTTGAATGGCAGCCATCGCAACTCTGGATTTGTACGCGGGGGCGTTATCTTGGTGAAACAAACAAACAACAAACACGTTCCGAAACGACGCAAATAAATGACTTCTACTTTTTTTAAACAAAAGAGAAGTGATTGTTTTTCTTATTATCATCATAACTAATGTATGGGCTATGCCAGCCAGTATTTTTTTTTTCTTTCCAAGGGAAATGTATCGCATTCTCACTATTTAATGAACACCCCTCGTATACTCACCTACGGCTACGGCGAGCTTATGCGAGTGAAACCGCGGGGCGCAGCTAGTAAATTATACATTCCTCAGTGGTAGGTACTATGTATTTCTAATCAAGAACATTGACTAGAAGTCCTAATGGTTTGTTATAGGATTTTTATGGGCCGATCCCGGCGGCACTGCAATGCCGGGCCGACCCGCGACGGGAGTGGAGCGAGCCCCGAACATCCCGTCAGCTTACAAAAATCAGTTCCCTCAGTGAGGGAACTTTCGGATATTAAGCTGAAAAGAACAGATACTACACTTTGATCTTAGCCAAAACGCCGAGAAGCGATACCGAATTTTAAAAATGGTCTTTCGGTGGCAGGTGATTCAGACAACAGGTGAAACTGTAGAGCGCCATCTGTTATTCACGAATGGAACACTTTTGTAGGTTTATTTCATCATTATACCTAAACTTGTGGAAATAAGCCCGTATGGTCTTATTATATCTATCTGTGCTAAGTGATTATTGTTTTAATATTATTTAGATGTAATATTATATTTTTGAAATATTTGTGGTTACGTATATGGACGCTAGTGGCGCCATCTATTGGTATTTACGAGAGTTACGTTCGCGCGGCGCGACAGTGGGTGAGAATTGAAAGCGGTTTGGCTTGCCTTTGTACTGCCGGATTTCGAAGGGGATCGGTAGATAGCAGCGCTCCGAATCAGAGGGTCTTTTTAAATCCGGTATCACTTCTCGGCCTTTTGGCTAGGATCAAAGCGTAGTATCTGTTCTTTTCAGCTTAATATTTGAAAGTTTCCCTCACTGAGGGACCAGAATATTAAACTGATTTTTGTAAGCTGAGGATGTTCGGGGCTCGCTCCACTCCCATCGCGGGTCGGCCCGGCATTGCAGTGCCGCCGGGATCGGCCTATATAAATCCAATAACCAACCATTAAGACTACCCTAAGCTCGAGTTGAAATAGAATGTTAGCAAAGCACGACTTCAATGTCACCCTGATAAAAGCTATCTTTGGTTATCTTCAAGACTAATAGAGGCATCTTCAGAGTAGTAATGGGCGTTATTTCATGTCACTAGTTACAATAACTGGCTACAGGGCATGTAGCCGAATAACTAGTTTCGAGTCACACATAAACACGTGATTTTTGTAACTAGTTACATTACAATGCAGTGATCGAATGAAAGCGAGAAAACAGACAAAAGTACGTTGCGAGCGCATGTCGTTTCTTCACGCGTAATATGTACTGTCCTGTACCTAGCTAGTTGTAGCTACAAAAACTGATTCGTTCAAAAAACTTAAAGCTAACGTAACGTAATGTAATGTATTACTTAAGTAACCAATTATATTTTCGTTTCGCAAATAACTGTAATACTTACTTCGATTAAACCACCATGATGAATCACCGAATAGAATTTGAAAAATAACTAGTTACGAAAATTACTAGTTTTCCAAACAGGTGACGCGTTCCAAGTCACTAGTTACGTTACGTTTCGCAAAAATCACGTAACGACCCATTCCTACTTCAGAGCGCGTGCAATAACTTGCGATCCCACGAGGTATTAATTATTAAACAAGTGATACAATTTGGTACGAATGAGGTAGGTACTCATTTTTTTATATATTACGACCATTTCTGAAAAATACACCCGTGAACCTGACATTCATGATCAATCTCACCCCCGCGTTCACGTTCCTGAATGCGCCGACAGAGGGCGCTTTTGAGGCCTCTGATCTCTCGCTTCAGAAATCACAAGTGGACTCCTGGACCCGACGCGTATCGTTAGGAGGCTCCTCTCTCAGGAGCCCTGACCACCGGTAGCTTGGACCCTGTTCCTGATACCAGTGCACTATTATTCTTAATTTTTTAGGGTCCCGTACCCAAAGGGTAAAACGGGATCCTATTACTAAGGCCCCGCTGTCCGTCCGTCCGTCCGTTCGTCTGTCACCGGGCTGTATCTCATGAACCGTGACACTTGAAATTTTCACAGATGATGTATTTCTGTTGCCGCTATAACAACAAATACTAAAAAACAGAATAAAATAAATATTTAACGGGGCTTCTATATAACAAACGTGATTTTTTTGTCGTTTTTATAGATATATAGTACGGAACCGTTCGTGCGCGAGTCCGACTCGCACTTAGCCGATTTTTAAACTGTTTTATCCAAAATTATTAAATGTAATTTATATGTCATTAAATTAAATAAAGGAAACAGTAATTTATTAAATTGAGATAGAGATACATATTGCTCTATTTACTCGAAAATCAAATTCATAGTTTGTTGAAGTCAGATTCGCATTCACTGATTTCTTGAATGTTTCGAAGAGTAGCACTATGAATATAATTAAATGAAACCACGTTTACTTCTAATGGAATGGCATTTATTGGAATTTCATTGCACTGCGCACAATAGAATTATTGTCTAAAGTTGTTTTTATTTTTTACTGAGAATACTATAATGAATACTGAGATTTGCTGTAAATAAGTGTTTAATTATCTATGACTGAGATGACTGATTTATCTTGAATGCATCAGAAATGTTTAGAAATTCGGCTTAAATATACTTTTTATTTTTTTTTCAGACGCAGTCCTCTGCGTCCAGCGCTCGGTGTGGTAACACGTCGCGTTCTGGTTTGCAATTGGTCAATCGTCATCCTGAAGATGCCTCGTTGAGAGGTGAAACACGTGTCGATTTCTTACAGGGTTTTTATGACTCTTGAAGAATAGTCAAGCGGAATAGGTTACTAAATATATCAGCGTCTATTGTATTTTATAATGGATTTCCGCAAAGTCACGCCTGAATCAATTAACTATTTTTTCAGTAGGTAAGGTAAGGTTTCTAACTTTTTCACAACTGCTATCGATTTTAAAACGAACAAAATTCAAATTGACGACTCATTTGACTGATCACGACATATTTATTTTATTACATCTACTAACTTTATCTACGTTTTTTCACGAAAATTCTGTGAAATGCTACAAATAATAAATCTTACAATTCCTTGAAATTGTTACATAAAATCTATGGTGAAATGAATATTTCTATTAATAGAATAACAACTTTATATGTGCTAATTAACCTTTTATTTCAGTCGAATAGATGTCGGGATTTACCAAATTTTCCAGAAAACATAACAAAGCGTGTTCATGCGGGTAGACCCGTGGCACTTGGTGAAATACCTTATCAGGTTGAGTTTTCTTTAGATTTTAAATCAAAAAACCACAGACCAAAATGTCCACTGCGTACACGCAAAAGCCTTTTCTCTAGCAGTCGTGATTAGCGCGACTGCTAGAGAAAAGGCTTCTGCGAAAAATAATAGGTATAAGATACGTACCACCCGTAAGGTAACAGTTTAAATTTTAATAATTAAGTAGACAAACCAAATTCCCTTTGAGACAAACGTATAAAAAGTACATTTACAGCCCGTTCATACTTGTCGGGCGTCGGGCCCGACAGAAAATCGGCTGCTCTAGTGGCAGAACATTTTACAATAATATATTATGAAGCTGTTCACACTTAGCCCGCTTGTTAACGACAACGGACAACGGTCCGGATTTTAATAACGGACGACGGGCCGACGCGCATTGTTCAATAGGTTTGTGTGGGTGTTTGTTAACGCGACGGTCACATACCCGTTGCGCGACGGCGCGCGGCGGTCGGTCAGTATGTTGACGACGACAGACGCGTCGGCCCGTTACCCGTTGACAAAAACGGTCGTTATCAAGAAGCCTAAGCCCGCTTGTTAACGACCGTTTTTGTCAACGGGTAATGGGCCGAGTCGTCTGTCGTCGTCAATACACTTCTATGAAATGATGTGGTCCACTGCATCGGACCGGCCGGTGCCGTCGCACAACGGGTATGTGCCCGTCGCGTTAACAAACACCCACACTAACCTATTGAACCGTCCGTTGTCGTTAACAAGCGGGCTTATCCGACAGAGATTTTTTGTGTGTTTATTTTTTAATTAATCCTTCTTCCAAAGGTATGTTTCAAAACGACAAAATATAGCAAGGAGCCAAATAGGTTTTACACGTTTTGTGGAGGTGTTATCATTGGTGAATCAAAAATATTATCTGCTGCGCATTGCTTTGTCGAAGTACCTAACAGATTTTGTCCCAGGTAAGTTTTTTTTTTGTTGATAATCTATATAGGTAGTCTTCAGGCCGTACCCTACCTCAAATTGCTTAGCATAATCCTCCGTTATGCCGAAAATACTGCAGCATTAATTTTGAAATAAATATAATAATATGTTAAAATGGAGGATTATGAAATGGAGGAGCTCGTGGCTAAGTTATAACAGCCGCTCGGGTCTATTCATCAGGTTAAGCTACGCTTGCCGGGGTTGGTCCGTGGATGGGTGACCATTTTCACATATTGAGACTCCTCCGTGCCTCGAAAAGCACGTTAAGCCGTTGGTCCCGGCTGTCATTTGTGGATCTTTGACGTTACGAGTCGTCAGAAGCACGAAAGTCTGACAACCAGTCTAACCAAGGGGTATCGTATTACCCAGTTACTGGGTTGTGGAGGTCAGATAGGCAGTCGCTCCATGTAAAATACTAGTATTCAGCTGCATCCGGTTAGACTGGAAGCCGACCCCAACATAGTTGGGAAAAGGCTAGGCAGATTGATTGATTTTTGTTAAAATGGAGGATTAATGCTAGGTCCTTTGTTTGGCGAAAACAGAATTAAGTACATAAAATTTTCTCGATATAAAAAAAAAGTCCAAACTTACCTCTAAACCGAACTATAAACCACTGGTATTCAAAAAATACTTCAATTTAGATTATGAAACTTTGCATAATAACTGAACTAACTGTAAAGCAGGTCTTATGTTTTTTTTTTCAATTACCTTTAATTTTTTACCTTAAAAAGTAATTGCGTAAACTATTCGAGGCTTGAGAGCCGTCAACAGGGGCTTCGTCTCGCTCTTATTCATACCGCGAGTATTTTGGTGCGAGCAAGATAAAATTTGAGGTAGGATAGGGCCTTAAAAGACTTTGTGGTTATCGCCCGCGCGTTTTGCGATCGTAAATTGCGAGTAGCATAAAACTCACCACTCGACTTGCGCTTATCTCCCGCCGCAGCGGCTTTGATAACCACACAAAACTTTTCGTTAAACGTTTCACAAGTTTTTAGAAAAACAGCAGTCCCGTAAATGAGGCGGGCTCGGGTGGAAATTGCTCAGTGAGTTCTTAGCCTTAGGATGTACACATGGGCCTCAGACCAACAAAACAGGATAGACGGAGCGCGCCGTACATCAAAAGTGAAGCCACAAAACTATGCTCCTGCAAGTAAACACACAGGCTCACGCATCGCTCCTAGTACGTCACGAATCGTCGTCTAGTAAATATCAATAAAAAAAAAGAATTATATGCCTTCTTGTGTAGTGAAAACTTGTAAAAACAATAGCAAATCACATAAAAAGTCTCACGGAATCACTTTTCCCTTGTACGTACTTGAAATAACATCGTTTTTAAAGGAGAATGCCACACTTTAGTACCAACAAAGGAGCTAGAGTGTCAAACCAAATAACACAATAAAATTACTCCTATTTTTTTAATCAGATATAAGATTTTGTTATGAAAACGATTCCCGGCTTTCGGACACCAAAAATAAAAGTCTTTTTTTACTTTTGTGGTACGTATTTTCCGCTTATGTCACTGACATTGCATTTCATTTCCGAATGTTTCTACTACGTTAAAAATATAGGTACCTACCTGTCAACGAACATTAAAATGAAGAAGACAATTGTACCAATTTGCCATTTAATCATTTAATATTAGGATAAAATATATTTTTATGTGTGCCAAAAACATCTTTAGATCACGCG
The DNA here is from genome assembly GCA_947363905.1 of Lithophane semibrunnea. Lineage (NCBI taxonomy): Eukaryota > Metazoa > Arthropoda > Insecta > Lepidoptera > Noctuidae > Lithophane > Lithophane semibrunnea. Next base: position 11,796,991 of record OX376197.1, on the reverse strand, counting down.
TTACATCGTAATAATTTATTATTATTTTTTTGGAATACATTTACATTTAATGAAAAGAGGACCTATTCAAAAAAGTAAAGGGTCGGGTCGTTTTCATCGAGTGAGTCGCGCGGGTCATCGTGTTCACACAGAGCGCGGGCGCGGGGCGGTCGCGGGTCGGGCGCGGGGCGGCAGCGGGTCGGGCGCGGTTGTACTTTGACAGACGGCAGCGGTTGCAGTGTGAAAATGTTGGGTGATTCTGACACGGACGAAGAATTATTATTTTTTATTTATTTTAAAGAGAAGAACGCGATAATGGAAAAAGTTGTAGGTTCTTGACATTAATAAAAAAAAACATCAATATGGAGAATATCATCGATACGTGTATTGCAACGAATGTAACGCCGCTACACCGACATTGCTATTCTGTAACCATCTTACCTTGAAAACTTAGGTGAAGTGAGAGTGGAGTGAGTCATTGTCATCGATACCTACTGATGCTAAGGCAGTGACAGTTCACTCCAAGCTCACTTTGATATTTTACTACACTTAGTTTTCACGGAGATATTTTTACAGAATAGCACAACCGCTCCCTTCCCGCGCAGTTGTGTCACCGGGCGTTCTGTGTGTTGACATCCATATAATTCCTTGAATTACAATTTATGACACCCGCCGTACTCCCGCGCCCGACCCGCTCCCGCCCCGCGCTGTTGTGTCGGCGGGCGGCGGGCGCGGCTCCCGCGCGGGTCCCGCTTCGCGCCCGACCCGCGCCCGCGTTCTGTGTGTTGACATCCATATAATTCCTTGAATTATATTTCCCGATGCGACACCTGTAAGTATTACCTCACCTAGTAGAAGCATGTATATTATAGCTTCTAAAGTACCTACCCACTTCCGGGACAAGTCATTCAATTTCTGGATAAAAAAACAGTATTCTCCTCCAAATACACTAGGTTTGGTTGTGACAGGCGGACTTTTCGCTTGGTACAGGGTGCCCTATAATCCAGGTCATTCTCTTTTAATTAACTATGAATTTTAGGTTACTTGGAACAAAAAACCTCGACGAATGAACGAATGAAAGTAGTGACATAACGTGAGAGGGTTGCCATAATGTGATTTCAAATTTTCCCATTCGATTACACCGATTTAAATTATGATTTCTTATTTCGAGTAATTATATTCCTGTTTTCTTTTTTTATGTATTTATATTTTAGATTTACTGAATCTAAAAGTAAATGGATAGTATTACTATACGAAATAGCGATGTAATTTTTTTTTGTTTTTATTTCCGAATATAAGTCCTTCTTAACAATCGAGTTATAATACCATATTCAACAATAACTTACTCGCACAATATTATCCTACCCATACAATATTATTCCCCAAATTATAGGGAAAATTTTAAAAAATGACAACCCTTTTTCACACACATAGATAAAATTGGCTTCACTTTTGATGTACGGCGCGCTCCGTCTTTCCTTTTTTGTTGGTCTGAGACATGGGCGAAAATGGTGGTCGAGTAATTAGTAGGTACAGTATTTTTATCTCACGAACCCACGCGCGTTTTACTTGTGGTAACCATGTGTACAAACACGCTGTAAATGTGTGTGTAAGCGCACGAGCTCTTGGTACCGTGTACCGTCCGAGTCACGGGCGAAGTCCACTTCAGGTTCTACTGAGAAGATAAATGTATTATTATTTTATGCGAATATAATTCTAACAAAAATAAAAAAACAAACGACTTAAAAAAAAACACTAAAACGTGAAAAAAAATTTTAATTTCGGAAGACGAATACCACTACCTGCTATGTAAACAACAGTGACGGAGTCACAAAGAACATTGTCTACATACACTAAGTGGAAAAAATACGTAATATTGAAGGTAACTCAAAAACTACGCAAGCAAAGATAATAAAAATTAAATGGGACCACCTTTAAAGCATTACCTACCAAACAAAAAAAGAATAAACAAAATCAATTCATAATTGGCGGAGTAATCGCGTAACATAAAAACATAAGTAAGTACCTATACGAATTGAGAACCTCCTCCTTTTTGAAGAAGTCAGTTAAAAAGATTACCTAGTTAATGGTGAATTTATTAAATAGATGACAAAACTAACCCGCCACCGTTTTTGGTAAAGATGCGGGGCACGTTTTGTAACTGGATTAGTGGTAAACAAAAAATGTTCAGGAATAGCGTCCGAAGATGTTCCGTAGCGACACCACACGAACACGTTGCCGAGATATTTGGAGATAAGAATGAGTCATTGTTCCCATCATACTGAAAATAAAATCCCCATACAAAACACCAATTTCATACCTATGAAATTGGTGTTTTGTATGGGGAATTTTAAAGAAGTTGCATTTTTCATACTAACGTTTTCTTAATTTATATATTAATCATTTATTTTTTCAAGTAACAAGACTCATAGTGTTAGTAACAATATACTTACAAACTATGTTAGTAATACACTTACAAAAAATTAAAACAAAAACATAAATAGATCGTGACATCACTGCTGCAAAGTGACAGGCCCTGCCGAAACCTTGCAGCAGTGGTTCACAAACTCACAATCAAGCCTGCTAGCTATCATAGATAGAACTATATAACAACCATGAACACTACTGTTTTAAAACTTTTATGCACTACTGTTTAAAAACTAAGATAACGTATGCCACTTAGATTAAGCGACAAAAATAAGTTTTGGCTAAGTTAAAAAATTGTGGTCATTTCTGCTAACAAAATGAGGAGGCATTTTTTATGTTAAGAAAACTATAAGTAATAAGGTTTTTTTACTATTGGTAGTTGTCTATGATGGTCATTATTCGATATAATACCAAGTAACTGATGAATATTTTAAATCATAGAAGTGACGAAGTTCTATTAGTGAGAAAATAACGCCAATTTCATAGGTCCACCCAATATTTATTAGAGCGGTGGATCTCGGTAAAACTAGAGTAGGTAGTTACATTATGAGTAGAGGACATTTAAGGTACAATTTCGAAAGCGAAGACAGACCTTTTGTGTACCGAACATTTGTGTGTCATTGCCGCCTGCTGTTGCGGTCGAAAGCAACGACACTTTCACTTGCGGTTATTGTCTGCCGCAACACCGCCGCGCCGCGGCCGTCTGCGGACTGCCGTCGCACTCTTGCGCCGCAGGTTTGAGCTGCCAGCTTTCATAGAAAAAAATTCGGACTACTCTTATATTTCCAGAGCTAATATGTCCCCAAGAAGTTTGAAGGACATATATGCAGTTGCAGCAACTATAAGGAATTTTGCTTATTTCAAACAAGAAAACTATCAGCAATGGAGAACGTTAATGAACGTAACCTTTCCTCAAGAATACGTATTTTCTAAACATGATATAGCTGTGTTGGTAAGCTGTCTTAATTAGAAAAATATATGTACCTATATACAGAGTGTAATGGTAAAAACTCTTGTCATTCAAACCATGGGTAGTTGACTTAAATATAAAAGTAAGTTACCGAGTATCAACAAAAAAAAACGTTAATTTCATTAAAAGATTTTAAAAAGTTTCTATGCGACACTGTGCTCGCTAGCGAAACAGCTGAGTGACTAAGAGAGGGATCGCGCTCACGGCCGGTCAGGTCACGTCTCACGCCCCCCACCCGTGTTGAGATGCAAGTTTGTTGCCCTAGCGCAAAGGTGAAAGGGTGAAATACTCTAGTGGTAAAAAGTAATTAAATAAATACAGAAAAGTGGTAATTTTCCATTGATTTTACGTTATATAAATGACACCAAACCACTGGTTTCAAGGATAACGATGTTTACCTAACTACCCTGTAAAAAGTGGAAAAAAATTGTTTGTACACTTTGATAAGCGAAAAAGCTTCACGTTTAATTATTAAGTACTAGCTGTGCCCGCGGTTTCACCCGCGTAGGTCTCGATCCTGTGGCAATATAGGGATAAAACGTATCCTATGTCCTATTCCAGTTCATGGTCTACCCGTGTGTCCATCCTCTCCTCGCGAACATAGGGAACGTCGCGCCGGCGTCGAACGGTTCGCGTATTGTATTTTTATACTCGTGATAACTTCGAAATTAAATGTCCGATTCGAATGAATTAAAAAGTATTTTGCTGCTACATAAATACCCTTGATGTTAAAACTATTTATTTGAATAAGAATTAATATAATGTTGATAAAACTCCTTCGCAAATAATGCATTAATTTCTAACAAATTTGGTTACCATAAAAAATGGTTATAGTGAGTCAATCTTAAAAGATAGACATATGCTGTCGCGGACTTTATTTTAGAACTTTTAAAGAGGAACAATTCCATCATACATGATATTTGCGTAACTTAAACCGGTTACGCAGCGCACGCAACAGAAGTTCTCAAAAAGGAATATTTTTTCCCGATTTTGCAACATTTTTCATTTATGCTCCACTCCTATTGGTCACAGCGTGATGTTATATAGCCTATAGCCTTCCTCGATAAAAGGACTATCCAACACAAAATGAATTTTTCAATTCCACCCAGTAGTTCCTGAGATTAGCGCGTTCAAACAAACAAACAAACAAACACTTCAGCTTTATAATATTAGTATAGATATTAGTATAGATTAGTAATTAGTAATTAGTATAGATTACTGTCGCGGCCAGCAATAAGGGGATGGACTCACGTATTGCCGCCACGGCTTGTATAGTACTTTCTTATATAATGCGCGGAAATTCAAACTGAGTAAATTAAATAAAAAATCCAGAATCAATGCCGAATAACGATAATTTTTCACGCGCCAATATGTTAATTTGTTTCTCCTTTACTTCAAACAGCTCTATTTGCAAGCCAATCGAAAGGAGATCATTCATTTTGGGCTAAATTTTGAAAGCGCCGGCCAAACAAAAAAAATTATATATTCCGTTAGAACATGTTATTCTCTTCACTTTTCACTATCTGACCAATTCTGTAGAGCAATTCCCTGCGCTGTTAAACGATTTTGGAGAATACTGTTTTCAGTATATTTTAGTTAAAATAATTAATAGTAATCTAATTAAAGAAATATGTTGTAGTGATAAAAAATGAAGAGAAAAACGTATTCTTTCGGAATAATATAGTTTTTTTTTTGTTTGGCTGGCACTTTCATATAGCCCAAAAATGTTTGGAAAGTGAATGACTTATGAGTGACAGTGGGACTTTAAAAGTTAAATTAAATCTTTCATAAGTGAACTCCTTGGTTGCCATGTGTTGAACTAAAAAGTTCATTCCATTTTTAAATAACACGACTGACGACTCATTGAAGTTTTCATAGTAATTTATTTGGACGCTAAACAAGACAGATGGATTTTCATAATAACATTGCCGGCCGCATAGTCACTTGTTTTCGACCAGTACACATGCCAGTACAGCTATTTCGATGTACCTCGAAGAAGGTTGTCAAAATAATTCTCGAAGATCCAAGCACGTTTGTAAAAATTAAGATTTTAAATAAGAATAGTAAATAATTATGTCCTTAGCATATTTTTCATTCACAATTTTTCTTTTTCACAGTTTGTTGTGGAACCTTTCGAATTCAATGATCTTGTGAAACCCATTAGGATGGCAGATAGGTATATTGATTATGAAGGTATTGCCATGGCGTCAGGATACGGGGAGATTTCCTACTCGGTTAGTTGTACCTATGATGATGAGGCCTCAAACGACATAGGAACTGAGCCGGAGCATTTTATGTCCGCACATAAACCTTCTGGAACAAATTATCTTTTTCTAACTGTTCAGAATATCCCACCTATTAATTTTAAATGATGGCGGGCCACCTCCGCTGTACCTCATTTGCCTTTGGACCACTACGTTTGAGACATCCTATAGTGAAAACTGCATCAAAATCCATTGTGGGACTCAGAAGAACTAAGCGGAGAAACAAACAGACACGAAAAGCGGCTTTTTAATACTTATTTAAATTTTATACACTATGTTGTATCAGAAAGGTGTGGTCAATAAGGGTGTTTACCTACAGACCACCAAACTGCTGTACCACGCCCTTGAATGACCACACCTTTCGGATACGTGCTGTTTATCTATACAGCTGTATATCTATCATGTTTCAGGTAATGTCCGACAGCTTGTTACAAGCAGATCTGCTACTTTATCCTTATTGGTACTGCGCTCAACTTCATCCATTGAGAAATATGACAGATTCGATATGCACATCAGTAGTCGGAACTAGCGTTGGAAGGGTAAAAAAATACATGAAAGATTACGGCTATTTCGAACCTAGACAACACTACAGCTACTTCCCGTTTGGTAAACTTCCCGTTTCTATGTTAATACGTAGACTCTGAATGTACTAACCCGAAAAAAAACTTTATCAACGGGAAATAGAAAACATGTATACATCTTTTTTTTTTGAGGGTGGTAAATCATCCAATGACTTCTCCCGCTCTGGGCGGAGCGGAAGGGCGTGTCAGACTTTTACTGACTAAAACCCACACGTGTTCCTTTAGTTGCCTGTTGCCAAGGTCCCGGTATCACTTTCGGACTTTCCCGCAACCCTGGCAGGAAAATATGTATAGGTACCTATTAAGTAAGCAGGTACGCAAAATACGCGCTTTGACGTGGAGTTGCGGATACCAGCTCGTATTACCTACCTACCTACCTAAGTAAGCAGGATCTTTTTGAGACCCAACAAAATTATAACGCACATATATTTTTTTTAATGTTTAATCTAAATTAACGTGTGTAGTATTTGAGATTTTCTACAGGTAAAGTCAGGGAAATAGATAGTAAAGCAAATTGACTACCAAATTAAAGTGACCATTTATTCAAATCACAGCTGACATTCGTGGCAGTTTTATGAAATGGATATAAAGGGGGTATTACACTGTCATATCTATGATCATAGATCTATGATCAAATATATAATGTAGACATTTATGGGTAATTTGTGAGCTTCGTAGATAGGTAAATGATATAATATTATTATGATAGTGGAATATCATCCTAAGGGGGATATACCCATATGATGTCTTTTTTAACAATTTCATTATATCTTTGATCATAGATCTATGATCAAATTGATCATAGGCATGATAGTGTAATACCCACGTAACACGGCAAATTGTCGTGGGTGGCAATTTGAAAACAAACAATTAATTTCCCGGACTGACACTATTCGTTTCCTTTTTACTAAGGCCCACATTTGAACTGGATCGAAACAGTTGGAAGTTGTTGGGGTCTTTGCCGGTGTTCTTTTTAAATAAACATTTACCTATTTTTTTGTTTTACAGGGTGATTCCGGTGGGCCGTTAGTCTACACCAGCTATACTCTAAGTGTGTTCCGCGGAACCCTAGGGTTCCGTGATACCTCTGTCGGGGTTCCGTAAGAAATTAGAAAAAAAAAATCAAAACACCTCTCTCTGGTCGCTCCGCGGCTGCGCGGACTCCGCGGCCGCGCGGAGACAAAACGCTATGAACGTTATTTATTTATTTATTTGTATTTGTAGAAACATGTGTTACAATAGCTGGTACAATATCTCATAAGTTTGGTATCAACAATTTTATACTTGTACAACCCGTTCGCTCTAAGTTTGCCGTTCTGTGGAATGCGCGTACCCTCCCCCACGTGACAACAAAACTTATAATGTGTCATAGTTTTACCCAAATATTACAATTTTTATTGTTACAATTAAATAAAAAATATTTTTATATTATGTTTTGCTGACGCTACTTTTCGAACGTCATACCTATCGCCAGCGGCAAACTTAAAACGAGCGGGTAGTATACTTGTGAGCGCGTAGTCTCGCGATAAGTTACTGCCTACTTACAAGCTCGCTAGCGAGAAACTAGTGTTCATTGTTTTACTGCCTGCTGTATTCTGTTGTCTCAGTTTTGTACATTTCTTCACCGTAGGTACTAAATTTAGTCTCTTATACGCAGTAACGATTGTGGATTATTTAAACCCCACTATCCTGACGTGTAACATTATAAACAAAGAAGAATGGAACGTTGGCTTAAAGGTGTTAAACGTGTTGCAACAACATCTTCAAATGACGCTGAATGTTCAAAAGCAGTGCGCGCGGAGAATATAGCAATCACCGATTCAGAAGATGATGCCACGACGTCAAGCTCGACGGTTTCAAAGACGAAAAGAAGGAAGTATGATGAATCTTATATCAGTTTCGGATTTGTTGATTCCAACGGCTCACCTCTCTGCATGCTCTGTAGTAAACTGCTTCCTAATAGTTCCATGGCACCTGCCAAATTGCGCCGACATTTAGAAACTGTACACCCCGAGTCTAAAGACAAGAATAAAGAATTTTTTGTTCGCAAAAAAGATCAGTTATTAGAAAGTCAAAAAAATATGATGCATGTAACACAAACTATCAACGAAAAGGCCACGGAGGCATCATATTTAGTTAGCTATCGCATTGCACAAGCAGGTGAAGCGCATACTATCGCTGAGAAATTAATAAAACCATGTGTATTAGACATAACAAAATGTATGCTCGATGAAAAATCTGCAAAGCATCTTTCTACTGTTCCGCTATCAAACGATACTGTTTCACGACGAATCCATGATCTGGCAAGCTACGTCAAACAAGAACTAGTTACACGTCTACAAAATACACGATTCGCCTTGCAAATGGACGAGTCGCTGGTTTGGCTATTCTGCTGGTTATTGTGAGAAAAATAATTAATTTTATCAAATCACGACCACTACAATCCCGATTGTTCTCATTATTGTGTGAAGATTATGGCAGCAAACATAAAACACTGCTGCTCCATACAGAAGTGCGATGGCTGTCTCGGGGTAAAACTTTAACAAGGATATTTGAACTTAGAGCCGAGTTACAAATGTTTCTTTCAGCAGATACTTCTTTTAATTTGAAGGACCGTTTGTAGGATAAAACTTGGTTGTTCCGATTGTCTTTTATGGCAGATATCTTTCAAAAACTTAACTAATTGAATTTATCGTTGCAAGGTAAATAGACAACAGTGTTTCAGGCCTATAATAAAATAACTGCTTTTAAAAGAAAATTAGATTTTTGGATCATTTGCATTGGTAAGAAAGAAATAGAAAGCTTTACGTTACTTGAGTGAGTTTGTTAGCGAAAACGACTCAGTAATGTTTGAAGATGATGTGTTTGAATTGGTCCAATATCTCAGTTCGATGCGCGCATCTTTTGAAAAGTATTTTCCCGAAGAACACAATACAAAAATTAAAGTGAATTCATGGATTCATAATCCTTTTTTACCCAACTTGGAAAAGCCTGAAAACATGTCAAACGAGATATATGAATCTCTTTTACAAATGTCATCAGACACAAGTATGGAGTCACTGTTCAAAACGACGCCTCTCAATGATTTTTGGTGCAGAATCCAAGATGAATATGCAATGCTTGGCCAAATGGCTCTGGATATTCTGCTCCCGTTCCCAACTACATATTTGTGCGACACAGGATTCTCTACCTACGCAGCCACGAAAACAAAATATCGCAATAGACTGGACGCCGAAGCTGATATGAGACTCCAACTTTCTTCCATCAAACCTGATATCAACCAATTGATGAAAAATAAAAAACAGTTTCAAACCTCCCACTAGTTAGATTTTTTCTTTTTTAATGTTTTCTATTGTTGTCCTTGCCAAGTGGTGAAGTAAATAATAATTAGTAACTGTTACATTGTACTTTTATTATGCTGATTAATAAAAAATACACTTATAAAAACAATTGTTTTATTGTAGAGTTCCATCAAGTATTTTGCTTCCCAAAAGGGTTCCGTCATTTAAAAAGTTTGAGAACCACTGGTCTACACACATGGCGTTGATCAAGAAGGCAAGCATAACAGAACTTTAATTGGTATAGCTAATGCATATTACGAAGGCCTCAGTGCAGAGTTTGCGCGGGTGTCGTCCCACTAAGCTTTTATAGCAAACAACCGCTGTGAAGAAAACACTTATAGTTTTTATTATTTTGTTGTTAATACTCTTATATTATTACAAAATTTAAATTATATTGATATGCAGTTTTGATTTATTTGATTTTATTATACACTAGCTGATATGCCCGCGGCTTATAATTATACTAAAACCTTCCTCGAGAACCACTCTATCCATTGGTGAAAACAGCATGTAAATCGTTAGTTTCGTTATCGTTCTTGACAGACGCGGCGCGGCGGAGGACTTTCTTTTATTGTTTTATAATTATGTAAGGATAAGGATGCTGATGTAGTGTGTCGGAAGAGCCAGTACATTTAACTGACAAGCTGGTTTTGGTTGCTTTTACCCTCAAAAATGTTACTGTATTTACTAGCGTTCCACCCGGTATTGCTGATTCTAATGATTATAACTCCGTAATTTTGTTACGGTCGCGAATCATAATTGCAAAAAGCGACGTACGTAACAAAATTTGGATTTTTCGGGCTGAGGTTTTTCTATTCCTTCAATGATTCTATTGCGTGCTTTTTGTGTCAAGGAAAGTCGATCATGCATGTTATGCAACGGTCTCCTAGAAGTGCGGTGGCCGCACTTAACGGCCGCAGTGGCGGCTGTTATGAGAATGATGACAGCGGCAAGGATTTAAATCGTTAGGGTCAGTTCACACCGACACGCCGTTACAATATCGAATTTATTTACTACACAATAAGGTAATCGCGGGGATAGTCACGTTGTGCCTTCAAATCATCGCCGCCAAAGTCAAAGTCAAAGTCAAATAATTTATTTCAACTAGGCACATTAAAGGCACTTTTGAACGTCAAATACATAGAAATAGAACTGATTCTAGTTGCCCCTTCCAAAAGGTAGTTTTCGTATGGAGAAGAATGGGCAAGAAACTCCACCGTTACTCTTTAAAAAAAAATGTTTTACAATATTTGGTATACATCAATTATATAATTACATGTGAAGACGATGCACCGAGAATACAATTACTGTACCACAATAGGTAAAAAAGAATTAAAAATGGAGCAATGACAAATAAATAAATTAAGTATGTGATAGATACATGGTGCTCACATATTTACAAACATTGTAAAAGTATACGATAACACAATATTCCTAAAAACTTACAAGTAATACTAATAGGACAGTGTGCGAGTGTAATAATCATAAAATGTAAAAAATCTATGATATACAAATATTAAATTATACAACTTGATTAGCAACCAGTTTGATTTTGTCCAGACTCGAATTTGTCCTATGGAGCAAGACCAGCATGTTTCCAAGCATTCTTATCTTGGATATAATCCTCTAATTTGTAATATGCTTGTTTACAAAGTGTACTTTTAATAGGAGTTTTAAATTTTCTTTCATTTAATTGCAATATATAACTAGGTATTTTGTTATAGCATTTAACGCAGTACCCCATAAAAGATGTTTGTACTTTAGCTAATCTGAAAAATGGTTGATCTATTTTATCTTTATTTCTAGTGTTAAAATTATGTCTATCACTTATTTGATTAAAAACATTTAGATTTTTTCTTACATACATAATATTCTCATAAATGAATTGGCAAGGTACCGTCATAATATTAATCCTTTTAAATGCGACATAGATTATAAATGGCCTTGACAGCTCTCTTTTGCAAAACAAAGATGGATTCAATGTCAGCAGCCCGACCCCACAGTAAAATGCCGTACGACATAATGCTGTGGAAGTAACTGAAATAGACCAAACGCGCGGTTTCTACATCTGTTAACTGTCTTATCTTTCTAACAGCATAAGCGGCCGAGCTTAGCCGCCCCGCAAGAGATATTATATGGGGTCCCCATTGTAATTTCTTGTCTAGCGTGATTCCCAGGAAAACTGTTTGATTAATAAATTCCAGTCTTTCTTATGATGTCACATTCGCTACTTCTAACATTATGTAATTTAAGTCGAATGCATTTGGTTTTTTTTTCATTAAGCACCAAATTATTTACCGTAAACCAATCTTGGACCTGAAGAATAGCGCTATTCACGTCTTCAAGATTTTGTGAACGTCGGTTCATTTTAAGAATCAATGATGTGTCATCTGCAAATAACAACATCTTCGGTTGATTTAGTAGTAATTGGGGTAAATCATTAATGTAAACTAAAAAGAGGAATGGACCCAATATCGAACCTTGAGGAACGCCCATTGCCATTTCAGACCCCAAGAAGTTTACGCCGTTTACTTGCACTTTAACTTTTCTATCTTTCAGATATGATCTTAGTAAATCAAGAGCTGTATTCCTAATCCCATAGTGCTCTAGTTTCAGCATAAGTGTCTCATGATCAACGCAATCGAACGCTTTCGAGAGATCGCGAAAGATTCCAATGGCATCTTGTGCTTCTTCCCAGGCGTTAAAAATGTTCTTTATTAGGGAGACACCGGCGTCGGTGGTACAACGCTCTTTGGTGAAACCGTACAGTTGTTCATGAAAGATGGAATTTTTATTAGAGTGACGTAACATTTGATTACGCATCAACTTTTCAAACACCTTGCTGAGAACTGGCAGAATTGACACAGGCCTATAATTGTTGGGTTCCTTACTATCACCGGATTTGAACAAAGGAACTACTTTACTGTGTTTCATGAGATCCGGAAAGACTCCTTGGTCTACACTGGTGTTAAATAAGAAAGCTAAATAAGGCGCAATGGTTTCGATGATAGACCTACAGACTTTTACAGACATTCCCCATAGATCTTCTGTTGATTTAATTTTAAGATCTTTAAAAGCTTTTATAACTGCCTGGGGGTTTGAATGCTGAAACCTAAACTCCAAAGGGCATGCCTTTACATTCTTTCTAAGTAAGCCAGCAGAAAGCGCGGGTGAAGAATTTAAAGCTTCAGTAATTTTAACGGGAATATTATCAAAAAAGTTTTCAAATTCCTGAGCTATTTCTATATCTGAGTTGATGAGGCCATTTGCAGTCTCTAAATTGAATTCAGTACTACGCTGTTTTTTCCTACCTGTTTCATTATTTATTATTTGCCAGGTAGTTTTTATTTAATCATCAGCTGATTTTATTTTATTGCTAATGTAAAGAGCTATTTTGCAAACATTTTTAAAAGTTTTAGAATATTTGCAACATACTGATGAAAGGATGTATTATTCATATGTTGCTTTAGGCCATAAAGTTCAAAAAGATTTTCCCTGCTTTTACGAATACCTGGAGTCGCCTAATCACTAAATAGGAACTTTGTGTAAATAGTTTTAGTTTTTAGTGGAAAAGTGTCATTAAATTGCTTGTTTATTAGTGAAAAGAAATCGGCATAGAACTCATTTGGGTCACAGACATTATTAAAACTCTGAACACATCATTTACTGGCCAAAGAAGTATTTAAATTCTCTAAGTTTTTACATGTAATTGGCCTAAACCTTATTTGAATTTTTTGTAAAGGCATGTAGGCGCATAATGTTATTGTTTGTCCAATGTGATCAGATGGCAACTTATTTACAATTTATCGTAAATAAGTAATATATACCGCGATGATATTACTGGAGATGAAAATTGATTCAAAGAGTTTCTATTGAATTTGATGGCACGGCGAGATTATCGCTGCATTCGTCTCGCCGGTGGAGTCGGCGCCAAAGGTAGTTAGTACCTAAGCACAATTTATAATACTTGCTACCTTTAATACATCTAATAATTATAATTATTATTATAGATAACACTCCCAGTAGTGAGCATTCCTCCAGAAACAGTTAATAATAAAAGTTATATAAATGATGCTAATTCTTCAACGCATGACAAATATGACCAGTGGACCCCTCGCGTAGTCAACGGCAATCCAGCAAAATTAGGGGGTGTGCCTTATCAGGTAGGTACGGAGGTTCAAACCCCCCCGAAATGCGAGAAACCAGAATCTCAATCCAGAGATCGACCCCCTAGGGTACCTCCAAAAACGGATAATTGTAATCTATTTCGCATAGGCGTACTTTATAATGTACAGTACCAGTAAGAGAATGCTTAAATACTGTATTTTTATCGACTCTTACTTTGTATTGAATAAATTCCTACAACTATACCATTCTCTGAAATGTTTTAACCTACCCCAGCCTCTCCCTGGCGGGGTGCAAAAATTCTCGGAAAGTACGTTAAGAGGAAATAGGGCGGTCTTTTCTCCATACAAAAAGTCATAATTCGAAGTTCGGCTCTCGTCTATATTCTCCTCTAATATTGGACCAATTTAAAAATATTTTTTGAATTGCTTAAGAAGAATACCTACTGTGCCCTATGTGTTTCTTTTTTCAGTAAGCCTGTGATGACAGCAGCGGTCTAAACGGGCAATTTTGAGCATTTTCTGAGGGTTCTAGTGCTTCTACAGATGTATCATCAAAATGGAAATCATAGGGCCCCTATGTTTTCCATTTTGATGATGACCCTATGATAGAACTAGTTGATATTTATTTTACTGTAAAAAATCATTGCTCTAAGGTCAAAAACCAGAGAGAAAACAGGCGAGAGCGTTTGCATAGAGAGGAGACCGACCCTATTTCCTCTTAAAGCCATTGGTCCCATTGGATCTTTGACAGTCGTTACGGGTCGTCAGAAGCCCAAAAGTCTAACAACCAGTCTTACCAAGGGGTATCGTATTAGCCAGTTACTGGATTGTGGAGGTCATATAGGCAGTCGCTCCATGTAAAATCTGGTACTCAGCTGTATCCGGTTAGACTGGAAGCCGATCCCAACATGTTGAGAAAAGGCAAGGCGGATTGAAATCTCCCAAATGCCAGCTATGGGGTAATATTGAGATTTTTACCTGGTACGGTACTTCTTCAATATCCACTCTTCTTCCACTTAATATTCTAAGTGGACACATTTCGTGTATTGGAGGATATTGACTATTCTCTACCACCACCTAAGTAGAACACAAAGATGTTTATGAAAAACTTGCTTTATTTTATTAAGACAATAATGCCGATAATCGTGACGGCCAATGACATACAAGAGCCTCGACCAACACCTGGTGAGGCTCTCGTTAGGCAGCTGAATCAAGAGTTTGATCCAGAAAGTGATACTCCTGGACACGCCGCGTATCGTTAGGAGGCTCCTCTCTCAGGAACCCTGACCACCGTAGCTTGGACCCTGTTCCCGATACCGGTGCACTAATTATTCTTATTTTTTTATTGTTTTTTCTAAAATTATTAAATGTAATTTAAATGTAATTAAAATAAATAAAGGAGGCAATAATATAATAAATTGAGATAAAGATATTGCGTTATTTACACGAAAATCAAATTCATCGTTTGTTGAAGTCAGATTCGCATTCACTGATTTCTTATGTGTTTCGAAGAGTATATAGCACCATGAATATAATTGAAACAGAAACTACTTTTACTTCTAATGTTACCATGTCATTAATCTAACGTTGTTTTTATTTTTTACTGAGAATACTGTACCTAATGAATACTGAGATTTCTTTTAAATAAGTGTTTAATTATCTATGACTGAGATTACTGATTAATCTGGAACTAGCTGCGCCCCGCGGTTTCACCCGCGTAAGTCTCGATCCCGTGAGAATATCGGGATAAAAAGTATCCTTTGTATTAATCCGGATTATAAAATATCTGTTTGCCAAATTTCATCCAAATCCATTCAGCCGTTTTTGCGATTGTGTGTGATTGAGTAACAAACATCCAAACACACAAACTTTCACATTTATAACATTAGTAGGATGCATCAGAAATGTTCAGAAATACGGCTTAAATATACTTTTTAATTTTTTCAGTAGATAAGGTAAGGTTTTCACAACTGCTATCGATTTCAGAACGAATAAATATATTCAAATTGACGACTAATTTGACTGATCACGACAATTTTTTTTATTACACATCTACTAAGTTTGTCTACGTTTTCTCACGAAAATTCTGTGAAATGCTACAAATAATACATCTTACAATGCCTTGAAATTGTTACATAGAATCAATAATGAAATGAATATTTCTTTTCATAGAATAGCAACTTTATATGTGATGATTAACCTTTTATTTCAGTCGAATAGATGTCGGGATTTACGCAATTTGCCAGAAAACGTGACAATGCGTGTTCATGGGGGTAAACCCGTGGCACTTGGTGAAATACCCTATCAGGTTATGAATTTTCTTTAAATTTTAAATCAAAAAACCACTAGCATCCTAAAATGTCCACTGCTGAACATGTTCAAGTAATTTAGCACGACTGCTCAAGAAAAGGCTTTAGCGAAAAATAGGAATATGGTAGGACCACAACCCATGCCGTTAATTTTGTTACAGTTTAAATTTTAATAATAAAGGAGGAGCTCGTGGCTAAGTAATAACAGCCGCACGGGTCGATCCAACAGGTTAAGTTACCGCTTGCCGGGGTTGGTACGTGGATGGGTGACCATCTTTACATACCGAGACTTCTCCGTGCCTCAGAAAGCACGTTAATAAGTACGTCATTCGTGGATCTTTGACAGTCGTTACGGGTCGTCAGAAGCCCGAAAGTCTAACAACCAGTCTTACCAAGGGGTATCATATTAGCCAGTTACTGGGTTGTGGAGGTCAGATAGGCAGTCGCTCCATGTAAAACACTGGTATTCAGCTGCATCCGGTTAGACTGGAAGCCGACCCCAATATAGTTGGGAAAAAGCTAGGCAGATTGATTTAAATTTTAATAATTAAGTAGACAAACATACAAAAAGTACATTTACAGCCCGTTCCCACTTGTCGGGCGTTGGGCCCGATAGAAAATCGGCTGCTTTAGTGGCAGAACATTTTATATGAAGCTGTTCACACTCATCCGAAGCCGATTTTTTGGCGTCGTCGACAAGAATGTTGGGTGTTTTGCAAGCCCACTACGTCCGTAAAAAAATCTCGTTCGTCTATAAATTAGTAAGTATGGCGCTGTTAAAATTTTATCGGATGTCGTGCCCGGCAATCCTCTCCCCGCTCCCCCATCTTCCACCCGTCTCTAGCCAACAAACTAGACTGCCAAAAAATATCTCCACGCTTCGATCGGCTCCGACACCCGACAAGTGGAACGAGCTCTTAGGGGTCGCAGTTCTCCTCCTCATCGCTATCATCCAGAAACGTTCCCAGAAGACTGACAGCATTGCAATGCCAAAGAACGAGCCAGATGAAATATCGACCACTCGAAGACGCGTACTCGGGCCCCATGACCCGAGCGTAACCCTAGTGCCAATAGTTAGTTGTGATATTTTGGATTGTTCTATCCTCTAGTTATTTTTTATTACTCCTTCTTCCAAAGGTAGGTTTCAAAACGAGAATTACCAAGGATCCAAAAAGGTTTTACACGTTTTGTGGAGGTGCTATCATTGGTGAATCAAAAATATTGTCTGCTGCGCATTGCTTTGTCGATGAAAGTCCTAACTCAATTTGTCCTGGGTAAATGTTTTTTTGTTGATAATCTAGGTTCTCTTAAAGACTTTGCGGCTATCGCCCGCGCATTTTGCGATCGTAGATTGCGAGTAGCATAAAACTCACCACTCGACTTGCGCTTATCTCCCGCCGCAGCGGCTTTGATAACCACACAAAACTTTTCGTTAATCGTTTCACAAGTTCTTAGAAAAACAGCAGTCCCTCAAATGAGGTGGGCTCGGGTCGAAATAGCTCCGTGAGGTCTTATCCTTAGGATGTACACATAGGCGAAAATGGCGGTCGAGTCATTAGTAGGTACAGTATTTTTATCTCACAAACCGACGCGCGTTTTACTTGTGGTAACCATGTGTACAAACACGCTGTAAATGTGCGTGTGAGCGCAGGAGCTTTTGGTATCGTCTGAGATACGGGCGCAGTCGGAAATGTGAGTGACGCTACTCGTCTTCACGCACACATTAACAGCGTGTTTGCACAAATAAGGGTGCGTCGCTTCGTGAAATAAAAATAATATACGCATACTTTTTAAGTACTTCAGGTTCTACTGAGGAGATAAATGTATTATTATTTTATGCGAATATAATTCTAAAAAGATTACTTACCTGGTTAATGGTAAATTTATTAAATAGATGACAAAAGCCACCCGCCACCGTTTTGTTATTTTTTTTTAAGGCGGGACACGTTATGTGTTGGTGGTAAACAAAAAATGTTCAGGAATAGCGTCCTAAGATGTTACATAGCGACACGAACACGTTGCCGAGATATTTGGAGATAAAGATAGTGATAACAATAACCATTGACTATTAATATAGATTATTTATTAGAGCGGTGGATCTCGGTAAAACTAGAGCATGTAGATACATTATGAGTAGAGGACATTTAAGGTACAAATTCGACAACGACAGACCGCAGTGACACTACTGGTTTTTGTGTGTCATTGCCGCCTGCTGTTGCGGTCGACAGGCAACGACACTGTCACTTGCGGTTATTGTCAGCCGCAACACCGCCGCGCCGCTGCCGTCTGCAGTCTGCCCTCGCAAACGTGCGCCGCACCTTTGAGCTGCCAGCTTTCATAGAAAAATATTCGGACTACTCTTATATTTCCAGATCTAATACGTCTCCAAGAAATTTGAACGACTTATATGCAGTTGCAGCAACTATAAGGAATTTTGGTTATTTCGAAGGAGAAAATTATGAACAATGGAGAACGTTACGGAACCTAACCTATCCTCATGATTACAGTTTTCCTACAAATGATATAGCTGTGTTGGTAAGCTGTTCTTAATTAGAAAAATATATATAAAAAGTGGAAAAAATAACTGTACACTTTGATAAAATAACATGATATAAACATAACTGAGTCACTGAGCATTATGCTGAGTGATGGCCGTTTTGCGTGAATGTGACGCATATTTTCCCGCAACTTGTTATTTTCGTATATTTGTCCTTTCTTGGCGTCATGTTTGCCGCAAATAAACATATTTCTTTCTTTCTTTCTTTCTTTATAACTGAACCATAATGGCGCAGATAGGTACTGTAAAGGCTGTCTGCAAAACGAGAAACTTACATCATGCAGGCTGGCAGAAAAATTAATCTGGTTGGATTCGATCACTCAAGCGAATTTAGAATCCGTTTAAAGATTGTAGAAGAGGTGATTTTTGTGTGTCAGGTAGTCCCGTCTTCTTGAAAACACATACCTAAATAAAATTCAGCGTAGCTTTTTATTGGCAGCTGAGCCCCATTCATGCGTACCAGGGCTGCGGAGCCTTGCAGTACCTACTATAGACTTGCACTTATAATCCTTCGGGAAGTATTTCCCTGAAGGGATAGGCACAGGTTACGTCAGGTCCCTTTGAATCAGAGCGAGCTTCTCACGCGGATCCAGACTCCGGGCTGGTTGTTAAAGCTCCTACACACCACCGGCGGCAGTGCCGACGGCGGCCACGCCGCCCCGCCACTACCGCCAAGCTAGCCGCGGTGCGCTCGGCTTGCCGCACAAAGGAGCTGCCAAACAAAGCAGTGCCGCTCGGCAAAAGACGGCAGTCCGCGCCGCCGGCACTGTGTGTAGTAAGTAGCCTTTACTGAGCAGAAAAACCCACTAACAGTTTGCCCAACTATAGGACCCTACGCAGCATGCACAGTCTGACTACTACACCAACAAGGCAGACGTGGTTATATTTAGTGCCTTCGGGTAATAGAGCCGTGATGATTTGTATTAAATAAAAATAAACGGCCACAGCTTGTACAGTACTTTTCATAAATAATGAGCGAAAATTCAAACTGAGTGAATTAAATACAACGATTATTTTTTACCCGCCAAAATGTTAATTTGTTTTCTCAAACATGCTTGGAAATTCGAGCATTATTTTGACAAACTTCTTCGAGATAAATCGAAATTGCCGTAATGTTAAAAAACAAATGACGATGCGGCCGGCAAAGTAAGTATGAAAATCCATATCTGTCGTGTTTAGCGGCCAAATAAATTACTATGAAAACTCATATCTGTTGAGTTATTTAAAAATGGAACGAACTTTTTACTTCAGCGCATCAAGGATTTTATTTGAATATCGATTTGGCTTGCAAATAGAGCTGTTTAAATAAGAACCAAATGAACATTATTGGCGCTTGAAAAATTATCGTTGTTCGTCATTGATTCTGGAAATTATAATTTATTTATTTAGTTTGAAATTCCGCGCATTGTTTGAGAAAAGTTCTATACAAGCCTTGGCCGCAACCAGCTATTGACGGACCATCAATAGCCCAGTTGCAGGCCGCGACAGTAATGTACTATTCTTCTTTACTTTAAACAGCTCTATTTGCAAGCCAAATCGAAATTTAAATAAAATCTTTGATAAGTGACCTTCTTGGTCGCCATGATGTTGAAGTAAAAAGTTCATTCCATTTTTAAATAACACGACAGCTAAGAGTTTTCATAGTAAATTTATTTTGACGCTAAACAAGACATTTCATAGTAACATTGCCGGCCGCATAGTCACTTGTTTTTGACCAGTACACTTTGCCAGTATAGCTAATTTCGATTTATCTCGAAGAAAGTAGTCAAAATAACTCTCGAAGTTCCAGGCACGTTTAAGAAAATTTAGATTTTAAATAAGAATAATAAATATTATGTCCTTAGCATATTTTTCATTCATAATTTTTCTTTTTTCACAGTTTGTTATGAAACCTTTCGAATTCAATGATCTCGTGAAACCCATTAGGATGGCAGATAGGTATATTGATTATGGAGGTATTTGCTTGGTGTCAGGATACGGGGCGATTTCCCACTCGGTTAGTGGTACCTATGATGATGAGGCCTCAAACGACATAAGAGCATAGCCGCAACATTTTGTGTCCGCACATAAAACTTCTGGAACAAATCATCTAAATTGTAGGTCTCCATGCAGAAAGGTCAGGTACATAGTACTCGCATTCAGCGTTTAAGTATTTATGACCAGATGTATGAACGTAAACGAAGCAATAGGAGCATGTAAGGATCGTAGCAGATGGCGTTCTGCCATTTCTGCCTACCCCATGTGAAAAAGGCGTGAATCATAGGGTCTTATAATCAAAATGAAAGTGTAAAATTTCTTGAAATTATTAAATTAGCGAAATTTTCTGAACTGTTCAGAATATCCCAAGTTTAAAATTTTTGAATGATAGCTGGCCACCTCTGCTTTACGACATTTGCCTTTAGACCACTACGTTTGAGACATCCTCTATTTTATAATGAAAATGCATCAAAATACATTGTGTGGCTAAGGGTCAATTCACACCGAGACGCGAAACGACGCGCACATTTTTTTATGATCCGATAACATATCGAATTTATTTACTACACAATAAGGTACACGCGCTGCGTAGCACCACGCATCTAAGCGTACTTTGATTTGACACGTGTCAACCCTCGCACTGAAATTATACCTTTTCGGAAAGAAAATAAATTCGATAATTGTTAAAAAGTGCGTGCAGCGTCGCGTCGCTTCACGTCGCGGTGTGAACTGACCCTTAGGGTCAGCTCAGAATGCCGTACGCAGAGACCCTTAGAACAACTAAGCGGAGAAACAAACGAAAAGCGGCTTTTTAATACATATTAAAATTTTATACACTATGTTGTATCAGAAAGGTGTGGTCAATAAGGGTGTTTACCTACAGACCACCAAACTGCTGTACCACGCCCTTGAATGACCACACCTTTCGGATACGTGCTGTTTATCTATACAGCTGTATATCTATCATGTTTCAGGTATTGTCCGACACCTTGTTACAAGCAGATCTGCTACTTTTTCCTTATTGGTACTGTGCTAAACTTCATCCATCGGTAGATATGTCACATTCTATATGCACATCACTAGTCCGAACTGACATTGGAAAGGTAAAAAATCACATGAAATATTACGGCTATTTCGAACCTAGACAACACTACAGCTACTTCCCGTTTCTCTGTTATTACGTTGACTCTGAATGCACTAACTAATAACCCTAAAAAGCTTTATTAACGGGTATTAGAAAATATGTATACATATTAAGCAGGATCTTGTTGAGACTCAACTAAATTATAAAGCAAGCCTTGATTTTTTAAATGTTTGAATCTTAATTAACGTGAGTAGTAGGTACTTGAGACTTTTTACAGGTAAAGTCAGGGAAATAGATACATAAATTGACTACGAACTTAAACTGTCCATTTATTCAAATCACAACTGTCATTCTTTGACAGTTTTATGAAGTGGATTTAAGGGGGGTATTACATTAACATTTACCTTTTGTTTTACAGGGTGATTCCGGTGGGCCGTTAGTCTACACACATGGCGTTGATCTAGAGGGCAAGCATGACAGAACTTTAATTGGTATAGCTAGTGGAACTTACGAAGGCCTCAATTCAATCTTCGTTCGGGTGTCGTCCTACCGAGCTTTTATAGCAAACAACCGCTGTGAAGAAAACACTTATAGTATTTGTTATTTTGTTGTTAATACTCTTATAATATTACAAAATTATATCGATATGCAATTTTAAGTTATTTGATTTTATTATACATGGTGATTCATGTAGTGTGTTGGAAGAGCCAGCACATTTAACTGACAAGTTGGTTTTGGTTGCCTTTCCCCTCAAAAATGTTATTGTATTAATTTACTAGCGACCCACCCGGTATTGCTGATTCTAAAGATTATAAAAACGACGCACGTAACAAAATTTGAATTTCGCGGGCTGCCTTAGCGCATCCCCCTTAAATGGAAAGGCTTTTCTATTCTTTCAAAGATTCTGTTACGTGCTGTTTGTATCAAGGAAAGTCAATCATGTTAAGCTACGGTTTCCTAAAAGAGCGGCGGCCGCTCTTAATGGCCGCAGTGATGGCTGTCATGAAAATAATGACAGCGGCAATGATTTAAATCGTTAGATTCACCCTAAGGGTCAGTTAATGTGCGAGCCCACTTTTCTCAGTATGGTCACTTTTTCTTGTGACTGATTAAGGTGAGGGCAAATCTAGCAATTTAAATCTTTGGGGGGCGGGGTATGTTTTTCGGTGTCAAAAACGCTCTCTAGGAAAACACACCAACTTACTTTCACAATCAACGTTTCAGTGACGTCATTAGCCGGTAAATTAGTTATAGTTAGGCTGAACTAGAGTGCTAAAACGGCGCCTTATTATCATTTTCAGAGGGGCTGAATTATTTTGAAGGATATTGCTAATACATTGCTTTAAATGTTCGAGAAAGATGCTCAACAACGTAAATAAAGCAATGAATGTTGTTGAACTGTCAAAATGAAAGCCATTGCTACTATTAGTGTGTTACGCAATTACCCCGCTGAACCCAGGTGAGAGTTGGTTTGCACAGCGATGATACTAATCAACTCAGCACTTAATAAATGCTTGCTATGAGTGGATATTGCGAGGGCATCTCTGGTTGTCTTCAGAGCTTCTTACTCGGTCAGCTTCAGTTAACCTTCAACCATGTCAAATCTTCTAGAGAAAACTGTCAGTATTCTCTTCTAAAAATTCTACTAGAAAAACCTTACCAACAAAAACCTGATAAAAAAAATGTACGCTGTGCTACCGAATTCTAGTCTACTACTCTGTGCTACTCTACTGTCACTCACCGTAGAAAATGTACTCTGTGGGTGAGTTTAAAGTCTAAATCACACACAGGTGCGGGGCGGGAGCGGGTCGGGCGCGGGAGTACGGCGGGTATAATAAATTGTAATTCAAGGAATTGTATGGATGTCAACACACAGAACGCGGGCGCGGGTCGGGCGCGGAGCGGGAGCCGCGCCCGCCACCACAGACAGCGCGGGACGGGAGCGGGTCGGGAGCGGTTGTGCTGTTCTGTAAAAATTGTGAAAACTAAGTGTAGTAAAATATCAAAGTGAGCTTGGAGTGAACTGTCACTGCTTTAGCATCAGTAGGTATCGATGACAATGACTCACTTCACCTAAGTTTTCACGGTGAGATGGTTACAGAATAGCAATATGGGTGTAGCGTCGTTACATTCGGTGCAATGCACGTATCGATGATATTCTCCAAAAAAAGACATCAAGTCTTTTTTTATTAATGTCATGAACCTAAAAGCTTTTCCATTTTCGCGTTCTTCTTTTTAAAATAAGTAAAAATAATAATTCTTCGTCCGTGTCAGAATCACCCGACATTTTCACACTGCAACCGGTGCCACCTGTCAAAGTCCGACCGCGCCCGACCCGCTGCCGCCCCGCGCCCGCGCTCTGTGTGAACACGATGAACCGCGCGACCCACGCAATCAAAACGACCCGACCCGCTACCGTCCCGCACTCGCTCTGTGTGTGTTTCGGACTTATGTGTTCCTTCAAGACTAACTAGTCTGTGGTTCCTTCCATGTCACTTTAGCGCATTATAGAATCGCAATCTCAAAATTCTAAATTTATTGTATTTATTTAATGTTTTTGAAGTGTTTGTTATGTATAACTTTATGTTCAAAAGTATGTCTTTCACAAGCAAGTATCACATTTTTATAAAATGTTAAAATTTTCTATTATTTAGTAAAGGCACCATCTCCACCGACGAGAGAACCGCGACGATAGTCACGCTGTGCTACGATGATATCACCGGAGATGGAAATTGATTCAAAGAGTTTCTATTGAATTTGATGGCACGGCTATCCCTGCGATTGTCTCGCCGGTGGAGATGGCGCCTAAGGTAGTACCTAAGCACAATTTATAATACTTACTACCTTTAATACTATAATTATTATTATAGATAACACTTCTAATCATTATAATTATTATTATAGATAACACTCCCAGTAGTGAGCATTCCTCCAGAAACAGTTAATAATAAAAGTTATATAAATGATGCTAATTCTTCAACGCATGACAAATATGACCAGTGGACCCCTCGCGTAGTCAACGGCTATCCAGCAAAATTAGGGGATGTGCCTTATCAGGTAGGTACAAGCTTTCTTATCAAATATATAATAATACTAATGCTAATTAATTAAAATATTGACTGAAATCCCGCATATAGTTTTTCTGAGGCACGACAAAAGGAAAGCACCTTTAGATATAGAATTCCTTCGCACATTTTCTTTTTTAGTGCGAGACGAAACTTAAATATGAGTGAGATTGGCTGGAGAAAGGAGTTCCGGATGCGCAGGCTCCACTGCTAGCTAAACAAAGTAACTTAGTTAAGAAACTATGAAAGAAAATAAAAAAGTAACTATGAAAACGCGCGCTAAACAGAAAATACACTTCTGTGTCACGTCCCTTACGCGACGCGTTACAGCGGAGATATCGACGCGACGCCATACTATGTTCCTTATGGTGCCGCGCCCGCGATATCGTGGCGAACACGTACGTGGCGATAATATCGCAGAATCGCCACGAGTGAAACGTCTGTATGACGCCTTGGGTTTCAGCTTCGGCCCAGCCAGCAGCGCCGTTACCTCATCGTGGTACTGGTGCGGGTTAACTCTCGCTTACAGCTGTGTGGTTCAATTCATGGTCGGTGGCAAGTTCGATCGCCTCTTTGCAAGGAGACATCAGAGAAGGAGAGAGGGTATCTCTCTCATCCCTTTAGCCTCGGAAGCTAAAATGACAAGAGCAGTAGAATTGGCTTATCAAACTTTCTCGTAACCATTACATAATTTGATGCCCACCTAGTTAACCAGACCACGACGTGTTGCCACTCCGAGCGTCTCTGCGTCCAGTGCTCGGTGTGGCAACACGTCGTGTTCTGATTTGCAATTGGTCAATCGTCATCCTGAGAATGCCTCGTTGAGAGTCGAACCACGTGTCGATTTCTTACAGGGTTTTTATGACTCTTGAAGTATAGTTCAGCGGAATAGGTTACTAAATATATCTACGACTATTGTAGGTTTTTTTTTTTGATGCCCACATTATAAATTATCGTATTATGCTTTTACAGATAGCACTGAAGGCGTTAGTAAATCGTGCTAGTAGAAGATACCAAACTTTTTGTGGCGCAACTATCATAGGTGCAAAAAGACTGCTATCTGCTGCCCACTGCTTCGAAGAAAAAGGATTTAGTAACTGCAATAAGCTTTTGCATCCCGGGTAAGAATGCCTAATTAAAAGACAATGACCAAATTAGTATGAAGACTGGTGCCTTTTATTTTTTTGGCGGCAGTCGATCAAATAGGACTGAGTTTATGATATAGGACCCCATACAATATTTCATTTGTAATATTATTCTGCATCACTTTTTTCATAACACTATATAAAAACAAAAAATGCACCAATTTTAGGAATTGCCTTTTCAAAATACGTTTTTCTTTACGAAACGGCGATTATAAATTTAATAATAATCTCCGGTTATTTGGTCGCGTTTTTTCTATCTCACGAAGATTTATCTTTATTGTGTGTATCTGATGATGTACGTAATTTCACATTGTTTCTGTGTGCGTAAACTCTGGCAGCGCTTAGTATTGGCGAAGCCGCTTTAACACATAGACATTGTGCAGGTCACGCCTTTGTGACACAGAAAAAATGCCTTATACTCCTGTTGATTCAACACATTTTTTTTTATATAGAGAATCCAGCTCAAACTCCCTTCGCCACAAGTACGCGGTTGCTGGTAATCTATATAACTCTGCAAGATATATTTCGGATAGCAGTAATGGACAGTGGAGGACAATGAAACGTGTCCAATTCCCAAAAAAATACAAATTTCCCTATGACGATATAGCAGTCATTGTAAGTATCACACAAATCACGAATTATATTAGGATTCAGGGCCGTAGGCAGGGGGTTTCGGGGCTCAAACTCCCCTGAAATGCGAGAAACCAGAATCTCAATCTAAAGATCGACCCCATAGGGTACCTCCTTATACAGATAATTGTAATCTATTTCACATAGGCGTACTTTATAATCTACAATACCAGTAAGAGAATGCTTAAATACTGCATTTTTATCGACTCTGACTTTGTATTGAATAAATTCCTGCAACTTCAGCATTCTCTGAGATATTCTACCCTTCTCTCTCGCCTCTCCCAGGCGGGGTGCTAAAATTTTCGAGCTCCCTTCGCTCGCTCTTACATCCTTTTATGCATCATCATTCTCAAACTTTTCTGCATAAGTCGATAAAGTTACTTCTATTTCTGTATGATTGGTCAAAGAGAAAGAAAACTTAATTTATTTGAAGCTGGATGCTACAAATTTCGAGCTCGCTTCGCTCGCCATCACTTTTAACCCCCGATGGAAAAAGAGGTGTTATAAGTTTAACGTGTGTATCTATGTGTCTGTCTGTGCCATCGTAGCTGCCAAACGGCTGAACCGATTTTGTTTTTTTTTGTTTTGTTTGAAAGATGACTTGATCGAGAGTGTTTTTAGCTATGATTCAACAAAATCAGTTCAACCGTTTGAAGATTATCAGCTCTTTTCTACTTGATGAATGGATGTGAGCATCTTCCACAGGTCTAAACAATTCGAAATTTAGTATTCTGTTACTTCAATGATATGAAAAGAACATAATAATCTTGAACTGAAGCTGCAGCATCACCTGGAATTTGCAGGATACCCAACTCTCTCACCAACTTACAGCAGAGGTATCGTTTACTCATTGGAAAGGTCTCAAAAAATAGGTTACAGATAGATGGTGATCAGGGTCCGATGATGGCGTAGGAAAGATAAATGAGACTAAATCAGTAACTAGCTTCACTGTAGCAAAAATACGTACAGCTACTTGATCGTAGCGTTTCTACTAGTAATATAATATAAAAATTAAAAAGCTGGGAATAAAAGTTAAATTTAAAATTTAAAAAACCCCCGAGAAAAACAAACTACAGCTAATGAAAATAGGAAATTATTCCTAGTGTGTGTTGGCGTTTTCAATAGCCGTACTGATTGACTGTGACTACTGAAATTAACTGTATTTTATTTCCAGATAATATCTTATAGTTTCTATTATAATTCACATGTTAACTATATTCCTATGGCAACTCAAAATAAAGATTATAGTGGATCATGTTTGGTCTCGGGCTATGGAAGAATAGGGGAACGACCAAGAGTAAGAGCTATTTAATTTTACGTTGATAAATTACTGAACCGCCTTCTCATAGTTATATAAGGTGAGGGCTTTAGGGTAGCCCGCTAAATTCAAATTTTCTTACGATTTTTGCAATTTGCAGGTCAGTATCAGGTTGTATGTTGATCTAAATATGATTCGCGGCCGTATCAAATATTTATTTATAGGCCTAAAACCTACGTTTTGGAAGGGCAAATGGAACTACCTTTTGGCCTTCCAAAACGTAGGTTTTTGCAAATTTTGACGTTCAAAAGTGCCTGTTAAGTGCCTATTTGAAATAAATTATTTGACTTTGACTTCAAATATACAGTATGTTAACTAACAAAGGGCGCATTTCCGTCAACCCGCAAAATAGAATAGTGTCGATACATGTAAAAAAATTTACCACAGATTAAAAATAATATACTTACATATAAATATTGTAATTCATAAAACTGTTCAAATTATACGTTTAAGAAACACTCTGTACACGCACACTTGTATTTCAACGTAGAAAGACAAGTGTGACAAGTGTGCGTGAACAGGGCGTTTCTTTTATCAATTTAATATTTTTTACTTAAAAAAAAAACTTTTTTTATTGGTAATATTTTTTTTAACCTGTATAGACGCTATGCTACAATGCAGGTTAACGGGAACGCCCTTCGTTAGATAACATTCTGTATTAACGATGTTCTCGAACTCATGCCGCATCTAAAGCTATCACCCCGCATATGGTTGCTCAAAAACCTGGGCTCGGGTACCAAGATAATAATTCAAAACGGTTTGTTAACACATTTCATATTATTAAATTACAACATGTAGGTACACAGGATGTCAATGCAATGTACAGTCACGGACTTTAATTGATGGGCCACCTTCAAACTTTTCAATTTCTCCGTACGCTAACAGTACCATCGCAACAGTAACCTAGCAACGATTGTTTATCGTTGCTAGGTTACTGTTGCTAGACCTGCAATTGGTTGAATTTGGGTAGTCACTCTGCTGTCAAGTTTGTTGTTCTGGCTCTCAGGTTAGCCAACCGGTAAAAATATGAAATATAATTTTCTTCTTCTAATACCAAGACATATGACTGCGTGTCGGGAACCGAATAAACACGGCTAAAATACGAACATTGCCAGGTGGCTCATCAATTAAAGTCCGTGACTCTACATCAGTATAAAGTCAAAGTCAAATAATTTATTTCAAATTCTTATTCTTTAAATATTTATAATTCTTATCCCTTATCTCTTAAATATTTTCTTGTAGGATACAAGTAGTATTCTTTTACTGGCGAAGTTAGTCCTAATTCCAAATAGGATGTGCAGTAGATTACACCGCAGGCCAATGTATAAGTTTGTTTGTACCTCTTCCATGATCACCGACGTTGGCAAGGTTAGTCAAGTTGTAGTAACCCATAATTTATACGCGCGAATGCGCGATCGTTGCATTCATAATTATATCACTGTTTGTTTGGAAAACCGAAAGGCCACACTTTCGGAGTCGCCGAACAAAATGAACGCGACCATCGCGCACTCGCAAGACAGTAACTTTCGGTTAGGACAAGGCCTACGGCTGAGTCTTGAGTGACGGCGCACCGCGCAGGCGGATTGCGGAGCGGATTTATCAGACCACCACCGATAACCCAAAGACATAAAATTGTAATAACGTCCTGTCAGAATATAAAACAACGATTAATTTGTGTTTTTGAGTGCATTTTTCTAATATAAAGTGAAGCTTGGTGCTTTCGAATGATACGAATTGTTATAGTGTATGGATAACATAGTAATTAAGGATTATGAATTTGATTTTTCGATCTCGTACGTATATCTACGTTGATACAAAGTTATCGCGGTATGTATAATGAGAAACGTCAAATGCGCCGTGAAATACGCGCGCCCGCTCGCACTCCGGAGACTCCGGACAAGTTCGAACATATCAAACATTTGTTTTATCCGCCGTTCATTCCACCTGCGGGGTACGCTGTCACTCAGGACTCAAACTACCGGTCAGCTCAGACCGCGGCAAAGCGACGCTGCGCGCACTTTTTAACAATTACCGAACTTATTTTCTTCACGAAAAGGTATAATTTCAGCGACGTTTGACACGTGTCAAAGTACGCTGAGATGCGCGGGGCCGCGCAGCGCCTGTACCTAACTGTGTAGTAAATAAATTCGATATTGAATCGGATTATAAAAAAGTGCGCGTCGGTTCGCGTCTCAGTGTAAACTGACCCATAGTCAGTGACATCCATAATCGATAGATTCAGCCTTTTCCACACTGACACGTGAATCTGCTTGTATTTGTGCTTGCAGGGAGATTCCGGTGGGCCTCTAGTATGTGGTGGGACAGGCGACCCTAATGATAAAGGCAAGGGAGTACTAGTTGGAGTTGTCAGCGGAAACCTTAGGCATCGGGGTTCGTTCTTCACTAGGGTCTCAAGTTACCGGAAATTCATCGCCGAAGTAAACTCAGTTTCTATGACCAAGTATAAATATAACATGCAATCATGTATAGCAGTAATAGTGACTTTAATATACAAACTTTTGTACCATTTTGTTTTTTTTTTATTTTCTTTTGTGTTACTTTTCTTTTTTTTCGAAATAATGGTACAAAATACCCTTGCACTTAGGCAAAATACAAAAGCGATTTTTTTGTGAAACAATTGGCCTGCATCTCACGTGATGGTAAGTGATGATGAGGCCGAAGGTGGAGCGACATTCACCCGGAATCCTCAGCCACAGAGGAACTGGCTATCTTACTTCTAACTACCGAAACACAACAATGCTGTTAACTTTATTGTTATGGCGACTACTGGCGACTACTGGCGATACTTTGATAAGATGGTGGTAGCTAGCCAGGTGGACTTAGAAGCCCTACCACTAACCAAACCGAGCAGAAAATTTTGGAGCGACTAGCTATCAACGATTTCTCGTAGCCCTTTTTTTTTTTTTTTTTTTTGTGGGTGGGAAATCGACCAATGACTTCTCCCGCTCTGGGCGGAGCGGAAGGGCGCGTCAGACTTTTACTGACTAAAACCCACCCGTGTTCCTTCAGTTGCCTGTTGCCAAGGTTCCGGTATCCCTTTCGGACTAACCCGCAACCCTGGCAGGCATCGGTCCTAGCGGACCCCGCCAATTATGCTGACATCTCTTTGAGGCGCGCGTGGAACACGACGTGCCATCGACCCGGGCCTGGTCCTAATCGGACGGCGAGCTACCCATTGCTCGCCGTATTCGTAAGAGTGGTAGTCAGACTTTAGAGCTTATGTTTACCCGTAACGTAAAGCCGTTTACTGACAGGGGTTACGGGGCGTAATGGTACATTACGCCCCGTAACCCCTGTCGCAGCGAGCATATTACTTTACGCCATGTAACATGCGCTTTCATGCGCGTTTCCACGTACTGACTGCACGAATGCTCGCATTGTAACATTTTACATATTACACCCCGTAATACCGGTCAGTACACTGTCAAAGATCTACGAATGACAGCCGGGACTAACGACCGAGGGGTCTCGATATCAATCTTATGGGAGGGTCATCGATAATGATAAATACATAATCAGCCTATAATGTTCCCACAGCTGGGACACAGGCCTCCTGTCGGTGAGAGGGAGTGGGCCGTAATCCACCACGCGGGCCCAGTGCGGGTTGGTAGATGTCACATGTCTTCCAATTTTTGATTCTAGGACATGCCGGTTTCCTCACGATGTTTTCCTTCACCGTTTTGAGGACAGTGGTGATTAAATAATTTCCACAAAGTAAAGCACCTGTCTGGATTCGAACCTACGACTTACAAGGTAGGTTCGATAATGATAAATAAAACAACAAAAATACTGAAACGCTACAGATGAATGGCTATAATAAAACAATAATACAAAATACAATCACGAAATAGTTGATAGGTACATTGCAACCAGTATCTGTTACCCATTCGTTGAATAAACCGACCTTCATGTGCAGGCTCGGGAGGCCTACATTGATGATTGATGTCACAGCGACCAACACTCCTTGATTTATATCCACCTCGGCCGGATCACCAGTTTCGTAACAAACGACGCCACCGCCTTCCGTTTCCTTAAAATAATACCTACTATTTATTGTCAGGATGTCAACAGACAGACATAGCCGCTATCTACGCATTCTGTAGATCAAACTAAGTAACGTTCTACCCTGCCATAAATGACTGCCAGCCTTTTGGGCACCTTTCCCATTAACAGCGATGCGGACGAATTCTTTGAAGCACAATGAGCCCCTCCCCTTTTTTTTCTTTTTCTTTTTAATTTTGTTATATAAGTAATTGTACATACATAACGTGTTTTTAAAAGTTATTTAGGTATAGGTAGACTAGGATTATTTTATTACTTAAATATAATTAATTAATGCATCTTGATGTAAATAAAATAATAAAATAAAACGAATAAAAAAAAGCCTACACAATTTTTTTCGCCTTGTTTTAATACATATAATCATGTAATTTTTATCATAATAGGCATTAGCATATTAAGTACAAATCGAAAATACGTGAAAATTAGAGGTAACTTCGTGATATTTTGTTATCGAGAAAATTTTAATATTTTGTGTTTCTGTTCCACAAAAAGTTTGGAAATATCATGTAGTTATATTATGTCATACTATTTTTATTTTATACCTAAGTCTTATCAATTTCAGGAAAAATCAAATTGATGGCAGGCAATTTTGGTTCCTAAAGGAATTTTGTCTAGGCCCTCTGATCGTTTCCGGCGTCTGCGACGACGCTCTATCGAGGGAGGGGTTGTCACCGGGCCGCTGCGCCGCGGTGATTGGTTTGCGCATGTGATGGCTTGACCTATTATTAAATAGACGGCAACGTGTTTAAAGATTTTTGGAAAAATGTGACCTTTATTAAAAAGTGGTTCAATTGATTCTGCTCGTTATTCTAATTAAACTATTTTCAGGTTTTGCGCATTTAACGTTACACTTTGTATAAAACAGATACATACAGAATAAACATATGCGATCCGATTGTCGTAAACACTGCACATGAAAAGTCTGCAACTTCGTAATAATATCCTCTCGCATTCTGCTCTTTCAAGCATCTCAACCTCTTCCGTATATAAGTACTTAATTTCTGACCAGCTCTGAAACACATTATTTTATTAGTTTGAAATGAACCTCAAGCTTTTATTTAAGAAGCGTGATGTTCATTTCTAAGCTTACATGAACGGGTAGGTATTTAATTGCGTTTGAGAATTTTATTTGGCTAACGTATCGAGTTGATGAGAACCAACATCTCTACAAAATTTAGAGCAACTATTGCTTTCGAAACGAATACTACATTTCAAATTCAGGCTGCCTGTCCATTGAGGCGGAGTGAGGCAGCGGAGCGGAGCGAGGGAGTAATGCGGAGCGGAGTCGCGGACTCTGTCTGTCCATTGATGTGGAGTGAGATAGTGCGGAGCGGAGTTGCGGACTGTGCGGAGCTAGGCCGATTTCATGCGACTAGTAATTTGACCGGGTGGCAGCGGCCGGTTTTTTCCGCTTTCTCGCTCCGCTTCCCGGTTTTGTATGAATTTTTTAACTGTTCACAAATCCCCATGAGTAGGCAGTCAGCCTTAAGACTCTGAAATATGGTCTCACCCTAGTAGCTTTAACGGCTGTAGCAGTGCAAACTCCATTAAAGTTGAAGTCACGAGTCGCGTAAGGTATTTTGTTGACGTGGGTGTTGAATTCCCAGGGTTTATTCATTCTCTGAAAATAAATGTTAAAATTAAACATTTAATATATTTAGACCTCGTGATTGCTCTGCAGAACGAACGGTCGTGAGTTTGATGACTTCGATAAGTTGGGAGAGGTTCTATGTTCTATGTTAGAGGGTTTGGTTTCAGTTGGACCATTGTGGTGGTTATTCCAACCAGCCCACCTCCCTCCAGAAGTTGATTATGACATGTCTCCTGGTCTGTTTAGAACATCTGTAAAAGATCTAAGTGACCCGAGGGTTTCTTTCTAATCTCGGTGACGCTTTTGTATTCAAAGAGCACAAGGTGCAACGGTTTCCTCAGCCTCCATGCATGCCCTGCACAGAAGACTGTCCCTTATGCCTATTGTGTGTAAGTGTTTGTTTATCGAGCAGTGTCCCGTGATGGTCCCCGTCACCAGGTGCAGATCGTTCCTGTCCAAGCGTAATAAACGCCTGGTTAGTCTGCCATCTAAGGATACCATAGCTGCCCTGGACGGCCTGCACTTAGGTGTCGAGATCCACCAGTTCTCCGCGTGTGTGTGTGGGTGAACTCCTGTAGCCACCTGCGTAGCTGGTTGAAGGGGATGAGTGCGATAGGTTCGGGTCCACAGACTGACGTGCTGGATGCACGCTGGTCTCCTAGCTAGTTCGTCAGCTGCGTCGTTACCTAGTGATCCGCTGGAGAGGTTAACAGAAATACTAATCATAAATTGTAATGATTGTACTCATTGTGTGGTGTGACCCAGTAACCTCTTCTAACTAAAAATGGTCAACTTCAAAAACGACGTAAGGGGCCATCTATGAATTACGTCACAAGAATTTCATGACTTGGAGCCCCTCGTCCCTGTCACAGGTGATCGTATATTTTGTGTGATCCCTGGTGCGACGTTACATTATGCAATTTCAAATTAATCCTTTAATGTTGCTAGAGTTGGTAGTATTTTAAAGATTTTCGTTAGATTTGAAGTTTAGAGTTTTAATAACTTTTTTTTACTTTTGCGTTGGCATTCCTTGAAGTTATGGGAAAATTCATCAAAGAAATAACCTATGAAGCAATTCTTGTCTAACCGAGTTGTAACAGCATGGCATGACAAATGTTGTGAAGGCTCTGAACTGCTGCAAAAATCTACTAAACAGATTAAATATCTCCAAGCTATTTGATACACACGCATCATCATCATTAGCTGCTAGTGTGTCTATCCAAATAATAAATAAATATTTTAGATTTACGCATGTGATGTCACAAAGCTTATAACTCATCGCCTCCCTCGTCTCACGATGTCACACTTTGTTGACCGCCTTCCTCCACCTTAACGTGTAACGTAATTTATGGATGGCACGTAATTATAAAGAAATACTCTCACCGCAATAGCAAGGTTAAAAGCGGGAAATCTAAAGTATCTCTGCGAGTACAAATGGTCCGCTAGTCGCCATTGTTCATGGGTATCTTTCGAATTTTTTACAACTGTCTTGAGGACGCCGGCCACGTAATGAACCATATCATAATCGTATCTTTGTCTGAAATAGGAATAAAATGTACTTAAATGTAATTATGTATGTATGTAAATATATTTGGAACTGAGTTCTTTATCCTATTGTAGGGGGAGGAGCCCAGAGGGTTTTTGAGCAAGCATATTATCATCATCTGCCTGGCCTTTTCCCAACTATGTTGAGGTCGGCTTCTAGTCTAACCGGATGCAGCTGGATAACAGTATTTTACATAGACCGTAGGGGTATCGTAGGTCGCTGGAGGTATGCCCTGCTTGGGCGGAGCCCCGCCGTGTCCTCTTGGAGGCGATTGGCGGCGGTGACCTCTCGCGTCCGGCCCTGGTCCAGGCCATGGTACGGAGCGAGAGGGCATGGGAAGCAGTCACCTCCTTCTGCGAAGCAGTAATGCTCGCGAAGGAGGAGGTGGAACGCGTGAGGGAGAGGCAAAGTTTGCGCCGTCACGCCCCTAACCGCCGCCGCTGGAGACGCCCTGGGCGTCGGGAATCCCAGGCGGATTCCCAGCCACCATAGGCGCGGGCTTGCGGACGGCGATCCGGTCCGATTAGGACCAGGCCCGGATCGATGGCGCGTCGTATTCCACGCGCGCCTCAAAGAGATGTCAGCACAATTGGCGGGGTCGCTAGGACCGATGCTTGCCAGGGTTGCGGGTTAGTCCGAAAGGGATACCGGGACCGGACCAGGCAACTGAAGGAACACGGGTGGGTTTTAGTCAGTAAAAGTCTGACACGCCCTTCTGCTCCACCCAGAGCGGGAGAAGTCATTGGATGATTTCCGAAAATCAAAAAAAAAAAAAAAAGTGGTACAGGTAGGGGTATAGGGGGGCGTACGTAGCGTAGAGGTCGTATTACACGGTTACTGGGTTGTGGAGGTCTGATAAGCAGTCGCTCCATGTAAAATACTGGTATTCAGCTGCATCCGGTTAGACTGGAAGCCGACCCCGAAATAGTTGGGAAAAGGCTAGGCAGATTAGATTGGCATTGATTTAGGAAAGTATCAAAAAGCGGTCATAATTTTGCAATTTACCTCTAAACCTAATTAATATCTATAACTTCTGTTTCAATTTGAAACCGGCACTTGTGAAGATTTTTCGGTATTCAGATATTTGAAAATATTGCTATTTCCAAACTTCTGAATACCGAAAAATCTTCATACAAACTTCTCAACACCACTTCGTCGGTTTTTAGTAAAAAGTTAAAACATTCTTAGCTCACCGTTTTCTATTAGTAAAGAAGCAGTTTGCAGAAGACACAACCTTCGTCTCTGTGATGATGCTTCCAGCGCAGAAGGCACGATACAGAGATTTTTTACTGTCGTCCAATCTAAACATAAACACCTTAACACAAAGTGTTTATTTAATACATAACCTTACATTATTCTTATTCAACACATAAAATAAAAATAACTAATATACCTATTTACACAAACCGAAATAAAATTAACTATACAAACACGTTATGTATGTACAGTCACGGACTTTAATTGATGAGCCACCTGGTACTGTTCGCATTTTAGCCGTGTAATACAAATCGGGGGTCTTCGTATTAGAAGAAGAAAATTATATTTCATATCTTTACCGGTTGGCTAACCTGAGAGCAGAACTACAAACTTGACAGCAGTGACTACTCAAAGTCAACCAATTGCAGGTCTAGCAACAGTAATCTAGCAACGATAAACAATTGTTGGTAGTTTACTGCTGCATAGTAACGTTAGCGTACGGAGAAATTCTCTGACATCGATATTTCAACTGTCACTGTCTTCAGTTAAGTTTTCAGAATTATTGAGTTAATGAGCTATGATTCAAAGGAGGACAGTATCAAATAGATTGGATAAACTTAATGCAACATTGTATTTATTTTTATCATTAAGAACTTATTAGTCAACCTCTATGAATAAGACTATTTCCGATTAAAAGTAATTTATTTGTCATCTTGATATTTCAACTGTCACTGTCTTCAGTTATGTTTTCATAATTATCGAGTTAATGAGCTATGTACAGTAACCTAGCAACGATAAACAATTGTTGGTAGTTTACTGCTGCATAGTAACGTTAGCGTACGGAGAAATTCTCTGACATCGATATTTCAACTGTCACTGTCTTCAGTTAAGTTTTCATAATTATCGAGTTAATGAGCTATGATTCAAAGGAGGTCGGTATCAAATAGATTGGATAAACTTAATGCAACATTGTATTTATTTTTATCATTGAGAACTTATTAGTCAACCTCTATGGATATTTCCGATTAAAAGTAATTTATTTGTCATCTTGTTTACGAGCGTGCGATTTGAGTTCGTGTTTAATCGTGTAATCTCGTGAATGTATGAAACTGCAAAATTGAAAAGTTTGAAGGTGGCTCATCAATTAAAGTCCGTGACTGTACATATATAACAAAATTAAAAAGAAAAAATAAAGGGGAGGGGCTCATTGAGCATCAAAGAATTCGTCCGCATTGCTGTCAATGGGAAAGGTGCCCAAAAGGCTGGCAGCATTGCTACGCTGAATGGCAATGCTGATTCTTTGGGCTAAAAATAGGCCAGCCCTCTGTTCACGTGAAGAGTCGACCAATCGCTTAGCGATGTCCCGAAATACTCGATGAGCACTCGGACCCCACGGCCCTAGTGTTTCAACCCGTTACACAAAGACAATATTAAAAATTCATCATCTGCCTAGTCATTTCCCAACAATGTTGGAGCGGTTTCTAGTCTACACAGATGTAGCTGAATAGAAGTATTTTACACATGGAGCGGCTGCCTATCTGACCTCCAAAACCCCCTTGGTTTTACCTAGGGTTATAGTGTTGTGGTGTATCCAGTCGGTTTTGATAAATGTTCCTTTATTTTCAGGGCCAAAGGGGCAAACTAATATGAATGTAAAAGACCAAAATTCTTACATGATGTGGCCATTCTCCGTCAAGCACTTCGTCACCAAAATGTATGCGCAATCTACTTTGTCGGCCTTCCAAGACCTATTGAAATAACGTTGTAACGTTTACGCTGGCCACTTTATTAGAGCCATACTTTATTCTTTAGTTCATTAATACTTATGCAATATTAATACTTACCTTTTCCTGAGTTCGAGTTGCATTTCCAAAACTTTGAACTATGTAATGACATAATATTAGAATTATTGTGAAAAAAGACCTGCAGAAAATCACCTTTGATGATTTTTAGCGACGGTTTGCGTCAAAGGAAATTAAAGTTTTCATCGATTCAGTTGAGACACATTCGGGTTGTAGATAATAGCATTTATCAAAGAAATAATAACATCGAAAATAATCATAATACTGTCGCCCATGACATTTCTGACAGGACTGAAATGATCTGACAAGGGACCACAAGAGCAATATCCATGAAGAAAATGAGGACGAAGAAGTATGTAAGGGTCAGGATCGTAGCAGGTCGCGTTCTGTAGTTTCTGCCTTCCCTCATGGGGAAATGGCGTGAGTTTATGTATGTACTAGCTGCGCCCCACGGTTTCACCCGCGTTAAGTCTCGATCCCGTGGGATTATCGGGACAAAAAGTATCCTATGTCCTATTCCAGGTCATGGTCTACCCATGTGTCAAACATCAAAAACCGTTCAGCCGTTTTAGCGTGAAAGCGTAATAAACAAACAAACACTTTC
Organism: Lithophane semibrunnea; assembly: GCA_947363905.1. Lineage (NCBI taxonomy): Eukaryota > Metazoa > Arthropoda > Insecta > Lepidoptera > Noctuidae > Lithophane > Lithophane semibrunnea. Next base: position 11,758,394 of record OX376197.1, on the reverse strand, counting down.
GCATTTATAATATTATATTAAATATTAAAATTATATAAATTATATTATATATGTAGTTAGGATGTCAAATGAGGACGAAGTTTAATTGGATTTCTTGAGCAGAAAATTTGGAGGAGGAGAAGGAAAGTGGATCCTGGTGGAAATATGCGTATCTTTGTAAGTAACCTGGGTTATTAGGTCAAACTCAAACTCAAAGCATTTATTTCAATTAAACCATTTACAGGCACTTTTGAATTGTCAAGGAGTCGGTCAGTCAGAAATATGAAGCTAGTTGCCCATTCCAAAGCGTAGTAGGTACCTATGGAGAAGAACGGGCAAGAAACTCCACGGACACTCTTTTAAATCAAAATATTGTTACAAAATATTGGTTACATCATTTATGTTGAAATTATACATGTGAGAACAATGTAGAAAGCACGTTAAAAGCGTCCGCAATTATAACAAACAAATCAAAAATTAAAATAAGCCATGGCAGCTAAGAGATGACCAGTCACAACTGACGGCGCCCGTTCACGAATATGACGCATGGATCAGGTAATTAGGTAATTCAATATATTATACTGGAACACAATGGTCGAGGTAACAAGGTCAAACTGCCCATGTATTTACCAGAGTCAAGCGATTCAACAAAAACTCATTATTTTATTAATAGGTTTATTAATTTTCGATTTAAACAATTCTTTTAGAACCTTTGTTAAAAAATATATTTGTGGGCTACAGGCAAAAATCTAATAATCGACAGCCTTTTAAAACCAAGCGCGGTCTGGAGGGTCTGGCGGTCCTGGGGGTCATGACCATGAAATCAATCAAGCTGTCGAGAGACTGAATGATTTACGTACTTATCAATTAACCATTTCCCTAAAAATATTCCTGGGCACCAATCGTGATCCCCCCAAAATCGTAAAACACTATCAAAACACACATTATCGTCACTTGTGTCGTCACATCGACTGGTTCTGTACTTTTCTCACTTCCAGCGGATTCCCGCAGCGTTGGAAGGCGTAACAAGGTGGACGAACTGATGTGCCAACAACGACAATAAAATCTTACAACAAAAAAAATAAAAAAAAAATATCACATTAATCAAATCACTGACGCTCCTTAATTTTCTTTCGCGTTCTTCAATTCATCTTTGTGTTCTAACCCCCAAAGATTTGTCCCATCACCAGTTCTATTAGCTCTGAATTTTATCATATCATTTGACGCCGTCTTCAGGTCATAAGCCCATCCAATCCAAGCAAAGAAATCTATGAATTTGGTCGTAAAATTAAGACTATTGTTGCCAAGCTCGGCTGCACGATAATCCCATGGAAATACATGGTGATAGTTATGGAAACCTTCGCCACCGGTCGCAATGGACACTGCTATGTTCTGGGCCGGCAAAATTTTCTTGTCATAAGGCTTGTTTCCCCACATATGAGCAGCGCTGTTGACGAGGAAAGTAACGTTTAGGTTCACTACGTAACGAAGCATGGTGATGTGCCAAGCATTGGTCCAGGTTTCTCCCCAGCAGTGAACAGGGATGAGAGTTGGTAGTCCAAAGCACACTGCCCCGATGAAAGGTATTGCGTACCTATAAAGAAAAGCAATTTATTAATTATCGCATTTGGAGATGATGTTTAGGAGAATGCAAGCAAATAGGCGTAACACAGTTTCAATCATAACCCGAAAGATTTTGAAGGAAATCCATTGCTTCATATGTTTGAAGAATTTGTCTGCTCAACAGCGCATATAACGCAATGCATATTGTTGAGCTGACAAAATGAAAGGCATTGCCATTGTAAGTGTGTTACGCAATTACCTCTATGGTGGCCTAAATTGTCCACCTGATGTGAAGTTGTTTTCAGCCACCAACAATGCCAATGTTGCTGACCATAAAACGCAGCGATATGCTAATGCTGGCAAAATAAGTGATGGTGGTGGAAGTACGTATTCCTTTTCTGAATTAACTTTTACTCACAAAGAGGTCTACTATTAGCTACCGGTTGATCCATATAAGTTAGTATTAAAGATTATGTCTTGGCTTTTGGTATAGTAGTACCCAGACCGAATTTAGGCCATGGCGACCAATGATAGCGGAAACTCGCCATAGACGCGGGAGATATTATAGTGCACAAGTGTGTGCGCAGACGCAGATGCACTCACTCTTCCCTCACTCTCATAGTCCGGTAGCTTTCGATATAGCAAGAGAGAAAAACGCCGAATTTTATTTATCCACTTACTTCTTTTGAAATCTCAGTACTGGGTTGTTGAAAATATCAGACATGTCAAGTTCCTTTCCACGTTTCTTGACTTCAGGATGTTTTCTTACGAGCAACCATCCGACATGGGAATAGAAAAAACCTCGAGTTGCATTATGAGGATCTGCATCGGTGTCACTGTACTTATGATGGAGACGGTGGTCTCTCACCCAATCAATTGCGGAGTTTTGAAAGGCAATAGAGTTCAATATCATCAGAACAATTTGTAAGGGTAGCTTCGCTTTGTATGTTTTGTGGGCCCAGAGCCGGTGAGCGCCAGCTGTGACTCCTATTTCTGCGCACACGAAAAGGATGTAACCTGAAAGTATTAAGATTTTTAATAATTTTGAAAGAGAATTTAAAAAAAATAACGAACATGGAATGTTCAACACATAAAGTCAATTAAATACCCTTTTCTAAAGTAAGAGAAGGACGATATCTAAAAGTTATATCTATGTATCGGTCTAGGGTACCAAAAACCTAAAAAAATACGGCTGTTAATTGAGATTATAATAGTCATTTATGTAACTGTTATATAATAAAGGGTATTAATATACAGTTGCATACAAGATTTTATCTACACCCATGATAAGAATTTTCTATAAAAGTTTCTTTGCAATATCAATATCGAACAAATGCGCAGTACGACGTGAATTCGAATTTTTTCGAATTCAAATGTGTTTTGTTTTTAAATTACGGTGCTTTGTGAGTGAAACGCTCGTGAATGACAATGTTATTTTTTTTAAATGAGTTGCATTATAAAATTCAGTACAACATTATAACACCCGTTTGGATGATATTATGGTTACTATGACACTGGATGTTTTAATGTTGTCTATAAGCTAACTGTTTTAGAAATTTTTATAGAGGATTTATAGCATGGGTGTAGATAAAAGGTTTTATCACACAATTTTCATGCTAAGGAGGCTTGTGGCTAAGTAATAACAGCCGTACGGGTCGATCGATCAGGTTAAGCTATGCTTGCCGCAGTTGGTTCGTGAATGGGTGACCATCTTTACATACCAAGACCCCTCCGTGCCTCGGAAAACATGTAAAGCCGTTGGTCTCGGCTGTCATTTGTAGATCTTTGACAGTCATTACGGGTCGTCATAAGCCCGAAAGTCTGACAACCAGTCTTACAAAGGGGTATAGTGTTACCCAGTAACTGGGATGTGGAGGTCAGATAAGCAGTCGCTCCATGTAAAACACTTATTCAGCTGCATGCGGTTAGACTGGAAGCTGACCCCAACATAGTTGGGAAAAGGTTAGGCAGATGATGACAATTATCGAGTAATTGTCGTGCTAACTAGTATTATTAATTATGTATCTATGTAACAATTGCTTACTGCACATGAACTTACAGTAAAAACTAGTGTCAACATCTATCAGGATATCGAATCAATCCTTACTAATATTATAAATACGAAAGTAGCTCTGTCTGTCTGTCGGTCTGTCGATCTGTCTGTCGCGCTTTCACGCCAAAACTCCTGAACCGAATTAAATGAAATTTGGTACACATTTAGTATAGAGCCTGAGAAAGGACATAGGCTACTTTTTATCGACATACCACGCGGGCGAAGCCGCAGGCAGAAGCTAGGATCCTATAACGAATCTAGTTTAAAATTACTAATATTATAAATACGAAAGTAGCTCTGTCTGTCTGTCGGTCTGTCGATCTGTCTGTCGCGCTTTCACGCCAAAACTCCTGAACCGAATTAAATGAAATTTGGTACACATTTAGTATAGAGCCTGAGAAAGGACATAGGCTACTTTTTATCGACATACCACGCGGGCGAAGCCGCAGGCAGAAGCTAGGATCCTATAACGAATCTAGTTTAAAAAAAAAAAAACAGAAAAAAATCATAACTCGAAAACTATGAAAAATCGCGGAACATAACATGGGGATTCGAATACCCCACGACACGGGGACCTAAATATTATTTTTGGACGTCAATGTTCCGGCCACCCGGCCGGCTGTAATAAACCTCCAACTGTCATTAACGAGACAATAGAATTTTAATTGTTTTCGGCCATTAGAAGGCCAATCGACAGTTGAGCGGTTTAAGTACACTTTTTATTCACGGAAAAACTAAATTTAATTTGCCAAAGAGGTAATCAAGTATCTAGATTTATTTGTTATGAAGTAAATAGATCGCCCTATCCATTTCTACTTACCGAATAATATTGTAGCCCATTTGGCCGAAGTGAAGCACAGATAGAGCCCGTACAGACCAGCTATATGCCAGTACCCAAACGTGATAAGGTTAGGGTACACTATTTGGAACTTCCTAGGCAATACTTTAGGCACCAGCAAAGTCATCGTTGGTTCTTCCTCCCTCACAATTGTAGCTGTTCTGACGGCTTGAGACATGTTTCACTACTGCAAGAAAAAACATGGCTGAGTTATTTAGAGTCGCGGAGCATTTAGGGTACCTACGCCACAGACAAGTCATGTTTGTAGATCTGCGACTTTTGAAATCTCTGCAAATAACTAATTCTAAAACTAATTCTATTAATATAAATAAACTGAGTACTTAAATAAAATATGATAAACAAATGTTATATTTAAAAAATATATTTGTTGAAACATGCTTGGAAATTATAGCTTTATTTTGACAACCTTCTTCGAGATAAATTGAAAATGTTTTACTGGTCGAATACATGCGAGCGCCCAGCCAGCAATGTCTTTAACTGTATGTCGCTGTCACTGTCGTGTAATTTAAAAATTAAACGAAATTTTTACTTCAACACATGGCAAGCAATGAGGTACCTAACTTATCAAAGATTTTATTTAAATTTCGATTTGGCTTGCAAATAGAATTTCAAATTCAAATTAACATATTGGCAAGTGAAAAATTATCGTTGTTCATCATTAATTCTGGTATTTATAATTAATTTACTTAGTTTGAATTACCGCGCAGTATTTGAGAAAATTACCCTATAACCCTTGACTGCAACCAGGAATTGATGGACTCACGTATAATTATAATAATGTGTATTTACGATAGTCCATCGATTTATTATTAATATTATTAAATAAATCGATAGAAAATGAAAATCAAGCATCTGGCTCATTTTCAGAGTCTGTTTTCCTAAGTTATTTTATGGAGCATGTGGTCTATGCTACGGTGTATTATAAAAACAAGGTATAACATTGACATAAAAACATACTCGCGGTTTCAAGTCTACCTTAAAAGTCTACCAGAAGGCTACAAACCGATTTTTTCTTCATTAAATATCTTTCTCTTTCTTATGCAACTCTTGAATAAAACGGATTTATTTATATCGACGGCCATGAATCACTCGCTTTAAATCCGTCCTTTATTCACTACAACTACAAAATAACACTGATATTATAATTATGTAAAAAGACGCTTTACTTTTCCTCTTTTTACTTAAGTACCTGCCTATAATAATTATCATTGTAAAATAATACTTTTATGAAATATAGAATTTTATTTATTTTTAGGTACCTACTTTGCAAGTGTATTGAAAATCGTCCTATGATACGTGTGAGCATTTTGTCATTGCACACCTATCAAAGAAAATGACAGCGATGTTTATTTGTAAGATATGGTACCTAAAAGTTTGGACAGTAGTTATGTTCAGGGGGCCTACCACCACCGCTTACAGCAGTATTATTTTAATATTACTTCAGTGTAGGAAAGAGCTACTAAAGCTCTACATGACGTATAGCTCCATCTCTTTCCCCCACGAAGTAAGATTAAAATAATACTTCTGTAAGCGGTGGTGGTAGGCTCCCTGGACACATCTGCCGCTACGAATGTACGATTAAGTCTTACCTGCCTTAAAAATGGACTACCCAGTAAAATAGCTTTTAAATAATCACTAACAGTCACCATGTATGGTCTTTGTAAGGGGGCTCTGAGAACTTAATTAACACGTATAGCTAATTTTGGCCTCTTTTAAAAACGACCAAAAAACTGGGCCTTATAAAGGCCCAGTTACACGGTGCAAGTTCCTGGAACGTTCAAGAACAAAAATCCAATGCCATAAAGCACGTTCAATTAAAACCCAATGTAAATGGAACGTGCTATTTACACCTACACCAGTTTTGAACGGCAACTAATTTGCCCATATAATTAAACAATTTTACGTGTTGGTTAGACGGTGCCAGTCAATAGGGATGTTGATTAGGTAAGAAAAAAACTGTTTAGTCCGTCAGTCACATAATAAAAAAATATTTAAATCTACCGGCCAGTGACGTCATGCCATATTTTAACTCAATGTATTGCCGTCATTTTTGATTACGTAAAAAAAGAAAATATACGTTTCCAGTATTTTTTAATTATCTATCTAACGGACCAAAACATTTTTTAGTCAACATTGTAGCTTTAATATTATGGTATTCCACAGGCAATAAACATGCACCGTGTAAATGGGGCTTAATTTTTTAATCATGGCGTCGTCCTCGTTCCCAATTTGACAAACAAGAAACACAAAGTTGAGGAAATGAGTCAAATATTATTTTAATTCTACAAAGTGGACATTTTTATTATTATTTACGATACTTTTGATATGATAACTTCATAATTCTACTGGTAACTCGATTTATTATGAGATTGTGTGAACTTGAAGACAAACGTTAACGGCTTATTACGGACGTCAATGATATGGTAGCGGGTCGTCAACGTCTTCATAGTCGTCATATAAAACCCATATTTTACTAGTGCTTAAAGTACATAGGTAATGAGAAAATTGACTACCAGTCGTATGAATTGACTATTGGCTACACGGCTATCAATTTGCTTAACAATTAATTTCCGACTGTACCTACATAATAAGGTAGGTCCTTAACAAAATATATCAACTCAACTCAAAGCATTTATTTCAATTAAACCATTTACAGGCACTTTTGAATTATCAAGGAGTCGGTCAGTCAGAAATATGAACCTAGTTACCCATTCCAAAGCGTAGTAGGTACCTATGGAGAAGAACGGGCAAGAAACTCCATAGACACTCATTTACATAAATAAATTATTTAAAAAACCAAAAACCCCGACTGCAAAAACAAGTACTTAACTGAAAAGAGATAAACAAGCATTATTATTTATAGAATTTTGGTATCGCAGGCGGGACAAATAAAAGTTACACCATAATATTTCAGATTATTGGTTTGGTATAATGCTTGTTTATCTTTTTTCAGTTAAGTACGTGTTTTTGCAGTCGGGGTTTTTGGTTTTTTAAATATTTTTTTAGTTTATTGCAAATTAGCTCGTGCAAAGCTTCGCAGGGGATTTACGAGGTCTGACACAAAAATTAACGCATTACTATTTCGCTCCAAACATCCGCTTACAAAGGAGATTGACTTTATACAATGCAAAGATGGTCTTACAATGCGTTAAATATTAACTTATTACGAAATAATATGAGATAAAATTAAAAATTTCTAATTAAAATTACCACATTATGAAGTCTGAAACACGTCATATTGACGCAAAGACTAACGTAAGTTAAATGTACTACTTATGCAAGTATACCTACTACATAATAAATATTATTATTTGTAAGAACAATGTTTTATACTAAATTGCACAATTATACAATTTAATAAGTAGGAAGTAGGTAGGTACACCAACCTTGAACCCCTCGTTCCAATCCAAAGGCAATGCACCTATCTATTGTCTCATAAGAGCCCAGTCCAAACCGCTTAATGGTGTCAGTGTTGATTTTGCGAAACACTAAGGAAGATTTTATTAGTATAAAAAATATTTTTCATGGGTTAGTAAACTTGATACTTGCCACGTAATACGTTTAGACAATACTTGCACAAGTATTAATAAAGTTTATCATATTTTTTTTAGCTTCCCCTCGAATGCGGTTTATGGTGTATCCACATAAATAACAGCGCCGTGCCCTTAATATAAGATAATAATAAAAATAATCACTCCACGATAATTGACAAATGCGTGTGTTAGAAGGAACGGTAAGCACTATAAGTATTTTTATTTTACTAGCACTATGCCCGCGACTTCGTCCGCGTGGATTTCATACTTTCCTCTAAAAACTTTCATTCATATTTACGACTTTATTACCCTTTTACACCCTGTTAGCGGCTGATTTTTGAAAACTAACTTACTACCCTACTTTTTTATTTAATTTAATTAAGTATTATTACCGTATCAAGTCCGAGTTATTTATTCCAACAGCGCGTTAAAATTTTTATTTACTTTGGCACCCCGGAATTCCTCTATGTGAAGGGTTGCTTAAAAAAATAAAAGTGACAATCTTTATTATTTAGTACTGCAAAGTTTCAGGTTTGTTAACCAAAGGAATAAGATTTTTCATATAAACTGTATCCTCTCGTTTTACCCCCACAGGGAAGGAACCGGTTGAACGCGTCCCAAAGGGTCATGGCCATTCGGCTGGCCCGGGGATACCGCACGGTCTCCCGCGAGGCGGCGAGCCTCCTGGCCGGATTACCGCCATGGGATCTGGAGGCGAAGGTCCTCGCGCACATCTGGGAGTGGCGCGAGGAGATGAAGCGCCGGGGCGTAACTCCGCTGCCGCGAGAAATCGCGGCTCAGCGGACAGAGCTCCGGCAGGATCTCATGGCGGCATGGAGAGTGCGATTGTCGCAACCCAGTGCTGGGCACGCCACAATTGCGGCGATAAGTCCCCTCTTTGAGGAGTGGCTAGAGAGGCGCCACGGCGTCCTCACCTTCCGCCTGACGCAGGTCCTCACCGGACACGGTTGCTTCGGGAGGTTCCTGTTTCGTATAAGGCGGGAGGAAACGCCCGGGTGTCACCACTGTGTGGATCGCCCGGAGGACACGGTGGAGCATACGGTGGAGGTCTGCCCCGCTTGGGCGGAGCCCCGCCGTGTCCTCTTGGAGGCGATTGGCGGCGGTGACCTCTCGCGTCCGGCTCTGGTCCAGGCCATGGTACGGAGCGAGAGGGCATGGGAAGCAGTCACCTCCTTCTGCGAAGCAGTAATGCTCGCGAAGGAGGAGGCGGAACGCGTGAGGGAGAGGCAAAGTTTGCGCCCTCACGCCCCTAACCGCCGCCGCCGCTGGAGACGCCCTGGGCGTCGGGAATCCCAGGCGGATTCCCGGCCACCATAGGCGCGGGCTTGCGGCGGCGAGCAATGGGTAGCTCGCCGTCCGATCAGGACCAGGCCCGGGTCGATGGCGCGTCGTGTTCCACGCGCGCCTCAAAGAGATGTCAGCACAATTGGCGGGGTCCGCTAGGACCGATGCCTGCCAGGGTTGCGGGTTAGTCCGAAAGGGATACCGGGACCTTGGCAACAGGCAACTGAAGGAACACGGGTGGGTTTTAGTCAGTAAAAGTCTGACACGCCCTTCCGCTCCACCCAGAGCGGGAGAAGTCATTGGATGATTTCCCACCCTCAAAAAAAGAAAAAAAAAGGGAAGGAACTTTGATAAATCGATTAAGATGTTTACTTATTTTGACTCAAAGATTATTTATACCAATTTTTGAGTTAATCAAACCACGCAGTAAAATCCTACCCTGTAAAATTAACTAACCCGTTTCACCGTTAGGGGTGGATTTTCGAAAAACCTTGATACACGTTATTCTTTATTTTTGGTATAAATACTGAGTTTTGAGTTAATCGGACGGCGCGTTAAAATTTTTCTATACTCAAACTCAAAGCATTTATTTCAATTAAACCATTTACAGGCACTTTTGAACTGTCAAGGAGTCGGTCAGTCAGAAATATGAAGCTAGTTGCCCATTCCAAAGCGTAGTAGGTAGGTACCTATGGAGAAGAACGGGCAAGAAACTCCACGGACACTCTTTTAAATCAAAATATTGTTACAAAATATTGGTTACATCATTCATGTTGAAATTATACATGTGAGAACAATGTAGAAAGCACGTTAAAAGCGTCCGCAATTATAACATAAAAACAAATCAAAAATTAAAATAAGCCATGGCAGCTAAGAGATGACCAGTCACGACTGACGGCGCCCGTTCACGAACATGACGCATAGATCAGCACCATTCAGTTCAACCATTTTAAAGGGAGCTAAATGATGCAACACACGCGCCACCATCAGCGAGACATTTGAGTGAGCATGACATTCCCAGCCGCCAGGGCATACAAACTTTGACACCCCAAAATCCCCGTTTACGGGGTAGTTTAGAAAAACTAAAAATGAAAAACTTTATAATTTACTTATAAAAGTATTCGTGCCAAGTTTCAAGTCTATTAACTCAAGGAATAAAATTTTACAAACGAAATCCCCCCTTTTCACCCCCTTAAAGGCCGAATTACCAAAAATCCGTTCTTAGTGCGCGCCTACGTCATAATAACTATCTGTGTGCCAAACAGCCAAATCCGTTCAGCAGTTTGAGCTGTGCGTTGATAGATCAGTCAGTCAGCGTTGTGTTTTATATATATAGACTAGCACTATGCCTGCGACTTCGTCCGCGTGGATTTCGTACTTTCCCCTAAAAACTTCAGCAACCCCTCCACTCCCTTTGAAAGATAGTTTTCGAAATTCATATTTACGACTTTATTACCCTTTTACACCCCGTTAGCGGCTGATTTTTGAAAAACCCCGAACCACGTACTTTTTTATTTCCTGTTTTAAGTATTAGTATCGTACTAAGTTTCGAGTTATTCCAACAGCGTGTTAAAATTTTAATTTACTTTGACACTCTGTGATTCCTCTATGTGACGTTGCTTAAAAAACTAAAAATGACAATCTTTATTATTTACTATATAGCAAGTATTGTCAAGTTTCAAGTTTATTAACTCAAGGAATAAGATTTTTCATACAAACTAAGTCCCCCTTTTCACCCCCTTTAAGGTTGAATTTCGAAAAACCCTTTTTTAGTCGATGCCATTATCCTAATGACTCTGTGTGACAAATTTCAGCCCAATCCGGTCAGTGGTTTGAGCTGTGATATAGATTACCCTTTTTCACCCCGCTAGGGGTAAATTTTTGAAAAACCCTGATACATATTAGTCTTTATTTTTGGTTTTATGTATAAATACTGAATTTAGAGTTAATCGGACTGCGCGTTAAAAATCTTCTATACAAACTTTGACACCCCTCTAGGGGGGGCCCTAGAGGGGTGTCAAAGTTTGTAAAAGTTTGTTTAGGGGGTAGTTTAGAAAAACTAAAAATGATAAACTTTATAATTTACTTAGGTAAGTATGCGTGCCAAGTTTCAAGTCTGTTAACTCAAGGAATAAGATTTTACATACAAAAGATATCCCCCCTTTTCACCCCCTTAAAGGTCGAATTTCCAAAAACCCGTTCTTAGTGCGCGCGGCTACGTCATAATAACTATCTGTGTGCAAAATTTCAGCCCAATCCGTTCAGCGGTTTGAGCTGTGCGTTGATAGATCAGTCAATCGGTCACCCTCGTGTTTTATATACAATGTAGAGACGACAATACAACAATAAATGAAAACACTGGCAATACTAATGCATAAGAGTATTTTGGAACTATCAAATAAATCCTAACATCGGAATAAAAATGTCATTTTTCAAGCAAACTAAATAGTAATGGTCTGACTATGGGGTTTGCCGAACTTTGACTATCGTAACTAAACTATAGGATATGTTTGATTAATTTTTTGTATGTAGACCGAGAACGTCATTAGATATACGGAGTTTTATTTCTTGTCGTATTGTCGTCCCCACCTTGTATATAGATTACCGAACTTAGTGTGTCGGAATGATTACTGGTTATTTGCCGTTTATGAAGTCCTGTTGAATATAAATGTTTTGTAGAGAAAGGATTTCATAAAGTAAAGCACTGAAAGACAAGGCTACACATTTATTTAATTAGACTTGTCAGTATTTAATCAGAAAGCTAGTTGTCCGTTCATAAACCTAGGTCTTCATGGAGAAGAAGGACAAGAAACTCTATGGAAACAGTATTACAGTTTTCTATCGGAATAATCAATATTCCGTAATATAATTTACATATTATAAAATCAATGTTAGCAATAGTATACCATACAAAAACATAATCATAAAGCAATAATTACAGTATAATATCAAATTAGGTACTTAACTTACGTGACAACCGCCGACAATTCCAAACTACAATGGCACTAGAACCAACCAACTGGACATCTACTGACTCGATAACGTCCTTACAATCCTTTTTATATCCTTCCAACGTCACTTTATGTCAAACATGTACCGTCATTTTAAACAAATAATAGATGATCATATATTTTGGTTGAAACGGCTTATAATTATTATAGTAAATTGTTAAATATAAAACTAAAATATGCTACAAGTAGGTATCATTAAATATTACATAATAATTTATAGTAATAACCTCAGTGTTATTTTTAGGTAAACACAATACCTAGTCAAATCAGGTACTTCTACATTGGTCCCAAGTTTCGTAAATGTGACAGATGTCCCTTAGATATTAACGTCTTGAAAGTCGAAGAGCAACCGAACCACACCACTGCGGCTCCGTACCTCTACACCCGCCAACAACAAGTACGATTCACAACAGTTGAGTCAAATCAGCGTTTGACCCACAAAATAAGCTTGTTGTAAAAATCATTTAGAAAATCACATTTACAGGTATATCAAGTATTTATTTTATAATAATTACATTTATATATCACGTGGACTGACAGGTCCACTCAAATCTGAGTGGTTCTTTCTTCAAAAGACTATTTCAGTCCTCAAATGATCTGACTTTTTTACATTTTTAAAGTGCTGTAACTCAAAAACGCAGCGACATACGACCTTAATTGATCGGATCAAATCGATTAATTCATATTTATCTGAACTTTTATCCGTATCGATATGAAACATGAACAAACCCTACACCAAAATAAAATGACAGCTGCCTCCCTAACTACATAAAATTATGAAAGAATATTTAGATAGAGAATAAAATAAAAATAAAATAAAATATTAACGCGTGTCGTGATTTCATTGAATTAATATAAGAAATGTATTATTATCGAATTATAATATCCACTGTGGCAACACTGTCAAACTACAAATGACTAATATTGTAAGACACTTTAAAATGTATTTCCATTATGGCAACTGAATGTATTATTTTACTTTGGCAACACTTAGAAATAACGGTTATGATATTATCGTTATTTCTGGGTGGGGCAAAAGTCGTTTAAAATGGTATAATGTAGTGCAGAGTCAGTCGTCGTTTGATTGTGAAATAGTTAAGTTGTGCGGATTAAAAGTATTAGCAAGAAAATAGTGTTTTCTTTATAAGTCAGAAGTGACAAGAACCACGAGCCATAGGTTGGTAAAATCGTAAGTAGTTTTATAAATTATTTACATTGTTCATTGTTTTTGTCCGAGATAAGTTCAGTGTGGAGCGAGGTGGTTATTGTGTAGTCTCATAACTCGGTATTTAAATAAGCAATCGTTGTGGCGTATTTCCCAGATGGTTAATATTTAAAACATTATGGTTAAAAATTATTATTATAATGGTAATTGGGCCGGTGCACGTGCTACCTTTGGTCGAGGCAACTCCTCCATAGGGTTATCGTAGCGTTGGACTGATTAAAGTTATAATGAGTAAATGATTGGGCCGATGCACGTGCTACCTTTGGTCGAGGCAACTCCTCGATAAGGTTATCGTTGCAGTGGACTAATTATAAACAATAAGTGAATAGTTGGGCCAGTGCACGTGGTACTCTTGGTCGAGGCAACTCCTCGATAGAGCTATTGGATTGGACAACTTCGAGAATAAGTAAATTAAAAAAAAATTGTGCGAGTGAATGTTGGGAATTTAGCCACGAAATTTCAATTCGTATAATCTGAATATTATGTTTTAAGTCTGTTCCGTTCACTGAATTTTCTGATCAGCTTTTTATAGTTTGTTGATGGTACGGCGGTATGGTGGTTTGATTATGGTTTGTTTGTTGGTTAGCTTAAGCAGTAGCTTAGATTTTGTTGATTGGGGCTATATCTAATGACTATATGAGCTATATAATGAAATGTATACTATAACCCCCTATGCGGCGTGCACTCGGGTTCAGCCATGTGGGTGAGCTGTTCAGAGATGTACGCCTATGCGGCGTGCTCTCGGGTTCAGCCATCTAAGTGAGCTGTTCAGAGATGTACGAGTATAGAAGACCTGTGCGGCGTGCACTCGGGTTCAGCCATGTAGGTGAGCTGTTCAGAGATGTACGAGTATAGTGTAGACCCCTATGCGGCGTGCACTCGGGTTCAGCCATCTAAGTGAGCTGTTCAGAGATGTACGAGTATAGTGTAGACCCCTATGCGGCGTGCACTCGGGTTCAGCCATGTAGGTGAGCTGTTCAGAGATGTACGCCTATGCGGCGTGCGCTCGGGTTCAGCCATCTAAGTGAGCTGTTCAGAGATGTACGAGTATAGAAGACCTGTGCGGCGTGCACTCGGGTTCAGCCATGTAGGTGAGCTGTTCAGAGATGTACGAGTATAGTGTAGACCCCTATGCGGCGTGCACTCGGGTTCAGCCATGTGGGTGAGCTGTTCAGAGATGTACGCCTATGCGGCGTGCACTCGGGTTCAGCCATCTAAGTGAGCTGTTCAGAGATGTACGAGTATAGAAGACCTGTGCGGCGTGCACTCGGGTTCAGCCATGTAGGTGAGCTGTTCAGAGATGTACGAGTATAGTGTAGACCCCTATGCGGCGTGCACTCGGGTTCAGCCATGTGGGTGAGCTGTTCAGAGATGTACGCCTATGCGGCGTGCACTCGGGTTCAGCCATCTAAGTGAGCTGTTCAGAGATGTACGAATATAGAAGACCTGTGCGGCGTGCACTCGGGTTCAGCCATGTAGGTGAGCTGTTCAGAGATGTACGAGTATAGTGTAGATAGACTTACACTCTAGTTCAGCCACGTAGGTGAGCTTTATGGAGGTGTATGCATATAATTTATTTCAGCCATGTAGGCGAGCTATTCAGTTTAAAGATACGAGTATAGTTTAGAGTACTATGCGGCATGCACTCTAGTTCAGCCGCGTAATTAAGTGAGCTTTATGGAGACGTATGCGTATAGTTTATTTCAGCCATATAGGCGAGCTATTCAAGATAAACATGTACGAGTATAGTTTCGAGTTCTATGCGGCTTACACTCTAGTTCAGCCACGTAGGTGAGCTTTATGGAGATGTATGCGTATAGTTTAGTTCCATAGATGAGCTGTAGTTTAGAATTTAACTTAGACACTAGATGTGATCTTTTGCAGCCATGTAGGCGAGCTGTAGTTTAGAATTTAACTTACACTTATGTGATTTTATGCAGCCATGTAGATGAGCTGTAGTTCAAAGTTTAACGTAGGCACTTATGTGATCTTATGCAGCCATGCATGCGTGCTGTTAGTAGGCCATGTAGGTGTGCTGCTGTAGTCAACAATGTATGTGAAACATGTACCTAGGTGTGTAACAAGAATTGCACAGTAGGTGTGAAATCGATGGCTGTTAGGCAGTAGATTGGATATGGAATACTCGAAGGCAAAAGTAAAGTATGGACTTAAAGGAAGACCAATGGCCGCTTCCCGTACATTGATTTATTTGAAAATAGATTAGTGTATTTAATTTTAATCTTATTTGAGCTCTGCGTCATTTTCTGAACTAGTTTGTACAATATTTTTATTAGAGAAAGATTAATAGCCGATATTCAGTGTTGAACTTTTCAACAACATAACTACAGAATTTAATCAAACTTTCGTTATGAAGGAATCTGAGAAATTGCTTTATGTATATCCTTGAAATGAAGTGACCGATATATATATCAATTGGAACTTACGTCTAGGTATATGTTGAGGAAGATACGACCATAGTTCGGGTCTGGTTTGGTGAGTCTATACCAATGAGCATTACTTAGGCGATATTATCTTGATTTTAAGAGCATCAAAGAATCCATATCAAGAATATCACTGACATCAAGGCCGTTATAAAATAGTTAGTGGTAAAACGGTTGTATTTGTTACTTCTTTTAACGGCAGTACCTTTAAAACAGATGTTTTAAAGTGGGTAAATTCCGTTACAGAAACTAAAACCGTGTCAATTAGTGAAGATTTTCTCAATGCTCGAGAACTATCTCAATAAAGCTGGCATTAAAATAGGCCAAGACATTGATCAGTTTACTTTCGAAATTAAACTTTTTGCAAATAATAGGAAATGTTTTGCTCAGAGTTTGAGTGAGATTGGTTGCACAAACCGACAGTGCAATGAATATAGAGTTGGATGACAAACCCTTGATTGCTCTGTACGACCAAACATCGAATACTAAGCTGCATACAAATATCAGCTGCTTTGGATTCTTTTACTAAAAAATAATCCTTAAATTTGAGGTCGAATCTAAGCGGGAAATAGACATTACAAAAAAATACTTTGCAACAATGATTTCTTAAATAAATTGTGCATATTTAAAACAAAGATATGCGGCAAGAACGCGTAATGGGCTATTGCATCCTATTTCCATGCCATACACTTAGACTACTTGGAACCATTTGTATTAGTTGTAACAATTATATTTTATCCATAGTTTGATAGTACAAAATAAATATCTCTTGCTAGAACAATTCAAATTTTTGAAAAAATTATTAACTGGTTTTGGAGCACAGACTAGAATAATATCGTGGAACAGTTTTTACGCGAAACAGTTTAAATGTGTTAAACGCTGTTGCTTGTCATCAAGCAAATTGCAAAGCATAAAGGTTCAACCAGACAATTCTTATGACCTTGTGTCCATCTGTCATCTGTCATCTTGTGACCATCGCATCGAAATGGTTAAAGTACGATAGGTTATCTATCAGTAACGCCGGGTAGTTTTATCACCCCCTATTTCTTCAAATCTCTAAAAATATCGTCAAAGATAAGATGCCTTTGACTCTGAAAAGGTTTCCCTTGCCCTTACTTATTCATTGTGATTTAATATAAATTAATATGACTCATAGCTTCCGTTAAATAAATTTTCTTCTAAATTGATAACTCATCAACTAATGTTGTAAGTGGTCTACAATAAATATTTTAGAGATTCAACATCCGTCTGCTAATAAAATCGAAATAGCCATTTTTTTCAACAATCTAATTAATAAATCATCTTCCTTTTTATCATAATTTTGTTGTGTTATTATGTGACATAATTTTAATACGCATAATGTTACTAGGCGTATTATCCGGAAACAAACTAGTTAGACGCGATAAATTATGCCTAAAATAATTATTCGTAAGCTGTTGTAATGCGTAAATATAGTTCGGTTATGTAAACAAAAGTATGCCATGATACATTGTCTTAATATCTTATGCAAATGGATAGGGAACCCAATTAGAGGTAGATATAATGGTCAAGTCATAAATTACTTATGGTAGCATTATAGATAGATAGGAGACTACATGAAATTAGAGCTTTCATTTACTTAACATTATTTGATGACAACAATATGATGCAGTTGATAAACTTATTAGAAGCTATGGCAATGATTAGGCAATGCGTAGACATATCACAAATTTAGTTGCTTAAGAATTATCACGTTCACGTTGCCGAGTCATATTTACAGTAGCTTGTTTTTAAGCTTGAAAAGCATTTATTATACTCTAAAAGGTTGTCGCTGAACTATTAATTCATTAGGCAACTAAATACATTTGAAGTCGAGTATGGCATTTTAAAGAAGCTGGGTTAATTTTTCGACAATTATGGCAAAAGTAAGAAATTATTCCCTTTTATCGGTTCATATAAAGTAATAGCAAAACGATAGGGTAATAAAGGGGTAAAATATAGGCTTAATGATTTCATGGTCGCGAGCGCAGCTGCTGAGCGTGGGGTCCTGGGTTCGATTCCCGGGTCGGGCAGGGTGTTGTTTGTTTTCCCACTAGGAATTACTCAATGGCAGCCTAGAGATTGGAGTTGTGACGCCCCGTACCTCGGGGCGGGAGGGACATGTGGTGCCGTTGGTCCTGCGCCTTGACCTTAGCCGGTCATGTCAGGTTACTGTCCCGTCGGACCGAGGAAGAGCAGAAAGTGCATCTGTTTGCACTATGCATCCTGTGTGCTTGTCGGGTCTCCGTTGAGGTTGACCGCCCCGTGGCCGGAATTCGGTCATAGGACAAGTGAAGTGAAGTGCAACTCGTTTCTCTTTTAAACAGGTACCTACTAGGCAAGAATTGCCTATCACGAATGTATAATGTAATCTTGTTTATGTATTTTTTTTTTGTAGTTACTTATTTGTTACTTAATACACGTAAAACATTTCTTTATTCACAATTTGTAATCTTTAAATATGATCTCGCATTAGATTATAATTTTTAAAACACAATAAATTATCTATGTTATTGTTACTGACTTTTTGTGGTAATGTAATGCAATTCAGTTTAAATGTACAATTTTATTTTATTAGAATTTTTAGATTTCTACGACTTACATTTTTAACTATAATATCTAGCTATATTGCTGTGCCCTGATGTGCCCTGCTACAACGGCTCTTAGTTTTTTTTTTTTTTTGTTAACATCTTGTTTTAGGTACCTTGTGGAACACAAATAAATGAATAGAAATATGAATAATTTTGCTATTTGATGTATTGCCTCAGTGTCGTGATTGTATAGTGCGTACTACGGAGTTAGCACGCCGTCGGATGGCCGAGTGTCGTGATTTCATTGAATTAATATAAGAAATGTATTATTATCGAATTATAATATCCACTGTGGCAACACTGTCAAACTACAAATGACTAATATTGTAAGACACTTTAAAATGTATTTCCATTATGGCAACTGAATGTATTATTTTACTTTGGCAACACTTAGAAATAACGGTTATGATATTATCGTTATTTCTGGGTGGGGCAAAAGTCGTTTAAAATGGTATAATGTAGTGCAGAGTCAGTCGTCGTTTGATTGTGAAATAGTTAAGTTGTGCGGATTAAAAGTATTAGCAAGAAAATAGTGTTTTCTTTATACGCGCAATGTGATCAACGTGGAACTTGATATTAGGTACAGTTCGATTCAAACGTAATGGTGGCTCGGAAGTTAGCTACTCGCTGGTAACCCACCCCTCACCACCGCCGATACATAAAATTGTTAGTACGCAGCGACTTGCCTTATTTGCCCGAGCCGCTATTAATTTTGAATCGAACTGTAGTACCTTCTACAAAAAAAGGATATATCGCATCAAATAACATGTATCGATGATATGATATCAACATAGCCCTGACACCTAAACCCGGGTGACCGTAGGTAATATAATTTTTCTGCAAACCTTGCATATCCAAATACTTGGTAATTTATGTATCAATTAAATAATTTGTAGTCACTTTTAAAAAAAGACACAAAACACTTCACCCGCGGGTGTCCAAACGCAACTGAAAAAGTGCCAGCCGCATACATAACCTCGTATCATAATTTGGCCACAAGTACCACCAAAAAAATTATTATAAAGTATCTTGTAAGTAGTACTTGAAGTACCTACTTAAAAATACAAAATTAAAAAGAATCTCGAGTATTTGATGTTCTCACGATACGAACTGATTTACCTATAATAATTATATTTATAGGTACTTTAGGTATTGTAATTTTAAAGCAAAAAAAAAAAAAGTACTTGTTATGTAATTCTGCCTAGCGTTTTCCCAACTATGTTGGGGTCAGCTTCCAATCTAACCAGATGCAGCTATATTAAATAAGGTTTTAAGGTTTATATCATCGCTTTATCATAAACAAAAACAAAAAAAATATATATATATTATTTAAAAATGACTAGTGTCCCACCGAAGGTGCGCTTTCGGTTTCGGCCAAAAAATCAGGTTATTAGTGCAGCATTGATGAGCTGTCGGTTTTGATAGAATACGAACGACTGACAGATAGATAGCGTAGACTAGACTTTGTAGGGGGCAATGATATTAAATATATTATTGGTAGGGGGACTTTTCACCTTTCTTGTATTAAGTTGAAGTCATTTAATTTTAAGCTCTTAGCAGACATTCTGCATTTAGTATCAGCGAATAGTGATTTATTCGCTTTCTGAAAGATTTATACATGCTCTAAGGGCGACAGCAGATGCATCATAGCGACTGTGCGTTCATGCACAATAGCAAAATCACACGTTTCAGTGATTACTTCGACGCTGCATCGCGTTTTGGCGACTCGTTCCGTTTCAGTACGTACGGTTTAAAACTTGCGTTTTCTCAAACATGCTTGGAATTTCGAGCATTATTTTGACAACCTTCTTCGAGATAAATCGAAATTGCCGTACTGTTCAAAAACAAATGACGATGCGGCCGGCAAAGTAAGTATGAAAACCCATATCTGTCGCGTTTAGCGGCCAAATAAATTATTATGAAAAATCATATCGTTTGGTTTCGGTCTGGTTAGTTGGTTACACTACAAACGACGGAAAATTCTCCAATAAAATAAACAGTAAGCAAACGTTACACTCAATACATTGCTCAGTGCGTTGTGGTAGGCGCAGACGCAAGCATTCTTCATCTTAACATGCTTTCTAAGGCGCGGGGAAATCACACCGCCAACTTCCGAACTCCGGGCTGTTACTAAGAAATTCCTAATGGAAAAACCCAATAACACTTTTACATGACCCGGAACTCGAACCCACACTCAGCAGTCGCGCTTGTGACCACTAGACCAACGGGGCCGTCAAATAACTACATAATAGTGATATAAGGAATACGACATGTTGCGCTGACCCCAAATAAATTGGGATACCTTTAGGGCCACTCCCTCTCACCGAGAGGAGGTCTGTGTCCCAGCAGTGGGAACATTATAAGCTGATTATGGTTATGGTATGGTACCTTGGGCAGGAGAATGATGATGACGACCCGAAATAAATTGAGATAAGGGCAGGAGAGCAGTGGTGGCGCAGTGGTAACAGCCGCGACTTATCAGTTGTAGGTCTTAGGTTCGAACCCAGACGAGCGACTTCGTGTAAATTGTTTCATCACCACTGCTCTCAAAACTACGAAGGAAAACATCGTGAAGAAACCAGCATGTCCTAGAACCAAAAATTCGAAGACATGTGATAACAGACAAGCGTGCGTCTATCTACCAATCCGCACTGTGCCCACGTGGTGGATTACGGCCGATTCCCTCTCACCGAGAGGAGGCCTGTACCAGCAGTAGGGAACATTTTAGGCTGATTAGATTATGAAGGGCAAGAGGATAATGAACCAAGTACCTATCCATCTATTAGACTAGTACATAATACGTTGATATTAAAGTTACATCATCATCATCATTTCAGCCGAAAGACGTCCACTGCTGGACATAGGCCTCCCCCAAGCACCGCCATTTCGACCGGTTCTGTGGTCCTCGCATCCAGCGGATTCCTGCGGCCTTCACCAGATCACCGGTCCACCTTGTGGGGGGCGTTACAACGCTACGTTTTCCGGTTCGCGGTCGCTACTCCAGAACCTTTCGGCCCCATCGGTCATCTGTTCTGCGAGCAATGTGCCCTGCCCACTGCCACTTAAGTTTGGCAATACTACGGGCTAAAAGTTACATATAACTAAGAAATCTCGATTTTCTGTCAAGTCAAACCGTGCAGAGGAGGCGCGGGTCGCTAGTACTTTATCATTCAAAGTGGGTTAATTTTAGGTAGCTATTTAGATCCAGTCTATATAAAAAAACGAGAATGCTAATATAAATCTTGTTTTACTTGTTGACCGCTTTACCGCAAACGAACTAATTGATCTTGTTTAGTCAATGTTTAATATCCGCGCACTACTCAAATGCAGTTAAATACACTTGCTAGGAAAAATACAATAGACGCTGATATATTCAGTAACCTATTCCGCTTGACTATTCTTCAAGAGTCATAAAAACCCTGTAAGAAATCGACACGTGTTTCACCTCTCAACGAGGCATCTTCAGGATGACGATTGACCAATTGCAAACCAGAACGCGACGTGTTACCACACCGAGCGCTGGACGCAGAGTCACTCTGCGTCCAGCGCTCGGAATAGGTTACTAAATATATCAGCGTCTATTGTATTTTATAATGGATTTCCGCAAAGTCACGCCTGAATCAATTAACTAAATTAACACTTGCTAGATTCTAAACTTGCTAGTGCCCCTGGCTCCGGTTGTTAGAAAACAAGTGAAAGACGATGTAGGTATTCTGTAAAAATATTGCCGTGAAAACTTACGAGTAGGTGAAATGAGCTTGGAATAAGCTGAGTTCAATTCACCTAAGGTTTAAGGATGAGATTTTTACAAAATAGACCTGCCGATGCCGGTCGTAAAGGTGCTGCTCCATAGCAGTTCACCATCCACGCATAATCTATAGGCACGTGAACTTAGCTTCGATTTATTCGATTACGAAAGTGTATATATACAGGGTGTTAGGGTGAACACCGTTATCCTTGCAACCAGTGGTTTGGTTTCATTTATAGAACGTAAAATCAATGGAAAATTGCAACTTTATTTTTAGTTTTTTTAGATCTAAATTTTACCACAAGAGACGCAAGTTTGTTGCCGTATGCGCTAGGGCAACAAACTTGCGTCTCAACACGGGCGGGGGGTACGGGATGCGACCTGACCGGCAGCGAGCGCGATCCCTCCCTTAGTCAGTCAGCTGTTTCGCTAGCAAGCACGGTGTCAGATAGAAACTTTTTAAAATCTTTTAATGAAAATAACGTTTTTTTTTGTTGTGTTCGGTCATTTATTTTTAAATTTAAGTCTACTACCCATGGTTTGAATGACAAGAGTGTTTACCCTTACATCCTGTATAGGCGAGATCATGCACTGCTACCCACGGCCAAGCTACGCACGAATGAATGAAGAAATGATCTCTTTATTACCTAGAATATAGTTTACTAGCTATTGCCCGCGACTTTATCTGCGATCCAGGATGAAAAGTATCGTATGTACTTCTCCAGGTGTCTACCCATGTGCCAAACATCCAAATTCGTTCAGCCGTTTTAGCGTGAAAGCTTTTAGTTTTTTTGTTTGTTACAAACAAACAAACTCACTTTCGCATTTATAATATTAAAGTTGGGATTACTATTCACAAATTATAAGGTTATTAGTTTTCACTATATTCTATTCAGCCAGATCTTGCCAGGCCAGGCCGACAGACCGTGGGAATTAACCGTCGATCCGATGAGGCCTGTCAGCTGTGGTGGGAATGCTTGGCATGAGCCGCGACAGGCCTCGACAGCCGTGGCCTCGCGCAAGGCCGCGACAGGCCTCGACCGGCCGCCGCCGTCCGATTAGCACCAGGCCCGGGTCGAAGGCGCGTCGTGTTCCACGCGCGCCTCAAAGAGATATCAGCACAATTGGCGGGGGCCGCTGGGGCCGCTGCCTGCCAGGGTTGCGGGTTAGTCCGAAAGGGATACCGGGACCTGCCAAGGTCAGGCAACTGAAGGAACACGGGTGGGTTTTAGTCAGTAAAAGTCTGACACGCCCTTCCACTCCGCCCAGAGCGGGACAAGTCATTGGATGATTCCCACATTAAAAAAAAACAAAAAAAAGGCTTCGACCGGCCGTGGGATCGTGGCTTTATAATGCTAGTCACTTTTAATTAACAAATTAATTATGTACTTACTTTTAACACTAAAGACCACCACCCTTACGCCAAAAGATAAACACAAATGAAGCCGGTGACCACAAGTCGACCCTTTTAAAGTTTCATTAGTATAGCCGTCGTCCTACAGTGAAATGGTTATACGTCAACTTTTGAGAAAATGATGTTACTCATGTTACTGCTACAAGGATCTGTTGGCGCTGGAGTGGTGGCGCTACTGGTAAACTTTTGTGTATTTTTTTTTGTGATTTTAGCCACGCTTTAAAATATTCTTGTGCAGCTATGTTTTTCTATATAACACTTCACCCGCGACTTCGTTCGCGTGGATTTCGTACTTTCCTCTAATCATTTTAGCGACTCCTCCACCCCTTATAAAAAGTAGTTTTCGAAAAGTATTCGGGCCAATTTTCTAGTTTATACATCAAAAGATTAAGATTTTTCATTTAAATTATGTCTTCCCTTTCCACCACAACAGCGCTAGTATAAAAAAAACGTTTGGTTCGTCTCCATTTGGACTTAAACAATATTTATATTTTCGAGTTAATTGAAGCAAGCAGTAACATCATCTTTATCACCCCTTTCCACCCGTTGATTTTTGCAAAACCCTAAAACAATTTTTTATTTTGTTTTATGAGATCCTTTGGAATAATAATGAAAAACTTAATTCAAGTATTAGGTACGCGAGAACTATGCTCGCCTACATTAGAAAGGCATCAAATAATTTTTAGAGTGGATAGATTAGCGAAAGAACAGCAAACACAGTTTTTGGGGAGGTACTAACCCCATGCCTCCAAGAAATCGTGCATTCCCCGGAACACAGAAATTAACTGATTATCCCGTTTTCCCGTTCAATAACAACTTTTCTCTTTTTATTATTATTAAGTACCAAGTTCTTACAAGATATTGCGATTACCAATCCGTTTAGATGCAATATTATAAAATGCAAAAATAATTAATTGTGCTGGTCCAAAAAAGGAGTCAGCATCAGAAAAATGAAAAACTATATAAATATTCACTTTCGGAGTTACACCGTTTTCCATTGGAACTTTAATGATATCTTAAACGCTCGTAAAATCGTTTCATATCTACAAAGTTAAACAAGCTCTCGTGTCAGTTACGTTGTACAAAATGTAGAAAAATAAAACTCGATGTCATGACATGACGCATCTAGGGTTAACCTCTCTGCCCGACAAGATTTTGACACGTGACACATCAGCTAACTCGACGGGGTGTTGCGAATTTCGTCATGAAAATCAGGAATTTACATGAACTTTCAGCATTCGAATTTATTAAAAAAAGTATGTTACCACATCTATTTTTACCCGACTACGGCGAAGAAAAAAGGAGGGTTATGATTTTGACCGGTATGTATGTATGTATGTTCATCTGTTCCCTCCTATCTTCCAAAACACTTATCACAATTTGACAAATGAGGTATCGTTAGAAGCGTCGTGATTGTCCGCTGGTTATAGGCTATGTGAAGTCACATTAAATTAAAAATGGCGCCCTCTAGAGGACATAAAGTGAGGAACTTAACAAAAAAAATGGTTTAATCGTACCATGTTGGGTATCAAATGAAAGGGCTTAATGAGCACATTTCAAAAATATAGATATTATAACCCCAAAAGAATTTTAAAAAAAATCAAGTAATAAAAACTAAAACCCAACTACGACTTAATAAAAGGTATAAACAAGACACCACGGACAGACAAATTAAAAATCCGGAGTCACACGTAATCTGTTCGATTTATGCCCTAACACGTGTGACTCCGGATTTTTAATTTGTCTGTCCGTGGTGTCTTGTTTATACCTTTTAAGTCGTAGTTGGGTTTTAGTTTTTATTACTTGATTTTTTTATACAATAAGTTTGTGGCAAATATCATAAATTATATGTTGAGGTCGGTCAAACCGCGTCAGTCGACTGCGAAAGTTGTATAAAATAGGTATAAATACACCTATTCAAAAGGTAGGAACTCAGATTCCCTGAAAATATGTACATAAACAATCTTCTCTCTTGCTGAAAATATGCAAAAGGACCAAATAAAGATATTATCATTCTTTCTGCATTCTTACTTTTACCATTATTCATACTTATTATAAGTATATACTTATTCGTATAGACAAAAGCGTTGTCAATGTCAAATTGTGACCACTGATGTGTAGTTAACTGTACTTGTGTGTGCTAAACTCGCGACAAGAAGTCCGATTTGACATCTATAAAAATACTTTGTGTAGTGATAACAAAAATATCGGTTTCTTTAAAAAACTGATTCTCGAGACATAATAGATTGATCATAGAGAGTTTGCAATCGACGATTTATTTACATTAAAACTGATTCTCACAGCATATCGTTTTATTACATATACACACGGCTACACATCAAGCTATAGGTACATTTCCAGTATAAGCCGACCTCGCATTTGTACGGAAATCCTATACAATGCGAGATCAGCATAAACTGGAAATGTATAGCTTGATGTGTAGCCGTGTGTACGAGAACGAAACGTCAAATCGCACTTCTTAGATTGTCGCGTGTGTAGTAACATCATAGGTACTGGTACCCCACCCTCTCCCCTTCGCTTGTCAAGGTCGATGGAAACAGCAATATTAAGTAGATATCCTGTCTTTATCAAAAAAAACCTTTGTTCTTGTTGTTAAGGATATTCAGGAAAAAAAAGCCATCACAATCGTTTATTTTGCGAATACGCGATGCGATATTTCTTGTTTCGCATAACATGACGTCATCGTGTATGTATTCCTCGAAGGAGAAGGCGAGGTGTAGCCATAGCACAGCCACATTTTGACCATTTGTAGAGAGCGAGCCCATTGCTTATAGAAATCTAAATAAATATCAATTGCCGTGCGTTAGTCTCGCAAAAACTCGAAAATGGCTCGACCGATTGTGATGAAAATTTGGTAAGCTGTTAATCGCCGGGGGAGGTACTTATAAAAAAGGGCATTGCAATGCATGACACCCAATAACACTTCCCGAACTGGAGATCAAACCTCAACAGCCCCCCAGCAGGCGCATTTGCGACCACATGGTCCAACGAGGCAGACCGGTCAAACCAAGGTGATTTTGAAATCGGCGCTTTAACAAAAACTTGCTTATGTAGGTACCTGCTGTAATCAGTAATCCAACCAAGATCGTAGGATTATACGTAGATAAGGGTCATCGTCGCAGTTTCACGGAAGGTGAACCTCGACTGTTATTTACATTTTGTAGCTCATTAGAAGAAGATTTTTTTTAAGAAAAGCCGTGAATAAATATTGAACATTGTCTTTGGGCTCTATCTCAATTCTCTTTACTTACAACTTTTTTAATACAACGCTTTACAAGATAAAGTTCAATCATTATAAATTGACACTTAACGAAGCCCAGAGATCTTCCCGTCAATGCAATCGTTTATACCAACACCCATATCTGGGAGCCTTGTGGTTACAGAGACATTGAAGCAGCACTTATTAAGTTCAATAAATAAAAAAAATCAAGTAACAAAAACTAAAACCCAACTACGACTTAAAAGGTATAAACAAGACACCACAGACAGACAAATTAAAAATCCGGAGTCACACGTAATCTGTTCGATTTATGCCCTAACACGTGTGACTCCGGATTTTTAATTTATAATATATATATTTTTGAAATGTGCTCATTAAGCGCTTTCATTTGATACCCAACATGGTACGACTAAACCATTTTTTGTTTTAAGTTCCTCACTTTATGTCCTCTAGAGGGCGCCATTTTTAATTTAATGTGACTTCACATAGCCTATAACCAGCGGACAATCACGACGCTTCTAACGATACCTCATTTGTCAAATTGTGATAAGTGGTTTGGAAGATAGGAGGGAACAGATGAACATGCATACATACATACTTACATACATACCGGTCAAAATCATAACCCTCCTTTTTTCTTCGCCGTAGTCGGGTAAAAATGCAGTGCATACAGCTTGCACCCAAAACTGGACCTATAGCCACCTCAAACGCGTGCAATCTTGCGCATCATTGGAAACACCTGCCAAGCAATCAAGTTCGCAACGCGCTCCGGTGGTGGGCATTGCGTGGACGCAGCTCGCCCGTCTCGCCACACCGTCATCGTCCGACCGGAATGGCATACATGCGCGTGCGTTCGCTCTTCGTTCTAACTTGTAAGTCAATTTTCAACATTGTTATCATGATTATGTGTTTATTAATGTCATTTTTATTTATGTGGTAATTATTTATGCGGTAAATTTTTAACTCTGTGTATGCAAAGTGGCCGTTTGGATAAATGGAAAAAAAATGTGTTGTGGTGACGGCATGCCGTTGTTTTTTGTTATGTCATTACAATCTGTGTTTATCGTGTCGTGCCGTCTTCAAATCGGTTTTAAATTGCGTCAAAAGTTATCACAAAAAATGCGAAAATGAAAATTATCGAGGTAATTTTTGTCGGGATTTGCTAAGCTTTTCAATCGTGAACAATTTTCTTTTGTGATTTATAAAATGGTTTGTGTTATTGAAGTCACAATGAAGAGGGCTTTCAGTAATTAGGTAACAACAGTAGGTATCTACCAACTGTTGAATTCTAATGAGTTGTGGTTTGGCGGTCTATATTTCTTACTGACTTTAACCACTTTAACCACATTCCTCGCGGTTGACTTACTCATAGTGTCATGAGTAAGTAGTACTCCAAAGTAGGTGAAACTTCGGGTTTTTCGTTCATAACTCTACATTCTCTTGTCTCTTCAGTCATTTGTTGCTTGTCTTTTGAACTGCAATAATATCAGACGGCATAATATGATATGCCTACCGACCTAAATACTTACTTTGCAAGTAACATTTTACGTTTAACAATTATTTGACGATAATGTGAAGTGAACTCAATACCGTATACCGTGTGTACCTATTATCTAAATTTAATGTGGTTCGCTTATGTGGTAAACTAAATATCTATGTGAATGCGTTATTCACATGGTTTCAAGGTATATAAACTCTTATAAGAGTACCTGTATACGTATGTATAGATAATAAGAAAAGTCTTGTTACAAGATAATGATGATCCATCACTATCCTAAATATATAATTTTATTCCTAATCCTAACTATAATATTATAAATGCGAAAGTGATCTGTTGGTTTGTTACGCTTTCACGCTAAAACGGCTGAACGGATTTGGATGAAATTTGGCACATGGGTAGACCATGACCTGGAATAGGACATAACAGACTTTTTATCTCGATTATACCACGGGATCGAGACTTACGCGGGTGAAACCTCAGTGCGCAGTATCTAGTATCACCATAATTATCATATCAATGATAAATCCATTTATACCTTGTTGTCAAGGTAGGTAAAGTCAGGGAAATTAATAGCTAAGCAAATGTATGCATCTATTTCTATATTAATAAGCAATTATGAGGCGTTGTTTTAAACGATAGATTTCCAACAGACAATTGCTTGCTAAGACATGCAACGATACTACATAGTTAGTATAAGTAAATATACAAGTCACGAACAAGTGGCTTTACTTAGTGTTAGCAGCCCGTGTTGAATGTTTAAAGTATTTATATGGCTTATCGGTCGATTCGAACGACTTTACTCGCTCAAAACTGGCGAATCGACACTTTTTTCTCTCTATGCGGTTCACACGAAGTTAATTTTTTTGTGGGCGAATCGACAACTCCAGAAATACGTATTAGGCAAATATCGGGTTTGTCCGTATCGTGTTAAAATTGACCTTTAGTTATAAGGAAAGTTGATTAAAAAAATATAAATACAAAGGTAACTTGTTCATTATAATATTTAATCATTTTCCATTACCTACCTAGGTAGAACATTATTTTGCCGACTTTGTATTCTGGCCAAACCTGTTTTTCTTGCTGTAGCAACTTTATTATGATTGTCCTGTCAGAGGCGTAGAAGTTGTTTTACCTAATAGGTATCGAAAAGAATAACGTTTATTTGAACATAGTTTGTGAAACACAAAACACAAATAAAAGTGAAAAATATTGTTATGTATCACTCATCTGCCTCGCCTTTTCCCAACTATGTTAGGGTCGGCTTCCAGTCTAACCAGAGACCGAAACTCCTCCGTGAATCGGAAAGCACGTTAAGCCGTTGATCCCGGCTGTCATTCATGGAAATTTGACAGTCGTTACGGATCGTCAGAAACCGGAAAGTCTGACAACCAGTCTTACCAAAGGGTATCGTATTACCCAGTTACTGGGTTGTGGAGGTCAGATAGACAGTCGCTCCATGTAAAATACTTGTATTCCGCTGCATCCGGTTAGACTGGAAGCCTTCCCCAACATAGTTGGGAAAAGGCTAGGCAGATTGATTGATATTATTAAACATGCGAATGTTTTTTTTTTCTGTTCCGTAACAGTTTTCATAATACTGGTTAACTATGATATAAACAAGACAGAGGAAACAATGATGTTTTGCTTTCCTCGAGAGTTTTCCAATATTCAATCATCGGCTGATGTTTTGTTAAGATTCTACTAAGTATTTAACAATTATCATACATAACACGAAAAGATTTTTTAATATTAGTAATATTAGTAGGTAGATATAGTTAGACCTAAGGGGTGTGACATTAACGTGCATCGTTAGGCTTTTTGTAGACCAAACTTTTCCAACATGAAAACATTTAGCCTTGTGTTCACCAACATTTAAATTAACTGATTAAATATTTATTCAGTACTATATTTAAAGTTTCCTTAAGGGAAACTGTTGAAATCCCTTTTTGAAGTGAAAGCTTTTGAAGTGGAAACTTCTTTAGGCGTGTTGAGCACTTTTTAGGTGAACAAAAATCATGGAACTCGCGTCATCGTCACGCTTGAAGAAATGAATGAATGTTTCTTAGTTTTCACTTCTATCGGCAGTCCCCAAAGACATTTTACTTTTTATTTTCCGTAGGGAATTCCTGATGGATACCTTCCGTCTTGGGAGAACGGAGGGTTAGGATGTCGGACTCCTACCGACTAAAACCCCCACTGTTCTACTACTGTACTGCTACTTCTACCATGAACCAGTGGTTTGAATGTTGGTGAATAGGTACAGGCCTAAGTAATTTCCTATAACTTTTGCGGTTTTTGCCTACTTACATAACTTTATGTTATCCGGTGTTGCCCACTGCAAAGGTTGCTTCACAAAAAGAAACTTCGGTGTGGCTGCCCCTTATACACAGGATATCTTAGTAGATTATATAGATAGGTAGCTTGTACATAGGTAGGTAAGGTAGATGGTTCAAACCGCCAAATCAAAGGTCTTTTGATAGATTTTTCTTTAGTCTCTTTTCACAGTTTTCACACACTTTTTCTGGTTGTCTATCTAAGTATCTACCTACTAAACTGTCATTATTGTCAACCCCCATATAGGTATGCTAGCTTAGTAGTTAGTAGTGTGTGGCATAATAACTACCCATAGAGGCTCCGGCAGATAGGCGCATCGCGATACCGCGCACCGGTTGAACATTTTCCGTGAAGTTTTCATAGAAATTGTTCCACCAGTCGCGTCGCGCTTGTCTGCAGAAGCCTCAAAAGCTTTAACACACGCGGGTACCCGGCTCAGGCTAGTTGTATGAATGTTTAGAACCTTTGATTAAGTTCTGTAACATAAATTCAACTGTCAAAATTATAACGTACTAGCTTTGGCCCGAAATCCCAGGAACAACGTACGACTGGGATAAAATGTATTCCTATGCATGTCCTAAATCCTAACCCAGATCAAGGGTTTACCTGTGTGCCCATCGAAATCCGTTCAGCCGTTCAGGCGCGAAGAGGTAGGTATCAGTTAGATTGAGTTAATTTAACACATTTATAATTAGTAAGTATGAATTTAAAATTAACAGCTTGCATCCTAATCGAATAGTCCCAAACCTTATCAAAAACTCACTAAGGCACTAAAGATATATACTATCTAAAATATATTTTGATTTTTAACTGTGCCAATGTTTTTTTATTTTTGTTTTTTATGGATCATGCGATCTGCTATAAAGATTTTTATTTAAAAAGATACGGAACATTAGAAAGTTCAAAGTTATGCAAAGAAAGCGTTTTTCCATTAACTGAGTTTGTTTCGACAATAAGAACATGTTGTCGCCTCGAGTCAGTTGTAAAATGATTCCCACCATTACCATCATTGTTTTAACTACGGGATACTTTTCCATTCGAAAAGGTCAAACAAGTTTACACCTTTATTATCTCTGTGAATGTAGACATGTGACTAAGTAAAGAAATGTCTCGAAGAGTTACGTTTGAGGAGATAAGTAAACAAATGTATCCGAGTGTAAAAATACAATAGATACAAGTGCCTAGTTAAGAGGAAATAGGGTCGGTCTTTTCTCCATTCAAAAAGTCTTAATTCGAGGTTCGTCTCTCTCGTCCATTTCCTCCTCCAATATTGGACCAATTTGAAAGATATTTTATAAATTGAATAAGAAGGATATTTACTGTGCCCCTATGTTTTTCTTTTTTCATTAATAGGTAGTTGTAAAATTTGTACGATAGGCCTCTGATGACAGCGGCGTAAACAGGTAATTTTGAGCATTTTCTGAGGGATCTAGTGCTTCTGCAGATAATGTATTATCAAAACAGAAAACATAGGGTCAAAGAACTAGTTGATATTTATTTTATTGTAAAAAATCATTGCTCTAAGGTCATTAACCAGAGAGAAAACAAGCGAGAGCGTTTCTATACTCCCATCTCCCATCTCTATACTCTATTTCCTCTTAAAAGAAAGAGTAATCAGCTGATTACTTGAACCTACCAACACGGAATATCTAAGAATATTCCGTGTAGGTAGGTTCAATTCAGTGGTTCAGTGGTTGCTATTTTATTTTATTTTATTTATTAGGGACAAAAAAACAGTTACATGTTAAAGTGATACAATAATGATCTTAAAATAAATAAGTAAACATATAACCCACACTATTGTCCACGGATTGATAAATAAGTAAGAAACGGAAAAGTATTTTAAAATTTAGTGATTAAAGATTAAAATTGAAGAATGCAATTGTAAATTTAGATTTTAGTTTAAAATTTTGATAGTAATATTCTTATAACGTGATTTTTAAATTTTTTATTAGAAAGAGAGAAAATGTCTGTGTCCATGAAGTGTGTGTTATAAGTTTCCACAAGACGACGAAGAGGAACTCGTGCTCCGGCATTAGTCTTACAAGAGTTCACGTGAAATAATCGCGGCACGCGAGTCCCCCGTCGGATAACAGTTCTGGGAACCGTATAACATATTTTATTTGTAATGTCGATACAGTCAAATCTATTGTGGCACAAACTATGCAGCATCATTACATCTAAAAATAATCGTCTGGATTCAAGACTTAGAATTTTATACTTTTGTAGTAAATTTGCATAGGGAATCTTCGAGTGATAACATTTGTAGTTCATGCCACGTAGAAACTTTTTCTGAACAATTTCCAATTTGTTATTATACTTCAGGTAGTATGGATTCCAGATAGGAATGGCGTATTCTAGCTGAGATCGTATTAAACATTTGTATAACATCAAAAAGGTAGAGGGTCGCACAAAGTCCCTTGAGGATCTCATGACGAAACCATACATTTGAAACGCTTTATTGACTATACTATCAATGTGCAAGTCGAAGTGCAAACATGAGTCCATTACAACACCGAGGTCGCGAACAGAATTTACTACATTTAGGTGTTGATTATCTAATGAATATCTGAAACAGATTTTATTTTTATTCTTGGTGAACGATACACTGTGACATTTGGGAAGACTAAGAAAGAGTTTATTGTCTATACAGTAGGCATTAAGTTTAGTAAGGTCATCTTGGAGGAGTAGGCAGTCCTGGATGTTTTTGCAGGTTTTATATATTTTTATGTCATCAGCATACATTAAGAACTGAGTATTAACAAAACATTTTTTTATATCGTTAATGTATATGATGAAAAGAAAAGGTCCCAAAATGGATCCTTGAGGGACGCCCGATTTTACAGTAATAGTTATAGATTCATGACCATTAATAACTACTTTTTGAGTTCTGTTAAAAATATATGAGACAAACCAACGAAGTAAGTTCCCTCGAATTCCGTTAAAGGCAAGCTTTTCCAGAAGAATTGTATGATCCACCTTGTCAAAAGCCTTCCGAAAATCAGTGTACACGGCATCGACTTGGACTCGGCGATCCATGTTTTCAAATAGAAAATTAGTAAATACCATAAGATTAGTCGTTGTCGAACGTCGTTTAACAAAGCCATGCTGTTCGGGTATAATAAGCCGATGAAATTGAGGATATAAAGCACCGTGTACAAGCTTTTCAAAAACCTTCGACAAGGTGGAGAGAATTGAAATGGGACGGTAGTTCTCCACGCTGTCTCTGTCTCCATTTTTATAAATAGGTGTAATAAATGCTCGTTTCCATACAGTCGGAAAAATACCCTCGCGTAAACATTTATTGAAAATTGAACAAAGGACAACGTGAATGCTATCAGCAGTTTTTATGAAAAAGGAGGGTGGCAACCCATCGGGGCCAGCTCCCTTCGATGGGTCAAGTGATTTAAGTGTCCTAAGTGTAACATCTTTAGATAAATTGATATCGCATATACATGTAGAATTATCCTCGTAGTTGTTCGAATGTTGCCATGTCTCTGGGTCGAAAGTGGATGGCTCATAAACAGAGGCAAAGAAGGTTGAAAACAGGTTGCATATATCTGTAGGGTTGTCAGAAGAAGTATCTTTGAGGTGCATGTTAGCTGGGAAGCTAGCCTTGCTCTTTTTATTCAAAATGTAACTCCAAAAATACTTAACATTCTTCGGAATACTCTCTTCGACCGAATTAATATAATTAATAAAACAAGTGTCACACTCCTTGTGAAATAGTTTACGATAGCCAGAAAAGTGTTCATAGTCGGACAGGTTACGATACTTTTTCCACTTAGCCCATGCACGTTCTTTATTTTTAAAGATGCGGATTAAAGATGGTGAAAACCGGACAGGAAATTGTGAATTTTTAATTCGAGTTAATGGAACGTATTGTCTGATAATCCCGTATAAAATATCGTAGAAGGAGTTAACCGCCTGTTCAGCGGGCAGACTAGAGAGTTCCTTATCCCAGTCAGTTGCGCTAAGTTGCTCATTAATATCCGGATAATTAGCTTTATGATAGTTATACCGAGGACCCGAGTGAAATTTCATAGGGGTAAATTGCACATTTAGAGATGTAGTATAGTCAGATTGACAGTTTTTATCTTTGGCCTTTGAACGCTCTACATCCTTAATCCAGCACTTATCACCAATCCTTATCACCATTTATAAAAGGTAGTCTAACATCACGATTTTAATTAACATGAATATTATATAGAAAGCTGTTGCGTTGCTTGAGCTGTGTTCCAATATAAGTTAATGTCATAGGCTAATCACAAAACGATCTGACTTTCTCCAATTATCGTTGTTGAAGGTAGTTAATGCAGAATGATTATTATGATCATTATGAACTTGCCTGATGTGGCCTTTGCAGGGGGTGGGAGCAGACCCAGGGTACATAATTATAAACATTAAGGTATGCAGATAATGTTTATATTTTAATATGTCCCTCTCTCGGAGATTTCCACCGCTTCTCGTATCTAATCGATACGACTTATGCACCACATTATTGCACGGCATTTTTTGCAGCATATTTTGCATTATTTAAACAACATTGTTACGGACCACTCTTGTACCTACCTACCTACTTCATATCAAGAAATACTCTCACATAGTACCAATGTTTGCTGCACCTATGGAGGCAGACAAACGTAACCAATGAAGCTGCTAGAATAATCGTAAAAAGTCCATCACAATTAATTTAAATAACTAGTTTAATCAAGTTAACATTAATCCTGGTTAGAGCTACCTGTACCTACTCAACAAGTATTAAGTATTAGGTAGGTATATACAACAAAAAAAACGTAAAACTCACTCACGTATCTAAAAATCAGACATTATAGTATTCGTAGTTCATTATTATTATTAGTATTCTATTCTATTCTATTCATTAACAATTCTGTTTCTATTACCTGAAAACATTTGGTAATCGGTGCGAACCTTATACAGGCGACTTATTCATCATCATCATCTGCCTAGCCTTTTCCCAACTATGTTGGGGTCGGCTTCCAATCTAACCAGATTCAGCTGAATACCAGTATTTTACATGGAGCGACTGCCTATCTGACCTCCACAACCCAGTAACTGGGTAATACGATACAGGCGACTTATTGGGGACCTTAATATGGCGACTCATTGGGGTATTGGTTTAATGCTGCTCAGGTTCGTCATCATCACCTGCGTAGCTTTTTCCCAACTATATTGCGGGGTCGGCTTCCAGTATTTTACATAGAGCGACTGTCTATCTGACCTCCACAACCCAATAACTGGGTAATAACGACGGACGTAAGACGGCTGCTTATATGTTACCTACCTACTGCTAATTAACGGGGTAAGAATGATATCTTTACATGTAAAATTGTGTGATCTTAGGATGCCACTCATCATTCTGTTGCCCTTATCCTAATCCATTTGAGGTCGGCCCAGCTTAAACTTCTCTCAAATAGTCACTCCCTTTCTAGCCATATCATCCACTCCACATCCACATACAATCCATCCATCGTTTCTTTGCTTTCCCTACAGCCATCCACATTCCCACTCAAAACTTTGATCACCATGATAACCGATTTCCACAAAACTTTTCAGTCGCCGGTGGCAATGTCAGACTTCCTCTTACTTATCAATTTCTTTGTCTATCCATTCGTGTAACACCACACATCCTCTTAAATACAGTACCATAAACTCATAGAATAGGCGTATACTTATTTACAAATAAAATTAAAGAATAGGCGTATACTTATTTACAAATAAAATTAAATGAAGTACTTATAACTTACTCTTCCACCTACTCTCTTCTTACTCTTCTTCTACTTACTTCTTCTCTTGCTTATTTCTTAGCATTCTCATCTCGGCTGCATGCAATTGCCTTTCGTAGACCAACATTCTGATCTTGTGATGCCTCATTGTTTCACCTATTTTGGAGTAAAATCTCATCCCCAGCATGTATGAGCAGCAAAATTTCTTTCCCATTTGACAATTTAATTAGCTGTTGTTATTCTGCCAACCGATTGCAACAGCTCACACATGAGCTAATATGAGATTTGACAGGAGATTTACTGATCGCGTGTTAAATAAACTTCGTGAGTAGTGACGTCCGTATTTACAGCAACACTTTTAACCAAATTACTAAGCACCTACTGCTACAGCAGTGCTTGAAGGAATAGTTTTCCTACCATAGCTTGTAGAGTACCTACCTACCTACATACGCAAGGTGAAGTGGCAGTTTGCTGGCCATTTTTGTCGAAGGACCGATGGCCGTTGGAGCAGACGAGTCCTGGAGAGGAGACCGCGTATCGCGTAGTGTAGGACGCCCCCCAGTCAGATGGATCGACGAGGACGACCTTTGAAATGTCGCTGGGACAGACTAGATGCGGAAGGCAGAGGGACAGGGTTTGTGCCGCAGCCTGGGAGAGGCCTATGTCCAGCAGTGGAATGCGATAGGCTGAGTTGATTGATGGAGCTTACCTACAGTCTTCATAGATGGGTCTACCTACTTAGTACGGCAATAACCCTACAATTAATCAACTCTAACATCTCACAGGCTATGAAAATGCTATAAAGTACATTAACTGTCTTTTCTTGACACTTTTATGAGCTATTTACTAAACTCGTAAACATAATTTTATATCTTAACTCAATGCAATAAAGTTGCATGTAGATTGACGACGCTGCAAGGCGTCAAGGTTGCTTCATAGACTTTAAATTCCTTTGCTTGTTATTGCAGCTGTTTGAATCGTAAATCAAAAGCAAATTGCCTTTATTGGACCTTAACACGGGGTCAATAGGTTTCAAATAGAATAGTAGGTAAGTATACAGTAAGTTTTCCATTCCATATGGTTAGAATTCTACAATTTTGAATGACAGAAAATTCCATTGCGTATAAGCAAAACGTGTTTATATTTAAATATTGGTCCTTATTGTTTAAAAATAATACACAATACAAGCATATTCTTAGAAACTTATTTCTCAGTAAATTCCTTAACGTGCAAAAAACGAAATTCCTTTCTGAATTTAAATTATTGATGTCATTATTAAATGACATCACGAACGAAGATATGCCTAGCAAAAAACTGTTTGGCATAATCGCTCCTCGAATTTAGCATATATCAGCCAAGTGCGAGTCGGACTCGCTCACGACGGGTTCCGTACCGTATTAAGATCGAGCAAGAAAACCCCGAAAAAAACACATTTGTTGTAAAGGGCGCCCTTTAATTTGGGACCTTATTTGATTACTCGACTACGGCGAAGCTAAAAGGAGGGTTATGATTTTGACCGGTTTGTATGTTTGTTTGTATGTATGTTCATGTGTTCCCTCATAACTTCTAAACTACTCATCATAATTTGACAAATGAGGTATCGTTGGAAGCGTCTTGATCGTCCGCTGGTTATTCTCTGAGATTATTGACCTCACGTTAAATTAAATATGGCGCCCTCTAGAGGACAAAAAGAAATGAACAATTTTTTTTTTAATGCTGCCATCTACGGTTTCAAATGAAACGGCTTAATTAGCAAACTTCAAAAATATATAGTATATTATAATAACCCCAAAAAAAAATTAAGTCCAAACTACGACAAAAAGTCAACTAAAAGATACAAGACATCACAAACAGACAAATATAAAATCCGGAGTCACACGTAATCTGTTCGATTTATTTCTTTTTATATTTAAGTCGACAAGTAGGTACCAACCTATATTTCTTTTAGTTGACTTTTTGTCTTAGTTGGGTTTTTTTTTTTGTTGTTATAGCGGCAATAGAAATACACAATCTGTGAAAATTCAACAATATTATTGTCTATTACGGTTCATGAGATACAGCCCGCTGACAGACAGACACCGGAGGCTTAGTAATGGGGTTCCGTTTGGCACCCATCGGGTACGGAACTCTAAAAATAAACTATGAAAGGCGTTGTTTTAATGCAGTGATTTTAACAAAACAAGCGTTGAAATCATTGCATTTGTTTCACACAACAATGGCTAAATAAGACAATTATTTGTTTTTTTTTGCTTCGATTTCAATCAACCATGTGTCGACTAGTTAGCTAGGTATTTACTCAAACTGTTAGAAAGACGTAACTGCAATTCAAAATACATAATCCCAACATTATAAAACAGATATCCATTAATATTTTGGCGTTTGTAAAGCCACGGTTGAGTGGACAACGTGAAAGTTCGAACCGCCTCGCCTACTAGTCGTACTCATTGTGTAATACATATAGAGCATGCGATTTACTCAATGAAACAACACAAGGGTTCCGTCCCTGAGGTATTTGACCTCTCTGGAGACGAGATTCGCAAAAAGCGGGCCTTGAAAACTGGTTCTGACAGGACGGGATGTGATGGAGCAAATATGTGTGAATCAACTCAGCGTTGCGTTGTTGGCTTTGTTTATTAACTGGTTATTACTATGCAGCGGAGCGGCTTGAGTTTACCGTTTCAATTCTGAGTATAGCTCTGGAATTTGTCGCCTCGTTACGATTTCTTACAAGAGAAAGAGAAGATATTAAAAGTAACTAGCTTAATTATTCCATTGGCAGGTAGAGCTACAAACTCTACAATAGGTATTAAAAAAACGGCTGATTGGTGATTAGCCCGAATTTACTCGCCCGAAACGGGCCAATCGACACCAAATAAATTGAGATTGAGAGTAAATTCGTACAAATCACCAATAAGCCAAAAAAAACACGTTGAAATTCCTACCTAACCTTCTTCTCAACTGTTGACTAACTATTATTCTTTTCCATGTTTCAGTGTTACAACTATGCCGAGCTGAAATATCTGACTCCCAACCACCATCTTGGTATTCGGCAAACGTAATCAGTGATGGCTTCCAACCCAAACCGATATCGGAGATATTTTCTACTGAATCGCCGTTTTCTTCAACAAATCCGATAGTTGTTTTGCCGAAAAAATCTAGTTCCATCCCGGACGAGATCTTGTTATTATCAACATTAGCACCTCGGAGGAAGATATCAACCACAGGATCTTCTGTAGGAGATTTTTCGAAGACGTCTTTACAATCTTCAACACCTCTGCCGCCAACGATACAGACAATACCACCGTCTTCGATAACACCTACGACATTCCAAACAACGCCTCCAACGTTCCTATCAACGCCATCGACGATACCAGACTACTCACCGTCACCAGCGCCACAACAGCCTCAAATAATTACCCAGTTTACTGAACAGACCAAACCACCATCACAACCAGACATCTCGATCCAAACAGACCCGTCACAAACAACTTTATCAGTACCACAACCCAATTTCGGGGTACAGCCGACATTAGCTCAGCCGCAGCCATCGTCATCTCAATCGTCGCAAACGCAGTCGCAGCAAATACGACTTGAAGTTGTCCCCCCAGGTCAATCGATACCAGGCCAGAATTTACCCGAACAAGTGACGGAATCGTCGACATTAGGACTATCGAACTACTTCTTGATTTACCAGCAAGCACCACAGTTCATTCAAGGCTTCCCGAGACCAGTTGGATTATCGCAAGAAGTGCCGCAGTTCAGTACAGTTGCTCAACCTCCGACAGTGATCATACAGCCAGTTCCAACGGCGTCTCCTCCACCTACTCGTACTGCGCCAACTACATCAACGACTCCATTACCAATAACGACACTGACTGCAAGGACAGCTCGGCCCTGCCAAAATTTCACGAACGTTGCTCCAACGCCGATACCGCGGCTTCCATCATTAGGTGGATCTCTAAGGATTCGGGTGGTGGCCCCCAGTGGTTCTATAACGAACGTCAACTTTAACCCCACCGCTAAAACCACGACCACAAGGAGACCAACTACAACTAGAACCCGAAAGACACCAAGACCTAGGAAGAATAACTATGAAACGTGTACAGACGGCTGCAAGGGCAGGAGAGAGCCAATATGTGCAGCCCCGCTTGCAACTGCCTTCCTAAACCCGGACACTTTGAAGGGCTTCCCATCGGTCTGCCATATGGCTTGCCACAACTCCTACAGAAAAGATCGTAAGTGTTTCTTTTTGTATTACGTAACTTCCTTTTCCTCGCCCCCAATAAGGGGAGAAAGGGCACGCTACCAAGTTAAATAAGCATTTGTACTGCTGTTGATACTGGTTAAAGTTTTGAATTGGCATGTGCAATGGGTATGTTAAACAATGACCGCTTATATCTAAGTATATCAGACGGTAGACGTATTAGTGATCGCAGTTTATTGTTATTAGCCGACATTGGAGTCGACCCTTGCCATTTATTGCTTCGAGTGCAGTTGGTAACGAAAATATTTTATTCATGATATAAATTGCACATCAAAATTGTTTTTCTTTAAAACGTTGCATGTCAGCGCCCAATTTAATTACCTAACTTTTTTGATGAACAAAAACTAAATTTTTAACTGATCCAACCGGATCTATACTGGCATTGCACATAGAGGCAGTATCGCTTTGTTTTAAAAATAAAAAATAGCGATTTCCTCGATGAATGAATAATCGATCTTTAACAGTTAACAGTGCGTATAAACTAGTTAACAAAAACTATTCTGCTAAATATATCGCATTTCCACACTAGGTAGGTAAGCATATACTTACAAAACAATGCTAGTAGGTAATACCTAGAAAAATGTTACCAACCGTAAAAAGTACTTATAACCGTAAATAGTACATTACAATAAATTACCATATATCATTTTATTAGCTGAGAATGAAATTGTTGTTTATTTCATAGTTTTTTATTATGGCAATAAAATTAATTCACAGATTATCTATAACACTTCTGCGTTTATATTTTTTTGTTAAACCAATTTGCAAGAAGCTTAGAATCAGTCGTTGTCGCGATGCCCAGTCTTTTTTCGTCTGTATAGTGATGATATTAACAAGTTTTTTCTTTTACAATTTCAGCTTATGAAAAAGTGCTGGACGGTCGTTGCGGCAGGCTGCGTACACGCATCAGGACTATCGACTCCAACACTAAGCTCAAGAGAGAAGAACTGAACAAAGCCCAATACTTCCTTGACAACAGCGGTACTAAAACTATTGTTGAATTCTCAGGTTTAAATAAATAATGTTATCATTTTTTGTAGGTAAAAAGGCAAAATTGTTTTACATATTGGTAAGAAACCTTGAAGGCTCTTACATACTGGCGCGATTCGCCGCGCGATGCGACGCCGCCGCATTGTTCGCCGTGAAGTATTCTCAGAAATTGTTTGCGTCGCGCGGCAAATCGCCCCAGTATGTAAGAGCCTTGATGATGTGATGTACGAATCCCATAACATAAGATTGAAAGGATAAACAAGAAGTTACGTATTGTTTACGTAACTTCTCGTTGATGAATGAACCTCTCATGTCTAAGTTCAGTGACACTTTAATGAAAAAAAATATTTTTATATAATTGAAAATCTTAATTGGTTACTTTTGTAATTACAAGTGAACATTATGAAACACTTACGGTGCCAGAGGGCTGAAGTATTGTTAATTATCGATACTGTTATTGTAAACCTCTCAAAACGAAATTGAACGATCACATATTAATTTTAGAAGCGATTCGCCATCGATATTCTAGAGTGAGCAGGTGTTATTGCTACGAAAACGTTGGATAGACATAGGGGCACACAATACTTACTGTTACATCTGAAATATTTATGTATACTGCGAGTATGAAATTATAGGTCTTATCTAAAGTTAACTTTACTTTGTCGATTCTGGCCGTATAATAGATCAAAATAAGTATTGCATTTTGATACGAAATCGTTTGTCAAATAGTTGTTCGTACGCCCATTGTTTAGTTTCACCTAACGGTACTAGACATCGTGATAATACAAATGTTATACGGCTATGGCGACATAATAACGGTAACTACACTATTTTGGTAACTTGCGGTAAATAAAAGTAGGTTCTACATATATTTTTGATGAATGTTGAATTTTGATTTCTGTGTCCTCTTTGCCCTTATTTCGACTGATATGTTTAAGTTCTTAGTTTTATCAAAATATTTCTTAAGAATTCGTCGATTGTATCATCTTTAGCTATTTTTCTAATTACATCATTGCCTAAAATATTCTCATTCCGTCCATAAAGATGTAAATATTTAAGATCTTATTTAATAATAAATATTGTGTTTTATAATATCTGTAGTTTTAATAAACAAATTCGATTGTTGTACTTGTTATGAGTTTATTTTCAAAATTACTATATACAAATTACAGCTTATTTTCTTATATTTACATACTGTTATTACTAATAAATTAATAATAAATTGTAGTCAGATAAAAACGGCGTCTAATTTTTGTAAAATTCACGTCCTCAAATTGTTCAGACCAATACAATGATTCGATTAGGCCCTGCCTTCTGGTTTTTTTTTATTTTTTTATTAGGAACTTTGACCACCGGTCTTCAGAATAACGGATTTCAAAAATAAGAGCACTGTCGATAAAATGAAAACTACTATAGTATAAACTGAAAGTTGCGTTTGTCTGTCGCTCAAACTACTTGGCGGAATAATGGTGCATTGAGGATGCAAATACAAAATGTCAGTCTTTTACAAACATTTTCTTATAATATAGACATCAAATTAACTAACACATTTTACAAATAAAAGCCTAATCACACCGAAACTTCAAAAAGACTCCACTTCTCATTTAAAATTTTAATACAATTATATTGAACATAAAACTAACTATAGACAATTACGTTAAAACCTTTGTTGGAAGTTGCCTTGTTGTTGAGAACCACCACCCTGTTGTTGGCCACCAAACATCATCTGTTGTTGTTGATGAAATTCCTGTTGACCACCGCCGCCTGTGTTGTTGCCTTGATTCGGGCCTGGAATACAAATACATAGCAGTCAGTGTCTTGAGTCGAGGGTCTCATCAGCGGCTTCCAGCCTGACCGGATGCAGCTATTAATTCTTGGGTATGATGGGATAAATTTCGAGAATTCCATAAAGCCTAATCCCACCCAGATTTGGGCGATTTTAAGTTAATTAGAGATGCGAATTTACATGAATATTCAGTGACTGAGCAGGAGATGTACCTTAGCCTGTTTCTGGGAAATACATTGGTATCAATTTAAGGTCAAACTGGGGTTCAATTTATCATCGAACAATGAAAATCGAATAATAAAATATCGCTATTATTTCTATTTAACAATGAACATCTACAAAACTGAGCAAAGCACCAATTTCTCCATCACGAAAATGAGGAAAAGAGGAAATGTCTCCTTGTGAATGGT
Source organism: Lithophane semibrunnea (assembly GCA_947363905.1). NCBI lineage: Eukaryota > Metazoa > Arthropoda > Insecta > Lepidoptera > Noctuidae > Lithophane > Lithophane semibrunnea. Next base: position 11,714,381 of record OX376197.1, on the reverse strand, counting down.
ACTTTATAGGCTTATAGTGGAATGATATTATGGTCTATTCCAAAAGTATTTGATGAAAATATAAACAAATGGATCGGAAACTGTAGTGCATCTACAGTTTCCGATCCATTGCAGTGCCACTTACAAATCCAGTGCTATAATGTGATAATTGAATACTTAAACTCGATGTTTTTAATTTTATCACCACTATAATTTTCGATGATTTTTCAATTACAATTTAATAATAATAATCAAACAATAATTATTGGAAAATGTGGTGAGGTTTAAAGTTGAAACCTTCTAAATACAGAAAAATTTTTACCTTTAGCGAGTGATTGCGTAAGAATTTAACCTGAACAGGGTTTGTTTACACTTTCGTCAGATAATTTTGGAACAGAGTATACTACGGTCTTTCTACTGATAATGTGACCTACTAACTCATGTGATGACAAAAATAAAATAAAAACTAATAACATACGGTATAATGTACCTGACATTCTCATCCTCTTCGCATTATTTGCCGCGTGGTCGTGATTGTTCGCTTGTACTTGATTTTGTTGTGTCTGAAATACAATTATAAAGAATAGATCTAGACGATTCAAGTTTACAAGGTCAAATTAAATTAGCTAGTGAAACTCGGCAGTGGTGGGTATTGCTATCGAAAACAGTACAACAGAAAAATCGGTAAGTTAATAAAAATAAGATTGGACACGTATTTTATGCTTTATCATATTAATAAAAAATGACTTAGATAAAACACATTAAAAGTGGAGTGGGAGTGGGGGCTAGATACGTCACAACTCCAGTATAAAACCTATCAAGCCGTAATCTTTAGATTAATACGTAAAAAAAGAAATAATATGTGTCCAATATTTTGTTAATAATCTACATCATCTCATCAGCCCTATTCGCTGGATTCGAGAAGCACGGGACCGGTCGAAGTGGCCACGCGACGCTGAAATAAAGATGATTAATTACATCGAGATATAAGTACTAACGTACTAGAGAAGACACCGTAAATTCCTACTTTGTCTCGTTCAACTGCGGCGATCGCGCCGCAGTTTGTCGAAGAAAACGCGTAAGTGCCGTGATTTACATGGCGCTTAAGACCTTTTTGCCGAGAATAAATACACTTCCGCAGCAAATCTAGTACTGTGGTAAATTAGGTACGGTTTAGACGAATTGTTATTATTTTAGCGCTGCAGCGAACTAAAGATTCAATACGAAGAATAGGACAATTCAGTTATTTGACGTAGCTTCTCTAGTACGTTAGTACTTATATCTCGATGATTAATTATGTACCTACGTACAAGTCAATAAGTATCATTTTTACTTACATTATTTTGCTGTTGTTGTTGCTGCTGTTGTTGGTTTTGCCGCGCTTTAGAGTCGCTCTTATCGTCCTGATCGTCATCAGTCAAGAATTCTCTCTTCGGATAAGGAATGGGACACCCAGCGAATACATCCTGAAAATAAATGAAACATGCTGTTAATTTACAGTAAAAAAAATCTGCCTAGCTTTTTCCCAACTATCTTGGGGTCGGCTTCCAGTCTAACCGGATGCAGCTGAGTACCAGTATTTTACATGGAGCGACTGCCTATCTGACCTCCACAAACCAGTAACTGGATACTATGATACCCCTTGGTAAGACTGATTGTCAGACTTTCGGGCTTCTGACGACCCGTAACGACTGTTAAAGATGCACAAATGACAGCCGGGACCAACGGCTTAAGGTGCTTTCCGAGGCACGGAAGAGTCTCGGTATGTAAAGATGGTCACCCATCCACGGACCAACCGCGGCAAGCGTAGCTTAACCTGATCGACCCGTGCGGCTGTTATTACGTAGCCACGAGCTCCTCGTTATTTTACAGTACAACTATTTTCATAATGTCCCTCGGCAAACTTCGTGTTTCGCCAGTGGTCGGATTTCTATCAGTTGCCCTTTGCACATGGTGCAGACAGACCGGACACTCTCAATCGACTTGGAATTCGAATGAGTGTCCGGGGTCCAAGTGCTCTAGGGACTGATAGAAATCCGTCGACTGACGAAACACGAAGTTTGCCAAGGGACATTAAGAAAGTAGTTGTAAAATATGTGGATAAAACAGAAACGTGTGACGATCCTTATGATCTAAACAGACGAACCGCATTTCATAAGCACGCCACGGACTGCGCAGTTGGTTAGCAGTTTACCTGCAGAAGAACTACAACTATACTTCAACTGTGCAGCTAGCATGCAGTTCAGATGCAGTCTGTCTGTTTATACACTTGCATACATAAGGATCTCGATCGTCAAACGCGTTCTGTAGTTTCTACCAAGGGAAATAATAGGCACGAGTTTGTTATATTTAGGACACTCACTAACTTTCTCAGAGGTCACAATGTGGACTGGATCCCCAAAAACAAACGAATATATCACTAGAATCATCATCAGAAAGGGGTACACTACATAAATACGAAAAACTTTATTCCGTCAGTCACAAATACGAATACCGATTTTCATAATTCCGAATGGTTCAAAATTCCTAATATAACAACTCCGATGTATCATTCATCCTATTTTTACAATTCCAAAATTTCAATATTCCTAACGTTTATAATTACTATTCTCAAAATGCCGAGTTTCATTAGATCTAATAACAAAAACTCCGACTTAATGTTAATTCGAAACATCAAAAATACGAATTCCGAATATTAAAGTACCGATTAATTAGAATTCCGAAATAAAAATGCAGTGTATCGGTTCTCATTTCAGCAGGCATGCAGCATGCAAGTAGGCATGTAGCGTGCAAGCAGGCATGCAGCATGCAAGCAAGCATGCACTGTGCTAATAAGCATGCAACATACAGGGATCTCTGCCTTTACGCCGAAAATTGTTTGCTAGATTTTCACTTGGCAACTAAGGTTTCGAAGAATTTTATTTGGCCGAATAATCATTTGCCAACTTATCATATAATTTTGTTTTATTTCCCAACCTCACAGTTACCAACTGTATGTTTGGTCTGTTTTTCATCATGACACTTTTTAAAATGCCAACTTTCAAGTAGAGTTCAATTAAAATGAGTGAGTGTATTGAAGAGTGCTCAGTGAGTGAGTGTTTTTTACTTTATCTTTAATGTGACCTAACCTAACTTAACTGTTTCTTTTTACAAAAGCGATTTGCTTCTGGCGTTGTTTGTCATACTCTAACCTAACCTAACCTTTTTTTTTTTTTTTTTTCCGGGATGGAAAATCCTCATGGATGTCCTCCGCCCTGGGGCGGGCGGAGGGGTCTGTCAGACTCTTACTGACTAAAAACCACCCCGGTGTTCCGACTCACACCTACGCCGGGGGTCGCGGGAACTTAAAAATCTTCCGCAACCCCCGACTGGTGCCGGCCCGCCGCTGCAGGCCTCCTCAGGTCAGGGGGGAGTGAGGTGTTTGACTCCCCCCGTGACGTCTAAGAGGGGCGCGCGTGGAACACTACGCGCCGCCACCTCGGGTCCTGATGTTTGGGGGGCGACGGAAGTCCCCGAGTCCGTCACCCATTTAGGGGGGCTGGAAGAGGGCATTATCCGCCTTCCGCCGACGCCCGGTGCGCCTGCTGCGGGCCGGGTGAGTGGACGAGATCTCCCTCTCCCTTTCCGCAGCCTCCTTCTGCGAGACGACTGTCTCACAGTAGGAAACCACCGCGTCCCAGGACTCCTCGCTGTCGACCATCGACTCAACGACGGCCGGCAGCGAGAGGTCACTGCCTACTTCTGAGATGAGGGCACGGCGCGGCTCCTCCCAAGCGGCACACTCTGCCAGCGTATGCCGCGCCGTGTCCTCCCGGCAGTCGACGCAGTGGTGACACCGAGCGTCCGGCTCCCTGTTTATGCGACACAGGTACTTCCCGAAGCAACCATGCCCCGAGAGCACCTGCGTCACCCGAAACGACAGGGAGCCGTGCCTCCTCCCGAGCCAGCGCTCGAGCACCGGCCGGACCGCCTCAACCTAACCTAACCTATCGTAACCTAAGATTCAAATGTTTGACAAATGATAAATGTCCCAAACGTTTTGTGTCATTATAATAATCAGCATAACAATAATTCTACCAAATGAAACGTTGTCATACAAAAATTTGCTAATCGGTAGTTGTCAAAGTGAAACATCGGCGAAACGTTGGTTGGCAAGTGATAATCTGCCAAACAATTTTCGGCGAAAAGGCAGGATACCAACATGCAGCAAGCATTGTTTCTGTCACGGCTCCGGCGCTGCGGGGTTTGGGCGGCCCCATGCGAGCTTATCGTCGCAGATGGTTTTAAAGCTCACTACCGCAGCTTCGGCTTGCTGGCCGGCTGCGTCGGCGGGCCTTCAAACCACCTGCTTCTCAACTCGCGGGCCGCCTCACCCCTCCGCGCCTACATCTGCCTAGCCTTTTCCCAACTATGTTGGGGTCGGCTTCCAGTCTAACCGGATGCAGCTGAATACCAGTATTTTACATGGAGCGACTGCCTATCTGACCTCCACAACCCAGTAACTGGGTAATACGATACCCCTTGGTTAGACTGGTTGTCAGACTTTCGTGCTTCTGACGACTCGTAACGACTGTCAAAGATCCACAAATGACAGCCGGGACCAACGCCTTAACGTGCTTTCCGAGGCACGGAGGAGTCTCGATATGTGAAAATGGTCACCCATCCACGGACCAACCCCGGCAAGCGTAGCTTAACCTGATGGATCGACCCGAGCGGCTGTTATTACATAGCCACGAGCTCCTCTGCCCCCCTCCGCGCCTACGCGGGATTAAATTACACTCTAGGGGTAGGACAGACAAGACTACGTGAAGTCGGTTTTGCAGCGATTCGTTTCTGTCACTAAATTTTGTTTTATGACACTATTTTAATTTAATATTGAGAATGCTACCAAGTACCTAACCAGCTATATATTTGTGACCAAATAATATTCAGTAAAATGTTGTTTCGGTGTGGTGAAAATATGGCAAATAAAGGTACCTAAATGAAAAAAGTTCAAAAGAGGCTTCGCTCAATAGCCAAAAGTTATTTTGTAAATCGGCGAAATATAGTTCGGTAAAATAATACCTACCTATGACACATAATACTTCTATGATCTAAAAATGTGTCAAATAAGTAATGCATATAGCAAAAAAGACGTCGCTCAATAGTTTTCAGTAAAATTAAATTCGAACAAAACATTTCGGAAAAGTGATCGGTTTATTCGAAGTATTGAAAATCGGAATGTAGTTTTTCGGACCAAAAACCATTTGATTCTTCGAACGTAAGAAAATCGGAAAACAGACAAATCGAATTTACGACTTTCGGTAAAATAAATATCGTGATTTTTAATAATAGATATTATAATTCTTAGGTATTATGAAATTCGGACTTCTGAAAATCGGAACATCGAAATTCGGAATAAAATATTTCGGAGTATTTGGGTGTTCCCATCAGAAAGAGATAGAGCTATGCAGAAAAAATAGCACCATTTCTTTTTAGCGATGGAACATGACTGTAACACTTCATATAACATTTTTTTTTTTTTTTTGAGTGTGGGAAATCATCCAATGACTTCTCCCGCTCTGGGTGGAGCGGAAGGGCGTGTCAGACTTTTACTGACTAAAACCCACCCGTGTTCCTTCAGTTGCCTGTTGCCAAGGTCCCGGTATCCCTTTCGGACTAACCCGCAACCCTGGCAGGATAACAGGACTCCTGGGCTCTGTTTATCAAAAGTTACAAGTCTACTGGTTCACAGGTTACCTAGAATGTTAATTTTCGTTAAATTCATAGCTCCATCTCCATATTCATAATCACCCATAAATGCCCATAATGTCACGGGCACGGGCACCAGGTCATCTCTCTTTTTACCACATTTTAAAAAAGAAAATCGCATTTAAACATTTATTGCGGTACTAAGCACGACACTTGCAAACTTGTAAGACAGAATAGAGAGTCGCCAGAAACTCTCAGGATTTGTTACTATTTTCTACAAGTTGTAACTTACAAATATTTTTTTAATGAATAAAAGTGTCAAAATTTAAGTACTTGTCAACTATATAATGACATTTTGTAACACAAGGCTTGTAAGTTTTGATAAACAGGGCACTGGTATATTTTGGGCCACTCCAACATCTCCAACAGTGTCATTGTCAAAGCTGACAATGACAGTATATTTTACTTTTGCTACCTACCTGGGTTGGCAGAGGATCTTCAGCAAAGTATGGGTCTTGCATAGCCTGTTCTGATGTAATTCTCCTGTTAGGATCCATTAGTAACAGCCTCTGTAGTAAACTGAAGGCTTTGCTGTCAGGTTTGATCTTGTGCCTGTCCATGTATTTACTTAGGGAACAGTTCTGGTAACTGAAAAAATAAACTATGCAGGTTAACAAAGAAACAGACACAGGTTACACAGGTTAAAAAAAACCCGTTTCCAGAATAAGAATGCCAAGCAATCATTATCATCCTTTGATCAAAATAAAAAATTAAGAAACATTTTAATATTTTTCCAATTCATATTGAAGTAAACCTACTTATTACCTGATGTTGGCCATTATGTATGTATCATGTATTGTACATATTTATTTATGTATCTTTTGTTGGAGATTCTAAATAATAAAATAAATTGGACTAAGTAAAAACAGCCGGGTCGACCCATCAGGTTAAGCTACTCTTGCCAGGGTTGGTCCGTGGATGGTTGACCATCTTTCAGACCAAGACACCTACGTGCCTCAGAAAGTATGTAAAGCCGTTGTCCCGGCTGTCATTCGTGGATCTTTGACAGCCATTACGGGTCGTCAGAAGCCCGAAAGTCTAACAAACAGTCTTACTAAAGGGGTATTGTATTACTCAGTTACTGGGTTGTGGAGGTCAGATAGGCAGTCGCTTCATGTAACATACTGGTATTCAGCTGCATCCGGTTAGACTGGAAGCCAACCTCAACATAGTTGGGAAAAGGCTAGGTAGGCCCCAACATAGTTGAGGAAAGGATTGTAGATTTATTGGACTTATATGGTTACTTGCTGTTAATTGTTGTGGCTTTTGTGTGTAGTTTGTGATTTTTTTTGTAATGTGCATTTTTTTTTTGCAGAATTCTTTTCCTTTCTTTTTATAAGGTTAAGTTGGACTATGTGTGAAGCTCTACTTACTTGGATCTCTTAAAATCTTTAACTAAAGTTGCATGCTCAGGCATTTTCCTGATATCTTCCCAGTCTTTCTCTAGTGGAAAGCCCATGACATTGAATATCCTGTCCAATTGGTCATGATGGTACGGGTTGCTGGTCTTGATGTCCTCTTGACGACAGTGGAAAATAGGCTCTGATGTCAACAACTCGGCAAATATGCAGCCTATCGCCCAGATATCTGGAATAATAATAATAATTTTGTTCATATTAAAACAAATAGAAGAGAGTGACATGAACAAAAATAATTGAATTGGTTACCTAACTAATATCTAATATTATATGGATGTTTGTTACTCTTTCACGTAAAAACTACTGAATGGATTTGGATGAAATTTGGCGAACAGTTTATAACCTGGATTACACATAGGATACTTTTTATTCCGATATTCCCACGGGATCGAGACTTATGCGGGGCGCAGCTAGTAAGCATATAAATATGAAATACTGAACTGAGCCCTATTTCTGCAGGAAGTAGGTCACAATCCCTAGACCCCTTACTATGAGAAACAAAAAAAATAATGCTTGTGTCCCAAACTGCTTCCCTTTTTTATAGGATTGTATGTTATTCTCCAACTTCCGGGGAAATACCTTCCTAAAACTTTAAACAAGAATTTTATTGGATTTAGGCACGAAAACCCCCCGGTACCTATCCCGCCCCTCTTCCGCACCGCAGCAATTTTTTTCTTGGTCAGTGCCGAAGCACTGTCCACAGTTCGTGTGTAGAAACAACACGAATTCTTGCATAGCTTGGCGACTTTACTTAGCGTGTACAAGCGGCCTTATTCTATTCCCGGGCCACCTCAAACCAGACTTGTAGTAAAGGTCATCTTACCACATCCCCATCTAATAAAATTTTCGTCCAATACTGCCCATATACAGGTAAATCAAGAGAGAAAAACCAATCATGGGTTAATAATAACTACCACAAATAAAAAAAAAGAAATTACCCACCAATAGCCTTAGTATAATGTCTTGCACCAAGCAGCAGTTCCGGAGCCCTGTACCAAAAAGTGACCACCACTGGATCCAAGTCAGCCAGAGGCTTCAAAGGTGCATTGAACAGTCTTGCAAAACCCATGTCAGCTATCTTGACCCTGCCTCTCTCTGGTCCTTCACCCATCACCAGAATGTTGGCTGGTTTCTGAAAATAATTTAGAGGAGTAGGTACTAGTTTGTAGGTTTAATATCTAATAGACTGGCTGGCTGGATCTATAGCTAGCATAATAAATTAAAGTATAACAGTATGATATCATTATGTTTCAGTGCCTTCTGTAACTCATTTGAAATTGAAAACTTTAAAACCTTTCTAGGAACTTAATTAAAAATGACATTTATAAACTACTAGCTGTCTGCTGTTCCCCTCAACTTTGTCTGCAATCCAGGGTAAAAAATACCCAATGTCCTTACACAGGTCATGGTCTATTTGTGTGCCAAAGTTCATCCAAATGTTACACAAAGTGTTACACAACAAACAAAATCACTTTTAGGAAAACAATTTAGGAAAGTGTATAACAGGGAGCCTACCACCACCTATAGAGCTTCATCTCTTTCCTACACTGAAGAAATGTTAAAATAATACAGCTGTAAGCGGTAGTGGTAGGCCCCCTGATTGGTTCTACTATATTTTCAGTTAAAACATGATTAAGTTACATGCTAGAAGCATTTTTCAAATTACATTCCAGAATCCTGTCATAGAAAATATGAAACATAGGTACATACCAAATCTCTATGCAAAACCCAATTAGAATGCAAATAATGTATCCCATCCAAAATCTGATAGAGGAGACTCTTGACCATGCCTTTAGGAACCATTACAGACTTCTTGTTTGCTTTGGCAGCTCTATGGAACTTGATGATGTGCCATAGATCATGTTCTGCATAGTCAAATAACAGCCAGACTTTACGGTCAGTGTGTGATAGGAAAACACGAATGAGGTTGATTACATTTGGATGTTTTAACTCCCGGAGTAACTGAAACAAATAGGATTATTTGATAAAACTTCGATTCAGTAGTAAATTACACTTTTTTGTTGATACTGTTGGCCCAAAATCGTATGTGCTATTTTAGCACACAATAATAATAATATGCTTATCAAAATAAAGCAATGGTGCTTGGCTGTACATAGGTTTGGTGGCAGTACATCCTCAAATGAACTATACAATATAATATGAACATATATTATGAATATGAACTTTAGCTAAACTGATGTTGTCTTTTTTTCACATAACCCAGTTTCAGCTGACTTAAAACTTTACTATGAGTGTTTATGTCTTTTTATTTTACCCAGGCTTTTCTCTACTTTACATAATTTCAGGGCTTCAAACTTACCGCAATTTCCCTGCAAGCAGACATAGACAGCCCAGTACCTTCGATTTGTTTCAAGGCATAATCCTTAGTATCTGAGCCATCTTTTCTCCTAGCCTTGTACACATGACCGTATGTACCACGACCCACTTTACAACCCTCAAAATCGAATAGATCTTCGACTTTGGAACGTTCGTTTTGAGTCTTCACTTTGAAATCATAATCCATCATTACCGGAGCCATGGTTTTGTTTTGGAAATTGTCACCCATTTTTATTTTGTATCGGAATCTTCTGCGTCTTTTCTTTCTAAGAATGAGAGAGACAAGTAGTTGATGAATTATTGCATTCTTTTACACAAATAAAAATAATAATACGAGAACTTTGATATGATGATCTTTGAAGATATTTATTTTTATTCATTTCATACTTTCATAGGTCCACCTGGTCCACAGGAGAAAAAAAACTCACAGACTTCACAGAGTAAACTGACACATAACACATTAACTCTATGCTAGATACACAAGCAGCGACCTGCTGGGGATTTCAAAATCTCACGTCCACACACAGATTTATTAAATCGCTAGATCGCTAGAGTCTGGCCAACGAAAGTTGATCCTAAAAACATGCTAGACCAGACAAACAGGTCAGACTCTAGCGACAAAGTAGCGGTCAAAATCCGCCGATATGTCGGTAATAACTGCGTGTGTATTTATTTACATTAGACCATTTAACCAGATTTAAACCTCTACATGGTTTAATGGTCTAATGCCTCATTTACATTCAGCCAAAGTGAGCAGGGAAGTGGGCAGGACGAGTGTGTAAACACATACTTCTCATGCCACTGCCGTTGCCACTCGCGCTGCCCGGCGCTCCCCAAAAAGGCGGTTTTTTGTGCGGAAATCAACGGGCCGGCAGCGCGAGCGGCAATGTGTTGTGTGGTATTATTATTATACCTTTTGGTTGTGTGTTTACATTCTGCTCGGTCGCTCAGTACTTGCCAACGTTAGTTCTCTAAGTAGTCTGTGGTACTTGCCGAGCGCCTGGACGAGAAAGACGTGTGTTGGTCGTTTTTTAAGATCAGTGAAAATGCCGTCCGAATGGAGTAATGACAGAACAATAAAATTCTTAGAAATTCTGGAAACCGAAAAAGTAATTTGGTATTATATTGCAGATAAAAAAAACCGGCCAAGTGCCTCACGAAGGGTTCCGGTACCATTATCTATAAAAACGAGCAAAAAAAACGCGTTTGTTGTATGGGAGCCCCCTTAAATATTTATTTTATTCTGGTTTTAGTATTTGTTGTTAGAGCGGCAACAGATATACATCATCTGTGAAAATTTCAACTGTCTAGCTATTATGATTTATAAGTCAATGAGCTATCACGATTCATGAGATACAGCCTGGTGACAGACGGACGGGCAGAGAGACAGACAGACAGCGGAACCTTAGTAATAGGGTCCCGTTTTACCCTTTGGGTACGGAACCCTAAAAACAGAAACATCATCATCATCATCCACCATCGTCTACGACGAACTTTCTTTTTTTGTATTCGATAAATCTTTATAAATATCGAACATATTTATATTTCGCAAAAAGACAGCACGGTCGCTGTAATTATTTCGACGTCTGCCATTGCCGAAACTTGAAAGCGAAGTGAGTGGTAGGGCAGTATGTAAACACACACTCCTCTCGATCCTGCTGCGGCAGTATTTAGGGAATTATTTCCGGCAGCGCGAGGGGCAGCGGCAGGAGCTGAATGTAAATTTACATTAAGATTTAAGGACAGCGTGTAGAACAAAATTAAATTAATTATTGTATCATAATCAATTTATTATTACTTACAAAATGATGGCAAATCCTGTCCGTATACCAATGTCGGCAACTCAATAATTTAATTATACTCTAGAAAGTTTAGTCTATGGACGGTAAAATCCGGTCTTCCTTCATGTTTCGCTTATAGCTGTGCATAAAGTGAAATAAAGTTTTATCTGTGTACGGTAGTTTCCCACAAAGCAGAAACAAGTTGCTGCCAATCAACAATGAATTCCCAGATTTTTGGGAAAGGAGATTAGATAAAAATGGTAGTTAGATTAGTCCCACAAAATATTAAAAAGTCAGCATATTCTATTCAATACCTCTAATAAAAAAACTAAGGTTAAGCAGTCGACAGCCAAGCCAACACACTTTGGCTTATTCTGCTGCATGAAACCAGGCCGCAAAGCACGGCACGCAAGGAATCCAGCATTATTATGACGTTATTGCCTTGAAAGATAAAACATAGGCCCTTATTGTGATGAGCAACCGCAACCTGTCTCGACACCCTTGCGACATCCCAATTCTCAAGCACGGTGCCGCGTCTGCAGGCTGTAGGTACTAGCAGCTGTGCTACTCCAGTATCATTCAAATGATACAAATGCCTTATTAATATAATCAGCGGGAAGCTACCACCGCATACGGTAGCACCATTTTTCTTTTGCTTGCTTTTTTTTTAGTTATCTTTAATTAATATAAGTATTATTTGCGTAAAAAGCAAATAATAGTTATCTGCAGTGCCACTTTTCCGTCGGAACGGCCTATTTTCCTTTTTTCTTCAGTTAATGGGTGATAGCCGTCTTAAGGCCGCGCCGCGCCGCGCCCCGTATGGTGGCAATTTTCAAATCTTATAATAGCAACACTGATTAGGGAATCTTTCTTCGCATTTCGCCATGCTATGGCAACTTGGAGTAAAACGAAAATTCAGTTTTTTTATTTAAAACAGCGCCATCTATCAAATCATTAAGGTAAAAAAATTACGGTGTTACTAGAGTTAAATTATTATTCTTATGCTGGGAGTTTAAAAAAACCATAAATCGAGAAATAAAATTATAATCACATGTTATTCTTGCAGTAAATTTATATAAATAGCAGAATATGTAACTTCGAGCATAATGAGGTTTTTAGTATCTGCACAAGTCAAATTTAGTTTAAAAGACGTGCATAATTTTGTTTTTGTATGGGCACACTTGAATTGCAAATGGCTGACTGCGTGAGATTGCAGCGCGCGATGCGCAGTTGCAATCCACGTTGAGTTGAGCTTCCGTTCCTCCGTGTTGCTGTGCCGGTTTACAATTCGTTCGTACACTCGTGTTGAGTTGTGTATCCTCCACAGTGTGACGCCGTATTGTAAACAATTAAACATCATTCAGAACTTGTGAAGTTGTGAAGTTACTGTGGACTCTACGCATAGGCACTCTTTAGAGTTTGGACCTGTAATTGTGAACAGTTAACAGTGAACTTCAACCATGTCACAACATTCTTGTTGTGTACCTGGATGTGCTGTGGTTAGGAAAGACGGTAAGTAAATTTTGTTTTTCTACCTTTTTTATGCCAAACTGATACCCAAGTAGCCAAAAAACCGCCCCTAAGACGACCCGACCAACAAATGTCTTAATAAAAATGTATTGTAGATATCTTTTAAAATTAGTTTTGAGAATACTTACATGGTTTTTGGTATTCCAAACTTAGTTTAAAACGATTTAATATTAAAGAAAGAAAAGACTTAACAAAATCCTTTTTGATTTAGCAAAATCCGGTCGCTGGATAGCCTTAGGGGCGGATTTAAGATAAAGATTACTTACAACTTAAGATCCAACTTCCAACTTAAGATAAAGTACAGATATGTAAGAATTAATCAATATTCTTGCTTGCTACTTGGTTATCATCAATATGTTTCACATATGGAATCTCTATTGTAATAGCTCCAGAGTAGAGTACATTAAATATAGTGTAGAAGGAGATCAAAGACAATAGGTTTGGTACGATTTGCCTTGATTGTCGTTCTTATATTCTAAACTGTCCATAGCCACTCCGTCAATTATTGTACTCTGTGCACCCTGTGAAACCAACCTATATCCAATCACCGAGTACATTGTAACCAATGGCCCAATACCATACTACAACCTTTCATTTGATCTGATTGAGTGATTGATTTAAGTTCCACACCTAATATATTATTTCATGTTTTCAGGTGTGCCTCTACACCTGTTTCCAAATCCAGAGACAAGTGCAGAGAAATTTAAAACTTGGACTTTACATATTGGTGGTGAAATAGCTACATTGGATCATCATATTATCTATGGCAACAAACGTGTCTGTCACAGACATTTTGAAGAAATTCATAAGTATCCAACTGGTAGACTGTCTAAATTGGCAATTCCAACACTACATATCCCAGGTAATACTATTCGTTGTTAACTATCATATTCATCAATTCATTTATTTTGTTGAAACAAATAGAAATATAGAAGTACAAATATATTTTATTGACATAAAAGTATGAACGTACATGTGAATGAATATCATAGTATATATATATTTATCGTGCATGTTTATAATGTGACCTGGCAATTGCAAGGTTTATTATGTTATTAATTTTCTGTCTGTATGTAGTCCAATGTTTGTAGCCAGGTGTTTACTATCGTTATGTCATTTTTATAGAATGGGTTAATTAGTAGATAATAAATATAGACAGTATTTTTAATATTATTCTAGGTCTGCAACCGCAATCACTCGGTGAAGCAATGGATATGTCAACCTCTGATCAGAATCCTCCTCTGAGAAATCAATTACAAGAATCTGATTTTAATACATCAGGTATGTATATTTTATTACTAAAAATTTGTAATTCTATCAATCAAATATATTTTTATTCATGTAAACCATTATCGAATAGTCAGACTTTAGTTGTCTTGTTACAAAGAGTTGATTTCCTATGGAGATAACCAAGCAAGAAACTCCATGCTACTGTTTGAAACTCAAAATGTTGTGTAACAAATAAAATTATCTCAAACAATAATTATGTCAGGAAAATGTAGGACAAAAGAGTTGCAACCTACCAAAGGTCTGTTGGTTCAGGTTTCTTATCTTTCCAAACCTTTGCGTGATTGTTTTATTGGGCGTCAACTAGGCGAAAGCCTAATTATCTCACAGCCGCTTTTGTCGCTAGATGGCGACACATCCACAATTTCGAACATTTTCAATTTTTACACCTAACATAGAAATTTTTAATAAACAACTTTATTCTTAGCGAAACCTAGAGCATTAACTTGATTTTTTTAGATCATCACTGTGCTTGTTAACTGGTATCATACAAAGATTAGAACAAAATAATGATTTAGCCGCATGAATTTACTCTTTACACACACATGCAAAGTAAATAGTAGTAACTTCCGACTTCACTAGATGTCGTTTTATTCAAACATGGTTGGAAATTAAAATGTCCAGATGGCGTTAATTTAAAGAAAGAGGACCAAATTATTTATAAAAACTGAAAACAAATATTAATTTACTAATTAAGCATACTTTAAATTACTAGAGGATTGTTATGTTCCAATGTATTTCTTAATAATATAATTATTGGGATATGCATACTTTTGTTTCTAGGCTCGATATCAAATACCTTTTCACCATAACAAATTATTCAGATAAATTATTTTGGGTAATCTCATTCACAATTATTCTCACAATTATTGTATCTTACTATAAATTAATAATATTTATCTATGGTTAATATTTATCATAGCATATCCAGTGCAAATCCTTTTGCGTAAAAATACGGATTTTTTCCTGATATGAGACTAGTTAAATTCTTTTCGCTCATCGATCGTTTTTTCGCCCTCGTAAACGTGTACGTTACCCTAGCAGGAATCGTTTTTTCGGATTTTTTTTCAAAACGACAAGGGGCACCAATTTTTTATGTAGGGTAGGTTTTATGTAGGTAGGTAGTAAGAGAACAGACCAAATAGAGATGTCAATCTGAGATCGATTGAGCAAAGAATCGATTTTTTGGAACAAATAAAAACGTTTTTTTCAAATCGATATCTAGTACTGAATCGATACAGGGAATCGATATTTCACCCTAGAACATCAGTTTTTTGTTTGTTTGAATTGTTAAGAATTGTGGTGCCGGGAAAATTACGAAGCATATCCAGTGCGATTTGCACACGACAAGGGGCACCAATTTTTTATGTAGGGGCACATTTACAGCAGATTAGGCACCAACTATACGTTCCACTCATATAACTATAGGAGACACTTTCTTGCTAGGGTAACGTACACCCCGTAAACCCCTACATTGCGAATTTGATCGAAAACGAATGATTGATTTTTGGAAAATCATTTCTTTATTTTGTGAATCGATTTTTCATATTTCCTTTCGAATCAATTCAGTAACGGATCTTTTTCAGAGAGTTTTTTTTTGGTTCCTTTCGTCCCTCTGGGACAGGCAAAGTGAGTTTTTAGAGAGAATTGACGTCCCTATTAGGGGGAAATATTTGAAATTTAGAGTAGGTAGGTATGTGATGTGATGACAATCAACAAGTGTTGCTAACGTTTGATTTTGTATTTCCTCTTCTAAATCTTACACGTTTTTAAGTTTTAAGGGTAATTACTATTATAATATAACTTTGTATCACCTTCAAGCAGAAAAGCATCCTTTGTATATAAAAATAACACTTACCGTCAATAAAACACAAAAACACTTACCGTCAATAAAACACAAAAACACTTCACTTTTAAATAAAAACTCTTTCACGGATGGCACTCGTATGAATGGTTCTCAGTAGTAGCCCCAGTCACCAATTCTAAACCTGAATGGTGCTTACTACTTACTTAGCTGTTCAGACGAGCGAAATTGGAACTACGGCTACCATTTTGAGAACGTCATTTCGCTGACAGTTAAAAACCCCGAAACCATAAATGAATGATGTACAGCAGTGGTGGCTCTGACTTGTAAGTCAGAGCCACCACTGCTGTACCTATATCATTCATCGTTTTAAATATCAGAACATCCTACAACTTACTACTAAAATACTGCCCTATGTTTTATTTCCCCTTTTTCTTGGTAAACTTCTTAGATGGCAAGACCAATTTATCTCGACGCACTTTGACGTGTGCTAATAATACTAAAATGTGCAATTGTTATGAAAAATCAATGTGGTTTGTCTGTGTATTCACTTATCTTGATGGTTTCACATAAATTAAATATGATTCAATCAATAGATGTAAGTAGTACCTACGTGTCACCATTGCGTAGGTAGGTAATTAGAAAAAAAAATAGGTAAATTTGCCTACGCTGATCGCCTAATTTAGGTATACCCTAAGTTTACATGAACTTCTATTCTCTGATTTTATTCAACCCAAACCAATGAATTAGTACCTAACCGTGTCAGAAAATGTATTATCAGTACCTACTTACATACAGTAGAAAGATTTTTATCTTTAGGTACTTTATATTTAAAGTAGATATTACAATAATTACATTAGTATTGTATCTGTGTGAACTTTCTAGCATTCTTTCTCATTCCCTAATAAAAAACATTTTATCAATCATAAAATGTAAAACCCGCGGGCAAACCCGCGCGCCGGCGCTAACTTTCTAGAAACACAATATTTTGGAAACGCAAACGCATGAACTCATGGACTGACTGGAGCAATTTGGCAACAACGCGGGGTGCGTCTTGAATGGCAACGTCGCGCGCTGTATCGCCGCGTCACTCGACGTGTAACCTTGGCGCAAAGAGTATAATAATAATATGCCTTGGCGCTTGTACGAACAGCGCCATCTATTATAAATGTTTACCGAACGTAAACTCGTAACACAACAGCAAATAACTCTTTCTCGGTGGTTCTTTAAATTTATGTTAGATGGCGCGATTCAGGTCACTCATACATGTAAAGATTTTTCGTTTTTTATTGGGTCTAATTCTCCTAGAAATACTGTTTTTTTTATAAAATTTTGGCGTTAGGCGAACATAATACATTATAAAGTCTCATTATACTTGCTTTTATTCTGCAGAAACCGTTTATTTACGGAGATTACAACCCCTGAAAAATGTATGGCGAGGCCTGTCTAGGCATCCACAGAAATGTTTTTCAGGTCCTCGTGTCACTTTGGCGCAACATAAGGAATTTAAATTTGTTTTAAATAAATTAAGAAAATGTGAACGTGATAAGAAGTGTTTTAAAGCAAAATACATGATTGCAAAAAAAATGAAAACAACAACTGCATTCAATATGGTTTGTAAGAATATGTCATACACTACAAAGTTATTTTGCCAAATGCAAGCCTCTCAAAGTGGCAAGAAAAAGAAAGGAAGGCGATTCACACTTGAAGAAAAGATTTTGGCGTTGTCTCTATTCAAGCCATCTCCTAAAGCATATCGGTTACTTAGCAACGTATGTGTTTTGCCAAGCAGAAGAACACTGCAAAATTTACTGCATAAGATAAACCTCAAAGCTGGAATCAATGATATAATATTTGAGAATTTGAAGAATAGAGTTGCTAAAATGCCGAATAATTATAAATATTGTTCTTTAACATTTGATGAGATGGCAGTTGGAGCCGGCATTTCATATTACAAAACAAATGACAAAATATTAGGATTTGTTGACAATGGCAGTACAGTTGAAAAAGAATATTGTGATCATGTATTAGTATTCATGATAAGAGGCATCGTAAAAAAATACAAGCAGCCTTTGGCCTTCTATTATTGTAGTGGAAGCACTAAAACATTAGAATTAAAAAAACAGATAAAGCACATTATAAAAAAAGTGCAAGAAACGGGGTTGAGAGTCGTGGCAACAGTATGTGACCAAGGCACCTCCAATGTGGCTGCTATAAACGCATTACTTAAAGAAACGCGAGAAACATTTTTACGCAATGGACGAGAATACAAAGGGGGTGTTTTCTTAGTAAATATGAATAAGATTTTTCCAATCTATGATCCACCTCACCTAATAAAAGGGACTAGAAAAATCTGATCACAAAAGACCTTAAATATACAATTAAAGGCCAAGAAGGCATTGCGAAATGGGACCACATTGTTAAGCTGTATACAAGGTGCCCAGGTTATAAAGGAGTAAAACTAGTGCCCAAGCTAACAGCTCACTACGTGTTGCCTGCATTGATCCCAAAAATGAGGGTTAAACATTGTACTCAGGTATTCAGTCAATCAGTTGGAGTAGCCCTTGGACTAATGGCAGGTAAACAGTTTTTTTTTTTCATTACTTAAGTGTGAATGTTTGAAAGTTACAGTTTTTCTTTTGCTATCTATCTGTCTTTAATGTCAGGGTTGTGACAATGTCACTCAGTTCTACACTCGGAAGGCATATTGCTCATTACAATATGTTCTTAAAAAAAAGATGCTGATGTCCATCTTTTTTACACGATCCCTAAGGGCCGAATCTCACTGGGACGTCATGACCGCGGAGCCAGGTCGTGCAGCGCGACCTGGCTGCGCAACCATACATGCATTTTGATGGCAGTACGAACAAAATGTATGTATGGTTGCGTAATCAAGCGGACACCAGGTGTGATACTCCAGGTGGTATACATTTTCTCGGTGGTGGCGACTAGTTGCGCCGCCATGGTGTCCCGGTGAAAAATAGCCCAAGTCCTAAGTGCTGACCCATTATTCATTCTGCCAACCACACTGAGATAGTTTTATTAATATTAGTCTTTCTCCTTTGCAGGATGTGGAGTCCTTGAAAAAAAAAGCACCGACACAGCAGATCTACTCATGTTTTTTGATGATTTATTCGATAGCGTAAATGGCAGTTTCAGCGCGATAAGAGGAGGAAAAATTTACAGAACTGCAGTGACCCCAAGCTCACCTCACCACAAATTGTGGAATTATAGTCTAACTGTATTAAAAACGATGAAATTTAGTAACCCCAATAACCAAGGAGTAGTGCCTTCGTTGTCAAGCTGGATCAAGACCATTGAAGGTTTTAAATTAATTGTAAAGTATTTAACATCCAAAGGGATTAACTCTTTACTGCTGCGCAATTTAAATCAAGACACATTGGAAAACTTTTTTGGGGCAATTAGAGCTCATGGTTATAGCAACATTATGCCCACGTCGTCTGCATTTGAAGGAGCCTTCAAAACTTTATTAATTAATAACATTTCATCTTCACATTCAGTTGGAGCAAACTGTGAAAAAGATGACGGTGTGTGTCTCCAATCATTAAAATATTTTTTAGGAAATCCAGTAGACACACACACAACTGAATGTGAAAATGAAATTGACAGTGCTCATTTGAATATAGAAATGTTAAATACAGACGATCTAATACAGGGCCAAACTCCAATGCTTATTGAAAGAACCGCAGCAATAGGGTATTGCAGTGGGTGGATAGCACAACTTGCCAAAAAGCATATTTATAAAAATTGTGTGGCCTGCAGAAACTGCATGGAAGCAGAAGAGCTACAAAGTTTCCATGAATATATTAAAATGAAGGAATTTGGCAACAAAAAGTGGTTGTGCTATCCCACAAGAGCATTATTTGATTTCTTTGCCCAAGTGGAACATGTATGTATTGAAATATTAAAAGAGCACAGCAATAAAAAAAACATATCCGTATATATAAAATTAATTATAAATATAAATATAAGTGTATCATTTATCAGTTGTCAAAATCACAAAGATAATTTACGAGAATATTTAATAAATAAAAGTACAATGTTCTTCATACACAATTGGTGCAAAGATGTCAATAATGTTCTCACTGGCAAAATAACCTTTTGGGATGTTAATGATTCAATGAAAGAAAAAGCTAATCGACACTACCTAAATCATAAAGGGAGAAAAAGGAGAACACAAAATTATATATTAAATGTGTAATTTTTTTTAAATATAAGTACATAAAAATACAAATGAGTTGTTTTTTTTCCTTTTCGAGTTCCTGTAACATACTTCCCATAAACGCCACATAAGATATTATAGGTACATAGAAACGGCTACACATCAAGCTATACATTTCCAGTAAAAGCTGACCTCGCATCGTACGAAAATCCTTTAGAATGCGAGATCAGCATAAACTGGAAATGTGTAGCTTGATGTGTAGCCGTGTGTACCTGTGCAGTGTATAGTACAGCAGCTAGCTATAGCTACCTATATATATGTATACATTTATATTCATTAGTACCCTTAACGAAAAACTAGATGGCGCTGCGTTCGATCACTCCATAAAAACAAAAACAAATTATTTAAAAAACAAAAAACCCGCCTGCAAAAACGCATAACTTAAAAGAGAAAAACAAGCATTAAAATCTGTAGAATTTTGGTATTACAGGCGGGGAACACACAAAAGTTACACCATATTTCAGGTTATTGGTTTGTTCCCCGCCTGTAATACCAAAATTCTACAGATTTTAATGCTTGTTTTTCTCTTTTAAGTTATGCGTTTTTGCAGGCGGGTTTTTTGTTTTTTAAATAATTTGTTTTATTTCAAGCTTTTTAGTTTTATTAATTTATATATTTGGAATGTAATTTTTTTTAAAAAAAAACCTTCCCCTCCCTTTTTTTTATTGCAGATGAAATTTAAAAAAATCTATAGCCTATGTCACTCCCACAATTAAGACGAACCTTACGACACCTCGTATGTTAAAATCCGTCAAGCCGTTTAGGCTACAGAGCGTGCCAAAGAAATAGACATACATACATACAAACATACATACATACATACATACATACTCGCGAAAAACATTACCCTCCTTCTGGGGCAGTCGGGTAAAAAAAAGAGTGGAGCTGCCTGTCTATTGCCAGTATACTATAGTAGTCTTTGCATTTCGCTACTGGCAACATTGGCAAAGCAGCGTGCTGTCAAAGCAAGCTCTGTCATTTCGAAATGAGTTCGAAGTTCCCCTGTTCGTGAAACGATGTGTTCTGTGTTTTCAATATAAAATATCGAGATTGTTCTTCTATAAGAATAGTAAAAATAAAAGTGAAAGTGTATTCAGAAGGAGCGTGTCATCTTGTTTTAATAATAATACATTTGATTGAACGGTGAAATCATGGAGCCCTGCGGAGACGAAGATACTAACTTCTCTGATGTTATCGATAATTTAATGAACATGTTTGGCAAAGTCATGAGTAAAGACGTGATTTCTGCTGTTGTTGAGAGTTGCGAGGGTGATTGTAAGTAGAAAACCATCAATCAATAAAGTTTTAAAGTAAGAGTGAAAATGCAACTGTGTTTATCGGGACATCCGATTGGCTGCGCGGCGCAGTAAATTACTAGGCGCATTGGCGCTTGGAACGCAGATTCGATTTTATCGGGTAGGTAGGTACTTACAGGATGCTAATATGAGGAACAAGGATGACAGACGTAGATGCACTTTTCGTAAAATCTATATTCCTAGGGTGGAAAGAGTTCAGTCCATCTCTGGGGACCCTGGCGGCCGGGCATTCGGGCATTCTTAACGATGGACGTGGTGGTAGATATCCAATTGATTATTTATCTCTAAATTCTTAAATAACATGATAACATTGACAATGTTGTCTAAAGATAACAACAACAGTTATGTTTTTGTTGATATTAGTATCATGTGTTGTTTATTATTATAAACAAAGAACATGTGTTTTAAAAAATCATATTAGCTACTTGTATTGAGCATTAGTATTAACTTTTAATTGACAGAAATCAAATAACGTAATAAACAATTTTATCCTGTTATTTATTTATTTGATCTATTATCAGGACGGGTGAGTGGTGCGGGGACTGTTCAAGGGCAGCATTCCCCTCGCACCTTTCCCTCCGCCCTTCCCCTCTGTCTGGGGTCCATTTTGATCAATAGCTATTTATAACTGGGTTGCATCAATACCTGTACATAAAAGATGAGTGAAGGGGTTGGTCTGTTTGACTTACAAGGGGGGCTTTGTGAGGGTAATCAATCGTTCACAGCATACTTGAACAACAATGAAACTTATTCAATGTGAAGTTACAATAAGAGTATTGAGTTATAATTTTTTATTACTACAGTTTTATTTCAATATATTTTTGTTTGAAAACACAGAACTGGTTGAAGTGGCGGTGCTTGGGGGAGGCCTATGTTCAGCAGTAGATGTCTTTCGGCTGAAATGATGATGATGATTTTTGTTTTTTTTCTCCGTCCATAGCATACAACACAATTCTCTGTCCATAGCTTACTTAAGCATAAATCTCCGTGCATAGCTTACTTAAGCATAAAAAGTCTGTTTTTGGGGCATTTATAATCTTTAATCATCTGCTGTGCCTATCTTATAATTATGTTATAGTTATAATGTATATTTGTTAATACTTTGTGGGTATAAAATATTTTTATTTTATAATAAAGACCCTTCTTATACTTTTGAAAAGTAATATTGAGGGAATTGTCCAATGCTCACACTTACTTTATTAGTAGTTTCTTTGTTTTCAATAAAAGTTTACATTTTATTTTCTTCTAATTATTAGTAATTTTATTGGTCAATTGCTAAATATTGCTTACATTTGCAAATTAAAAATAAATGTAAATTAAAATAAACTGTATAAGTGTATACAAACAGTGAGGGGGAGAGGGGACAGATCTTTTTCACTCGTTTTTCGCCGGTTGTTTTTTTACATATTATAAAACAAAGTCCCCTGCCGCGTCTGTCTGTCTGTTCGCGATAAACTCAAAAACTACGTAACGAATTTTCAAACGGGTTTCACCAATGGACGGAGTGATTCAGGAGAAAGGTTTTGGTGTATAATTCATTAATTTTTTGTCTATATTGCGACGATTATTGTTGAAGATTTCGGAAAAAATCATGCCGACGGGAGCTTTACTGGCGTAGGTGCGCCGCGTAAACCGTAGGAGATTTGTACGTCTTAAAAAGTTCAACCAAAGAGACCGTGATGGCTTCTGTCTATCTTCTAAGGATCACCCACAATAACCACTTGTCCGAATCCTTTCAGAATTTATTAAAATTTAATTGTTATTTCCAAAGTTATTTTGACCGATATTACTTATATTAATCCTTATCCATTTTAAATTGGGCATTTAATTTAGATATGTCTGGACGTCATATAATTTAAGTAAATAGTATAAAAGATATCACAGGATCAAAATAACGCGTAACAAAATAATTATGGTTGACGGCAACTCGGGCGCAGCGGTAGGGGTCAATGACCTTTTCCTCCTCGGCTATTAGGTATGTAATCCCGGTACTGCTCGGTAGTACGTTCCTGTGGTATATTTTTTGACATCCATGCGGGTGAAGCCACGGGCAAGAGCTTAATAATTGGGACTAAAAAACAATAAGCTGTATTCTGATTATTAAATAAATATTCTTCACTCTCCCTCATTAAAATCTGTAATGAAATATTACACTAATAGCATGTTCAGCATCATAATAATTTAATTTAGAATAATAACAGCTTATATTTTATTTAAGAATAGCAAATAGAATAAGTATAGAATAATGCCATCCTTGTTCACGTGTAGCAGTCCTGTAAAACAACATAGGTGCTAGAAATAAACACATAGAACAATCTTTATTGCAACAAACAATTTAATAAAGGTATTTTCGCATCAGAGTCTTCATTATCAAGCATAAGCAAACAAACTGACATTTAGTTGTGATAAAGATATTGCAAACCAATAATTTGTTTGTGAACAAATCATACAGTGTCATTTGAAGCACTATGCTAGTTCAAAAACATTTTGACCAAAGAAACTTAGTGCTCATTGACTGCCGAGTGTGCATGTAGCTGAATGCTCACAGTGTGCGCAATCTGCATGTACCTTAATTAATACAACAATAATTTACCTCCCCAATTTAAATAAATGAATGTTGTCAACATTGATTTATTAAAATTGGGGAGGTAAATTAATAATACTCACTTACATCATAATTCAGTAAACAAAAGAGTAAACTGAAATAATATAATGTATATGAATAATTTTGCTTTGCCACATTATTGGCAACATTAAACCACATCCTTAAAGAACAATGAATTAAGTTAATTGAAACAATCTTAATTCAATTAAACATTGAGATACTCCTACAGTTAATTGATGACACACAAGTTTTTTTTTTATAATGGGAGGAAGTAGTAATAAAGTAAATAATGAAACTCACAGAAAATAAAATAATTGAGTATGAGTACCTATGTGGCAGGGAAATCCCCTAACCAAAGTTTGATAATTCTGGGAAAATCGCCTGACCATAGTCCTGTGATAAGTCTGGGGAAATCCCTTGCTAATAACTATAATATGCTTGCTTCAAACAAACAATTTACTTATTGCATTTTAATGGCTCTTGGCTCTTGGTAGATATTCTTAACTGGTTTGGTGACCTTGCTTTGCCGATAGACTACATCTGTATTAAATATTTCATCAGATTTAAATTCCTTGAAGAAACATGTTCAGATATATTAAAAAAAAAAAACTTGTTACTAGTCATGCTATTTACTATGGAGTTAATGAATGGTAAATTGCATAGCACAGCAAATGGTAAGGCAAGTAAGTAAAGGCAAGTCGAATGGACATATAAAACAGAAAATAAGCTCTTTGCTTTTGTTTTTGCTACACCAGGCCAAAATGGTTTAAAAAAAACTCAATGTTCTTATCTTTACTCTTAAATCATGGCCTGTTGCCAATTGTTCTGTATTGTTGCTAATCATAAACACATTCTGCTCGATCTATCCCACTTGCTCTTTCATTTATCAACACGAATATACTGATCATACCGCCTCTAGATAGATGGAATACTTACTCTTTATTGTACACCATTACAAACCACCTGATTGTATGTCCTTCCCCATTTTATATAAATGCTGTTTTTATTCCTAGTGAACCTCTCTGTGGATGCAATAATGAATATGACTAACGATGGCAATATAATAACAGAAGACGAAGAATCAACTGCAACAAATCAAAATATAGCATCCACACAAACTACACAACCTCCTTCAAGCCACCAACCTATTCAACTTTCTACAGCCAGCCCTCCATTTCAAACTTCAACAACCAGCCAACCTGTTCAACTTTCAATAACCAGCCAACCTTTTCAACCTGCAACAATCAGCCAACCTATTCAACCTACAACTTCATATGCTGCATCTGCTTCTCAACCACCACAGAATACTGGTGCTATACCAAAAACAACCCAAAAAACAATCCAACATGTTGCAGGCTTCTGGACTGATCAGGTCAAACAAATCATAACTGACCATAATCAAGGCAACAGAACATTGATCCTAATGCGGGGCGTGCCTGGTAGCGGAAAGTCGCATTTGGCCCGACAATTAGTAGACATGATAATTGGCGCTAGTTCCAACAATTATAAAACCCATATTTTGACAACAGATGACTATTTCATGGTCAGAGGTCAATATCAGTATGAAAAGTATAAACTATCAGAGGCACATTCATGGAATCAGACCAGAGCTAGAAATGCTTGCATAGTGGGATTGAGCCCCGTCATTATCGACAACACTAACATTGAGCTGTGGGAAATGGAACCTTATTTAAGAGAAGGAGTCAGGAATGGTTACATTATTCAAGTGGTGGAACCAAAAACACCATGGGCTAAAAAAGCTAATCAGCTGGTCAGAAAAAACGTGCACAATGTGCCTTTAGTTAATATTAAGAGAATGCTGGACAATTACCGTGATGGTGTAACTGGTGATATTCTAAGGCAGACATATGGCTTAGCCTATCCTGCTGGTATGGTTCCTCCCGTAAAGCGGACAGTTCCTCCAAATGTTAAAGAAGAGTCAGCTCCAAAACCTGAAGCCATTGTTAAAGAACATACCATTACTTCTACTACTTTAAAAACTGTTGGTAACACACAGTTTTTTCGGTCGTCAACATCAACAGTAAATGATCAGACGCAGCAAGTATTTACTATCGCAAATCCAGAATCGCAAAGTGATCATAGCAACTTGACCCCAAAAATAGAGATCAAGGACGAGAATAAAGGTTTTTTTCTAATCGATCAGAATGATGATTTGTCAGAAGAAGAAGAACATAAGCTTAAATTATTTATAGAAGCTCAGAAGAAGCTTGAAGAAATTGAGAGAGTAGAAAAAGAATGGGACAATGGTGACAATTGGGAGACTGATGATCAAGGTTTAGTAAAAAGATCTACGCCAAAAGCGACATCAAAAGTACCTACAAGTGCTACTATTACTACTTCTTTGCCTGATGCAAAACCACAAAGAAAATCTAATTTGTCTCCTCCTCTAACTCCATCTCTGAAATCTGCGGGATCTTTGATGAAAAACGTAAATGAATGTGAAGATTGGAGTAAAATATCAATGTATATGCCGTCATGGGGCGATTCATCCGAAACGTCAGCTTCTGCTGCTAACCAAGAGGTTCCCATTGAAACAACATCTAGCGGCACATGTATGGAAATTGGAGATACAAATCTTAACGGTAAATACAAAGTTATCACTGCCATATCACGTAATATTAATCAGTTTCATATATCATTTAACCGCGAAAAGATCCCACAAAAACGTATGCTCGATAAAAGCAGCATGACTAATGAAGTAATCATCACAAACGCCTATAGGTGTCCACACGAAGAAAAACATTTCATTGCATTTAGAAAGCTATTCAAGAACATCGCGCGTTCGGATCTACGGGACATTTTCGATAAGTGTTGCGGTGATGTAAATTGGAGTGTAGAAATTGTACTTGATGGAATGAACAACAATCAGTTCAAAACTGTTGAGACTGAAGAACTCTCAGATCCAGAAGAAGAAAGCATGGAACAATGTGCATGTTTGGCTAATTACGATATTATACCTGATGTAGCTACACCAGATGCAGTAAAAACTACACCCATAGAGGAGAAAGTATCAGTAGCGGCGAACGGTTCCCAATCACAAAAGAAGAAACGTGACGTCACAATGTCCGAAGAAACTATTCAAATGAAACGCCAGATTGAGCAGAATGTGGTCATCGCAGATAATCATTATTCGAAACATTGCCTCAAGATAAGAAAGATACGCCGTGGAGAGGACCTTGAAGCTACAGGCTTGTCGGCTGAAGCTGCACCATTTGAATCTAACTACATTAGCAACAACATAGATATAAGTGACGACGAGGATGGTTCTGTTAGCGATAGTGACGATGACGTTATGGTTACGATTAATTTGGGGAGCACTTTCATAGCAGAGTTAGATGAAAAGTTTGGCAGACAAGATATGCAATACCCAGACTACATTGTGCCTAGGATTAGCATCCCAATGTCTAGGTTGAACGAAATCAATGCTATATGGATGGAATCATTGACGTTTCAGCTCGACGAGCATGCGAAACAAACAGCAGAAATGTTGCAGCAGGACGAGGATTTCGCAAGGTGAGAAAATAATCATATTATTTTAAAGAACTAACTTTGAAACATTGTAGATAATTAAACAATTATAATTTAAGGCTGCTTTTGTTCATAACGACCTGACCTAGTCTATTTAGTGGCAGTTACTAAGTCCGTCCGGTATGTTAGGTCAACACCCGCGACGGACGACCCGCGTGCGTGTCATCTTAACGGATGATCCGCGTCGCCTGCATTGTGGACGTGCGCCTCTCGCAGCCGACGATCTGAGCTCGAAGGCTGGTTGTCATATTCCTTTGACGAAGCTGGCAGAAGTCTTTTTTCAAATAATCTGTGAATATCTCTATGAAATAGAGGCTTAGACTAAAACTTCGGAGATGAAAGACGTGGTTTTTGTCGTAATGAGCAGCCTTTTATCCTATGCCTTTTTGCTGTCATATCAACAGCCTATTATTGCCCTACTACAGGACAAAGGCCTCTGCTCATACAGGGAAGGTACGAGCATTGATCACCACGCTTGCTCAAGAAAGTTGACGATTTCAAACTTAAACTCTCTTTGTTGTGTCTTCATAGATATTTTATTCTGATCTAGACAAATCGCGATGAAGGAGGCGGAGTTATCTCTCGCCGGCAAAGAACCAGAGGTTCCTGACTTCAAAGAAATCATGGACATGGATATGGCATTCGCCATTTACCAGAAAGATGTGGCTGAATGGCGGAACAATATGCCAACTGATTTGGCAGCTAAGATGACCAGGGAAAAGCTGTACAACTTGTTCCCTGACGTTGATAAAGACACCTTGACTGAGTTGCTGATGGCTCATGACAATAATTTCAATGCTACAGTTGAGGTACTTATGTAGTTTTTACATTATTAGTAATTAAACTTGCTGACTAACCGAAATAAACAGTTTATTTGATGCTTGGTTGAGGCGCACAGTTTGAGGTTCTCCTGTTTTACAGTCAACCGCACATTATTGGTAACAATTTGACATTGACAGATAGCGCTTTTATGTACCGCAGTATAGGGACGTTTTTCTTAGTACAAGTCGAAAATGTTACGACTGACGTGTGATGCGATCAACTTTACCATAGACCCCAGCAGTCATGTGTCGACTTACCTTCTTGTCAAGTTTCATTGCTCTTTTACTACAAAAGAATTACATCATAAATTCTTAATATTTAATTCATGTTTTTGGTTTATTAATAGGTCTTGCTAATGTCTACTGGCCGCAATGACGTACTGGAACAGGAAAATGGAATCAACAAATTCGTATTAACGGAGGAAATGAAACTCAAGGACAAGATAATGGAGGAGCAGAAAAAGGTACAGTCCTTGCAAGTTACTAGCGCGCGTCATATGAATCTTATGTCATTGTTATAAGGTATAAATTGAAATGATTGACGCGCGTTCGTGAACTTGTCGACCGAGTCACAATGCTACGATTTGACCACAGATTTATTTAGATGCAGTCGAATTAATTTCAATTGGTACTGACGATTATTAAAGGAAAACAATTTTATCTTAAAACAGAGTTGAGTCATAATAACATTAAGTACTTCATACATTATCTCTAAGTAGGTACTGTTGATTCATCGTGGTATTTACATACCTACGTATAATCAGCTACTGTATTTTCTAAATAAAGATATTCTCGTATTTCTTACCTTAATCCCATTGGATTACAGTTCAGTTTCTGTTGCAACTACAATAAATCGTTTCATGTCATTAAAATAGTTTTTTTTTAACCTAAAGTTAACTTAATTTGCACTTGTTTAAGGTTGCAATTGGAATGTGACAACGTCAATGTTTTTTATTAATGAAGTCTGTTGACAATGCAACTTTATTGAAATATTTTGCAGGAACTCTCCGAGACAGAATGGCCGTTGCTGTCCAAGGGTGAAAGAGTGGACATGACTACCGTGGAAGCTTATCGTGAAGAGGCTGACAACCATCTTGCTCGTCGTAATCTGTAAGTATATACAAAAAAAAAAAAACATACAGACGAACATTTATAACCTCCTCCTTTTTGGAAGAAGGTTTAATGAAAATAATGGCTCCGATATCTTTACAATAATTCCATTGTTATCATCATCTTATCAACCTTTGGGTTGATACGTCCGCAGCTGAGAATAAGCCTATCCAATAAAAATATCGCGTAGATTTGATAATTGAATCTATTGATAATATTATTATTGGCTAATCTAATCGACTGTCATATTATTGGAAAAGACAACTGATAATGACTGATATTTTTGATTGCAACAAGATCAGATTCGAAATCGGACTATCCCTACACAGAACTTTAAAAAAAACAGAAGTCTCCTTTCAAAACCTCACCCTGTATAATAGTAGTCCACTAAAGGGCGCACGGCGATGCGGCATAAGAATGTCTGATGAATTTTATCTTATCACACAGAACTGCTGCAATACTTTTTATGTTAGATAACACAACACAGCATAATCAGCCTATAATGTTCCCACTGCTGGGACACAGGCCTCCTCTCTTTGAGAGGAAGTGGGCTGTAACCTACCGCGCGGGCCCAGAGAGGGTTGGTGGATGTCGCATGTCTTCGAATTTTTGGTTCTAGTACATGCCGGTTTCCTCACGATCATTTCCTTCACCGTTTTGAAAGCAGTGGTGATGAAGTTATTTACACAAAGTAAAGCCTGTCTGGGTTCGAACCAACGACCTACAACTTGTAATTCGGGGTCGTTAACTCTGCGCCACCACAGAAAACACAACAGCAACACGGACTTAGCCATAACTTATCTATAACAGATTCTACATTAATATTACAGGAATTATCAGAAAGCCCAAGACTACATTCGTCGTGGCATGACTCAAGTTGCCAACTATTACTCCGAGCTCGCTAACTTCCATAAGCAAAAGTATGAGCATGCCAACGGGTTGGCTGTGGCATCCCTGATGCAAGTAAGTGCAAAAGTGTAGTCATTTTGTTTTATATTATTATCAAACAAGGCCTTTGACAATGTTCACAGTATTTTCTTAAGGCGCGGGACATACACAAGAGGTGAGGGGTGCGGGCGTGGCGATGGTGTGGCGCGGCCGTTGCGCCGCTCTTTCATATTTTATACAAAATGTATAGGAGCGACGATACGCAGCTATTCTGCGCCGCTCCCGCGCCTCACCGCCTGTGTATGTTCCGCGTCTCGGCGCTCCTATATATTTGAAAGGTGCGGTATGAAATATGAAAGGTGCGGCGCAACGCCCGCGTAGACCGTAGCAACGCCCCCTCGCCTCTTGTGTGTGTCCCGCGCCTAAGATTTTACTGAGTTTCTATAAGCTTAAAAAAAAACACGACACAGTTTAAGAAGACATAATTTCTAAAGATAATCTTTGTTAGATTTGCCACCATCACGCAAAAATGTCCTCTGTCTAGCAACATTACTCTTCTCAATCATTCTTTTTAAACAATTTAAAAAGAATATAAGGAGTTTCAGTAGATACTTGAAACCTTCACCAATTTTGATTTTTCACTAACGTAATGTACATATTTTCAGGGACGTATTTGTTGCGTAAGTTTACTGCTTTTTGATAATTGATCATATTTCACAATTGAGCCTTAAGTACCAGAGAATGTTTGAAATGGTGACTAATGCGTATAATGTCAATGGTCCAATGCCCATATTTTAAAATAGCCATAATGTCCATTATACATACAACTTTTTCAAATTCAGAACATCTTCCATTCTAGTTAGATACCCATCATTCTACATTAAAAAACTAGGGTGTTTGCTTATGACCACACGATAGAAGCGAAAACTTACGACTGGAGCCGAGTATACCCGATTCAGTGTCACCGACCCAAGCGTGACGGTTCAGTTTCGTTCACGGTTCAAGCGTCACCATCGTTTAAAGAATTTATTCCGGTTTATGTGTATATTAAAGTTACAGATAACCAATATAAATCTCGATGTTTTGTCAAGTCCTAAAAACCGTGCGCACCAGGAGCGGGTCGCTAGTAAATAATATTTGTTTATTTTCTTAGTAAGACACAAAAATAACTTTCATATCCAATTTTGCAGTTCCACGCTACGAACAATCCTGACTGCACTACTATAGACCTGCATTACTTACGCGTGAAGGAAGCAAAGGAATCTTTGGACGTGTTCATAGACACGCATATTTCGAAGCTCCGTGATGACGGCAAACGCCGCAATCAGATGCTGTTCTTCATCACAGGACGAGGCAGCCATAGCCAGGGTCGTGCTCGCATAAAACCAGCCACCATTGAACGCCTGAAGCAACGCGGCCTTGGGTATGTAATCTACACTAATGTCATAAAGAGAAAAGATTTTATTTTTGTTTGTAATGAATAAACTCAAAAACTGCTGTCAATTATAAAAATATCTCGCGAACGAAGCCGCTGGCGGAAGCTAGTTAGAAAAATATTTATTTTCCATGGATAAACAACATTCTTAAGTTAACACATAACAGTAAAAGTATACCTGCAGCTATTTAACACAGTTAATATTGGCAGTGAGCCCCAAACTAGGCAGTTAGTATGTATCTTTGCGCAGAAATATGAAAACAAATATTATACAGTATTTTTTTTATTTTTTGAATTTTGTACGCGGTTTTCCTGTATTCAAATTGGCAGACTGAATTAACAATGAATTATCCTTATTTTAATCCAAACACAGTTTATTTTGTTTTGCCAAGGCAAGCTTACATCAATGTCTATTTTGCTTTAAGACCAATGTGAAAATGAGATAGTTTTTGACAAAAGTGGCGAGGCAATTACAGTCGACTCAAATAAGCCTAGTAAAGTGTCACCGTTAAGTATCATTACATATAACAAAATAGTAACGAAATCAGTACTAACTGTACACTGAATTTTTTTTTTTTAAGTACTGGATCGAGTCTTATGGCGGCAATATAGTTTTTAGATTTTTTGTCCGTTTGTCTGCTTGTATGATCCGTATTGGTGCCAAAACGGCTGAACGGATTTGATAGATAATTTTTAACCTGGTTAATCCAGGTTAAAAATTATCTCATAGGGTAATTTCCCGGTAGAACGTTCTCGTGAGATAGTTTCCGATAGTTTCCGCGGGAAAAAGCTAGTATAATATAAACACAACGTCATTTATCTTTCCTTTAGCACATACATGCCTTTAGTGCGGTTATCATCATTCATAGGTCTTGAGTGCAATACACGCTAATTAGATTAATCCGATTAGCGTGTTTATTTAACTTTATCCATCTGATACGTTTCCATACGTATAAATACATGGTGTAAAAAGACCCATCACATAGCCGTTAACTACGCATTCTGTTTATCAAATTAAGTAAAATTGCACAAAAATAATTGCTGGGAAACCTCTTTTATTTTTAGTGTGAAAAATCGCTGTTAGCGGTAGTGCGCAACGTAATGCACGCAAAGCGTGTTTATAGGTGCATGGTCTTTAAAAACGAGTTGGAATTTTGACTTTCAATATCTCCGTAAAAATCTAAATATTTCACATAAACCTGCATGGGCACTTATGGTACGTCAGAAGCTAGGTGTACGGTTCCAATTGGTCGTTTGCTATGAACGTGACGGGGAGGCGCTGAGTTCTCTGAAATGACGTAGCACTGAGACGTCAGGTTCAGGCACCTGTCAAAAGTGTCAAAGCGCCTACATTTTCTTTTACTCGTGACTGAATGATGAACGTCATGATATATTTTATATTAGATGGAAGACCTTTTGTCGAAGTGGCGCCAACTGATAGCGTGAATTTTCATGTCAATCCTCATTGTTTTGTTAAATATATTAAAACCAAAATGGCAGCGTTAATACCGATCTGGACCACACGCCAACTGATCCATATAAAGCTATACATTTCATTCGCCTGCTTACTACACCTTTATTTCTTTCATTTTCCAGGTATTCACTCAAGAATCCAGGCCTGCTTGCTGCTAAAGTGAACGTCAACACGAAGTTGACGTACCAAGTATCTGTTCCCTAGGGAACGTGGAACCAAGACAATGACACGTTTTTCTTCAAAAGACCGTGTCGCGTCTTGCTTGTGTTTGATGGCGCCTTCACAATGTCTCGTGGCAAAGAATATGCTGTTTTTTTCCCCGTTTTAGCTACCTACGGGCCAGTAGTATACCGCTTCCGTGCCTGCACTGATTTCAGGTTTGCCATGGAACTTACATTTTGGCCCAGATCGGATGATCTAAATCTCCTCAAGAAACTGGCCCATGCTACATTCATTTACGATCCCCCGAGTTTTTTTGTTTGCTTTAATGCAACGAGTATTTATCGTTACCAACCATTTATGTACTATCCAGCCTTGCCTAGTACCCCGCCAGTCATAACCGAGCGACCAATACAATGGTCATCCTAAAATATCTGTGTGGTTCTGTAGGAATCTTTTTGGTGTTCAACAATGTACGCCTATTTTTAATCAGTAGTGTTATTCGTAGTATGTAGAATTGCTGTCTATGTTAAACAAGGATTTATTTTTTGGTAATTGTTAATATGATAACAATACGAATAAGGTCTTCAGTGAATTAAAAAAAACCCGGGCAAGTGGGAGTCGGACTCGCACAAGAAGGCTCCGTACTGTATTAAGATCGAGTAAAAAACGGCGAAAAAAACACGTTTCTTGTATGGGGACCCCTTTATTATTAACTTTATTTCGTTTTTATTACTTTTTGTTATTGTTATATCAGCTATAGAAATACACAATCTGTGAAAATTTCAAGAGTCTACCTATTACGGTTCATGAGATACAGCCCGCTGACAGACAGACGGACGGATGGACAGCGGAGGCTTAGTAATAGGGTTCCGTTTGGAAGCCTTCGGGTTCAGAACCCAAAAAAACTGAGTTTTCACAAGATTTGTGCCACGAGTACACGAGTTCCATGACCCATTGTATCACGTAACTCCTAGAATAAGTTGTAAATGTTTGCTCAAAAAGTAAATTTTAGTTAATATTTTATAAGTATTACCAAAAAATAATAATTTATAAAAAATATTTAAAAAAATATACGTAACTATTTTAGTTGCTGCCGCCATTGTATACGATTTGACCAATTTTAACAGTCTTTATCCAGTTTGAAGAAGTAGCTTTTGCACGATGTAGAAACGTAAAGATAATGCAGCTTATGAGGCATGTCACGTCGTTGTAATCACAAATTAGGACTTGATACTATGTCGCTATTTTAGACCGCTGAAGTATGTTAGAAACAACTACAGTCAACCATTTATAACGACCGTAATCCGACGGTCCCTTCGATATTGTTATAAACGGTTTTGACCGAGCCTCCTGTTCCGCGCCTTAATTATGTGCGCACCTCAGGGGGGGCATTGCAGACCGCTCATTGGTCAACGCTTACTGCGCGCGCCTCCCGCCTGCCGCTCATTCATCCACGCTGCCCCCGCCTCGCCGCGCATTCCGCGCGGCGAGGCGGGAACGGCGCGGAACAGCAGTCTCGGTGAAAGTATACTCACTGTGCTAAACAATTAATTTCCCTGGCTTTATATCTCATCCGTTCTTATGAACTGCTAAAAACTAAAGCGATATCGCGTTCCGAGAATACCACGTGATATATCAAACCTGTGTTTGCCAGATTTTAAAATCTCCATTATTAATAATATTAGTTACTATAAGTTTATTTTCTGTGATCGTTACAGGGTGTAACTTTAAAAAGTTACTATGAATCCTGCAATCACAAATCGAATCACTTATTTTAAACCTTATATATTTTCTCTTACTATGAGCCGTCCAATCCCCCTTTAAACTACCTTCAGATATTCCCTCCCTAATGTAAAATTGAGTAAAAATAAATCAATATTATTCCTATTTATCGAAGATTCTAATCTTTGTATCTAAAGTAATTTCTATAAACTTCAATTTTTTTCTTTTTACCTGTACATAATTTACCTATACGGTTAAACTCCTAACGTTATGTCGTATAATATTAGTAATATTAGTGTTCATTTAATTATTATTCATGTATATTTCTACTGTGGACCACTTTCCAATCTCCATTCATATCGTACCTCATAAGTATTTTTACGTACAAACTTTTTTTTAGGACAGAGTACATATTCGTAAGATAGTTTAAATGCACCTAAAGCGGGCTACAGACGAGTTTATGATAATTATTATAGAATTTTATTTTTATGACATACACAAGACATATTATAACCTCCGAAACAACATGGACTTGTCGTCTGTAGTACTCTTTACATTAAATAAATAGTTTCAAACTTGATTATGGCATGTTGAACCTTATGTGGTTAGCCCAAGGGCGATATTTGTATCGAAGAAAACACAAAACGATTGTGCCAAATGAGCACCAGATGATTAAATTAGTATTATCTTAAAAGAACAGCTAATTAAGAGATTTTAGATTGTGATGATGCCTTTATTAAAAAAGTATCTCAAGGCTGAAAGTAAGTATTCACTTTTCAAAAAAACGGACAACGTCTATTTTGTCGAAATTATTCAAATAGGGCTTTTTGGCCAAATCCGCTTTAAAATTCGTACGACCCTATTTAATTATAGTGGACTAAACAGGCGTGTTTTTGAAGGTTTATCGACCGTTATAAATCGTCGAAATATTACTATTTTGGCCGTTAGCAATGCCATTCTTTAAATCGAACAAACATTTAATGTAGTGAAATATAGAGTATTTTGGTGTCTATGCGTATTACTGTTATTTTCAATGTCGTAGGGCTACGACCACTTTTTGAAATGTTGTCATTGATCGTTCATAACGGATGTTAGTTTATAAAGTAAGATTTTAGAAATAATTCAGGGATTTACGGTAGGATTAGGGGTCACTCGGACTTATTCGTGTCCATACGGCGTTGATCGAACTGTCGATTGGCTTTCTGGATGCTTTTGCTGTGTGTTAGGAGATTTTACTCGTCGCTAAGACACAAGGAGGATTTATGCGAATAAGTCAGGATTATCCAAAAATCAGTAGTAGTTTTGTAGATTGACGTGGAGGTAGATGATGCACTGTGGCGGTCCGATTGCCATGTGCTGTTTTAATATTCACGTGTACTATCTCTATAGAGAAGGCAAAAGGTGTGGGATTCGTTAGATTGACTGTCCAGTGCTTCATCTGTCACAGTAGTATTTTTGTATTCCCACCTCTTGTCGTTTGTGACACTTTAGATATTTGTATTTGTCTATTCAAAGAATGTATAGGTACCCCTAGGGTGAATTAGTTAAGATAAATTTGCATTGTGTTCGGTGCGGATTCTGTCTGAAAATGCGAGTACCAGAGTAGTCCTAAATATGAATATTTTTAGGAGTTTGGACACCAATAGAAAAAATAAAACTGCACAAGAAAAATTTGATGATAAGATGAATGTTGAAATCTTCCATCGACATTACTCAAGCAACATTCGTAATAAGTGGGATTTTTTCTGAACGATAACGAAGTATTTCCGATGCATACCGAATGCAGTGTAGATACACAACTTAGTAATAGGAATAATGTATATTTTAGAATTAGAATAATTGTCCTTGGTTTAATGATACAATGATAAGTTAAAATAAGTTGTAGGTATTAAGATTATTTTGCACACGTGCTGGTTTTAATTAATTGTTTCATTCGCAGTTGGTCTCGTGAAAGAAGAAGGGAAAGTGTTTTCTGTTCTAGTTAAGCCAAAGACAGAATGACTTTTTTGTATAGTAGTTTAGTATCGATTGAAATACAATGAAAGAGTACTAGTAGATCTGCATTTAAGGTAGTCTTCTGCGCTAATATACATAATACTTGTGATAAGAATCAAAGGGGATGGTGCTTCGGAATCGTGTGATAAATAATCACGTATAAGTAGAATGTTCTAAGGGGCATAAAAATGCAAGTGCTAAGAGATTTGAAAATTTTATCGACATTAAAAATGTCTGCTTCATTGCTTAACTTAAATATGTGCCATTAAACTGCAATCGCGCGAGTATATTGCTGTTGCCATAGATACATTAAGAATTTAGTTTCAAAGCGAATTCTGGAAAAACTACAAAGAAATAATACTTACATCTTTTTGGATCAATTAAAATATTACAAATATTCCCTTAGACGCATAATAGTTTATTCTGATAAATTAACATACTATTAGAAATACCACGCACAATGTGATGATAATGAATATAACTTAGGTTTAAAAATAATGGCAATGTACTCCTGACGATATTTTGTTTTTTGCTAACGCTACAGTAAACTTTTATAGCATATCAATGAGATTTAAAATCGATTTGACAATTCTGAATTGATGCTTGACAATCGCCTAATTTTGAAGGTGCTGAATATAAAGTTTAGGTATCTTGTTTGCCTTTTAATTTTTGCATCAAAGTTTAATATAAGCTAGGTGCTCACGTTTTTGGCGTGGCATCTATTGTTGATAGGAATGTACAGGGTCATGTTTTCCCTATTTGTGAGAAGGCAATAAGACCCTATTTCAAGAGGAGAAGTTTTATACTGCAAAGAAAGTAGTGGTTCCGAAAGCAAAAAAAGAAAAAAATATTATTAATTTGCAAAACCCTTTCGTTACTAGATTTTTAAAAGACTAGATCTCAAATACAACGTGGATTCAGAATTTTTTAAATTTATTGATATAAGTATTGTGATTTGGTTATGGTTTTCCTATTAACTGTTATCATTTTGTTTTTATAGCGTACGACAGTAAAATATTGACGAGTTATTTTTGTTAGAAGTTTTAGTTTTTGATGCCATTTATATGAACAATATCTATGTAATCTGTGTTAGATCGTAAGCCACTCTTTGTGTATCTTGATGTGAACTGTCTGTCAATTAAAAGACAAATAAACTTACTATGTGTCGTAACTCGTGTTTTATTTTGTAGGGATAGTTATAATGGTCGTGCGGTCCATGGCCCTTTACGGGGCACCGGTGTGGGCGCGTTCCCTTAGGCTGCGGCCAGCCCGCCGGTTGAACGCGTCCGAAAGGGTCATGGCCATTCGGCTGGCCCGGGGTTACCGCACGGTCACCCGTGAGGCGGCGAGCCTCCTTGCCGGATTACCGCCATGGGATCTGGAGGCGAAAGTCCTCGCGCACATATGGGAGTGGCGCGAGGAGATGAAGCGCCGGGGCGTAACTCCGCTGCCGCGAGAAATCGCGGCACAGCGGGCAGAGCTCCGGCAGGATCTCATGGCGGCATGGAGAGTGCGATTGTCGCAACCCAGTGCTGGGCACGCCACAATTGCGGCGATAAGTCCCCTCTTTGAGGAGTGGCTAGAGAGGCGCCACGGCGTCCTCACCTTTCGCCTGACGCAAGTCCTCACCGGACACGGTTGCTTCGGGAGGTTCCTGTTTCGGATAAGGCGGGAGGAAACGCCCGGATGTCACCCGTGTGTGGATCGCCCGGAGGACACGGTGGAGCATACGGTGGAGGTCTGCCCTGCTTGGGCGGAGCTCCGCCGTGTCCTCTTGGAGGCGATTGGCGGCGGTGACCTCTCGCGTCCGGCTCTGGTCCAGGCCATGGTACGGAGCTAGAGGGCATGGGAAGCAGTCACTTCCTTCTGCGAAGCAGTAATGCTCGCGAAGGAGGAGGCGGAACGCGTGAGGGAGAGGCAGTTTGCGCCCTCACGCCCCTAACCGCCGCCGTTGGAGACGCCCTGGGCGTCGGGAATCCCAGGCCGATTCCCGGCCACCATAGGCGCGGGCTTGCGGACGGCGAGCAATGGGTAGCTCGCCGTCCGATTAGGACCAGGCCCGGGTCGATGGCGCGTCGTGTTCCACGCGCGCCTCAAAGAGATGTCAGCACAATTGGTGGGGTCCGCTAGGATCGATGCCTGCCAGGGTTGCGGGTTAGTCCGAAAGGGATACCGGGACCTTGGCAACAGGCAACTGAAGGAACACGGGTGGGTTTTAGTCAGTAAAAGTCTGACACGCCCTTCCGCTCCGCCCAGAGCGGGAGATGATTTCCCAACCTAAAAAAAAAAAAAAAGGGATAGTTATAATAACAATGTCCACTATTGTTAGACCGAAACCGCTGGCCTGAATTCCTGTTACGTTGATGTCGGTCGCGTACGTCAGTCGCGCGTTCGTATATACATTGTGTTCTATTATAGCACCATACTGCGACGCTGACGTCCGCGCCGCGTTGCTTCGCGTACGCGACCGACATCAGCGCAAGAGGAATTCAGGCCTTAGGAATGCGCGGCGAGGCAGCGGGGTAGCGCTAAAGAATGAGCGGCAGGACGTCTGACGCCGCGCACATCTGGCGAGGCGCAGTGCAGCAGTGACGAATGCGCTGCTAAACAAATATCGACTCTGCATCAGTTGAAAATAAACTTCCATTACCTCGGGAGAGCGTCTAAGTGGAAAGAGGCGCGCGTCTCAGATTATTTATTCTCAACTTTATTATTAGGCTCACAACGTTGATTTTTGTCTGACGGTGACAACCGCGCCGCCAGTTGTATAACTCGATAATTATGCCTATAGTTTGCACGCGGTCCGCTGTACCGCGCCAAAGGGCCGGCAAACTATAGGCATAATTATCGGTTGCGGACTCGTGGTCACACCAGGTTGTAACACCAGTGTGACTAACGGCAACAACATGTCCACTGGCCCCACAACACAACAGCCGTAAGGCTGTACCTTTCCATCAACTTTATACTACCCATGACCGGGTCGTAACTTCACTCCATTGTTCGTTTACCAGCTGTTAATTTTGGGGCATTCAAAGACTTCTTGACTCCTAGAATGACTTACGTCTTAAGTTTAAAGGTCTAATCGTTAAAGATTTTTGCAGGCCTATCCTTTGCAAGTGGGACCTTCTCCTGACACATAAACTCACAAAAATAAGTCTCGTTGTTCCTATTAAATAACTCTGCCTACCCTTACCAAGACCTTTATTTTTTTATAATAAGTATTTAATATTTTTTCGTTCAATTAGAACTAGATTACTCGGCAAGGTAAATTATTCATATACAGGGTGTTAGGGTAAACACTCTTGTCATTCAAACCATGGGTAGTTGACTTAAATATAAAAATAAATTACCGAAAACAACAAAAAAAAAACGTTATTTTCATTAAAAGATTTTAAAAAGTTTCTATCCGACACCGTGCTCGCTAGCGAAACAGCTGACTGACTGAGGGAATGGTCGCGCTCGCGGCCAGGTCAGGTCAAATCCCGCACACCCCGCCCGTGTTGAGACGCAAGTTCGTTGCCCTAGCGCATAGGGCAACGAACTTGCGTCTCTTATGGTAAAATGTAGATTTAAAAAAATTCAAAAAAATGTTGTAATTTTCCATTGATTTTACGTTCTATAAATGAAACCAAACCACTGGTTGCAAGGATAACGGTGTTTACCCTAACAACCAGTAAATTGGAAAAAAAAGATAGGCAGTCGCTCCATGTAAACTATTAGTAGGTTCAGCTGCACCTGGTTAGACTGGAAGCCGACCTCAATATAGTTGGGAAAATCCTAGAAAGAAGAGATTTAAAAAAAATCTGAAGTTTTTTTCCTACCCCTCGACTTACCCCATAGGGGAATACAAGGCTGACGGGGGCCGCTGGGGCCGCTGCCTGGCAGGGTTGCGGGAAAGTCCGAAAGGAATACCGGGGCCCTTGGTAACAGGCAACTGAAGGAACACGGGTGGGTTTTAGTCAGTAAAAGTCTGACACGCCCTCCCGTTCTACCCAGAGCGGGAGAAGTCATTTGATGATTTCCCACACTAAAAAAAAAAAAAAACCTAGTGTATTCAAGGCGTTATGTAATACCATATTGTTAAGACCTCGTATCTACTAAAGTCTAGAGCTAAGAGCATAACAATGTAGGCCGAAAAAAGGAAAAGAATAACTTTTAAGCTGCGAGGCCGTTGCGTAAGTGTAAGTCTATCTGCCTTAATAGATAGGTAGGTACCTATTAAGTTTTTGGTTCAAATATAAGAACCTTGAATGTAAATTCGCAACTGAGTGAAGTATTATTCAATTCCATGAACTGCACATAATGTAAGTGTGAATTTTTAATTCTACTTCTATGTCTAGCTATATTGTTCACTAGCTGACCCGACAGACGTTGTCCTGTAAATTTTCTAATTTTCCGCGCAATTTTCTTAATTTTTTCTTTCAAAAGAACCTTCTCCTGACAATAACAAACACAGCAGAAAAAGAATTAGCGAAATCGGTTTAGCCGTTTACGCGTGATGGCGTGACCAAGGGAAATAGGGATTCAATTTTTATAAATATAGATTGTCCAGATTTTCGATGTCATAACATAATACCTATTGGTTTTGTTTGCGAATTCAATTAGGTATATGATCAAACGAGTGCAGCTGCAGGAACCAGACCAGTTTGGGACGTGCCCCACAAAACTGTGCGGAAAGGAGGTGCAAAGTTCTTCCCCTAAAGGGGGAACCGACCTAAACACTAATGTTAGCATAATTAGGAAAAGCGAAAATTTTATTAGCCTGGGGTAGTTTAGGTAGGTAGAGGTACCTACAGTCACATGGAATTTGCAGCAAGATCTACCACCCGCCTGACTTAAACTTTTGAAGCGGCTATTGACTGTCTTACAAAGGCTATTGCGTATCTAGGTGTTAAACATTCCAAAAGGAGATCATTCATTTTGGGCTAAATTATGGAAGAGGTTAGAACAACTCTTCAGTTTTCACTAACGGACCAAATCTATAAGACAATTCCCTACGCTGTTACGCGATTTTGAAAAATACTGTTTTCAGTATGTTTTAGTTAAAATAATTAATAGTACCTAGATACTTAATTAAATTAAATTAATATCTAGCTTGTACCTAGTAATAAAAAAGAAAAGAAAAACGTACCTACTCTTTCGGAATATAGCTTTTTTTTTATGGACGGTGAATGATCTCCTTTATCTAAACTAGCTATGATCTTGCCCAACAAGCTTGCGGACAAGCAATGAGAGGAGCAGTCCACACAAATACGTTTAATGATCCAGGCAAAGTAGACTACAAACTAAATGATCTAATGAAATCGTAGCCGCTTTTTAATCAGATGAAAGCCATTAATAAATCTGTCATCAAGTCATGATTAAAGCAAGTGCACTTGTTGATATTTTGTATGGTACGGTTGCAAAATAAAGTCACGTTCGTCGTGACATTACATATGACATGTTTTTAGGGATCTATAGTCAAATTTCAAAACACGGACCCCGGAATTTTGCTATGTCCGTCTGTCCATCAGGATTTTATACCTACACCTAAAAACTCGGACACTTGCACTAAGTAGGTAGGTAGGACCTACTAACTTAGTAGTAAGTACTAAGATATACTAATCTTCCACTGGGCGTGGTCCGACACGCACTTGTCCGTTTTTTTCTGAACGATATATGGTCAATGACCTTAGGGGAGATACTGGAGGCCGACTAAATGCAGCTCTGTTTTTGCAAAGATATTTTGGTGAATGTACCTACCTACTGTGTTTATTAGCCCGCACACTAATTGCGTAAAGGCTCTTACATACTGGCGCGAATCGCCGCGCGACGCTAATTTTAACAAAACAATTTCTGAGAAAACTTCACGGCGAACAATGCGGCGGGGTCGCATCGCGCGGCGAATCGCGCCAGTATGTAAGAGCCTTAATACACGATCAATCACAATCTGAATCGGTTTGAAACAAATCTTAAGTCATATCCAGCACCCTAAATGCGTATAACACACACTTTCAATCACAATGCGAGAGTTTTAAAGGATAGGTTGCTAATCCATTGCTAATCCATTGCTTCATAGGTTTGAAAAGTCGTCTGATCAACAACGTACCTAAATAACCCTATGAACGTGGGTGGACTGTCAAAATAAAACCCATTGCGATCAATTTTCATTTTAAGTGTGTTACGCAGTTACTCCGCTGAGTACCGTCAATGTTGTCCACCTATCAAACCACCGGACGACAGACTGACTGACAATGCTACATCAGTCGATCTATTCTGTAACCACCTCACCGTGAAAACT
The DNA here is from genome assembly GCA_947363905.1 of Lithophane semibrunnea. Classification (NCBI taxonomy): domain Eukaryota; kingdom Metazoa; phylum Arthropoda; class Insecta; order Lepidoptera; family Noctuidae; genus Lithophane; species Lithophane semibrunnea. The sequence goes on along the minus strand of OX376197.1, from coordinate 11,670,894 downwards.
TAGGTGACGTGAGCTGTCAATCCCTAGCGTCAGTTGGAGTAACAGCTCACTTCATCTAAGTTTTAACTGTGTGATTTTTATAGAATACCACTCCAGGCTTAGATTATAAAATTTATAATCTAAAACTACAGGTCTTTGGACGCCGCGCCGGCTTTTAACTCAGTCTCCACCTGTCATCAAACACCTTTCTATGTCTTCTGCTTAATACATTTTTCCATTTCTGATTTATCACTTGTTTTCTATTTATCCAAAATCACTGATCTAGCCTGGCGAAGTCTATATTTGTAAGCAGAGGCCCTAGACAAAGTGACATTCTATCAGCGATAACGATGATGGAAAAACCAAAAATGTATAGGGCTGCTAATGTCAATCCTGTTGAAAGCATTGATATATAATATAATTCAATGGTTGTAGAAATACTTACAATACGAAACGCTTTCGAAGCGGTCACTTGTCTAGTCCCTCAGAGGTGTACCTACTTAACTATACTAACCTACCAGTTATATAAAGTGGGCTATATTTCAGTAAGTAAGTAAATAAACCTATTTACTACAAGTGTTTACGTCACGTGTCCGGCCTTCGTGATTAATTTTAATAACATTACCTAAAGGGTATCGGTAGTAGGAACTCAAAGTGATCCGGTTTACCTCGCCGTGGCTTCTTTCACTGCGACAAATAAAATATCAGCTTCGTCAAATATGTGGCGAGTTGGCGACGAACACCAAAGTCCTTGACTGGGCGGTATTTGCATAGCTAAGGATTGCTGACTGATATTTTTATTTATTTTGGAGGATGATGATTATGATGGATAGATAGGAGTTAGGACCATGTGAGTGGAGAATCTTTAATGGATTCATAAGACACCTACCTGTGTTTGGTGCAGTAGAGCTTTTATAGTTCTGTCACAACCTGTAGAAGGCTAGCGACGCCATTACAAAAATCCGTTGACATGGCTCAGTAAGGAAAATAAACTGAAATGTCTAGTTGTACAAAAACGGATCTATGCTCAGCAACTTGTGACCTACCACCCACTATAAGTTGGTACCTACGTGTTCGAATTTATTAACATAGGTACGCTGGACTTGTTAGACTTTTTGTTGGAGTTTCAAAAGGGGCTCTGGGTTCAAGCTGAATTTTTTTATTTGGGCCTCAGCTCAGCATGACGTGCTCTCCAAAGTTCAAGCTGTGGCTGACGTTAGGTTCCCAGGGACCTGACGTCAGCTACACACTGACGTTCTAGGGTCTACTACCAGTACTAGAACCCATAGGCCTATGTATTCGAATGTTCACACACATTCAAATAAAATAAGAACGTGACTATTTACATAGGATTTTTAATACATTAACCGGAAAATTCATTTCCAATTACTTAAGTACCTAGGCAAAAGGTATCTATTAGAAAACATATGACGCTGCTTCATACGTTATGATCCCTTTTTATTACCTATCAAATAATGAGAAAAAGAGTTCTTTTGTAGGTGAGTAGCTACTTCAAATTCTTTATGAAAAAGTCTCGAGTCTCGACAAATTCAGATAAAAACCTTTACTTATTGACATCTCAATAGAATGACGAATTTCTTTCCTTCGTTCGGTGGTATTCAATGCATAATCATACAGAAGAAAAAATACTAAATTTAGGAAAGTACGTACCTACCTATTATTATGACGATCGACCGATGTAGTTTGTTATTGAATGACATAGTAATGGAGATGAAATGGTATCCTGTGGATGGGCCATCCATAGGAAACAGGATACCATTTTCATCTTGAAAGGGGAGGACAGTTTTCTTTCCATGTCGGGAAAACTTAAAATAAATAAATAAATAGGTACCTAGGTATTCGAATAATGCTTATTTTTTACCCGACGGCCACAGAAGTAGGACCTAATGTTTTTTCTATAGTATTGCAACAAGCTACTAAGAACAGATAAGCGAGTATAAATAAATGCTCGACTTGCCGGGGACACTAAGGTGCCCCCAGATGAGCCAGTCAGCAATATTTGAAGCGATTGACTGCCCAGTATCCTCACTTGTGGTCAGAAAGGGATACCGTGGCCTCTGGCAACTTACAGGCATCTGAAGGAACACGGGTGGGTTTTAGTCAGTAAGAGTCTGACATGCCTTCCGCTCCGCCCAGAGCGGGAGAAGTTATTTGATACTTTCCAAACCAAAAAAGAAACCTCGCTTTTGGAGTCTCAATCAATACAGGGTTTTTACATCTACCTACACGTTGATACATACAGTCCATAATTATGTCCAATACATGATTAAGGAAATAAGATCCGAACAATCATGTCCTTGATATGTCAACATGATTGTGTTTCGCCAATTTCAATTTACACGAATTTATTGTAGTTCGCCGGAAAAGAAATATCTGATATTATTTAGTCACACATTCTCTAACTTATTCAAATAATAAGTATTATTTGAATAAGTTAGAGAATGTGTGGCTAAAATATTGTTAATAATTTTTCACGCTTCTAATTTCAAGCGGTTTTACAGCATCGATACCTGAAAAGGATCCGGGTTTCGATTTTTACAGAAATTCGATTCCCTTCGGTATAAATATATAACATCACGCCTTGTTTCCCCAATAACATTTTGCCCGACCTGGGAATCGAACCCAAGACGTCATGCTCAGCAGTCGCGCTTGCGACTACTAGGCAGGCAGTCTTACAGGAAAATATGATTTTAATGGTGTCTGCTTTGCAAGGGGTCACAAAGGAAAACTTACGTGTGAGTTTACCAGGTTTTAATTGCAGATGGGACATACCTAATAATGTTTGTTTGTTTGTTTGTTACACTTTCACGCCGAAACGGCTGAACGGATTTGGATGAAATTTGGCACACGGGTAGATCATGACCTGTGTTATAAGTTAGAAAACATTACAGCCAACATAATAAGCTCCGAGAGTCCGGCCCAGGGATTATTCGTTAGGTACTCGGAGCATAAACAATGCATGGACCAAGAGGTTCATGGTTTGATGCTATGAATGCATTTGGCAAATCTAGGTATGGTATATAGGTACATCAAAAATACTTATTGTATGAAAACAATGAACCAAAGTTAATTAGCGAGGTACGAACCATAATCCTTTGTGCTAAAACGTTTTAAACAAGCTTTACTTTGAACTCACCTGTAATCGTTATCCAGGAATAAATTATATTTCTTTCAAAATAATAAAAGCCGTATAACATCCATTTAGAAGGAAACGAATCATATAATAAACTTTAAATAATATACACTTGAAAAAAAAACGAGGGCACTATTTTCTACGAATACATTTTAATTGACCTTTATGTACAACGAAAATAGATCATTCAATAACAGTTGCGATAATATCATAGACGAGGACGAATTATTAGCTTCTACTCAAGGCTGTGCTTCTGTAAGCACGGAACGAATGAAATCGAAAGGCTATCTCTGACTCACAGGCGTAGGCTACTTACTGCATGCTGTAAGTACGCTGGGTCACCTTGACAATGAAAGTGAATTGGACAATGTAGACGCGGCGATCTATTCGTATAAAAACCGGAGCACCTCCTGTCAAAATTATTCAGTTGCCAGCATTATCAGAATAAACATGTACGCCAAGGTACTACAAGGATTTATTTATTACGTTTACAACTATCGATAAAACTTGTGTTGACTAAGAAATAGTGATTCAGGAACAGTAACCATAAGGAAATAATTTTCCTTAATTAAAAGGATAACATTTAAAATTAAAAGCCCTTGCAAATTCCACATTTTTGCTCATTTGCATTGAACCGGGAAGTCACTCATTATTTACTAGTTGTGCAGTAAGTTCTGTGTAATAATCTAATGTTATCATTTCAGTTGATCATCGCTCTTTGCGCCGTGGGTGTGGCCCGTGCCAGCGGTCTGTATGAAGCCGCTTCTTTGGGCTACAGCGCGCACGCCATCGCCGCCCCCGCCGTAGTGACCAAGACCATCACCCCTGCTGTCTCTTCCGTGTCTTCCTACTCCACCCACACCGCGCACGGTGGTCAATACGCCGCGTACGCCGCCCCCGCATATGCCGCCGCCCCAGCCTACGCTGCGGCTCCCGTCATCGCTAAGGCCTACGCTCCCGCCGTTGCCGCGTACGCTGCACCCGTCGCCACTTACGCCGCTGCCCCTGCAGCCGTCGTGACCAAGACCATCTCCCCTGCTGTGAGCTCCATCTCCTCCTACTCTACCCAAACCGCTCACGGTTCTCCCGTTGCCACCTACGCCGCTGCCCCCGTTGTGGCTAAGGCCGCTGTCGCCTACGCCGCACCCGCTGCGTACGCTCATGGTGCGTATGCCGCTCCCGCCGTGGCTGCGTACGCTGCCCCCGCCGTAGCTGCGTACTCTGCCCCCGCTGTTGTGACCAAGACCATCACCCCCGCCGTCTCCTCCGTGTCTTCCTACTCCTCCCAGACCGCTCACGGTGGTCATTACGCCGCGTACGCTCCCGCTGCATACGCCGCGTACTCTGCCCCCGCTGTGGCTGCTTACTCCGCTCCCCTGGTCGCTAAGACCTACGCCGCCGCCCCCGTCCTCAAGTCCGTGGCGTACTCCGCTGGCCCCGCCATCGCATACAGCGGTCATGGCGCTAACTACGGTTGGTAAACTGAATCAAATGTTTATGTAAATAGACTAATTAAAAGAATAAACGACTCGCCATAACTTATTTTTTTTGTTTGATTTCGGATCCTTAGAAAAAATTAGATAATTAAGTACTTACACTATGCGGGAAAGTCTTAAAGGGAACCGGGACCTTGGCAACAGGCAACTGAAGGAACACGGATGGGTTTTAGTCAGTAAAAGTCTGACACGCCCTTCCGCTCCGCTCAGAGAAGAGAGAAGTCATTGGATTATTTCCAACAATCAAAAAAAAAAGTACTTACACTATCTATCTATAACAATATAATATGACCTTATTATATTTAAAGCCCTACCCTACCTCAAATTTTATCTCGCACGCACCATACTAATCGCGGCCTGAGTGAGAGCGAGACGGAGTGGGGTGCTGGCGGCTCTCAAGCGTCGAATAGCTTAGGTAATTGCTTTTCACGTGAAAATAATGGTAATATAAAAAACATAAAGTTAATTCAGTTATTATGCAAAGTTTCAAGATCTAATTTGAAGTATTTTTTTAATGCCAGCGGTTTATAGCTCGGTTTAGATGTAACTTTGGATTTTTTTTCTATAGAGAAAATTTTATGTAAACCTAGCATTAATCCTCAACTTTAACATAAATATTTAAGTTAGTATTTCAATATTAATGCTGCAGTATTTTCGGCATAACGGGGAGTAGAGCCTTAATAAAAAAACTGCCATTCCAAACACTAATAATTTTGCGACACATATTTTATGTAAAAATTGTAAAAAATATGAATCCAACAGGTATTTAGTAGTCTTAATTATTAAGCCAAAGTCATCTGAATATCTAAACGGTTCAGAGTTGCGTAAACTTCCGACCTCTAAAAGATATATATATATACACATATTTATATATATTATAAATAATGTATATTGTTTGTATAAGACACCTTACATAATATTATATATTTTACGGGTGCATTGATACATTAAAATCTTCTTATATTTTGCTGAACAATAGAGCACATTATTTGTTTGACTAGCGACTAACTACTCTAATTTATGTAAATTCGAAGAATGTAAATGTGTAATTGTAAAAAATGTGGTCAGTGAACCGAGTCTGCTAAATTAGGCTACAACGTACTAACATTAATTGTGTCTTCAAAACGAATTTTGAAAAAAGGTACATTGAAGCTGAGATTATACGAGGCAATTTTTGACATCGCAAATTATGCATTGGGTTGAAAGTTTCGGACTGGCCACCTATAAGTGGGGGTACCTGCTACATATTACAGAATGCTCAATTTACTAATAAAAATAAAATAATATAAATGTAAGTAATTTTAAATTAATTGTTATTCAGTCAACTATTTGGTTTTAAAGAAAACTTTTTCAATAATTTGTTTTTTTACTATCTAGTTAATGAATGCGTATGACGACTGTGTTACGTGTAAATCTGATATGGGAAGTCTGCATTGAGACTCTAACACTACAAACTTAAACACGTCATTACTAAACACCTTAATGCAACGCTGGAAAGGTCATTTTCTCAATGGCTAACTTCTATCATTTGCATTGCATAAAGATTCTTCTAGGACTAGATACCAGTTTTACGAAGATGGTATAAAAGTGAATGCACGTGTTCTCGATGTTATTTTGTCATCAAATCTATCGGAACAAACATGTTTCGAGAGGTGATACTTTACTATACTTAAAAAATATATATAATCAGTTTTGTATTCTAAGCAATTAAATAATTTTGTTTTTTTTTTATAGTACGTGATTCTTCTGTGTGCTGGGTCCCTCGTAAGCGGTATCGCCGTGAATTCCGGAGATCAGAATGCACCTGCGAAGTCTCAAGCCCCAACTTCAGGAGCTGATCAAGAGCAAGACCATCTCGCGTTGCCTTCCCAAGTTTCGTACCAGAACATAGCGGCTCCTTCAAGTAAATACTTGCCCAATTCAGCGCCGTCATATCAAGTGAATTCTGCGGTCGTGGATACTATTTCTGAAGCTACACCGGCAAAAGTGGTTTCTGTGCAATCCTACGGGTCACCTAACGTGCAACAACAAACTGTCTCCGTCTCTGCCTCGGTAGCTACCGATCCTTCTTCATCGGAATATAACAATATTCTCGAGAGATACTCTCCCGTTGTTGAACCGATAAAGCCGTACTTTGCTGCTCCTGTTGCTGCAAAGACTGTTTCAATCGGGTCTCAGGGAGCAGCAAATCAAGGTCAGGGCGTTCAGGCCTCTAATGGTTATATTACTAGACCTTTTGTGGTATATAACAATAACGCTATTCAATCAGGAAGTTCTGTCCTGTATGCAGTTCCCTCTGCACAGACAGTTGTAAAACAACAAAAATCTGTTAATATTCATCCTCCTTCCTCTCAAGGTACTCAGTATAGTGCTCCTATAGGAGCATACCCCACAAATTCCGCCCCAAGACCTTTCTATCCACCTAATAAAGCAATACTCGAATCTCATGGAGAATTCATAGCGCAATCGCCTACCGTGGCTTCATATCAAGTGAACCAAGTGAATCAAGTTCAAGCAGTCAATCACCCGCCACCACAATACTTTCCAGCTCCAAAGATTACATACAACGTACATCCTACAGTGAAAACTATTTCTGTGCCTGTCCCCGTCTCCAAGAAAGTAACCATTGAGGCATATAATACAGCCCAGACTCACCCCGCACCAGCTCCTGTCCCGATACCAGTTCCAGTAATCTATCAACAACTAGAAACCCACAATCCTGTTGAACAACAATTTGCTCTTGTTCCTTCTTCTGCTTCTTATGCTCAAGCACCCGTTGGGGTTCAGCCTGTTCCCGTGCCGGTTTACAGCACTAATGGTGGTAGGCTGAAATACCACTCGATACCTGTAACTGGTGGACATCAGCACGGCTATGCTAAAGCTGTGCTGTTCTCTCCCGCTTCAGAGGTCTCTCGTGTCATCTTCAACGGTTTGGGTGTTTCCTATGGATGGTGAAATACATTGGTAGTGTAAATCGTTAGAGTAGTAATTTATTGAGTTTTGTTATAATTTTTGGTTTGTAAATAAATGCATGTTACCTCAGTTATATAAGCTGGTTTTATTTTGTTGTGATGCACTAATAGTGTTGCCAATTATTGCGCAAGTTCGTTTGGATATTTGCCATGACTTACTTTTGTGTTACCTTCCGTGTTAGATTATGCGTTCGATATAAAAATGGTCATTAAATCTTAATTAATTATTAAAATGTATTTTTGTATACGATGTTTTACTTAATTGTGTACAGTTTTATGAAATGTTTGGACTAGATTATATCTAATGATTAACTATTTCTAAAATAAATCTAAGCGAAGCTTTATTAAAACAACATAACATTAATTAGTGAGCTATTTTATTTCGAGACTTGTTTCCAGCACAGCCTTGTTTGCTTCTGTAAAAATAAATAAAGTCAAGATCATTCGCTAGTATTTTCAATATTATTATCTTTACTTTAAATTAATAAAATATCTATTTACATTGACATAATTATATTAAAAAAAAAGAATATTTTATTCTGAGATAATATCGGTCGACATGATAATAATTACTTATGACATGACATCAGTATTTGAGGTCATCTGTTAGATTATCAATAAACGGTGAAGATCTTACTAAAGAAAACGCATTACCCTCGTTTTGTGGCATAATCGGGTAATAGGCGTCTTCCTCATTCCGTCACAATACATTCTTTTTTGCAAGCATAGACTGTAGCACAAATACAAATTATAGTGTAAGATAGTGTTTGAACTTCCACAGTTTATTTCCCATCTCTACTGAGTTCCTCTTTGTTACAAATTATATTTACGTAACTATGTGAACGATATAAAAGGAAATGGTGATGTCAGTATGTCGTAATGACGAGTTCAATATCCGTTACTGATCGTATTAAAAGAGATGAAAGAAAGTAAATTATAAACATAACATTGGGTGGGGGATATCTACCGTCAATACAAATTCTGATTGGTAGACTGCTTTAAAGAATTGTCGAAGTAGCTATAGCGTATAGGTACATTTATATACTACTAGTGAACCCAGAAAGACGTAACGTTGTTGTCCAGACCTGACAGACGTCGTCCTGCCGGAACAGCGCCACGTAGCGGGTCCGCGTACCGGAAGACGTAGCGTTGGAAGGTGGACCGATAACCTGGTGAAGGCCGCGGCAATGCGCTGGATGCGAGAAGCACAGAACGGGTCAAAGTGGTGTTGCTTGGGGGAGGCCTATGTCTAGCAGTGGACGTCTTTTGGCTGAAATGATGATGACGGTCCCACCGTTTAGGAGTTCAGTGGCTTACAGATGTACAGAAGAATCCATACTAATATTATAAATTCGAAAGTAACTCTGTGTGTCTGGCTGTCTGTATGTTACCTTTTCACGCCTAAACCTCTAAACGGAATTCGATAAAATTTGGCAAGGAGATAGATGGCATCCCGGGGAAGGACATAGGCTACTTTTTATTGACATACCACGCGAGCGAAGCCGGGGGTGGAAGCTAGTTATATATAAAAAGATATAATTAGGTGTACATTATTGCAAAATCCTTTGATATTCAAAATGGCGTAACGATGGAATTTGATAGGCCACACACAACCAGTCGTTTGTGAACTTGTGACCTCGGCAATGAACTACAAACTAGATTACTTTTTTGCTAACTATTGCATTAGGCCGCAAACGGTACACAGCTATATATAAAATAAATTCAATACACAATATCAATCTGCCTAGCCTTCTCCCAACTATGTTGGGGTTGGCTTCCAATCTAACCGGATGCAGCTGAATACCAGTATTTCACAGGGAGCGACTGCCTATCCGACCTCCACAACCCAATTACTGGGTAATACGATATCCCTTAGTAAGACTGGTTGTCAGACTTTCGGGCTTCTGACGACCCGTAACGACTGTCAAACATCCACGAATGACAGCCAGGACCAACTGCTTTCCGAGACACGGAGGAGTCTCGGTATGTAAAGATGGTCACCCTTCCACTAACTTGACTTTGATATCCAAGGAAAAAAAATTAAAACCTTGCATTGATTGAAGTCAGAACCTTCCAGTTCACAGTGGCGCTTGTAACCACTATAGTATATTATCAAAATGAAGCCAGTAAAAGAACGTATCTATAAATATTATGACATGTTTCCGGTTACAGTCCTCAGGTATCTTTACGGGAAATGGCATATTACATGAGGAAAATAAGTTAATACAGGGTGAAATTGAATTCATGGGCATTCTCTTAAGGGGTCATTGTACTCATCATTATAAACAACTTTCACTATGAGATCAACCCTGAATACGGGAAAAAAAAATCTGCTGTTCCCTACATTTATGTTCGCATAGCTCGTCGTAAACGTATGATTATTTCCCCCCACATTTTATGTATTATTTTAGTTAAGTACTTGTTTTAGTGTTAGATGAAAGATGATGATATTTATGAAAAATTAAATTAAATTAAAATAAGCCGTGGCACCTATTTTAAACAATTTCTGTAATTCGTACATAATAAAGAGTATTTCTAATCTGTTATAGTGGCCTAATAAGAAACGGGTTTCTAAACCCTGCGGGGCTCGTGGCTAACTAATAACAGCCGCACGGGTCGATCGACCAGATTAAGCTACGCTTGTCGCGGTAGGTCAGTGGATGGGTGAACATCTTTACATACCAAGCCTCCTCCGTGCCTCGGAACGCACGTTAAGCCGACGTCCCGGCTGTCATTTTGTAGATCTTTAACAATTGTTACGGGTCGTCAGAAGTCCGAAAGTATGACACCCAGTCTTACCAAGGGGTATCGTATTACTCAGTTACTGGGTTGTGGAGGTCCGATAGGCAGTCGCTCCATGTAAAATACTGGTATTCAGCTGCATCCGGTTAGATAGGAAGCCGACCCCAACACAGTTGGGAAAAGGCTATGCAGATGATAAAGAAACGGGTTTCTAAAGCGGGATTGCAACAATATGAAGTTGTTTGATTCATTGCCGATCTTAAAGCTGCAGTAAATTAATAAGTTTGGGTCGGCTTCCATCATTTTTTCACAAAAAAAAAATGTCTAACCCACATTTAACTAACGCTAAAGCATGTTTGATACTGTGCAATGTTTTGGAGGACCCGCTAATTAATGACGTGTAAATCATACTTACACTCCGTCAATTGACTGCCGGAATAAATATAGCTTCAGGCGATACCGGACGGAGATTCAATGCTAATGCTAACCAGTTACTGACTCTCGTATAAAAGCGAGAGCAAGTGCTCCAAAAATTACACACAACAACCACGTTCAATACAAACATGTACTCCAAGGTACTGTACTGATATTTAAATACTTCACCTTTTTATTGCGGTGTCAGTCATGGGTTAACGACCGGCTACCTGTTTTTTGTGTATCCTACAATTTTGATTTTGGAACAAAGTGTTAACGAATAATATGAGAACTGTACCAATTCTGGTCAAAGTGTAAAATTACACCAATTGTTTCTAGTAGTAACTATGTCAAAATACATGACTCCAATACAGTGTTAACTTGTGTTCTGATAGCAGTTCCTGCTTTTCAGAATCTGAATATTCTAATCATGCAAAATCAATATTGTATTAATTTGTGTTCTTATCCTCAGGTCGTAGTCTTCCTGTGCGCGGCGAGCCTCGCCTCCGCCGGCCATCTCCTGCAGGCCGCTGCGCCCGTAGCTTACAGCGCGCCCGTAGCCTACAGCTCGGCGCCCGCCGTCTCCTCGGTGTCGTTCTCCTCGCACACCGCGCACGCTCCCGTCGCTACTTACGCCGCAGCTCCCGTCGCCACATACGCCGCAGCTCCCGTCATAACCAAGACCTACGCTGCTCCCGCCTACACCACCTACGCTGCCAGCCCCGTCGTAGCCAAGTCCTACGCTCCTTCTGTGTCCTACCAGTCTATCTCCGCTCCCGTTGCGTACGCTAAGACCTACGCCGCCGCCCCTGCCGTCGCGACCTACTCTGCCCCGGTGTACGCCAAGTCCATCGCTCCCGCTGTGTCGTACTCCTCAATCTCTAGCCAGTCCTCTCCTCTGACTTACGCAGCGGCTGCCCCCGTCGTCACTAAGACCTACGCCGCTCCCTCTTACACAACTTACGCTTCTGCTCCCGTCATCGCCAAGTCCTACGCCGCTCCTGCCTACACTTCCTACGCCGCCGCTCCTGCTTACACATCCTACGCCGCCGCCCCCGTCGTTACTAAGACGTACGCTGCTCCAGCCGTCGCATACTCCGCCGGTCCCGTGCTCAAATCCGCTGTGACATACTCGGCTGCACCTGCCGTCTCTCACGTCACATACGCTGGTCTTGGAGCTAACTACGGCTGGTAAACAAATGGTTGTTAATATTTATTGTTTGTAAATAATCGACTGTTTATTTATAATAATGTTGGTGTCTTCGAAACATAAAACGTAATAAAAACAAAATAACGAATTTCCTTTCTTTTCTTTCCTGAATGCTACTGTACCCTTTTCAATAGTTTAAAGTATAAAACCTTTGTTGTATATACTATTTTGCTCCCGAACAGCAACATGTACGTGTTATAAAGTTATTGAAGAAATAGATGAAAATAACCACCGAAACTACGAAACTATGACCGAAACTATAGAAGTAAAAATTAAAAAATAAATAGTTAATCTATACTTATAGATTACAGGAAAACCCATGAACTCTATAGTATCTATCAATATTAAGTCTCTCAATATTGTCCGTACAAACTTACAGTTGCAGTTGGAATGTATGGGAGAACTAGTTTTTATCTACAATGTTAAGTTTGTTCTTGTAAATTTATCCCAACTACGGAACCCTTCAATATGCGTGGTCCGACACGTATTTGATCAGACTAATTGTATGCAGTTTATTTACTAAGATAATCAAATCACAGTAAAACATGCGGCGGTAACTTTTCTGAAAATTGAGCTTATGACTATGACCCCACTATTTTGTCACTTCGCATAGATACTGCTTAGCTAGAACTTTTTTTGTGTAAGACAAAACAAATCAAATGAATTGGAACTAACCAAAAAGGGCAATTTCCGTTATTGTTAAGAACGTTCGCAATCTTCGCATCCGCATCTCGTTCGCATCCGCATCTGTCAAAAATACAATCAATTTACCAAAGGTTTTGACAAGTTTGACAGATTGCGACTTGAATGTGAACGTTTTTTATGTACGAAAATTGGCCTTCAGTTTGTTATCTGAGTAAATTGACGTAAGTGATGATTGAGTACTTACTTAAGTATAAAAACTCAAAGACTGATTTATACGGTGCAGCACACCATGAACAACAGATTTATTGCTTCAGGTTTATTGTATGGCACAGGCGAGAAACATGCATCGTGTAAATGGGGCTTAAGTGTGTCTAAGTGTAGTCGAAACCAAAATAATATGGACACAAACCGTTGCTATTGCCAAAATTGGCTACAATTAAACCGGACTAGATTCAGGGTTAGAGTAGAGTGTTTGTTTGTCCAGGGAATATAATTATGTTTATCTGACCCTGGATTTATAATATAGATGCAGGGTCACACAATGCTGAGGACCTTGCTCAGCTCATAGACAACTATACAGGGTGTAAGGGACAGCCCGCTGCAAATTAACAGGGGGCATTCAGTCCACTTACTCCGTATTTTGAATCATATTCCACCAGAAATTTTCTCAGAAATGTTTACATTTTTTATCGTTTTTTTAGTTACTATTCCTTTATTTCAATGTAAAATTACATTTTCTGTACGCAGCACTACATTTATGTAAATAAAACAGCTAAAATAAAAAAAAACAGCAGTGGTTGTTAAAATGCTCGAGCGCGCCCTCCCCGACATGGGGAGTGCAGCTACGAGGGTTTTGCTACGGTCGGTAACGATACATTGCGCGTGAGGTAATAATACAAATCAGGTTTGTTGGATTTCCATAACGTTCCTGAAATAATTTCATGTACGGCTGTCGTCTTAGTATGATATGTTGAATTCATCCCATCAGTCTGCGGAGGGCTGTCCCTTACACCCTGTATAGGTGACACAACGAAACGAAGCCAAATTGATTCAGTTCAGCACCCTAATTGCGTAACACCCGATTAATCATAATCAGTTTCATTTTGACACTTCAACAAGATTCATTGCGTTATTTACGTTGTTGAGCAGACAATTTTTTCGAACATATGAAGCAACCGTCTACAGCAGCCGTCTATGAACCGAGCAAGCTCCTCAGCATTGTTTGACCCTGCATCCATAAAAAGACCCAGTGAGACGGATAAAATTAGTGCATAAAACTGTAAATCTTTGGTCCTTCCTAGCTCCAAAAGCTAGGTATACCTATGTATATCCTACTAATATCCTACTAATCTACTAATATTATAAATGTGAAAGTTTGTGTGTTTGGATGTTTGTTACTCAATCAGGCAAAAACGGCTGAATGGATTTGGATGAAATTTGGCAAACAGATAGCTTATAACCTGGATTAACACATAGGATACTTTTCATCCCGATATTCCCACGGGATCGAGACTTACGCGGGTGAAACCGCGGGGCGCAGCTAGTAAATAATAATCCTTCAAATGAATCAGAATTAACTAAATTATATAACATCATAACATCACGCCTGTAATCCCCGAAGGGTTAGGCAGAGGTGTACCTATAGAACACCCACATTTCGCCAGTTTTGTTTAAGTCCCATGTAATAGGATGCGAGCAAAAACTTCGTAACGACACTGAGAAATTCCTGATAGAAAATCTCAATAACACTTTACCCGACGTGGGAATCGAACCCTGGACCTTATGCTCAGTAGTAGCGCATGCGGCTACTAGACCAACGAGGCAGTTAAGCAATTTAATCAAACTAAAAATTAATAAATAATATTATGCTCTCATTTTAATGAAATGATCGAAAAATATTAAAGGTAACGAAAATAAAATAATAAAGATTTACAAATAGATATTTTAAAAATTTATTTGGTTTTACAGTCATATAGACATTTGAAACTTATCCCAACACGTTTTCACCAGTCGTATTTGGCTCCCAGACCATCGTAAGAGACAGCGGGGGCGGCTGAGTATGTCACAGCAGAGTATGTGGCTATGGCGGGGGCAGCGTACGACTTGGTGATGACTGGGCTCGCGGCGTACGCGATAGGCTCTGAGTGGGTCGAATACGAAGAGTAAGACACCGCAGGAGAGACGGCTTTAGCCATAAGAGGGGCAGAGTAGGTGTAAGATGGAGCAGCGTAGGTCTTGGCGACTATTGGAGCAGCTGCGGCATAAGTCAGAGGAGAAGAGTGGGTAGAGATTGAGGAGTACGACACAACGGGAGCGATAGACTTAGCGTAGACCGGGGCAGAGTAGGTCGCGACGGCAGGAGCGGCGGCGTATGTGTTGTATGCAGGTGCGGCATAGGTCTTAGCGTACTCGACGGGAGCAGAGATAGACTGGTAGGCCACGGAGGGAGCGTAGGACTTGGCTACGACGGGGGCAGCGGCGTAGGTAGTGTACGCAGGAGCGGCGTAGCTGCTGTAGGCAGGAGTAGCTTCGTAGGTGGTAACGGGAGCTTGTGATGTATGTGAAGAGAATGATTGTGAGCTGTACGCTACAGGCGCAGCTGCCTGCAGGAGCTCACCAGCAGAGGCGAGACTCGCCGCGCACAGGAAGATTACGACCTGAAACAATAAAATAATTAGCTATGTGTTACACACTTTTTCCATCCTCTAAACTGAAACTGCATTTAGGCACACTACAAAAAAGAGCTTTGCCCAATATCTCAATTTAACGATGACATAAATGACGTAACCAACACAATTATACAGAATAATCACTATCATTTATAAGAGTAATGTAATTATTCATAAATATCAGTGCAGTACCTTGGAGTACATGTTTGTATTGAACGTGGTGGTTGTGTGTAATATTTGGAGCACTTGCTTGCGCTTTTATATGATTACTGCGAACTGGGTATTACCATTGAATCTCCAGGAGACCTTCCCTAGTTCTGTAAGGACAAAATCAATCAAGTGAAAGGGTGACTTCTCAATGTTCTTGCTACAATATTTTCGAGTTAGTAAGTATCTTTTTTTGCATACAATATGGTGAATATAAAGGAGGTTACAGATATCAGGTTAGAGCACACATTCCGAAGTAATACCATGAGTAGGTATCTAGTATTCTTAAGTAATTTGTAGTATGATTAAATTAGTTACGTTTGATTAATTTAAATAGATAACATTAATGAATACCTGATGTTTTTTTTTATTTAAAGTCAGTCTGATAACTATTTGATTAATTGATTACTGATGATTTTTATAAAATGACTAGCTGTGCCCCGCGGTTTCACCCGCGTAGGTCTCGATCCCGTGGGATATAGGGATAAAACGTAGCCTATGTCCTATTCCAGTTCATGGTCTACCCGTGTGCCCACCCTCTCCTCTCTAGAGTAGGGAACGTCGCGCCGGCGTCGAACGGTTCGCGTATTGCATTTTTATATTCATGATTACTTCGAAATTAAATGTCCGATTCGAATGAATTAAAAAGTATTTTGCTGCTACATAAATACCCTTGATGTTAAAACTATTTATTTGAATAAGAATTAATATTATGTTGATAAAACTCCTTCGCAAATAATGCATTAGTTTCGAATAAATTTGATTACCATAAAAAATGGTTATAGTGAGTCAATCTTAAAAGATAGACATATGCTGTCGCGGACTTTTTTTAGAACTTTTAAAGTGGAACAATTCTATCATACATATTTGCGTAACTTAAACCAGTTACGCAGCGCACGCAACAGAAGCTCTCAAAAAGGAATAATTTTTCCCGTTTTTGCAACATTTTTCATTTATGATCCGCTTCTATTGGTCGTAGCGTGATGTTATAAAGCCTATATACTATATATGTTATATAGCCTTCCTCGATAAATGGACTATCCAAAACAAAAATAATTTTTAATTCCAACCAGTAGTTCCTGAGATTAGCGCGTTCAAACAAACAAACTTTCGAATTCATTCGGCCTAGTTGATTCTTCTGTACGCATTGGTCTCCGGATGAACTTGGATAAAACCAAAAGTTATGTTCAACGACCACGTTAGTCCGGGACCGATTGCTGTCAATGGCGGTGCTCTCGAAGTTGTTCGTGAATACGTTTACCTCGGGCAAACTCTGCAGTTTGGTAAAAACAACTTTGAGGAGGAGGCTAACAGTTACTGACATAGCTCACAGAATAAGCAAGCTGAAGTGGCAATGGGCCGGCCATATTAGCCGTAGAACCGATGACCATTGGGGTAGACGTGTTCTTGAGTGGAGACCGCGAATCGGCAAACGTAAGGTAGGACGCCCTCAGGCTAGGTGGAGCGACGATCTTCGCAGGGTGGCTGGTAGCAGCTGGATGAGAGCTGCCGAGAATCGAGCTGTATGGCGTGCAATTGGAGAGGCCTATGTCCAGCAGTGGACTGCTATAGGCTGATGTTGATGATGATATATATAATATATATATTATATAGTACTCGTATAGATTGCACGGATAATTTAATCAATGAAGTAGTGAATCATTGAATTAAAATACTTTCCTTGTTATACAGGTCAATAACTTATCACAAGACTGGATTAACTCATGGTTCGAAACTCTTAAAATTCCATGAATTGGTTACGCATGGATATGTGGCGCTATCTACATCGCCACATGCGAACTACGCATCAAAAGACCATCACACAAAAATCCTGACGTCACATTAATAATAATAACGTTTATTTTCCAAAAACAATAAATAGACACAAGTTGAACACAGTAGTAGATTATACAAAATCATACATAATTGATTGTACAAACGTTGAAAGGCTACAAAAATCTAAATTACAAAAATATAAACCCTGTCTCTCAAACTAGGAGGCCTGTATCTTAAGAGACAGTGTTCGGTAAGATGGTTGCGCAATTTAAGATGTACCCTTTACATAAATCCTGCATCGCGAAATTAAAGTTTACGGTGCAGTGGACATAATATACAGTATGGGTATGCAAGGGTAACCACCGTTGTCACTCAAACTATGGGTAGTTGACTTAAATATAAAAATAAATGACCCAGTAACAACAAAAAAAAACCTTATTTTCATTAAAATATTTTAAAAAGTAAATATCCGTCACTGTCCCGATACTCATGGGTATGCGTTCGAGAGAGCTGCGAAACAGCTGACGGCCGGTCATGTAACGTCCCGCCCGCCCCCGCCAACCGCCGGTCGCGGCCGGTTGTTGCCCTTGCGTGTAGGGTGAAATATTCTTGTGGAAAAATGTAGATTTTCTTTACAAAAAAAGTTGTATTTTTCCATTGATTTTACGTTCTATAAATGAAACCAAACCAATGGTTTTAAGGATAACGGTGTTTACACTAACACCCTGTATACAAGAACCCAACATCGATCGATGGGCAGTTACCCGCCAGACACAACACCCGTCTGGTCGGAGGATCCTCCCTTTTCTATGGTGGATGAGTGAACTTTACACCTGTTCCTGTTCCTCATACCCCTAAAGATACCTTAAAATAATTACCTACCAATAACATTTTTTTTTGTGTACCCAGTATCTATATTATTATCCATTATCTATACTATTTTCCCAATTCAGAAAACTTTTAAGCCCAAAACACACACAGAGCGGGTGCGGGGCGGGAGCGGGTCGGGTCGTTTTCATCGCGTGAGTCGCGCGGTTCATCGTGTTTACACAGAGTGCGGGCGCGGGGCGGCAGCGGGTCGGGCGCGGGACGGCAGCGGGTCGGGCGCGGTTGTACTTTGACAGGTGGCAGCGGTTGCAGTGTGAAAATGTCGGGTGATTCTGACACGGACGAAGAATTATTATTTTACCTTGATTTAAAAAGAAGAACGCGAAAATGGAAAAGTTTGTAGGTTCATGACTTTAATAAAAAAAGACATCAATATGGAGAATATCATCGATACGTGTATTGCCACGAATGTATCGACGCTACACCCGCATTGCTATTCTGTAACCATTCTACCTTGAAAACTTAGGTGAAGTGAGCGTGGAGTGAGTCATTGTCATCGATACCTACTGATGCTAAGGCAGTGACAGTTCACTCCAAGCTCACTTTGATATTTTACTACACTTAGTTTTCACGGAGATATTTTTACAGAATAGCACAACCGCTCCCGACCCGCGCTGTTGTGTCGGCGGGCGCGGCTCCCGCTCCGCGCCCGACCCGCGCCCGCGTTCTGTGTGTTGACATCCATATAATTCCTTGAATTACAATTTATGACACCCGCCGTACTCCCGCGCCCGACCCGCTCCCGCCCCGCGCTGTTGTGTCGGCGGGCGGCGGGCGCGGCTCCCGCGCGGGCCCTGCTCCGCGCCCGACCCGCGCCTCCGTTCTGTGTGTTGATATCCATACAATTCCTTGAATTACAAATTATTATACCCGCCGTACTCCCGCGCCCGACCCGCTCCCGCCCCGCACCCGCTCTGTGTGTGTTTTTCCATACAATTCCTTGAATTACAAATTATTATACCCGCCGTACTCCCGCGCCCGACCCGCTCCCGCCCCGTACCCACTCTGTATGTGTTTTGGGCTTTAGCTATCAGCGACGAATCATGATTCCATTTCATTTACATTTTTGTTTTGTTTTTACCCAACTACGGCGAAGAAAAAAGGAGGGTTATGATTTTGACTGGTATGTATGTATGTATTTATGTATGTTCATCTGTTCCCTCCTATCTTCCAAACCACTTATCACAATTTGACAAATGAGGTATCGGAGAAAAATCCGGAGTCACACGTAATCTGTTCGATTTATGCCCTAACACGTGTGACTCCGGATTTTTAATTTGTCTGTCTGTGGTGTCTTGTTTATACCTTCTAAGTCGTAGTTGGGTTTTAGTTTTTATTACATGTTTTTTTTTTTTTTGTTATTTTGCTACATATCCTAGAATGTTCTCTCACTCGCTATTGCGTTCTACCGTTTTGAAACTTGTGTATCAATGTTATGTTATTTTTTTAATTTTAATCTAAAATCTAGTATTTGAAATGAATTTTAATTTTGTTTTTATTAATAATTTTGTTTTTTATTAATATTTTTATTTTGTTCCAATTTCTTTTATAATTTTGTTTTTTTATTAATTTGATCTTCGTTAATAATTGTTGGAAGCTGTCTTTATGTTAGTGCTGTGTACGCCTGTAAGTGACTAGTTCACTATAACTCAACACTTATGTTATTTTTTTTTTGTTAATATTCCAGTGAACACGTCGTTGGTGTACCTTTTAAATAAATAAATATGATTGACCACCTTCTACCCACTGCAATAAGGTCAATATAATCCTTCATTTCTGTCATAATCTCTCTATCTCTCACAATACATTTTAGCACTTCTTTCTATCCATTTATGACGTCAACAAAAAATGGTGTGTATTGCAGTAAATCTGAAATGATTTCGTCAAAACCAGTCTGCTTATTGTGAAAGTCTCCTTATCATTCCCGATAGTTATTTATTTTAGCAGTAGAGGTCAGTAATATTAACATGGATATTAAGAGGGAGAAAAAGTCAAATATTTATATTTTATAAATTTTATTACGATTCTTGCTTTGACTGTAGCACATAGTGGTTAATAAAGTCTTAGAAATAAATATCAACATTCAACAGGTACCTCCTTACTAATAAACCTTGTATAGCGTCTTTATAGTTACACAACGCTTTATCTTCTTCTTCCGAAATTCAAATTACTGAAGACTGAAAGAGAAATCGGTGTGTAATTATTCACATAATAGAATACGTTTATTAGTAAGGAAGATAATGTTTACCACCCGTAGTTGGCTCCCACACCAGTATATGCGACATTTGACACTGCGGGTGCTGCCGAGTAAGTCAGAGCAGACTGCACGGGAGCTGCGGCGAATGTGGCTACCGTGGGAGCAGCAAAAGTCTTGGCTACGAGGGGAGCAGAGTATGTTGTGACGGCGGGAGTGGAGTATGCTGCTACGGCGGGTGCGGAGTAAGCCGCAACAGTGGGTGCGGAGTATGTCGTGTAAGCAGGAGCGGCGGTGGCATAGGTTCTGGCTACTAAAGGAGCGGCCGCGGCGTAGGTCTTAGCAACGACGGGAGCGGAGTACGTTGAAACAGCTGGCGCAGATGCAGCGTAGGTCAAAGGAGAAGACTGCCTAGTCACAGAGGAGTAGGACACTGCGGGAGCTACAGCCTTGGTGTATACTGGGGCGGAGTAAGCAGCGACAGCGGGAGCGGCGGCGTATGTGGAGTACGCCGGAGCGGCAGCGTATGTAGAGTACGCGGGGGCGGCGGTGTATGTGGAGTACGCGGGCGCGGCGGCGTATGTGGAGTATGCAGGAGCGGCGGCGTATGTGGAGTATGCGGGGGCGGCGGTGTATGTGGAGTATGCGGGGGCGGGGGCGGCGGCCGCGTATGTGGCGACGGGAGCCGCTGAGGAGAACGACACGGAGGAGACGGCGGGCGCGGAGCTGTACGCTACAGGTGCGCTGTACGCTACGGGCGCAGTGGCCTGTAGGAGTTGGCCGGCGGAGGCGAGACTCGCCGCGCACAGGAAGACTACCACCTAAAATATGTAGAAACATGTGATTAATGTAATTTCTGGCGTAAAGGTGACTGAGTTACATCTTGAACAAGATTGGCAGAAAAGTTACATTCTTCGATCACTTATCCGTTTGTCAAATGGGACGGTGATGTCAATATTATTCAGCTGCAGCTAAAGGCTGACGCCGATGATGAAAAGTTTCCATTACATAATGAGGCAATACCGCAGTATTCTCTTGGGATCCTACAAATAATATTTTCAAACGAATAAACAAATCACAGTACCTTGGTATACATGTTTGAATTGAACGTGATTGTACGATGTAATACTTTTTGGAGCATTTGCTTGCGCTTTTATATGAGTTTCTGAAACTGGTTCAGAATCCTGGCTGACATAGATTACAGTTCAATTTGTTTATGAGGGTAATATCGGTCAAGTGCGAGTGCGAGTGTGATTCACACATGTGTCTAACTGAAACAGAAAATGTTGTTCACATTTCCAACTGCAGTAGGTTGTAAACAAGGCAAGGCAAGGCTTGGCTCGTTCAAGGCATATTGGATATGTCGCGGACCGTTAAATTAATTGAAATTATTAGTAAGTAGTATAAGTAGCCACGTACATGCATACATTGCATGAGTATCAGATTAGCTTAGCATAGTAGGTATTACAAATTCAAAGATATGATATTTTGAGAATTCGTAAAGATCTTGCGAAAATAGAGATTAAAAGATTAATTTTTATTCACGATTAATCTTTTAACTTTTAATTATTATTTTTTTTACTTCAATGTATAATATTTCTCGACGGCATGTGAAGCCAAGTCAGAACCCATGGGCGACATAAAAACGCTTTACCAGGTTAGTCACTAAACACACGAAAAAGGAGAATCACATCTAATGAGAAAATACATTAAAGTAAGAGTATAATCAATATTGTAATAATAATATTGTTTAAATGGTTCTGCTTGCAAATAAAATTCAGTTTATCTAACCTGAAATGAAGCTGGTAAAAGCTAGAGGACAATAAAGGCTGCTGGTGTTGTCCTGTATAGGCAATTAGGCATATGAAGTACTTATGATTAAAAAATAATGTTAGGTTTATTTTTTTTTCGGGGAAGACAGACAGCTATTTTCATGGAAAACTGTTTCTGTGTATAAGTTATATTTTGGGCCATTTTGTTTAATCACAGTCACTTTATTGGTGCCTACTACGCGAATCGACATCCAGTCTTTGACATAATTGGCTTACAATTTGCAACTTAGTAAATGCCTGAATAAATGTCAAGTTTTTATGAATAAGCGTTGTTATGATGTATCATTTTCGTTTTGTACAGCTTTTCATGTTTTATCGGATTGATCAGACTAGCCTATCTAGGCTAGGCAAGCAGGGTCGTTAAATTCAGAGTAGTTTTATAAACAGGGGTAAAAGAAAATATTAACATATTTTTTTGTTTTTATTTCTTTTTATATACAATCATTATAAGTGTATAGTCGCATAATTATTATTAATAAATATTTATGTATCAACAAACAACTTTTTACCAGCCGTAGTTAGCTCCCAGACCAGCGTATGAGACGTGAGAGACGGCAGGTGCGGCTGAGTATGTCACAGCGGACTTGAGCACGGGACCAGCGGAGTATGCGACGGCGGGAGCGGCGTAGGTCTTGGTTACGACGGGGGCGGCGGCGTAGGAAGTGTAGGCAGGAGCGGCATAAGACTTGGTAACGACGGGGGCGGCGGCGTAGGAAGTGTAGGCAGGAGCGGCATAAGACTTGGTAACGACGGGGGCGGCGGCGTAGGAAGTGTAGGCAGGAGCGGCGTAAGACTTGGCGATGACGGGAGCAGAGGCATAAGTGGTGTAAGAGGGAGCGGCGTAGGTCTTAGTGACGACGGGGGCAGCCGCTGCGTAAGTCAGAGGAGAAGAGTGGGTAGAGATTGAAGAGTAGGATACAGCGGGGGCGATGGACTTAGCGTATACTGGGGCAGAGTAAGCTGCGACGGCAGGGGCGGCGGCGTAGGTGGCGTAGGCGGGAGCGGCGTAGGTCTTGGCTACGACGGGTGCGGCGGCGTATGTGGCGACGGGAGCATGCGCGGTGTGCGAGGAGAACGACACGGAGGAGACGGCGGGCGCCGAGCTGTACGCCACGGGTGCGCTGTACGCTACGGGTGCGCTGTACGCTACGGGTGCAGCGGCCTGCAGGAGGTTGCCGGCGGAGGCGAGGCTCGCCGCGCACAGGAAGACTACGACCTGGAATACAAAAGATAATGAATGAAGTAGAGATTTAAATAGCATTAATGAACACTTTCTAATTGAATGTTTAAGCAGTTTAATCGTTGGTGCTTAGTCACAAAAATGACTAGGCATGTATTAACCCTTTAGTACGGTACACTCAGAATATCCGGTCACATATATAAACTAGTCTCTAAGACTCCGAATATAAGCACTTTAACAATTTAAATCCAATAAATAAAATCACTGCAGTACCTTGGTGTACATGTTTGTTTTGTAGGAGGTTACTGATTGTAATAATTTTTGGAGCACTTGCTTTCGCTTTTATATCAGCGTCTGTAAACTGGTATTAGCATTGAATCTCCATGAGATATTGCCTAGAGCTGAGTTTGTTCCGTCAGGACAAAACCGGTCAAGCACGAGTGTGACTCACAGCTCGAGGGTAACGGCACAATTAGTATTTACGCAATTCTAGTAGTAGATATGAGTGTAATGTTAATGTCAAAGCTCATAGCCTCAATTTTGCGAATGTAATATTTGAGGCGTAGAAAAGGATGGGTAGTGCCTTCCTCATACTCTAATAAAATTTTAGGAACATGCCATGTATGTCATGCGAGGTGGTCAGGGTGTTTCTTCAACATTTTGATTGTTCCTTATGTCATTATTATGAAAAATCACACTTTCTATCATAATCCGAAGGATTTTGAAGGAAATTTGTAATCCCTTGCTTCATATGTTTGATAAAATCGTCGACAACGTTAAAAATAGCATTGGGGTTGTGACTGTACTACCCTTTCTATGAGATTATTTAACTGTTTTTTATTGGTCGACTTGGTTGATCATCGACTTGGAATAAACTAGGTCCTCTTTCATTGTATACTTCTTAAGTTTCAACAGCGGACGTATTTACCGATAAAATAATGCTAGTGACTTGTAGTGTTTCGTATAGGTATGAAACAGTCATCGGTATCGTACCATTTCGAGAATGCATCGTCTCATTGCTTAGCTCGGACGAGTGATGATTCTTAAATGTACTTAAGTCCAGCGTGACCCGGGCAGTCATGTCCGCTGCTTATTTGCATAGCTACTATATTTACTATATTTGCATAGCTATTTTCGTATATTTGTCCTTTCTTGGCGTCATGTTTGCCGCGAATAAACATATTTTCTTTCTTTTTTTCTTTACTATATAAACCACAGGATGACGGGACTATTTGACTATTTTTATTCAGCTTTGGTCTGGTTCTCCGCCTTCCGCATCCATTTTGTCCCAGCTGCCTCAAACATGTACTCATTCGTGGATTTTATGATATGTAGCAGCATAGTTGCGATATATCGGTGTGAACGAGTCTCTAATAGTTTCAAGTGTCAAATAACTTAGAAACAAGCTATAATGTGTTTAAGGCGAAGCGTTAGGGTAGCCCAGGAATTTATTTCTTACGTTTTTTGTAATTTGCAGGTCAGTATCAGGTTGTATTTTGATATAAATATGATTCGCGGTCGTATCAAATATTTATTTATAGAATTTTAATCATAAAAATCATTAATATAACTCTCTAAGTTCATATAATCCTATTGAATGACTATTTCATGAAATCATGACATTTTAGGATTATTCTAACTTTAAGAGTTGTATTGCTAATTCTAATGATTATAATTCTGTAAAGCCATATTTGTTACGATTGCGAATAATATTTTATCAAGATACAACTTGACACTGAACTGCAAATTGCAACAAACGTAAGACATTTTGAATTTCGCGGGCTACTTTATCGCATCCCTCTTTAATGTACTTAAGGTCGCAGTCAGAGACGTTTATTAGAGTTAATGAACAATTATTAACTTGGAATATTCCCAGTGCAGGATAAAATCTTCGGAAGAAACCAAAACGCTTGGTATGCGCGGGATCAGATCCCGAGCGTTTAGCGCCAGTTTCACCATCTACTATGTAGCTCCCGCTAACTAACCAATTAGGTATTCGTTGTTATTAATGTACCTAGTCTTCTATTTAATTCAGAATAAACTTTAAAACGTGTAAGGAGATAGTCCTTACACTTGGCAGATAATTATAATTATTATAAAGTCAGGAAAAATAATTGTTTAGCAAATTGACTCCCAACTAGAATTGTACGTAAAACCAACTGGAAATTACTATAACACGAATTCTGTTCCATTTATTGTATTCGGTGAGTAGTGTCTATATATTCGGACATCGTTAAACAGCCCCTTAGTTTAGCTATTTGGATAGTTTGGAGCCCTGTGCATTGTAGGTAAATTCCAAAAAAATAATTTCATGTCAATAACTATAAAAAATTTCACACTTGAACAAAGGCGGATTTACATTACGAAACTAGTTGCGCAAACTTAGTATTCATTGATAGTTTCACGTGTAAATAGATATGTAATTATTTACACCTGAAACTATCAAGGAATAACGGAGTTTGTGCAACTAGTTTCGTAATGTAAATTCGGCTTAATATTGGTAGGTAGTTAATGAATCATTAACATTAATAGACGTCTATGAGTATGGCGGCTTTTACATGTTTATGACTCTGTAATACCTAAATACAGAAACCAGTAAGTTTAAGAACTTCCGCTGCGTTCGTAGTTTAGCTATTCAGTTAAATGTTATTCAAATAGATTCTTGGAACCTGTTTTGAGGACGTCTTGTGAAATTATTTACCTAGGTATATTATCATGTACAAGTTCCACTGTAAGGCAGGCCGCACACCAGACTTACCTACACTTGTATTATGACAAATTGTGGCGCCACATTTGAAACGCGACACATTTAACCCCCTACCCAGTATAGCTGCGCCCAAGCACGCATACCAAGGACACTTTTAATAGCGGGTGCTTCAGTTTCTGGTAATGATGTCGACACTTTGGCAGCTGCGCCACAACTGTGCGTCTGATGTTGCGTGTACACGGTACATTTGCTACAAGCTAAAATGTAGCGCAGGAATTGTAGCGACGTACATAAATAAATGTAGGGTGCGGGTAGCGTATGGCGCCGGTGCGCGGCCTCACTTAAAGTGTTAATACTATACATATTATACCTGTTCCGAGCCTACACTTTTTTTTTTTAGTTTCTTGTATCATCAAATGACTTCTCCCGTCAGACTTTTACTGACTAAAACCCACCCGTGTTCCTTTAGTTGCCTGTTGCCAAGGGCCCCGGTATCCCTTTCGGATTTTCCCGCAGGCCTGGCAGGTTCCTTGCTTACCCTGACGAGCGATTTTGGTGGTTTTAGGTTTGAAGATCTTAGGTGCTGCATGTAACCAGCACATGAGATTTCGACAAAGCACGGTTTTTGCTTTGCTATTTTTAAGGATGTCCTCTGCTTTCATAAAAAAATCATTTTTCAATGAAAAGGGTGTGTGACAAATCGTGGTAAGGATTCCCCAGCAGCAAATTCCCCAGCAGCAAACAACGCGATCTTGCAGATGAGGTGCTTGCAGGCTCTTAAAATCCACACAAAGGTGACATTGACGCCTGAATTTAGCTTAAATTGGCATATTGATTCCAATGAGTTTATTGGTCATTAATTTGATCTATAGATATAGATTGATTATACTTTGTTTGGACTTCATTTTCTTTCAATTACAGAAGGCCTCATCGAATTAAATTATATTTTTCAATCCAATTTAATGTTACCTGTTTAAGTTTGTTGTATATACTTCCACCAACCAATCATTAAAGGTGATAATATGTGATTTAGCCATAGATATAAATTGATTGATGATTGAGACTAAAACTCGGAGAGGAGGTAATAGTTAAAAGCTAAGCGTTCTTTTCATAAGATTATTGCAAAATCAGCAGCAATTTTGATACAATCATTTATGATATCAGCAACAGTAATAATTAGAAAATATCAATAAAATACGGAAATATTCTTTAGTTTTTATTTTTCGTGTCATGTAACGAACATACAAACATTTATATACAGTCGATTAATTACTAACAATAAATATTAACAAACATGTGTTTACCAGCCGTAGTTGGCTCCAAGACCGGAGTAAGTGACGTGAGAGACGGCGGGTGCAGCCGAGTATGCCACAGCGGGAGCGGCGTAGGTCTTAGTTACGACGGGGGCGGCAGCGTAGGAAGTGTAGGCAGGAGCGGCAGCGTAGGTCTTAGTGACAACGGGAGCAGCCGCGGCGTAGGTCAGAGGAGCGGAGTGGGTCGAGTATGAAGAGTAGGACACAGCGGGTCCTACAGACTTGGCGTACACTGGGGCAGCAGAGTACACAGCGGGGGCTGAGATGGTCTTGGTAACAACAGGGGCGGCGGCGTACGTGTGGACGGCTGGGGAAGCGTATGCGACGGGAGCAGAGTTGCTGGAGATGGTCTGGTAAGAGACAGCCGGGGAGTAAGACTTGGCGACGACGGGAGCGGCAGCGTAGGTGGTGACGGCGGGTGCAGCGTAGGTCTTAGCGTACGCAACGGGCGCGGAGTGGGTTGAGATAGACTGGTAGGATACTGACGGGGCGTAGGACTTGGTTACGACGGGACCGGCAGCGTAGGTGGCGTAAGCAGGAGCAGCGGCATAGGTTTTGGCTACGACGGGTGCGGCGGCGTATGTGGCGACGGGAGCATGTGCGGTGTGCGAGGAGAACGACACGGAGGAGACGGCGGGCGCCGAGCTGTAGGCTACGGGCGCGCTGTACGCTACGGGTGCAGCGGCCTGCAGGAGGTGGCCGGCGGAGGCGAGACTCGCCGCGCACAGGAAGACTACGACCTAAGAAAAGATCACAATTAATATACATTGTAGTTAATCTCACTATATCTTGATTTGATTTTACAGGTCCTGAAAAGCAGGAAATACTATCAGAACACAAGTTAACACTGTATTGAAGTCACGTATTCGACTCGGTAATTACTAGTAATCACAATTTTGACCAAAGGGCTTCGGCCCATCACTAATATTAACTAAAAATATTTTTTAAATCGAAATTCAATTTTAAAATTCACTGCGTACCTTGGAGTACATGTTTGTATTGAGCGTTGTTGTTGTGTGTAATTTTTGGAGCACTTGCTTTCGCTTTTATATCTCGTCTGCAAACTGGTATTGGTATTGAATCTCGTAGTGGATCAGCCGCGGGTACTTTCGGTTTCAATGTCAAGGTAA
Source organism: Lithophane semibrunnea (assembly GCA_947363905.1). Classification (NCBI taxonomy): domain Eukaryota; kingdom Metazoa; phylum Arthropoda; class Insecta; order Lepidoptera; family Noctuidae; genus Lithophane; species Lithophane semibrunnea. The sequence continues at coordinate 11,642,386 of OX376197.1, read as the reverse complement.
CTCCACCCGGCAAAGTAAGTTGTGTAATCTGCCGGAGGCAATAATAAGTAGCATCGAATGTACTCCATATCTGCTCATAAGGAAGTTATTTTCGGAACTTGGTTGTGGTGTAAATAACATCAATGGGTTTTGAAGACTATTATTAAACCATAAAACTGTTAAAACAAAATATATTACGAATTTTGTTGTTTATAGGGATATCCGGTTTTAGGACGATATTAAAATTTATTGGAACTGTTATATAATAATTAGATAATCATATAAATATATTTGTAAATTTTATGAGGAACACAAGATGATGTAGGTACGAAAGATGTTAGATGTCCTGAAAATGACCTAAAAATTGCCTTTCTGAGATGCAGATGAAGTGTCGAATGTCTAGGTTTAGGTAGATAATTATTTAAGTAGATTTTAAAATGTTTGTAAATAACGAAGTTTTACATTTTCAATAATTTATTTTTCATTCACACATCATATTTATTAACTAATTCAAAGGACAACAATTTTATTGATGAATTACCAGCCGAGCTTGTTTCCATAGCCGCCGCTACCGTAGCCGCCATGTCCGTAGCCACCATAGCTGCCGTATCCGCCATATCCGCCATACGCACCAGTAGCGTAGCTGGGAGAGTGCTCTTTGTAGACAGAGACGGAAGACACAGCGTTACCGAGTCCGCTGTAGCCGTGAGAACCATAGCCCAGTCCGTTGTATCCATTGGAACCGTAGTCGAGACTGTTGTAGCCATGACCGCCATAGCCGCCCAGAGCACCAGAATATCCTCCATGAGCACCGGAATAACCTCCAAGTGCGCCAGAATATCCTCCATGAGCGCCAGAGTATCCACCGTGAGCTCCAACGTAATCAGCTCCAGCGGCAGGGACGACTTTGGTCACTGAAGTGTAAGAGGTAGCTGGGCTACCATAGCCGTATCCACCATAGCCGCTGGCATAGCCACCGTAGCCGCTGCCATAGCCGCCGCCATAGCCGCCGCCATAGCCACCGTAGCCGCCATAGCCACCGAGGCCGGAGTAGCCGCTATTCAAACCGCTGTTGTAGAGGTTTCCTGCACGGGCCAAGCCGAACAGGCAGACAGCGAGGGTGAAGATCTGTAGGAGCAGAAAATAAATGAAAATGTCAAATCAAAACAAAGGGATGTTTAAAAAATATGTGGTCTAGACTGACACTGCCAGAGTTTGTAGTAGGTAAGTATATAGTCGTTATGGAATTCTTAGGATGGGTCACTGCACCCTTTAGGGAAGGTCAGTATCAGAGGGCAAACGCTTTCAAAGCATTTCTAATTCCTACAACGACTTTCATCAATATGTTTGATATAAGTTTTTCTGTAGCTTATGTCAGTTCCTTATTGACATTTTCTTATTCAATATCGGTAAGAGAATAACATTTTGTCTAGGATATGGATCACACAAAGAAATGGTTAAGTACATCAAAATTAAACCGGTAAACTGAGCGATGCAATTAAGATTTAAACACTGTAAAATATTTAATTAATTACCTTAGTGAACATGTTGCTGGTATCTTCAACAGTAATGAGTTGAATGTGTTAGAAGCTATTGTTTCACTCTTTTATATTAAAAATGTAGGAAATAAGTATAACTTTTCAAGGCCCCAGTAGATTTTGAGAAAACCGGAGCGTAACGAAATTAATTAGGCTTACATTTAAATGCAATATTAACTAATGTATCCACCGAAATAAGACAGGCAATTGCGAATCTTATTAACTCGACTATACGAAGTTTTTTTCAATGAATGGTTGCGAGATACAATCTTTAATTTATGGTGTTATCTTGAGAATTGTTTTACAAGGGTTGGCATTAGAGTAAACTACAAAACGCGTAAGTAGTAATTAATTATTCATTATGTTTTGGCTTTTTGATAGGTGATAATTGTTTTGTTATTATACTTACTGTCTTCATGATTCGGAAGTAATTTTACGTATTTTGAGAATTGGGTCACTTGTTCATAGTATGCTTCAATCAATTAATTATTATTATGCCAATCCCATTCTACCGCTGGACATAGGCCTCTCCCAAGTAGCGTCATAATAAAGCTTCGGTACAACGACTTACTAAACTCTCCATTGTATGGAGATGACGGTTGCGCTGGTTTCGCCCTTGACACAACAAAGATAGTCGATCGACTGTGAGCGCCGTTGCTCTTAAGTTTAATTGTAATAAGATCACGTACGTAACTTCTTTTGTAAAAGCAACTAACATCTTTTCGTGTGGTCTTCAACGAACAATTTAAGTAAACATAGTTTTTCAGTTTTCAAGGCTCGCATTCGTCTTTTCCTATCGTATACAAACTTGTTGGTTGGAAATGGGGCTCACAGCCCAGGGTAGGTATCTACTCCGGATACTATACTAACTTATGTTATAACGACTCGTGAAGGCTGTTATCGACTCTTTTATCTGCCACGAATAGTTAATGTGGTTGGCATAATTTCAATGTCAGAATTTAAAACTCTTAAGACCTTACCCTACCTCAAATTGCTCGAGACTTGAGAGCCGCCAGCGCCCCACTCTGTCTCGCTCTAACTCAGGCCGCGAGTAGTATGGTGCGAGATAAAATCTGAGGTAGGGTACGGGCTTAAGAATCAGTGTATCTAGGTAAAATTAGGACTAAACAGTCCTGCTAAAATAATCGGGTTAATGGTAAAATTAATTACACATAGACGTAATAACTTTAAAATTGGTCCAAGATAATTGAGATATAAACAAGATTTCAAAACAAGTAAATCCTGTTTATGTGGCATTTTATGCCTAGAGTTTATACCTATCAAGATCTTTTAGATCTAGAGGAAGGATGTACTGATGACACGGTATAGCGATCTGACCGAAAGATTTCGTGCATGGATGTAGTTGAAGGATGTGGTCGCTACTCAGTAGGTATTAATTTCATGTTAAGGCTCTTACATACTGGCGCGATTCGTCGCTCGACGCGACGCCGCCGCATTGTTCGCCTTGAAGTTTTCTCAGAAATTGTTTTGTTAAAATTCGCGTCGCGCGACGAATCACGCCAGTATGTAAGAGCCTTTATTCAGCAGTGTTAAGTTTGTTATTGCTTGTATTCGAGTAATAATAAGTCGTTTAAAAGATATTGATACGATTTTAAAGTGTTACTTTAAAACTGTATCAATGTCTATTTAATTGCACAAGGAATTGTTTTCAAGGCAGAATTGCAGTTAAAAATTAAACAATTTCTTACTTAGACAGGTACAAGTTTATTAAATACATAGAACAGCAACACAAAATCTGCTATAAATTAAAACAGGCATACAGACAGAAATACAATATTTACAATCTCATTCAGAGTAAAATATATATTATTTGCTATAATATACAGTTTTCTTACCGCTTACCAGACGTATTTGGAACCATAGCCGTGGCCGTCAGAACCGTAGCTGTAGCCAGAGCCGTAGCCGTAGCCGGTGCTATAGCCACCATGGCCGGCGTATCCAAGGCCGCTGTAGCCATGGCTACCATACCCGTGGCCGTAGGACACGGATATAGGAGCAACGTATGACGCGACTGGAGCATATGATACAGCTGGTGCGACATAAGACTTCACGATAGGCGAAGAATGGACTTGGTAACGGGAGACAGTAGAAATAGCAGGCGCATATGAGATGGCAGGAACAACAGCTTTAGCCACAATGGGAGCTGCGACTACTGTTTTGACTATAGGCGCGGTATACGCAGGGGCTATGTAGCTGGAGTATCCGTGGCCATAGCCGATGCCTGATGCATAGCCGAGGCCGGCTCCATAGCCCGAGGAGTAACCCAAACCACTGCCGATCCAGCCGCTGGCGCGAGCCAAGCCGATGAAGCAGAGGACAGCGGCGAACTGAAACAATAACATACTCATTAAGACAATGATGAAGGAGAGACTTTGGGCATAAAATATTTGTCGACTCCAGGAGAAAGACAAAAATAACTGATTGTTAAAAGATTTCTACGGCGCGATCGATATAAAAAATTAAGAAAATCAATGTCAATTTGTGTTGAAAGAGATTGTATGTCTATTCATCGTAGAATAGAGATAGAAGTGGTCATGCTACGCTAATATATTCATCCTTTTAGAGTTGTCACTGCCTACATTTTTCTTTATTATTATTAAATTGGGTGCCAACGATCATTACTTATGCATCATCCTAGCATTTGTAGCATGTTTCAAAGAAGCATCAATAGTGACACCGCATTCGGTTACCAAACTTTTTTCTCACGTCTTCGACCTTGCGTATTTATTAACCCTTTACTAGCGTGCTGACATGTAATTTTAGCTACTTAAAAAGTAGGCCCAAATCTCAGCCCGTCTGCCGTCACTGGTCGTTAGGCTCTCGAGGCCGATACCTTGACAGTTACGAAACGAGATGTAAGCAGGCGACTGTCACAAGACAATCCACATAACTCTTCCACCTACGGACATTAATAACATTTTTTATCACTTAAGCAATTAATATTTTTAATCGTGTTATCGTATTTTTTCCCTTATAGGGATCACGGAACTCTGTATTCAAGATAATGTCTCGATAAATGTAAGGTTCTAAATGACTGCTTGAATAATTATTATACTATCACGTTCCGGCAGGTAAATTAGTTATCACTTGTACCTAAATAGAGATTAGCTGCCCCTCACAATAGTTATAAAATTATTTCTTCTATGAAGAACTCAATGCATAATGTTAATAAGTTTGAATGTAGATGAAGCAATAACAAGATGGATTTAAATAACAAACAGCAGTGACGGATAAATTTGTTTCGCAAGGACTCATTTCGCTCTTGTTTATTGCGAAAGATGTGTAGAATTTGACCCTTGTGATAAATATAGCAAATTGACTCGCATGGGAAATTGACTAGGGTATATAATATGTCCTATTGCCACTTACTGAAACATTTCTTATTGCAAAATTGTAGGCGGTAAAGCTAATAAATCCAAGAATATTATGTTCAAATTATGAACGAGACTCGGCATCCTAACAGTTGGTTTTAAGCGCTGGACTGGTGATCACCAGACCTTGTGAAGGCCACGAGTACATGTAATTACGTTCAATATAATCTAACTAATATTATAAACGCGAAAGTTTGTAAGTATGGATGGATGGATGTTTGTTACTCTTTCACGTAAAAACTACTGAATGGATTTGGATGAAACTTGGCAAACAGATAGTTTATAAACTGGATTAGCATATAGGATACTTTTTATCCCGATATACCCACGGGATCGAGAATTACGCGGGTGAAACCGCGAGGCGCAGCTAGTGGTTTATATAGTAATAATTGACTCCCGGTAATTTTAAGACGCAACTTCAATAAAAGGTCAGGTCGGTAACATCAAGTGATTGCAGGACATCCATATTGCAGGACATATTAAGGGGAATATCTTACTTATTAATTCGCATTAGACATTATGATTTATGATCGAGTTGATTGCTTGTGTGACAGACATTATGAAAGCTGTCTCCTCTAAAACCAGTACTGATTGATTCGCTTAAAGGCCAGAGTTACTTAATAAGAACTGGGTTTGGCAAGCCTTTGAGTAGATTTAGAATAATGACAAAGGCTGATCTGGTTGAGCTTTGAAAACCAGTGAAGTGTGACCTGCGCTGGTTGTGCGTGTAAACAGATTGGCTCATGTGTAAATACTGGTTAATAGAAATACTACTTTGAACGAGATCAAAATATACTAGGTAACACTATTTATAGAAATTGTGTTGAAAACCAGTGAAGTGCGAATTTATTGACTGCGTGGCAAATATTAAGGCCCTACCCTACCTCAAATTGCTTAGCATGATCCTCCGCTATGCCGAAAACTGCAGAATTAATTTTGAAATAAATATATGTTAAAGTTAGGGATTGATGCTAGGTCTTATGTTTGGCTAAAAAACGATTACATTAAATTTTATTGATGAAAAAAAAACCCAAAGTTACCTCTAAAAAAATACTTCAAATTAGATCATGACACTTTGCATAATAACTGAACTAACTATAAAGCGGGTCTTATGTTTTTTTTATTTTTTATTACCATTATTTTCATTGTAAAAAGCAATTACATAAACCATTTGAGGCTTTCGAGCCTCCAGCACCACACTCCAGCTCGCTCTCACTCAGGCTGGCTAGTCAGGAGTAGTATGGTGCGAGCGAGATAAAATCTGAGGTAGGGTACGGCCTTAACAGTAGTTATGGAATTAGCTTCTGAATTAATGACAGTTGCAAAATAGGGAAATAGAAAGGCTAGGTTCAGCTTATATAATTGTCACAATGGTCTTCATTTTCAACTTAGCCCAAAATACTAAAAGTGGTAATAGTAAAAAGAAATTAGCGCGACCATTAAGGCACTAATTATCGAAAAGTGCAAAACCAAAACAGTTAAAATAGAACAAAACAAATAGCAGACATTGAAAGTAATATTAGTAAACAAAAGAAATGAGATCCTGTTTAGTTTGCTTTCAGACAACGCAAAAAAAACTAAATTCTTTTCAAATGACAGAAGATGGGTCTCAAAAATATTTTGTAAGTGATCAAGTAGACACTTATTATTCAATTCTTTTCATTTTCGGTCCGCTCAAAGTGGTTCTGGTATACTATTAGGTCCCCACCTATGAAATCAGCGTTTTGTATGGGGAATTTTAAAGAAGTTGCATTTGTCATACTTACATTTTCTTAATTTATATAACAACCATGAACACTAATGTTTTAAAACTTTTATGCACTAATGTTTAAAAACTATGATAACGTATACCACTTCGATTAAGCGACAAAAACAAGATTTGGCTAAGTTAAAAAAAAAATGGTGGTAATTTCTGCTAACAAAATGAGGATTCATTTTTAATGTATTTTTTTTTTTGTTTAGAAAACTATAAGTAATAGGGTTTTTTTTTCTATTGGTAGTTGTCTATGATGGTTATTTTTCGATATAGTACCAAGCGATTGACTATTTGTGAGAAAAAAACGCTAATTTCATAGGTCCCATATTATATTTCAGGGATTATGATGCATCAGAATCACAAAAAATAATAAATGGAATAACCAGAACCCCTATGCTTGACTAGGAAGCAGTTACGTATGTATAATGTATAAAGATGAAAATAATATTTTGAATAAAAAAGTAGGATTTAGCAGCTGATCAAATAGTTGTTCTGGAAAGCCTACCGAAGCTATTTTCCCTACTTCCGTTAATACAAGAGAGCACGATAGTGGAAATAGTAAAAATGCCTTCTACTTTTGTTTGAGAATGCTCCACTATTTTTGTGTACAGTCCACCACTTGTGGAGAGAATCGACAAGACATTTTTTTGTCCCGAAAAGGGAAGTATTTGTCTTCTTAAGATATGGCCATAGCCTGCCAAAAGAAAATCATAAAAGTCAGTTCACGCTAAAAAGTCTTTCCAAATGCCTGAGAGAAAAATTAAATTCTGGCACGCGCCCAAAACTTTGCTAACGTCACCGTTTCGCTAATCTAGATGTCCGTAACTTAGGACGTATAAAATATTTATGGTAGCACGTAGTATGGTGAAACTAGTAAAGCTATTGGAAAGGTTTTTCCATTAGAATTTCTCAGAATCAGCCCGGAGTCTGGATTATTAGCGACTGATAATAACAAAAGGCTCACCCTCAATTGGGGACTTAGACGGGGGTGAACTGTGGGTGTACTACATAATCAGCCTATAATGTTCCCACTGCTGGGACATAGGCCTTCTCTCTATGACAGGAAGTGGGCCATAATCCACCACAAGGTCCCTACCTCTACCTTCGTGGATTATAGACGGGTAGTGTGGCGAAATAAGGATGTCGGTACTACACTACCTTTGCCTAGCGACCAATACCAGGCGTGATGTTATTCGCTTTGGTGTGAGAAAATGATAATTATCCTTGTTCAGCCTTTACTGTCTATTTCAAAGCGTCAGATCGTCAAATTCCGTTGTCACCTTTGAAAGCTTGAAAGCTGGTGACAGACGGAAAATATTGGGCACTGCTATTGTTTCGTTTGAAGCACTTTGGGGCATTGTAACTGTACTGTTATAGCTTTTTTCAAAGGGGTAGGCGAATGATGTATTCTGCCCCAACTACTGAGGGTCTAGACAAGTGACAATCGCTTTGAAAGCGTTTCGTATTTCTACAGCGACTTTCAATAGGATTGACATAAGCTTTTCGATAGCTTATGTCCGTCCTATACATTTTTTCCTTTTCCATCATCGTTATCGCTGATAGATTGTCACTTTGTCTAGAGCCAGCAGGTTATGCCACGAATGAAATTTAGTTACTTAAGGGGGATGCGCTAGGGTAGCCCGCGAAATTCAAATTTTATTAAGTTTTTTGCAATTTGTAGGTCAGTATCAGGTTGTATGTTGATCTAAATATTATTAGCGCTCGTAACAAATATGGATTTACAGAATTATAAACATTAGAATCAGCAATACAACTCTCTAAGTTTATGAAAGTGCCAAATGTCATGATTTCATGAAATAGTCATTCAATACACTTACATGAGCTTAGAGAGTTGTATTGCTGATTTTAATGTTTATAATTCTGTGCGATTGGAAGCTAAATATCACCAACATGGCGAGATTGAAATCACAGGGAATAATTATCCAGGGTTATCGATCCTGGATAAAAACAAAAAATCCTATTAGAATACAAAGTCACCATTGACACCACTAGAACTATTCACTTCACTTTTGATGCAACCTTGCAACACTTTTTTAATGATATCTATACTATAAATACATCCTTGATTTGATGCATTTTAAATGATGATTATCACTATTCTTACCTTAGCGATCATTTTGATGTAGATTGTTGGAATATGATGTGTTGAATGTTAGCCAAACGAAAAATGTCAGCTTATATAGTTAACGAAATCTCAGGAAACAAAGCGACCTCGCCATTGTCAAGTTTCTAGGTAATTTTAGTAAAATGGCGCATAATCATACAGCAAACGTTGTGTTTAAGGTCTCTTTTAAAATTAAAATTATTTTTTATATTATTATAATAATAAAAGAAGTGAAGGTGAACTAATTTGCTGTATAGTTTAATAATACAGGAAGTGGATATGGATGCGTTTTTTTTGTAGCTTCGAAAGTATTTTTTTTTTTTTTAATTCATTAAAGTCTTCATATTTTTTTTTTAAAATACTTTTTGGAATAGAAAAAGTCTATACCGTTAACTATATGATATAAGTACCATAGAATTTAACCATCATACGCTATCCAGTTCGCATGCAGGGATTCTGAAAAAAGAAATCGAAAACGTTTCATATGGAATAACTACATTGCATGTTTTGTGTAGGTACTACACTTTACACACACATTCATACACATACACATTCATTACCACACGTCGTATAAAATAAATTCCCATGTGCCGTGTCTTGGAGGAGTGCCCGGAATCAGGTTGATTTAGAAGGTGTCATATTAAAAGTAAAAGATGGAAGTACTAGGCTTTCTCAAAAGCCATTTTTGAATAATCCTAGATTTTTTATTCAAGATTTGGCTAATAAAACTTCCATTTAAAACTCCAGCCTGCTGTTAAGTAAAAATCCTAACTAGATCAATTTTTTTCCCCCGATTTTTTTCCCCTGTATTGCAACTTTCATCGAAATCGTTAGAGCCATTTTCGAGAACGTGATTTCAAAATAGGATATAATTATCCTAATTAAATTATTAGTAGCTGCGCCACACGGTTTCACCCGCGGAAGTCTAGATCCTGTGGGAATCCAAATGAGTGTGAGTGTCCTATTCCGGGTCATGGTCTACCCATGTGCCAAATTTCATCCAAATCCGTTCAGCCGTTTTAGCGTGAATGCATAACAAACAAAAAAACTCACTTTCGCATTTATAATCGGTTTTTTGTGTTGGATTTGTGTCCGCCCAGAATATCAGATTAACAAAACATCGGAAAAATTCACGAAAAAATAAATATGAAAAAAAAAATATTTTTCTCATATATTCTGTATATAATGGCTTTTTTGATGATAATCTCAGTAGATAGGTAGGTAGGTAGGTAAGTAGGTAGGGTAGGTGGGTAGGGTAGGTAGGGTAGGTAGCTATGTAGGTAGGTGTAGGGAGGTAGGCACGGATATCGATGGGGGTAGGTGTAGGTAGGTAGGGTAGGTACGTAGAGTAGGTAGGTAAGGAAGGTATGTAAAGTAAGTAGGTAGGTAGGGTAGGTAAGGTAGTTAGGTAGGTAGGGTAGGGTAGGCAGTAGGGTAGGAAGATAGGGTAGGTAGGTAGGTAGGGCAGGATAAGAAGGTAGGGTAGGTAGGTAGGTGGGTAGGTAGGTAGGGTAGGTAGGGTAAGTAGGGTAGGTAGGGTAGAGTAGGTGCGCCGTAGATAAGTGCTTAGTGCTACCCGGCCGTGCGAAGCTGAGGCGGGCAGCTAGTATAATAATGATATGTTCAAATATTTCTTATTTAATAGTGTAGCTAGATAATTTAATCAACTAATTTAATTTAAATACCGAGATCGGTCGGAGGCATATCCGATGACACCATCAAACTGCAACCCGTTGGATGTCAACGACCTAAAAACATAAATAAAACCACAATACCAAACACACCATAAAAAGAAAACTGAAACACACACACGCCAACGTACAATAAAGACAACACCGACCACTACACATTATAATAATATGTATTTTTGTTTTTCCCTAATAGAAAAATCACATCTAAACCTATAGAATAACTTCAGATTCCTTGATGCTGATAAAACCTCCTTTCTGCCACGCATTTGTTTGGGCATTTCGTATTAGGGTCAGTTTACACGGAGACGAGACGCGACGCGACGCTGCACGCACTTTTTAAGATAGTCGATTCGAAAATGCCTCGTTGCGCCGCGCTGCGTAGCGCGACGCATCTCGAGGCTTGTGCACGCCGTGATGCCGCTGCGGCGACTTGTCTCTAATCAGTGTTACCAACTTAGGGTAATTTACCCTAGGTTTAGATTAAAACTATTACAGCAGGGCTAGTTTTGGGGTATTAATTTTTTAGGGTATTTTTAGGGTAAGGTCTGTTTCGAATATTACTGGGTCGTTCCAGGTTTTTCGTAAAACAAAACGAAACGATTGTACAGAAACGAGTAACTTTTATAGGTAACAGTTTATCAATGCATTGATTCGACTGACTCCCGCCCGACCCGTCTCAACTCAACGGAGCAAAGAGTACCCGTTTTTCTTGGATAGTTCTTTTTTGTTAACCTGAATTATGTGTGACTTGCGACACGAGTTCCAATGTCGTCTTTAGCCACAGTAATAGCACAATATTAACATGGTAAACTAAAATTAGACGGATTACATTAAATACAAGTTTACCCTAAAAAAGGAAAAAATGCGTCTCGTGTAGGGTATGAATCTCGGAATCTCGGAATATCGTAATATCGGAATCTCGGAACGTAAGTTCCGATATTACAATTCCGATACTGAGTGATCCAATATCGGAATATCAATATCGGATTACTTTTTCTATATTTTGAGTTTTGAACTAAACCTATATTTTAGATCCTTGTGTAGCGCCGAGCGCGACAGCGCGCTGCCGTATTCCCGTTGCCAGCTCGCTAAGCATGCGATTCAAGAACAATAATAGTGTTAATTGTCTCAATCGGAATGGTCAATTCGGATTTTCCATCTGGAATTTCTCAGTAGCAGTCTAAAGTCTGGACTACAGCCCGATTGATGGCAATAGGCTTGTCCCCTTTTACATGGAACTGGAGCAAAACTGGTGATGTGTGGGTGTACTATAGCCTAACACTTCGAAGAATACACGCATGATGTTAAGTTATGTTAAGTACCAAAAAGTAACATATATGTGTGAGAATAGGCAATCATATTGAAGGATGATCATAAAATGGCACGTTAAGCAGTTGGTAGCGGCTGTCATTCATAGTAGAGATGGGTTTTAACAGATTAAACACGATATCTGATATCACTTACTGTTACAAAAAAATAACACATCCAAATATCTGTTATTAAATAACAGCCTGTTATTTTTGTACGGACGATAAATACGTATTGAAATCTGAATTGAATATCTTCTTTATTTTTTTTTGGTTTAAAGTCGAAAATCGTATCAGAAGTTTTAACAGTAACAGCCGCGGTAACAGTCTTGAGGATCTATTATTTAAAGTAACAGATATGTTTTATTGTTAGGAACAGTTGTTATCTGTTATCTTTTAATATCTGTTATTTCTATGTGTTACGATAAATACGCCTCACTCCAAATTCATAGATCTTTGCCAGTCGTTACGGGTAGTCAGAAGTCCAAAAGTCTCAACCAGTCTTTGCAAGTTCCTTAGTTGTGGAAATCAGCTATGCAGTCGCTATATGTAAATAAATGTAATACTGGTATTCAAATGTATCTGGTTAGACTGGAAGCCGACCTCAACATAGTTGTGAAAAAGCTAGATTGATTGAAATAACAAAAGTTACAAATTAAGTGCATGATAAAATGGGCAGTATATTTATAATATTGAAAGGTTATCATAAAATAGTAAATTAAATACAGTAATTACAGTGGACATACTTATAACAAAACAACTAATGTTTGAACTAAATTAAAGAATACGATTTAAAAATGTTTTTTATTGCACTCAATCCAACCTCATATCGAATTTGTGCAATTTTTAAAGTAATATCGGATTCGATATTAATATCGGAATTCCGATATTGAGTTCTAATATCGGAAATCAGTATCGGAATTGAAAACCTTCCGATATTACATGCCCTAGTCTCGTGGCGCCGCGCAGTGCAGCGCGAAACCACTGGCCTCTTCAAGCATCGACGCGTCGCGTCACGTCTCGGTGTGAACTGACCCTAAGAGGTGGTTAGGTTATTGTGGACATGTGTCAATATAATAAATCAGTCACAACAAAGCGGCAACCATGGCAACGAACCCAATGACACAACATTATTACATCGTTTGGTAGAAAAATATTGATCATTATACATAATTAGGGCGAATTTCACTAAACTTTTATACCGAGTAGGTATAAGTGTTATCCTGCGAATAAATTTTGAATTTTTGACAGTTTTTCCATATAAAAACTGTCAGAACACAATTTCATTCCACGAATAAAAAATATCTGACTTTGATAAAATCGGCCCTTAGTGTTTTACAGTGCAAATATTCAATATAAAATTATTAGAAACACACTTGACTTCGTGTAGGTATTGGCGTTCAAACAAAGATATCGCGTCTAGCCAGTTTTGTGTGATCGTTATGAAAATCAGAAATCAACACACATACAAGACGGGTGCGGGTCGGCGGCGTGTCGGGTTTTTTTCGCGTGAGACGCGAAGAAAACGACCGACCCGATCCGCTACGCACCCGACTCGCGCACGCGTTTCGTGTGCTGACATCCATATAAATACAAGGAATTAAGCACGCCGCGCGCCGTACCTACTGCCGTCCCGGCCCGCGCCCGACACGCACCCACCTTGTGTCTGTGTTCAGCTTTAGAATTACCTATTCATAATTTGGATAGTAGGTACAGTCACAGACTTTAATTGATGAGCCACCTTCAAACTTTTCAATTTTGCAGTTTCATACATTCACGAGATTACACGATTAAACACGAAATCAAATCGCACGCTCGTAAACAAGATGACAAATAAATTACTTTTAATCGGAAATATCCATAGAGGTTGACTAATAAGTTCTCAATGATAAAAATAAATACAATGTTGCATTAAGTTTATTCAATCTATTTGATACCGAACTCCTTTGAATCATAGCTCATTAACTCGATAATTATGAAAACATAACTGAAGACAGTGACAGTTGAAATATCAAGATGACAAATAAATTACTTTTAATCGGAAATATCCATAGAGGTTGACTAATAAGTTCTCAATGATAAAAATAAATACAATGTTGCGTTAAGTTTATCCAATCTATTTGATACCGACCTCCTTTGAATCATAGCTCATTAACTCGATAATTATGAAAATATAACTGAAGACAGTGACAGTTGAAATATCAAGATGACAAATAAATTACTTTTAATCGGAAATAGTCTTATCCATAGAGGTTGACTAATAAGTTCTTAATGATAAAAATAAATACAATGTTGAATTAAGTTTATCCAATCTATTTGATACTGACCTCCTTTGAATCATAGCTCATTAACTCAATAATTCTGAAAACTTAACTGAAGACAGTGATAGTTGAAATATCGATGTCAGAGAATTTCTCCGTACGCTAACGTTACTATGCAGCAGTAACCTAGCAACAATTGTTTATCGTTGCTAGGTTACTGTTGCTAGACCTGCAATTGGTTGACTTTGAGTAGTCACTGCTGTCAAGTTTGTAGTTCTGCTCTCAGGTTAGCCAACCGGTAAAGATATTAAATATAATTTTCTTCTTCTAATACGAAGACATATGACTTTGCGTGTCGGGAACCGAATAAACCCGATTTGCATTAAACGGCTAAAATGCGAACAGTACCAGGTGGCTCATCAATTAAAGTCCGTGACTGTACATGACTGTAACCTATGCCTGCAGCAGTAATTTTACCTCTCATAGCAGCAGCGATCCAATTTGTATCCAAATTGTAGCAGTTGTGTGTTTGGCCACGCGCTAAAAGAACCTTGTAACGTTGTACTAATGTACCATAATGTAACGAAAATAAAGATCACTTTGTTTGTGACAGTGATGCAAAATCAGAGGTCCTGTAAAAAGACTGTCATAATCAGTCTATAACGTTTCCACTGCTAGGACACAAGCCCCCTCTTTGTGAGAGGGATTGGGCCGTAATCATTCACCACGTGGGACCAGTGCGGGTTGATGGATATCACATATTTTTACTGTCTTCGAATTTTTGGTTCTATGACAGGCCGTTTTTCTTCACTGTTTTGAGAGCAGTGGTGATGAAATTATGATACAATTTATACTTAATACTAATAATACACAAAGTAAAGTGTTGGCTGGTATCTCACGACCTACAACTCGTAAATCGGGGCCAATACCATTGCTCTTAGTCCCTCTCAAGGACTAGCTAACTAAAATAACTAGTAAACAAAAAAATAGGAAATGAAACAGACGGCTAGCTTACAAAAATATGGTATAAAGAGGCCGAATTGATTCTGGCCCTCGTGAATCAATACTATGCAGATGACACTAAAAATAATGCCATCAATGTTACGGAATATTTCCGGTTTAGACAATAATATCATTGGGTTTAGATGTTTGATTTTAGATCTACTATTTTGCATATTATTATGATAAGTTCCGGGCTAAGAACTGGTTACTTTATTAGTAACTAACTGCCCGCCCCGGCTTCGCACGGGTTTCGCTACGTGACCTACCTACCTAGCCTAACTACCCACACTACCTTCCTACCCTACCTACCTACCTACACCTACCTACATACCAACCAACCTACCTACCTACCTACACCTACCTACATACCAACCAACCTACCTACCTACCTACCCTACCTACATACCTATCCTACCTTCATAACTACTGACATACACGGTGGTCGCCCAGTGGTTGAAAATCGATTATAATTCTTTTAAATTTTAAGTTGTATAGAACATACTAATTCCATGCTGCTATGATAGTACATACTAATTCCATGCTACCATGTCATTATGCTAAGGTGTCATCCATCTTGTATCAAACGCATGTTTAATGTTTTTATTAATTTATTCATAATGCTTAGTAATAAAAATATTAGCTTTCTGCACTTCTTCTCCGTATAAACTTTAACTGTGCCTTTGATACTCCCACGTCCGCGTAATTTTCGTAAATAGGGGTACAAAGTTCTTGCTTCACGAGGCTTCACGTAATAACCTTAATATATTATCAAGCTTATGTGCAAATAAGCTGTAGTGGACCGCACGGTTGTAGGATTAAAGGTGTTAAGTAAATGGGCAGCTAAATGGACAGATTAATCTGCTGTTGGTGGCTCGATAGCAAGTCACGAGAAAAACTAGGTACCACATACGTCAATGTGTACATGTATTTTGGGGTCCCCTATTTCGTTTCGAAACTTGATGGTTCGATTTGTATTATATCGAAAACGGTGTGTCGATATAATAAAAATCATAATACGAGGCATCTTCAGGATGACGATTGACCAATTGCAACCAGAACGCGACGTGTTGGTTTGCAATTGGTCAATCGTCATCCTGAAGATGCCTCATTGTGAGGTGAAACACGTGTCGATTTCTTACAGGGTTTTTATGACTCCTGAAGAATAGTCAAGCGGAATAAGTTACTAAATATATCAGCGTCTATTGTATTTTATAATGGATTTCCGCAAAGTCACGCCTGAATCAATTAACTATCTTAAAAATCCTCTCTTATAAAATTTAACAGAGACTTATCTTGCTAAGCCTGGTGGAGTGAAAGGTGGTCGCAATCACATTGATAATGTGATTGCGATCTTACTCAGACTACATACTAAGTTGATCATTTGCTGCCGAGTACTGAATGACTTTGTTTTCGGAGCAACTCGCAAGACAGACATACGTTATAGCATAGGAAGCGAACCACTCCGGAGAGTTTTGGAAAAAGTTTTCCCACTCATTACGTGTTGAGGTCTATCCCCGATTACTGCTAGTTACATCTCTTTGCCTTTACCATAAAGATGATAAACGATAAGAAACTTATTATTGTTTATTTAATCAACATTATAATGAATCAATAACAAAGCTTTTATGCCGTGTAGGTTGGCTCTGTCATCATGGATAGATTGAAATATTTGACAACTTGATTTTCAATGTTCTCAGTAAAAATAAATGGGTCACTCATTTGGGACCGTAAAAGTTAAAATAAGGATAACGTTAAAAGGCTGGGTAGTAGGAGGTAGGGCAGGGTAGGTAGGTAGGGTAGGTGGGTAGGTAGGGTAGGTGCGCCGTAGATAAGTACTTAGTACTACCCGGCCGTGCGAAGCCGGGGCGGGCAGTTAGTATAATAATGATAATTATATTCAAATATTTATCATTTGTTAATATAGCTAGATAATTTTAATCTACTTTAAATACCGAGATCGGTCGGAGGCATATCCGATGACACCATCAAACTGCAACCCGTTGGATGTCAACGACCTAAAAAAAAAAAAACATCCACAACACAAAACACACCAGAAAAAAACACAGACACACACACGCCAACGTACAATAAAGACAACACTGACCACAACACATTATAATAATATGAATTTTTGTTTTTTCTTAATAGAAAAATCACATCTAAACCTATAGAATAGCTTCAGATTCCTTGATGCTGATAAAACTTCGGTTCTGCCACGCATTTGTTTAGGCATTTCATATTAGAGGTGGTTAGGTTAGGTTACTGTGGACAGGTGTCAATATAACAAATCAGTCATAACAAAGCGGCAACCATGGCAACGAACCCAATGACACAACATTGTTACATTTTTTGGTAGATATTCAGAATAGATTATACATTTATTAGTGTTTTACAGTGCAAATATTCAATATAATTTATTAGAAACACACTTGCGTTTAAAGATATCGCGTCTTGCCATTTTTGTGTGATGATGGTTATGAAAATCAGAAACGTTAAAGCTCAACACACACACAAGACGGGTGCGGGTCGGGGGCGTGTCGAGTTTTTTTCGCGTGAGAAAAACTGCCCGCCCCATCTTCGCATGGGTTTCGCTACCTGACCTACTTACCCAGCCTAACACTACTCACACTACCTAACAAGCTCAAATAAGCTGAATATATATCAAATAAGCTGAATATGTTCCCCAACATGGATATGTCAGATTTAGTTTTATTTAGCTTAGGCATTTATCAAAATAAACAGGCTAGCTCTTATTATGGGGAACATATTCGGCCGAACGGTACTTTTACTGTACCTAGAAGTTAGTGAAGATACCAGGCATTTCGTCATCACATGAGACAGCTTTGATCAGAGGACTCACGCCACGAGTGTATTACATTATTGTCTGGTATCTTGGATGGGCCGGCATCAAAATGATATATCTCCTATCACCTGCTCAGTTTCTCGACAGTATTTTAATAAGAGAAGACATTGAACATGAAAAAAATCAATAAAAAAAGTTTTATTTCATAAACAATACTGTAACACTTGCGTTCAAAGCATATTATTCAGTTTTCAAATATCATAATTATCGAAAGTCTTTTCATCCACTTCCGATCTCGATTCCAAGTCATAAAACAGGAATTCTCCTTCGCTATAAAAAAAAATGTTCTTGATCAGTAGAAATTATTATCATTTTACTCCTGCTAAGCCTGTGGACTATGCTGAAACATGCACTTCTTGCACATAAAGATTCCTAGTAGCTATAATCTAAAGAGAGGTCTAAAAGAATTATGCTACACATTTTTGACTGAAAATATCCCATTTCATAGATAATAATCTGATTAGAATTTTTGTTTGCATTGTCGTATTCTTACAACAAAATATTGATTGAGTGTAATGACAGCACCATGTGTCAATTTTGAAAAGTTTGTTATGTTCTGGGGTGTGTTCACTTTATTATCCTAGATATTTAGAAAAGTTTGTTCGTTTTAGGAGTAAATTAACACTAAATTAAAAAACTATTTTTCTCAGAATTGGTAATCCTTAAAAATGCATGATACAGTTAGAGCTACTACTTTTTGGGATGTCCATCCAAATATATTTAACTTATCCTGGTTAGAATTATTGAATAATAAAAAACCATTTTTGGACATGTAAGTTGTATAGAACATTCTAATTCCATGTTGCCATGATACTACATACTAATTCCATGCTGCCATGTCATTATTCTAAGGTAGCCATCTTGTGTCAAACGCATGATAATGTGTAATGTTTTTTAAATTCATTTAATTTATTTCGATAGATAAAAATATTAGCTTTCTGCACTACTTCTCTTTATAAACTTTAACTGTGCCTTTCATAGTCCCACGTCGTAATTTTCGTAAATAGGGGTACAAAGTTCTTGCTTCACGAGGCTTCGCGTAATAATCTTAATATATTATCAAGCTTATGTGCAAATAAGCTGAAGTGGACCGCACGGTTGTAGGATTAAAGGTGTTAAGTAAATGGGCTGCTAAATTGACAGATTAATCTGCCTTATCAATATTTTGTTATCTGTAGACAGACACTGGCGAATCTGGTTTTCATGAAGGAAGTGGAAGCACTCGGGAAAATCAAGGATTTGATTGTATGTAGTGCGCACCCTAGCGCACTTGATTAATTGCTTAGATAAGCTCTGATTAAAATTCGTTTAGAATAATCATAATCAGCCTGTAACGTTCCCACTGCTAGGGTACAAGGCTGGACGCTTGTGACTCCCGCTCACATGGAGGTCCTCGTGAGAGTAGGCCACCCACCACGTGAGCCTAGTCTGCGTTGCTGGATGTCACAATATGTCTTAGAACCACTAACCACGACGGCCGCCATGGCCCACGCACAATGGTCCACCTTAAGGAGTAATTGCGGAAACCAAACCCCATAACGATATGTCTTCGAATTTTTGGCTCCAAGCCACGCTGTTTTCCTCACGATGAAAAATAGTTTAATGAGAATGAAGGTATGACCCCGAACACTGCACGCGGCAGTGCTGCCACAGCAGTTCTGCTGCGTCACTATTGGTCCCCATACATCGCGGCAGCAGTCCCTGCGACATCACTGCTGCGCGGCAGTATCGCCCTGCCGCCACGTCAGACTAGTAGTGAAGCATTAATCACAGCGATAACACGTGAACGTTGTCAACTAAATTGGCAACAAAACAGCGAGACACCACGAACAGAAGGTGCTCGGAATCAGCGGTAGGCAGCACTACTGCGTGCAGCGGGTTTCGGAATCATACCTTGAAAATAAATAGTCTGTATTCTGAATCGGTACATAATCTAATTATGTCACTCTATTAATAATATTGTGGGGTCAACAGTTGCAAAAAGGTCGCTGACCCAATGTAGGCCTGTTGGTGGCTCGATAGCAAGTCACGACAAAAACTAGGTACCACATAACGTCAACGTGTACATGTATTTCGTAATAAGTTTAGCGAGTTGTATACTGTTTTGCCCTGCGGCGAGGTCTGTTTATAAATTATTTATTTTTTCAACATGACTAATGATCTTAAGCGGAACCTAATAAGGCAGATCTGTTTTATATTAATTATTAATAGCCACAGTTTGATTGGTACCTTTTATCTGAGCTTTTATTAGACTAGATTTATTTGGCTCTGACTGGCCAAGTTGATTACAATAATTAAGTAAGCGCTATTGATATTGCGCAGTGTTAGAGCACTTACTCTTAAGGGCCATAGTTTCCTGACTGACCTTGCGCATGTGGGCGGAGCTTAAGTACCTACTCTAGACAAGCGCGGTGGCGCGCTACACTAAAATGTTGATCAAAGAATATGCAGGGGCGCAGACATGCGCACGTAGGTCACCATTTTTGCCTACGATTCTTGTGCCTCATTAATGGTAGATGCAAGGCTGATATTTGTATAGATCGATACTTATGTTTGTGCGTATACGTATATTTTATGTTTTGAACAGGACATTATTTTTAACATATATGTGTAAGAAAACTTTTTACAAAAAAAAAAACAATAAAAAAGTGAAAAATAACTTTCTCTTTCCTACATTACCAGCAAATAAATGATTTATTTATTTATTTCTTTCTCTTTCTCTTTCTCTTTCTCTTTCTCTTTCTCTTTCTCTTTCTCTTTCTCTGTCTTTCTCTCTCTTTCTTTCTCTCTCTTTCTTTCTCTTTCTTTTTCTTTCTTTCTCTTTCTTTCTCTTTCTTCAATTGGGTTTTTCCATCTGAATTTTTTTTTCTTTCTCTTTCTTTCTCTTTCTTTAATTGGGTTTTTCCATCTGGAATTTTTTTTTCTTTCTCTTTCTTTCTCTTTCTTCAATTGGGTTTTTCCATCTGAAATTTCTCAGTGGTAGCCCGGAGTCTGGATTTATGGCCGGTCAAACAGGTAATCCAGACATGTAATATAATACATGGAACTTAAAATATGACTAACGAAATGTGGGTGTACTATAGGTACATCTCTGTCTCACCATTTTTTTTTTTTTTTTTTGAGGGTGGGAAATCATCCAATGACTTCTCCCGCTCTGGGTGGAGCGGAAGGGCGTGTCAGACTTTTACTGACTAAAACCCACCCGTGTTCCTTCA
This sequence comes from Lithophane semibrunnea, assembly GCA_947363905.1. NCBI lineage: Eukaryota > Metazoa > Arthropoda > Insecta > Lepidoptera > Noctuidae > Lithophane > Lithophane semibrunnea. The sequence continues at coordinate 11,621,257 of OX376197.1, read as the reverse complement.
GTTGCCTGTTGCCAAGGTCCCGGTATCCCTTTCGGACTAACCCGCAACCCTGGCAGGCATCGGTCCTAGCGGACCCCGCCAATTGTGCTGACATCTCTTTGAGGCGCGCGTGGAACACGACGCGCCATCGACCCGGGCCTGGTCCTGATCGGACGGCAAGCTACCCATTGCTCGCCGTCCGCAAGCCCGCGCCTATGGTGGCCGGGAATCCGCCTGGGATTCCCGACGCCCCGGGCGTCTCCAGCGGCGGCGGCGGTTAGGGGCATGAGGGCGCAAATTTTGCTTCTCCCTCACGCGTTCCGCCTCCTCCTTCGCGAGCATTACTGCTTCGCAGAAGGAGGTGACTGCTTCCCATGCCCTCTCGCTCCGTACCATGGCCTGGACCAGAGCCGGACGCGAGAGGTCACCGCCGCCAATCGCCTCCAAGAGGACACGGCGGGGCTCCGCCCAAGCGGGGCAGACCTCCACCGTATGCTCCACCGTGTCCTCCGGGCGATCCACACAGTGGTGACACCCGGGCGTTTCCTCCCGCCTTATACGAAACAGGAACCTCCCGAAGCAACCGTGTCCGGTGAGGACCTGCGTCAGGCGGAAGGTGAGGACGCCGTGGCGCCTCTCTAGCCACTCCTCAAAGAGGGGACTTATCGCCGCAATTGTGGCGTGCCCAGCACTGGGTTGCGACAATCGCACTCTCCATGCCGCCATGAGATCCTGCCGGAGCTCTGTCCGCTGAGCCGCGATTTCTCGCGGCAGCGGAGTTACGCCCCGGCGCTTCATCTCCTCGCGCCACTCCCAGATGTGCGCGAGGACCTTCGCCTCCAGATCCCATGGCGGTAATCCGGCCAGGAGGCTCGCCGCCTCGCGGGAGACCGTGCGGTATCCCCGGGCCAGCCGAATGGCCATGACCCTTTGGGACGCGTTCAACCGGCGGGCTGGCCGCAGCCTAAGGGAACGCGCCCACACCGGTGCCCCGTAAAGGGCCATATCTCTGTCTCACCCTGCGGGGAATAAACGCATGATGTTTTGTTGATAAATATGTTTGATGAATGACTTATTAAAAACATAGAGTAAAATCACGTATACAGCAGATTTACTTCCTTCTTTCTCTTTCTCTTTCTTTCTTCAATTGGGTTTATCCATCTGAAATTTCTCAGTGGTAGCCCGGAGTCTGGATCAAACAGGTAATCCAGACATGTAATATAATACATGGAACTTAAAACATAACTGGCGAAATGTGGGTGTACTATAGGTACATCTATGTCTCACCCTTCGGGGAATAAACGCGTGATGTTTTGTTGATAAATATGTTTGATGAATGACTTATTAAAAACATAGAGTAAAATCACGTATACAGCAGATTTAGTTCCTTCTTTCTTTCTTTCTCTTTCTTTCTCTTTCCTACATTACCAACAAATTTATTAATTCATTTTTTTCTTACTCTTTCTCTATCTCTATCTCTATATCTTTCTCCTTCTCTTTCTCTTTCTCTTTCTTTTTCTTTCTTAATCTTTCTTTCTCTTCAAACAGGTAATCCAGACGTAATATAATACATGGAACTTAAAACATAACTGGCGAAATGTGGGTGTACTATAGGTAAATCTCTGTCTAACCCTTCAGGGAATAAACGCGTGATGTTTTGTTGATAAATATGTTTGATGAATGACTTATTAAAAACATAGAGTAAAATCACGTATACAGCAGATTTAGTTCCTTCTTTCTTTCTTTCTCTTTCTTTCTCTTTCCTACATTACCAACAAATTTATTAATTCATTTTTTTCTTACTCTTTCTCTATCTCTATCTCTATCTCTATCTCTATCTCTATATCTTTCTCCTTCTCTTTCTCTTTCTCTTTCTTTTTCTTTCTTAATCTTTCTTTCTCTTCAAACAGGTAATCCAGACGTAATATAATACATGGAACTTAAAACATAACTGGCGAAATGTGGGTGTACTATAGGTAAATCTCTGTCTAACCCTTCAGGGAATAAACGCGTGATGTTTTGTTGATAAATATGTTTGATAAATGACTTATAAAAAACATAGAGTAAAATCACGTTTACAGCAGATTTAGTTCCTTCTTTCTTTCTTTCTCTTTCTTTCTTTCTTTTTTTTCTCTTTCTTTTTCTTTCCTACATTACCAGAAAATAAATGATTTATATATTTCTTTCTTTTTTTCTTTCTTTCTTTCTTTCTTTCTTTCTTCCTCTTTCTCTTTCTCTCTCTTTCTTTCTCTCTTTCTTTCTCTTTCTTTCTCTTCAAACAGGTTATCCAGACATGTAATATAATACATGGAACTTAAAACATAACTGGCGAAATGTGGGAATACTATAGGTACATCTCTTTCTCACCCTTCGGGGAATAAACGCGTGATGTTTTGTTGATAAATATGTTTGATGAATGACTTATTAAAAACATAGAGTAAAATCACGTATACAGCAGATTTAGTTCCTTCTTTCTTTCTTTCTATTTTTTTCTCTTTCGTTCTCTTTCTTTCTCTTTCTTCAATTGGGTTTATCCATCTGAAATTTCTCAGTGGTAGCCCGGAGTCTGGATCAAACAGGTAATCCAGACATGTAATATAATACATGGAACTTAAAACATAACTGGCGAAATGTGGGTGTACTATAGGTACATCTCTGTCTCACCCTTCGGGGAATTAACGCGTGATGTTTTGTTGATAAATATGTTTGATGAATGACTTATTAAATACATAGAGTAAAATCACGTTTACAGCAGATTTAGTTCCTTCTTTCTTTCTTTCTCTTTCTTTCTTTCTTTTTTTTCTCTTTCTTTTTCTTTCCTACATTACCAGAAAATAAATGATTTATATATTTCTTTCTTTTTTTCTTTCTTTCTTTCTTTCTTTCTTTCTTCCTCTTTCTCTTTCTCTCTCTTTCTTTCTCTCTTTCTTTCTCTCTTTCTTTCTCTTTCTTTCTCTTCAAACAGGTTATCCAGACATGTAATATAATACATGGAACTTAAAACATAACTGGCGAAATGTGGGAATACTATAGGTACATCTCTTTCTCACCCTTCGGGGAATAAACGCGTGATGTTTTGTTGATAAATATGTTTGATGAATGACTTATTAAAAACATAGAGTAAAATCACGTATACAGCAGATTTAGTTCCTTCTTTCTTTCTTTCTATTTTTTTCTCTTTCGTTCTCTTTCTTTCTCTTTCTTCAATTGGGTTTATCCATCTGAAATTTCTCAGTGGTAGCCCGGAGTCTGGATCAAACAGGTAATCCAGACATGTAATATAATACATGGAACTTAAAACATAACTGGCGAAATGTGGGTGTACTATAGGTACATCTCTGTCTCACCCTTCGGGGAATAAACGCGTGATGTTTTGTTAATAAATATGTTTGATGAAAGACTTATTAAAATCATAGAGTAAAATCACGTATACAGCAGATTTATTTCCTTCTTTCTTTCTTGCTCTTTCCTACATTACCAGCAAATTAATGATTTATTTATTTATTTCTTTCTTTCTCTTTCTCTTTCTCTTTCTCTTTCTCTTTCTCTTTCTCTATCTCTATCTCTATCTCTATCTCTATCTCTATCTCTATCTCTATCTCTATTTCTAACTCTATCTCTATCTCTATCTCTATCTCTATCTCTATCTCTATCTCTACCTCTATCTCTATCTCTATCTCTATCTCTATCTCTATCTCTATATCTATCTCTATCTCTATCTCTATCTCTATCTCTATCTCTATCTCTATCTCTATCTCTATCTCTATCTCTATCTCTATCTCTTTCTCTATCTCTTTCTCTTTTTCTTTCTCTTTCTCTTTTTCTTTCTCGTTCTCTTTCTCTTTCTCTTTCTCTTTCTCTTTCTCTTTCTCTTTTTCTTTCTCTTTCTCTTTCTCTTTCTTAATCATTCTTTCTATTCAAACAGGTAATCCAGACGTAATATAATACATGGAACTTAAAACATAACTTAATCTGTCTTTCTCTTCAAACAGGTTATCCAGACGTAATATAATACATGGAACTTAAAACATAACTGGCGAAATGTGGGTGTACTATAGGGGGTATTTCTAACTATATCTCTATCTCTATCTCTATCTTTATCTTTATCTTTATCTTTATCTCTTTCTCTATCTCTATCTCTATCTCTATCTCTATCTCTATCTCTATCTCTATCTCTATCTCTATCTCTATCTCTATCTCTATCTCTATCTCTATCTCTATCTCTATCTCTATCTCTATCTCTATCTCTATCTCTATCTCTATCTCTATCTCTATCTCTATCTCTATCTCTATCTCTATCTCTATCTCTATCTCTATCTCTATCTCTATCTCTATCT